>CM065684.1:45264355-45274355 GCA_017654935.2 Phymorhynchus buccinoides | reverse complement strand
TCCATGTCTTCATAGCTACCCAGTTCCAGTCACCCCTTTCTGAATTAAAACTTTCCATCACATTATACACAGCATCAAATTTCTACATTCTAATAACAAAACGTCGAGGGTACTTGTAATAATACACAGAACAGTCATCGATCATAATTCTCTCTTTCTTTTAAAGGGGCACCCTGACGGATAAAGTTTTTTTTGCAAGAAACACGTCGGGATCACCAGGAAAACACCTTTTACAGAGATTGCAACACTCACTTTGCTCTGGTTTCCTAGAAATCAAACCGTCAAATTCCTCCTTGGCGGAGGTGCTGGAAGTCAGATTATTTCAATGAAAGAGAAAGGCACATGCCTTCTCTTTTATAATGTCCGCCTGAGTCGCTTAGACCAAATCACGAATTTTCCACAATACAAGCCTTTTTATTTACAGTTTACTAAAAGGAGTTTCGCTCATAACAAAGGAATAGGTCTTTTTGTTTGTGGCACAAGCCACAAACCTATGACTCACTTTGTCGGTCTGTCGGTCTGTCGGTGTCGGTCGGTCCAAAATTGTCGCGTCCAAAATTGTTGCATGCCACAAACGATTGCGAATCCGCGCTTGTTTTGTTTACTGCACTACAAAAAAGAAAAAGCTTCAACCACTCTGAGTGTCCTCCACCCACACCGTCCAAAAATGGCTTCTCTCTCCGGCAACTCCGACAAGGAGGAATCGCCGTTTTGACGGTTTGATTTCTAGGAAATCACAGCAAAGTGAGTGTTCCAATCCTTGAAAATGCTGTCTTTCTTGTGATCTCGACGTGTTTCTTGCAAAAACGTATCCGTCAGGGTGTCCCTTTAAAGCTTAGACATTTTTCGTTCTTAAAGATACACTGACCCACCACGATTAAGTCCCTTGTTTTTTATGGGTAGCTGTGACCCATATGCAAATGCCCCCAACTTGAAATTGAGGCTGCTCTTTAAAATGATGTTTCTTTGTCAATTTGGGGGCATTCGTATGGGAGTAAAACCTGGTCAAAACAAGATTTATTTCCAGCTATAAGAGTGAAAACACGCGAAACCCGTAATTTTGACACGTGATCTGGTGGATCTTTAAACGTGGTTCATTCCGCGTACTTCTCTGTGTGGTCACATTTTATGCAGAAACGTGCGAAAGGTTCACAGAATGGCGATGAAATATACATTTTGGGGAAGGCCGATAAGTCTGGAGAACAAATCCATCGTTAGATACTATCTGAACTCTGGGGAGGGAAATGGGGCATCATATAGTAATTTGGCAAGTGTCCCGTGTGTGTGTGTGTGTGTGTGTGTGTGTGTGTGTGTGTGTGTGTCTGAAACACGAAACGGGCCTTATAACTCCGCCGTTTCTCGACCGATTCGCTTCAAATTTGCTGTGAGCCCTCACGGGGCGATGGCAACGGAAACCGAAGCGGCCCTGTCATTTGCGCGGTTTCGCAAATGCGCGAAACGCGCATCCGCCGGCTTCTCAGCGCCCGTATCTCCGGCGTGTCTGGGCCGATCGACCTCGAATTTGGCAGGAAGATGACCGGGGCCGGGGACTATCGGTGTGCCAAACCGGAAGCGAATCGGTTCAGAAACGCGCGCGCTATACGACTCCGCCGTTTCTTAACCGAATCGCTTCAAATTTGCTGTACTCGGCGTTACCAGTACTTGGCGTTACCGTTACTAGGCGTTACCGTTACTAGGCGTTACTTGGACTCGGCGTTGCGCTAGTAAATCATAATATATTTCCGTTTACTCAAGATCGAGTACATGTTCTTGAATAATAAGACTGGACCAAACATTTGATCTTTTTTTTATTTTTATTTTTTTACTTCATAATTGTGAAACAACACACACAATACTAGTTAAAAGATAACACACTTTACTTGATTAAGTACATGTTCTTGAATAATAAGACTGGACCAAACATTTGATCTTTTTGTTCTTTCTTTTTTCTTTTTACTTCATAATTGTGAAACAACACACACAATACTAGTTAAAAGATAACACACTTTACTTGATTAAGTACATGTTCTTGAATAATAAGACTGGACCAAACATTTGATCTTTTTGTTCTTTCTTTTTTTTTTTACTTCATAATTGTGAAACAACACACACAATACTAGTTAAAAGATAACACACTTTACTTGATTAAGTACATGTTCTTGAATAATAAGACTGGACCAAACATTTTTTTTTTTTTTTTTTTTCATAATTGTGAAACAACACACACAATACTAGTTACCATTGATCTTTTTGTTCTTTCTTTTTTTTTTTTCTTTCTTTTTTTGATTAAGTACATTACTTCATAATTGTGAAACAACACACACAATACTAGTTAAAAGATAACACACTTTACTTGATTAAGTACATGTTCTTGAATAATAAGACTGGACCAAACATTTGATCTTTTTTTTCTTTCTTTTTTCTTTTTACTTCATAATTGTGAAACAACACACACAATACTAGTTAAAAGATAACACACTTTACTTGATTAAGTACATGTTCTTGAATAATAAGACTGGACCAAACATTTGATCTTTTTTTCTTTCTTTTTTCTTTTTACTTCATAATTGTGAAACAACACACACAATACTAGTTAAAAGATAACACACTTTACTTGATTAAGTACATGTTCTTGAATAATAAGACTGGACCAAACATTTGATCTTTTTGTTCTTTCTTTTTTCTTTTTACTTCATAATTGTGAAACAACACACACAATACTAGTTAAAAGATAACACACTTTACTTGATTAAGTACATGTTCTTGAATAATAAGACTGGACCAAACATTTGATCTTTTTGTTCTTTCTTTTTTCTTTTTACTTCATAATTGTGAAACAACACACACAATACTAGTTAAAAGATAACACACTTTACTTGATTAAGTACATGTTCTTGAATAATAAGACTGGACCAAACATTTGATCTTTTTGTTCTTTCTTTTTTCTTTTTACTTCATAATTGTGAAACAACACACACAATACTAGTTAAAAGATAACACACTTTACTTGATTAAGTACATGTTCTTGAATAATAAGACTGGACCAAACATTTGATCTTTTTGTTCTTTCTTTTTTCTTTTTACTTCATAATTGTGAAACAACACACACAATACTAGTTAAAAGATAACACACTTTACTTGATTAAGTACATGTTCTTGAATAATAAGACTGGACCAAACATTTGATCTTTTTGTTCTTTCTTTTTTCTTTTTACTTCATAATTGTGAAACAACACACACAATACTAGTTAAAAGATAACACACTTTACTTGATTAAGTACATGTTCTTGAATAATAAGACTGGACCAAACATTTGATCTTTTTGTTCTTTCTTTTTTCTTTTTACTTCATAATTGTGAAACAACACACACAATACTAGTTAAAAGATAACACACTTTACTTGATTAAGTACATGTTCTTGAATAATAAGACTGGACCAAACATTTGATCTTTTTGTTCTTTCTTTTTTCTTTTTACTTCATAATTGTGAAACAACACACACAATACTAGTTAAAAGATAACACACTTTACTTGATTAAGTACATGTTCTTGAATAATAAGACTGGACCAAACATTTGATCTTTTTGTTCTTTCTTTTTTCTTTTTACTTCATAATTGTGAAACAACACACACAATACTAGTTAAAAGATAACACACTTTACTTGATTAAGTACATGTTCTTGAATAATAAGACTGGACCAAACATTTGATCTTTTTGTTCTTTCTTTTTTCTTTTTACTTCATAATTGTGAAACAACACACACAATACTAGTTAAAAGATAACACACTTTACTTGATTAAGTACATGTTCTTGAATAATAAGACTGGACCAAACATTTGATCTTTTTGTTCTTTCTTTTTTCTTTTTACTTCATAATTGTGAAACAACACACACAATACTAGTTAAAAGATAACACACTTTACTTGATTAAGTACATGTTCTTGAATAATAAGACTGGACCAAACATTTGATCTTTTTGTTCTTTCTTTTTTCTTTTTACTTCATAATTGTGAAACAACACACACAATACTAGTTAAAAGATAACACACTTTACTTGATTAAGTACATGTTCTTGAATAATAAGACTGGACCAAACATTTGATCTTTTTGTTCTTTCTTTTTTCTTTTTACTTCATAATTGTGAAACAACACACACAATACTAGTTAAAAGATAACACACTTTACTTGATTAAGTACATGTTCTTGAATAATAAGACTGGACCAAACATTTGATCTTTTTGTTCTTTTTTTTTTCTTTTTACTTCATAATTGTGAAACAACACACACAATACTAGTTAAAAGATAACACACTTTACTTGATTAAGTACATGTTCTTGAATAATAAGACTGGACCAAACATTTGATCTTTTTTTCTTTCTTTTTTCTTTTTTTTACTTCATAATTGTGAAACAACACACACAATACTAGTTAAAAGATAACACACTTTACTTGATTAAGTACATGTTCTTGAATAATAAGACTGGACCAAACATTTGATCTTTTTGTTCTTTCTTTTTTCTTTTTACTTCATAATTGTGAAACAACACACACAATACTAGTTAAAAGATAACACACTTTACTTGATTAAGTACATGTTCTTGAATAATAAGACTGGACCAAACATTTGATCTTTTTTTCTTTTTTTTTCTTCTTTTTACTTCATAATTGTGAAACAACACACACAATACTAGTTAAAAGATAACACACTTTACTTGATTAAGTACATGTTCTTGAATAATAAGACTGGACCAAACATTTGATCTTTTTGTTCTTTCTTTTTTCTTTTTACTTCATAATTGTGAAACAACACACACAATACTAGTTAAAAGATAACACACTTTACTTGATTAAGTACATGTTCTTGAATAATAAGACTGGACCAAACATTTGATCTTTTTGTTCTTTCTTTTTTCTTTTTACTTCATAATTGTGAAACAACACACACAATACTAGTTAAAAGATAACACACTTTACTTGATTAAGTACATGTTCTTGAATAATAAGACTGGACCAAACATTTGATCTTTTTGTTCTTTCTTTTTTTTTTTACTTCATAATTGTGAAACAACACACACAATACTAGTTAAAAGATAACACACTTTACTTGATTAAGTACATGTTCTTGAATAATAAGACTGGACCAAACATTTGATCTTTTTGTTCTTTCTTTTTTCTTTTTACTTCATAATTGTGAAACAACACACACAATACTAGTTAAAAGATAACACACTTTACTTGATTAAGTACATGTTCTTGAATAATAAGACTGGACCAAACATTTGATCTTTTTGTTCTTTCTTTTTTCTTTTTACTTCATAATTGTGAAACAACACACACAATACTAGTTAAAAGATAACACACTTTACTTGATTAAGTACATGTTCTTGAATAATAAGACTGGACCAAACATTTGATTTTTCTTTTTTTCTTTTGTTCTTTTTTTTTCTTTTTACTTCATAATTGTGAAACAACACACACAATACTAGTTAAAAGATAACACACTTTACTTGATTAAGTACATGTTCTTGAATAATAAGACTGGACCAAACATTTGATCTTTTTGTTCTTTCTTTTTTCTTTTTACTTCATAATTGTGAAACAACACACACAATACTAGTTAAAAGATAACACACTTTACTTGATTAAGTACATGTTCTTGAATAATAAGACTGGACCAAACATTTGATCTTTTTGTTCTTTTTTTTTTCTTTTTACTTCATAATTGTGAAACAACACACACAATACTAGTTAAAAGATAACACACTTTACTTGATTAAGTACATGTTCTTGAATAATAAGACTGGACCAAACATTTGATCTTTTTGTTCTTTCTTTTTTCTTTTTACTTCATAATTGTGAAACAACACACACAATACTAGTTAAAAGATAACACACTTTACTTGATTAAGTACATGTTCTTGAATAATAAGACTGGACCAAACATTTGATCTTTTTGTTCTTTTTTTTTTTTTTTACTTCATAATTGTGAAACAACACACACAATACTAGTTAAAAGATAACACACTTTACTTGATTAAGTACATGTTCTTGAATAATAAGACTGGACCAAACATTTGATCTTTTTGTTCTTTCTTTTTTCTTTTTACTTCATAATTGTGAAACAACACACACAATACTAGTTAAAAGATAACACACTTTACTTGATTAAGTACATGTTCTTGAATAATAAGACTGGACCAAACATTTGATCTTTTTGTTCTTTCTTTTTTCTTTTTACTTCATAATTGTGAAACAACACACACAATACTAGTTAAAAGATAACACACTTTACTTGATTAAGTACATGTTCTTGAATAATAAGACTTTTTGATTTTTTTTTCTTTCTTTTTTCTTTTTACTTCATAATTGTGAAACAACACACACAATACTAGTTAAAAGATAACACACTTTACTTGATTAAGTACATGTTCTTGAATAATAAGACTGGACCAAACATTTGATCTTTTTGTTCTTTCTTTTTTCTTTTTACTTCATAATTGTGAAACAACACACACAATACTAGTTAAAAGATAACACACTTTACTTGATTAAGTACATGTTCTTGAATAATAAGACTGGACCAAACATTTGATCTTTTTGTTCTTTCTTTTTTCTTTTTACTTCATAATTGTGAAACAACACACACAATACTAGTTAAAAGATAACACACTTTACTTGATTAAGTACATGTTCTTGAATAATAAGACTGGACCAAACATTTGATCTTTTTGTTCTTTCTTTTTTCTTTTTACTTCATAATTGTGAAACAACACACACAATACTAGTTAAAAGATAACACACTTTACTTGATTAAGTACATGTTCTTGAATAATAAGACTGGACCAAACATTTGATCTTTTTGTTCTTTCTTTTTTCTTTTTACTTCATAATTGTGAAACAACACACACAATACTAGTTAAAAGATAACACACTTTACTTGATTAAGTACATGTTCTTGAATAATAAGACTGGACCAAACATTTGATCTTTTTGTTCTTTTTTTTTTTTTTTTACTTCATAATTGTGAAACAACACACACAATACTAGTTAAAAGATAACACACTTTACTTGATTAAGTACATGTTCTTGAATAATAAGACTGGACCAAACATTTGATCTTTTTGTTCTTTCTTTTTTCTTTTTACTTCATAATTGTGAAACAACACACACAATACTAGTTAAAAGATAACACACTTTACTTGATTAAGTACATGTTCTTGAATAATAAGACTGGACCAAACATTTGATCTTTTTTTCTTTTTTTTTTTTTTTTTTACTTCATAATTGTGAAACAACACACACAATACTAGTTAAAAGATAACACACTTTACTTGATTAAGTACATGTTCTTGAATAATAAGACTGGACCAAACATTTGATCTTTTTGTTCTTTTTTTTTTCTTTTTACTTCATAATTGTGAAACAACACACACAATACTAGTTAAAAGATAACACACTTTACTTGATTAAGTACATGTTCTTGAATAATAAGACTGGACCAAACATTTGATCTTTTTGTTCTTTCTTTTTTCTTTTTACTTCATAATTGTGAAACAACACACACAATACTAGTTAAAAGATAACACACTTTACTTGATTAAGTACATGTTCTTGAATAATAAGACTGGACCAAACATTTGATCTTTTTGTTCTTTCTTTTTTCTTTTTACTTCATAATTGTGAAACAACACACACAATACTAGTTAAAAGATAACACACTTTACTTGATTAAGTACATGTTCTTGAATAATAAGACTGGACCAAACATTTGATCTTTTTGTTCTTTCTTTTTTCTTTTTACTTCATAATTGTGAAACAACACACACAATACTAGTTAAAAGATAACACACTTTACTTGATTAAGTACATGTTCTTGAATAATAAGACTGGACCAAACATTTGATCTTTTTGTTCTTTTTTTTTTTTTTTTACTTCATAATTGTGAAACAACACACACAATACTAGTTAAAAGATAACACACTTTACTTGATTAAGTACATGTTCTTGAATAATAAGACTGGACCAAACATTTGATCTTTTTGTTCTTTCTTTTTTCTTTTTACTTCATAATTGTGAAACAACACACACAATACTAGTTAAAAGATAACACACTTTACTTGATTAAGTACATGTTCTTGAATAATAAGACTGGACCAAACATTTGATCTTTTTGTTCTTTCTTTTTTCTTTTTTTTACTTCATAATTGTGAAACAACACACACAATACTAGTTAAAAGATAACACACTTTACTTGATTAAGTACATGTTCTTGAATAATAAGACTGGACCAAACATTTGATCTTTTTGTTCTTTCTTTTTTCTTTTTACTTCATAATTGTGAAACAACACACACAATACTAGTTAAAAGATAACACACTTTACTTGATTAAGTACATGTTCTTGAATAATAAGACTGGACCAAACATTTGATCTTTTTGTTCTTTCTTTTTTCTTTTTACTTCATAATTGTGAAACAACACACACAATACTAGTTAAAAGATAACACACTTTACTTGATTAAGTACATGTTCTTGAATAATAAGACTGGACCAAACATTTGATCTTTTTGTTCTTTCTTTTTTCTTTTTACTTCATTTGTGAAACAACACACACAATACTAGTTAAAAGATAACACACTTTACTTGATTAAGTACATGTTCTTGAATAATAAGACTGGACCAAACATTTGATCTTTTTGTTCTTTCTTTTTTCTTTTTACTTCATAATTGTGAAACAACACACACAATACTAGTTAAAAGATAACACACTTTACTTGATTAAGTACATGTTCTTGAATAATAAGACTGGACCAAACATTTGATCTTTTTGTTCTTTCTTTTTTCTTTTTACTTCATAATTGTGAAACAACACACACAATACTAGTTAAAAGATAACACACTTTACTTGATTAAGTACATGTTCTTGAATAATAAGACTGGACCAAACATTTGATCTTTTTGTTCTTTCTTTTTTCTTTTTACTTCATAATTGTGAAACAACACACACAATACTAGTTAAAAGATAACACACTTTACTTGATTAAGTACATGTTCTTGAATAATAAGACTGGACCAAACATTTGATCTTTTTGTTCTTTCTTTTTTCTTTTTACTTCATAATTGTGAAACAACACACACAATACTAGTTAAAAGATAACACACTTTACTTGATTAAGTACATGTTCTTGAATAATAAGACTGGACCAAACATTTGATCTTTTTGTTCTTTCTTTTTTCTTTTTACTTCATAATTGTGAAACAACACACACAATACTAGTTAAAAGATAACACACTTTACTTGATTAAGTACATGTTCTTGAATAATAAGACTGGACCAAACATTTGATCTTTTTGTTCTTTCTTTTTTCTTTTTACTTCATAATTGTGAAACAACACACACAATACTAGTTAAAAGATAACACACTTTACTTGATTAAGTACATGTTCTTGAATAATAAGACTGGACCAAACATTTGATCTTTTTGTTCTTTCTTTTTTCTTTTTACTTCATAATTGTGAAACAACACACACAATACTAGTTAAAAGATAACACACTTTACTTGATTAAGTACATGTTCTTGAATAATAAGACTGGACCAAACATTTGATCTTTTTGTTCTTTCTTTTTTCTTTTTACTTCATAATTGTGAAACAACACACACAATACTAGTTAAAAGATAACACACTTTACTTGATTAAGTACATGTTCTTGAATAATAAGACTGGACCAAACATTTGATCTTTTTGTTCTTTCTTTTTTCTTTTTACTTCATAATTGTGAAACAACACACACAATACTAGTTAAAAGATAACACACTTTACTTGATTAAGTACATGTTCTTTAATAATTGTGACTGGACCAAACATTGATGATGTTCTTTAATAAGACTGGACCAAACTTTTCTTTTTTTTTTTTTACTTCATAATTGTGAAACAACACACACAATACTAGTTAAAAGATAACACACTTTACTTGATTAAGTACATGTTCTTGAATAAT
>CM065684.1:45254355-45256855 GCA_017654935.2 Phymorhynchus buccinoides | reverse complement strand
GTGTGTGTGTGTGTGTCAAGTCAAGTCAAGTCAAGTCAAAATCATCTTTATTGAGGGTTAAAGAATAAGCTAACAAAGCTTTTTTTCATCCTGCCCTCACTCTGTGTGTGTGTGTGTGTGTGTGTGTGTGTGTGTGTGTGTGTGTGTGTGTGTGTGTGTGTGTGTGTGTGTGTGTGTGTAGGGGGGGGGGGTCTTTCGCACAAATAGTTCCCTCACCTTCTGGAAGTTCTGTGCTTGTAACTTTCTTTTATTTATCACTCTCTTTGACTCAAATTAGTATTTCTCATTTAGGGGCATAACGACAGCATGACGCATCTGCTCTCATATGACAGGGGGCTCTCTGAATGATCGAAGAGGAAGAAGAAGAAGATGTGCCGTAGCAGCCAAAGCTGAACCGAATGGAAAGTAACGTTGAACAGAACAACCTGAAAGGGGGAAATGAAAGAACGGAAGACATTAGTCATTTTAGGAAATGATCAAACTTCGTGAGCTCGAGGGCTAAGCGCGTGCACGGGGTTACACAGCCCGACCGTGAATCACGCACGCGCCGTCATTGAAATGACCCGACGTTTGACCAAAGCCCTGACCCCGGAGATTAGATCCGATACCCCACTCAGTCCAATTAAACGCTGCCTGCAATTCTCATTTCCAGCGCTCCACAAAAATACCAAAACTTTCGTTAACCCCCCCCCCCTAATGGATGAAAAGAAATGTCACTGTCATTTTGAGGTGGTTTTAAAAAAGAAGCAATGTCAGGAATATCGCTCACATCTGTATTGCTACAAATTCGGGACTTTCCTGGTGTTGCACTGCCTCCGGGCATTGCGCGTTGGTTGGGTACGTGCCAACCCCCTTGAAATCGTAGAGATTGTAGCGAAATCACGTCATGCTTGCGTCACTGTTTAATAATAATAATATAATAATAATAATAAAGAATATTTATATAGCGCGCATTCTAGGTGTACTACTCATGGCGCTTTACACAAACTAAGAATCGCCCCACATACAAAATTACAGACATATGAAACATACTCAGACGCGCTCGCATACCCACCCTCACCCTCACGCTGTGACATATTCATAGACATAAAAATATGCATCTTCGCATAAAACACAAACGGGTCCACACACACACACACACACACACACACGTACGCGCGCGCGCACGCACACACGCACACACACTGTTTGCGTGATTTCGAGGGGTACGCAACCCCCCTTTGCACTCTAGTTTGCTTTCAACGTGTTCTGTCTTAGTTAATGTGATCACGAGTGCTTGTATTCGATCTGTTGTTACTGCCTGATGCTTTTCTTGTTGTTTATATCGAGAATGAGGGAAAAGTCGTCATTTTTTTTCCGCAGAAGAAGACGAAATGAATGGGCACTTTTATGGGCCTGGACCAAAAACGAACTACAAATACCCTATCTGCAGCAATTATTTCCTGGTTAGTGACTTTAACCCTTTCGCCGCCATCCATCTTTGAGCCCAAAATGTCCATTAAACTTACTTGGCTACATAAAAGATTTCATCTGCAATATTGTGGGATTCCTTTGTGACACATTTGGAATACGGTCAATCCTTACTGCTCAAATTTAGGAACACAATATCATTGAATAACAAGACTCTGATTTCAAGGGTTTTAATGACATCGGCGTTACATCATTGTAGTGCAAAAATGCGACATAGGCGGTGAAAGGGTTAAATCAGTCAACCATTCATTCGTCGTACACATCTGACCAAACACCACAATTATTGTAAGCATCCAGAGTGTGCACGAGTTAAGAATAACTATTAGAGCAGGGCGGAAAAAGGCAGAGTTTGAAAATGTTCAGTTATCTTTTTTTTTTGATCGCTCAGACAGTTTCCTGTCACATGAGCGCAGATGCGTCATGCTGCCGTTATGCGCCTACCTACGAAATATTTAGACCCAACATGTCCGTCTGCGTCTGAAAAAAAATATTTGTAGGAGTTTCTAGAACAAAGGCAGGAGAATGGACAAGTAAGGCAGAAAGATAGTAGATGAGAGTGAGCAAAGGGAAAAGGCAGAGTCAAAGAGAGTGGCAGATTAGAGGAGGTTACAAGCACAGAACTTCCAGATGGTGGGGGTACTGTTTGAACGAAAAGACTCCCGGTATCCCCACAGGGGGTGGGGTGGGGTAAACGTTCTTTGAAACAAATGATGTCACAGAGTACTTTAATACGTCCTCAACAACACACGTTGGTTGATGGGGCACATCAGCTTCTTTTAAGCGCAGTGTATTCAAACATGCATGTACACGCCGAAATAGCAGCAACATATGCATTGCAACACTCGCTAGGGACCACTCATGAAAACAGTCGAGTGCAGAAAACAAAATCATAGTTTGACCGTTGCAAATGGCACCGTTTCGTTGCGTGATACCAGTTGTGGTTTTGATGTAACAGATTGACTTGAAAGAGTGAAATAACGCCTGAATGAACCATTCGATAACACATCATTGGTCAGCATGGCTGCAACAA
>CM065684.1:45231855-45249355 GCA_017654935.2 Phymorhynchus buccinoides | reverse complement strand
ACCACTCCCAATTTCCCTAATAACAGACTCCGCCATGCCTGACACTACAACTGGAAGCAACAAGGAAGAGGAGAATTGACGAAAGTTTGGGTTTGGAGAGAGAGAGAGAGAGAGAGAGAGAGAGAGAGAGAGAGAGAGAGAGAGAGAGAGAGAGAGAGAGAGAGAGAGAGAGAGAGAGAGAGAGAGAGAGAGAGAGAGAGAGAGAGAGAGAGAGAGAGAGAGAGAGAGAGAGAGAGAGAGAGAGAGAGAGAGAGAGAGAGAGAGAGAGAGATGATCAGGAGGTTGGGTAGCATTGAACAGAAAGAGTTCGTGGAAAATAACTAAAGAGAAAATCTAGGACTTGTTGTCATTCATGATATTCTGAAGAGTTTCTGGAAAAGGGGAGGAATAAGAATTAGGCTGGATTAGGCTGGCGAGTGTTGCTGAAAGGGTCTGTGGACATAGTGACTGGACATTGGACAAACACACCAATGCCAGTGGTATTGCGATCAATGTCGACAAACCAACTCCCAAGTCACGGGAATTCTTTGCCATGCCGCTGATGTCGACTTTTCAAGTAAAGCGTAGATTTGAGCATTAAAGTGACTCAACTATTTGATTCCAAACACGACTGTTTACATGCGAATCAGCATGCATTCATTGAATTCTAGGCAAATAGTGCAATTACAGTTATTGTAGCAGAGAGGGACGACTTCTCTATAGGTTGTAAGAGTACATAAAATTTGACAGTCATGCAAATATGACCTAAAACAAAAAGAGACAGTCTATTCAGAGAAAAGCAAACGAAAAAAGTTTCAACGTGGTAGAAAGGAAGAAGAGTAAACCGGGAAATATATTATTATCAGTTCTAGAGAACTAACTTTAATAAAATACAAGAGAAGGTCATACAAATATAAGGTAATACTTGAAATCAAAACCCGAATTGACTAAGTCATCAATCGAGCCATGCAACAATTGGAAAAAAAATCTGTACGGATTAGAGAAAGAGACGGGCCAATGACAGTCAGATTTAACAAGTATGGCACTTGTAAAGGTAGATAACCACACAGTACAAACAACTCGTGGTTCATTGGAATTGTTATCATCAAGAAACGAATGCACCACAACGATAAAAACCAATGTTTCGGCGATTTCTTGACAAATACATAACCGCAGTCCTGTTATTGCAGAAACACAGAACGAGCATAAGCCTACTTCACGTGTCTTCTCTCTCTTCGTGCACTTTTCACTGACACCCCTTCCCCCGATGATAAAGAAAAAAAACCTATATTTCCCCTCATATCACACTACTATAAGAAAATAAATACATTATACACCGATATAATTATCCAACTGTTTTGATTCCATTGGGCGATCTCTGGGGCCTTTGCATGGAAATGTATTTACTTTGCCACTGTCCTCATCTTGTGTCTCCACTCCAGTCTCCAACGAGGTTGTTGACCTCGCGCGTGCCCCGCTGAGAGAGAGAGAGAGAGAGAGAGAGAGAGAGAGAGAGAGAGAGAGAGAGAGAGAGAGTGTGTGTGTGTCTGTGTGTGTGTGTGAGAGAGAGAGAGAGAGAGAGAGAGAGAGAGAGAGAGTGTGTGTGTGTGTGTGTGTGTGCGCGCGTGCGTGTGCGTGCGTGTGCGTGTGCGTGTTAATGGTTAGGGGGTGGTTCACAATTCCCCATTGAAACCTCCTTCTCTGGTAGAACTGGTCCAGCTCTTGCACTGGCGCTAACAGACAACATCATATTATTATATTACAGACCAAATACGTTTGGGGCATGTTATTTTTTCATAAACCTGCGATGATGCAATGGCGAAGGCTTTTAAACCAATTTATTTTTATTTTTCGACGTTCTCCCCCTACTTCTTTTTAGTTCGCTTGTCTTGTCCAGTTACATATTCCTTTTCTTGTTTTCCTTTCAATCTTTATAAAGGAGTATAGATGCTTAATGGAATACAACGTTATTGGCTGGCCAAAGTAGCTCATATTGTCAACGTCAGTGCACAGAATGCCCAGATAATGCACATAGAATATGAATGCAAGGAAAAAAATTACAGTATTCCAGTCTCTTCTTATTACGTACGTATTCCACGTGCAGGGTTGAATGACCTCTGCGAAACTTAACTAAGTCAGAATCTTCAAGCCTGTGCAGCCTTCTGATCTTTGACTTTCACTGATATTATGGTAACAGATGTTGATTGAAATTGAACAGATGAAAAAATGTTCTGTGACAGCTTCCAGTTCCATTCCACTCCTCGTCTCTTTCCAAGTTTCCCCACCTCTACCTCCATCTGATCCAGTCATTGCTATATCCACCCACTTTTCTTGTGATCTTCTTCTTCCCTAAGATTGTGTTGCTTTTCCCTAACCTGCGATGATGCAATGACGAAGGCTTTTAAACAAACAAAAAATGTTTTAGTTTTCGACGTTCTCCCCCTACTTCTTCTTAGTTCGCTTGTCTTGTCCAGTTACATATTCCTTTTCTTGTTTTCCTTTCAATCTTTATAAAGGAGTATAGATGCTTAATGGAATATAACGTTATTTCCAGTTCCATTGCGCTCCTCATCCCTTTTCTTGTAATCTTCTTCTTCCCGAAGATTGAATGTTGCTCCCCCCCCCCCCCTCCCCACCCCAGGACTTTCACTGATATTAGTTTTGGAAAACCATTAAAGGCAGCGGTGCCTCAAGGCTTCAATTCTATAACATAGTCACACAGTCTTACAATATCCAGCCATATCTAACAACATGCAAGAACGTGTACACCAAATGTAAAAAGTGTACTAGTTATGCTTATGCGGTTGTGTGTGTGTGTATGCAACCACGTAAGCGTTTGTACTTGTGTTTGTATGTGGGTGTGGTTATTTCCTTGTCTGTCTCGGGTCTATAGATGCGGGTGTCCCCAGGGTGTGTGAAATTCTCCCCTAAGTAGAAAAAAAATTACAAGACGGTTTGAGTCACTGGACAATAGGCGCAAACAACTCTGACTGTCCACAGAGAATTTTTATCACAAGAGACGAAACCACCAACTACTGGATATACCCCTAAGTCGGGTTCGATTTGAGGGGACAATAGGCGCCAGTCCTGTTATTGCAGAGGGGGGGGGGACGCCCAAACCTTTGTTAAAGCTTTAATCACCTTGGCCTTTGTGATTGTGAAGTGCCCACACCCTACCCTCGCCTTCGAGGTAGGTTAAATAGGAACCTCAGTGATTTAGCACATACTTGTTTGGGAGGGTTTGCTAGAACTTTGTTTCAGTTCATTCCCCCAGCTGCCCAGGGCTATCTGTAGGCCTACAGCGGGGCGTTGTTGTTGTCGTTGTCCACAATGAATGACATCACCTACTAAAGAGGTGAAATGTTCAATCCAATGAAATTAAACTGTTTGTTAAAGTGACCAATCAGAAACGAACCCCTGGTCAGATATCCAATGGGATTAGATATTGGGATCTGAGGGCTAAATGTGGGTAGAAGCTTGCTATATATTCCGTCAAAGCATTCTAGGCTTTCTCTTGTATGACCAGCAGCAGAAGTATGAACTTGCTCTGAAGACTCTGAAGTCTGTAGCTGGTGTTTAGTCCTTTGCCTGGGATCTGTGTGTCGCATTGTTGCTAGAGTCCTTTTCCTTTCCTTTTATTTAGTCTCCTTTCCTTTTATGATATCCTTTTCTTTTGCTTACTTTTTCTTTTACTTTTACTTTTATTTCTTTTTGTAGTTTAGTAGATTGATTAAAGAGTGAAAATTCCAAATTGTCTCCTTTGGTTTATTGTGTATCCTTCATTGTGAAAGTCTTACCGAACTCCTTCACCCTCTTCAATTCTTTCTTCTTAAAATCTCTTTTCTCTTTCTACCCTTTTTAAAAGAAATCCTAACCTATCTACCCCAAACCCGACACCCTTTCTGTAACTGTGCTGCCCAACTAGGGTAGGTCTGAAAGGGTGGTTTACAAACGTAAAACGTAAAACAGCTCTATGTCGCTTAAGATTAAGTCAACACGACCTTCACATTGAAAGGGGTCGCCATCGCAATATCCCAAGAGAAGACAGACTTTGTCAATCTTGTAGCGTGGTGGAGGATGAACTTCATTTTCTAGATGCATGTACACTGTATACCGATTTGCGGCTTGCTCTTATTAATGGTATTAACAGACAGATGCATTCTTTATTGTTAACAGATTTTCTACTACTTCTGTGTCAATAATTCCTTTGATGGTTTTACGACAAATAAAAGAGTTTGAGTTTGAGTTTGAGTTTAGTAAAAGATGTTGATTGAAGTTGAACAGAAGAAAAAGGTTCTGTGACAGCTTCCAGTTCCATTCCACTCCTCGTCTCTTTCCAAGTTTCCCCACCTCTACCTCCATCTGATCCAGTCATTGCTATATCCGCCCCCTTTTCTTGTAATCTTCTTCCCTAAGATTGTGTTGCTTTCCAGTCTTGGTTTCGATTCAATTCAGGATGCCACGTCACCGGAGCAAAATGTCTCGTTGGTGGTTGAACTAATTTGACAGACAAACTTGTGCCACTAAATTGAGGTGGCGAGCGGAATCTTCTGTTCAATGTTATGTGTTAGTATTGGTGTTTAGAGAAAAAGAAGAGGTGGGGAAGGAAGACCTTGGAGGGGGGGGGGGGGCAGAGGCAAGGACAGATATTGGTGTAGGAGGTGTGGTTGAGTTTTTGTTTCTCTTGTCTCATGTTGCAGAGCAACAAGCAGGACAGTACAGCTGAAAGCCTCCGTCACCTAATTGTTACTTCCACCCACACTGCACGCCATGTCTTCACCCTTCTTCCATCTGTACTTTCTCTCTGGTTCAAACTGTCAGAAAATCTGGACAAAAGAATGATTTTTTTCAAGATTAGTGACAAACACAACACGTCAAACAGGACAATGAAGGTCTGCTGAATTTCAATAAGTAAAAGAAACAATTTGCGTGAGTTAACCACGACATCAGAGACGCGTTTCAGAAGCACTGAGAAAGCTAGCCATTACGTTGCGAAGTTAGGAAGGCGTTTCTTTGGACACCGCTACAATTGCTAAATAAAATGGCGGCCGAATTTCTGTCCGAATCAATCCGCATTTGAACATTATTTATTTTTCTAACAACTAGAGGGAGTGTTGACGGGTCATCAATATCACGTCATCGATTGTACGGCCATTTCAGTACTAGCTTCGCTAGCCAATCAGAAACGCACAACCAATGTAACTTGTCTTTGAAAACATTTTCCCGCCGGAAACAGTTGACTGATAGGTTACTGAAAGGCAGAATAAGGAAACAGGACAACCAATGAACGTATTTGCAGATTCACATGTTTTGGGCAAACAACGCACAAAACTGGAGGCATCTACCAAAGCATTTCAACTTCCTCTCCATCTTCAGTCTTGAAATTGTTGAGTACCATTGCTATTCCAAACTTTCTCTGTGCTTGCACACTGTTGTAACTAACTAATGGGAGAGCTTTCAACAGAGAACCATCAGGCGTAGCTTTACTTCAGTTTAGTAAGTGAATCCAATGTTTATTCATTAGAAAAATAATTTGTCATTAAAGGATTTAACGAAACTATTCCATTATCTTAAAAATCCCAACTTAAGTATGCAAAAACTTGTATTTACATAATGCATCTACCATAGAAAAGCAACATGCTTGTGAACCGAGAATGTATAGACCAAATCTCGCACATCTTCTACAACATTACTATTGCACCACCAGTAGATGAGGCTATGTGCTGAAGGAATCCGGTCAGCCATTTGTCCAGGTCATCACAAATCATCTTACTTGGTGGAAAGATTGTTAAAAGGCAGTGCACCCAGAAAGAAACTATGATTATATTGGTAGGTCTCCTTCAGTCGTTGACGAGCATGGATGATGCCCCCTAGATATAGACAAGAACCGTGTTGGAGTGTCCAAGCCGCCAGGGCGCAAGTCAGGGCAAGTTACTATGGAGAATCAGTTGATGCCCAAACAGCAGGTGCCCCCTCTCCACACTGATGATGGATCCACAGGAACAGCCAGGCCGGGCCAATGCAGTTTGGCACCAGCCACCGCCTTAATTAAGACTCCAGCTTCGGATTATTGCTCAGGGTTTACACCCGAGGCCTTTCCTCTGAACCGGTGAACTGCATGATTATATTTGAAAAGGAAAAAAAGGAACATGTCAACAGCATCCGCGAGTGAAGAATGCTTGCTTAAGAGAAGTTTTCAAACGTGATAAACAAACGGTTTTTTTGGGGCTGTCCCATCTTCTAGGCCGTACAGTGGCGTCGCTCCCACGCCGCTCATTCCGAGTCCCAATTCGCAGCCACACCTCCGCACGCTCAGGTCGAGAATTTTAAGACGCGATAAACAAACTTAATAGACAGACAGAAGACAATCGAAAATGAACAAAGGTGATTGTGAGACAATGGCATGGAAAGGCAATGAAATCGAATTCATTCAAAACACAACCTTATTTGGTAGACTCAATAAAACGTCATATTGTCTTAGTCTGATTCAAATTCACACAAGGGAAAAATAAAGAAAAGGGGACAAACCAACGACTTGCCAATTGATTTACCAAAATGCTCTATCTATACCCGCAAAATACAAATACATGTACAAAGAAACAACCAAAGTTTCATACTAACACAACTTACTGAAGTCACCGGATATTGCGTAGACAGACAGGACGAAAACGAGGCTGCCCAATCTGTGAAGGTAGGCCATTGGCTGGTAAAAATAGGCCATTGCCACCTCGCAATGGGGTCAGCTCAAATTGCTGCTCAGACGGGATCGAAGGGCATTAGCACTGTGTCAGCGATTTGAGATATATTGTTGGTACAATCTGGATCAGAGGAGCTGAGATGGTCGATTCTGTGCGGTTTGCTTGTGATGGAGTGGGTTCTTTCTGGGGTGGTCTCTGTCTGGTGGTATCTTTCTCTGTGAGAGTGCATGACTGTCTGTCTGTCTGTCTCTGTTTCTCTGTGTTTCTCTCTCTCTCTCACTCGCTCTCTCTCTCTCTCTCTCTCTCTCTCTCTCTCTCTCTCTCTCGCTCTCTCTCTCTCTCTCTCTCTCTCTCTCTCTCTCTCTCTCTCTCTCTCTCTCTCTCTCTCTCTCTCTCTCTCTCTCTCTCTCTCTCTCTCTCTCTCTCTCTCTCTCTCTCTCTCTCTCTCTCTCTCTCTCTCTCTCTCTCTCTCTCTCTCTCTCTCTCGCTCTCTCTCTGTGTCTCTGTCTCTGTCTCTGTCTCTCTCTCTCTCTCTCTCTCTCTCTCTCTCTCTCTCTCTCTCTCTCTCTCTCTCTCTCTCTCTCTCTCTCTCTCTCTCTCTCTCTGTGTCTCTCTGTGTCTCTCTCTGTCTGTCGTTTGCCGACAGTTTGGCGAGCGCTCTGATCCTCTTCCAAACCAAGCACGCGGAAAACTATCACGTGACTTGCTTTTACTTCACTTTTTTTTAGTCTCTCGAGAACGAGATTAATAATGGCAGCACGGGATTAAAGTATTTCTTGTTGTTGATAGGCACATTAAGATTTGGTCAAAATATGTTTTGGTCCAATCAGACAAGAGCTTGTAGTGTTTTTTTCGGCAAATGTGTTGTAAAGTCGCTTCTTAGCTCCCTTTTGGTGATATCGTTCTGCGCACAGAACGACCTCTCGAGAAACTCACCCTGGGCGGACACGTTGATGCGTTGAAGGTTTTTAGACAGCTGCACAGCTGCATCTGGATCTGTCAAAATCACGTGACTGCCCAATATGGCAGGACTGCCATGCTTTGATGTCACGAGACCTACACGCGAGGGGTTGGTCTTTAAAGACCCACCAGATCACGTGTCAAAATCACGGGTTTCACGTGTGTTCCCTCTTATAACTGCTAATGCCCCCAAATTCAAAACGAAACATTATTTTTAAAGAGCAGCCTCAATTTGAAGTTGAGGGAATTTGTACCCAGACAAAACCAAGGGACTTAATCGTGGTGGGTCAGTGTATCTTTGGATTTACTTTTCGCGTTAATGACGATTGTCCTCTCCCAAAGCTTTGGGGGAGAATAATACATAATCATTACAAGGTTTAGGAGTTGTTAATATTTAAGTCATTAGAACGCTGTCTGAAAATTTCGCTTTACTTTTGGAAATCTGTATAATAATCCTCTTCCACAGAGGTTACACAGTGTGAGATAATAATGAATGAGAGAGAGAGAGAGAGAGAGAGAGAGAGAGAGAGAGAGAGAGAGAGAGAGAGAGAGAGAGAGAGAGAGAGAGAGAGAGAGAGAGAGAGAGAGAGAGAGAGAGAGAGAGAGAGAGAGAGAGAGAGAGAGAGAGAGAGAGAGAGAGAGAGCAGTAAATGAGATCGAGTGGGTTGGCTTGTCTGTGAAAAGTGTGATGTAGCGACAATTTAACACTAGCTATCAGTTTACTGTTTGTAGCACAAAGTGTGTTCCCTCCCATCCACCTCCCTCGCACACTCACACGCACGCCCATCCACACTCTCTCTCTCTCTCTCTCTCTCTCTCTCTCTCTCTCTCTCTCTCTCTCTCTCTCTCTCTCTCTCTCTCTCTCTCTCTCTCTCTCTCTCTCTCTCTCTCTCTCTCTCTCTCTCTCTCTCTTTGTCCTTTCATTATTTTTTAAGAGGGATGGATTTAAAAAAGCATGTACTATTTGCTTATTCTATTAACCTATATAAATAAACTTCATTCAATTCAATTGTCTCTCTCTCTCTCTCTCTCTCTCTCTCTCTCTCTCTCTCTCTCTCTCTCTCTCTCTCTCTCTCTCTCTCTCTCTCTCTCTCTCTCTCTCTCTCTCTCTCTCTCACCGACCGTTGCCCACCCCCCACCTCTCCCTATGCACCTCTCCCCACCTCTTTCATTTCACTCCTGGTGACGTTTGTTCGTTCTCTGTGCGCATGGATAGGTAGTGATTAAAAGAGATACACTTTCGTTTCTGTGTTTTGATGAAACAGTGAGACTGACAAACAGGTAAACAATTGAGGCCCAGTGGGGGAAATAATGGATGTTAAATGGGATGTGTGGGGAAAGGGAGAAGGCCTTAGGGATGGGTTATTACTAGAAGGATAATCGATGAATGGGAACTTGATTCAGTCTAGGTTAAATTTAAAGGCAAGAGAAGGTGACGGGTTGTGTCAATCGTCTATGATTCAGTGGCCAAAGTACTGTGAAGCTCTAGAATAGCAAGTCAATGGTTGACTAAAATGCATCTTTGCCGATTTTCCTATATCTATTTTAGTCCTCCTCCCTCCCCGGCCCGTGGGCATACCCCGGGGGTGGGGGGGGGGTGTTGTTTAACGTACACATAGTCTCCCCATCTTCTGGAAGTTCCATGCTTGTTGCAACTTCCTCTAATCTGTCTCTCTCTTTGACTCTGCCTTTTCCCTTGCTTTGTGTCATCTATCTTTCTGACGTTTTGGTCCATTCTCCTGCCTTTTCCCCCAAAAAACAATCTTCCATAATATAGTTTTCTCCTTTGAGCTCCTCCGATTTTTCGGAATGTGTCGGCTGAATGCAGCGAGGAGACCAGTGAAAACTGGAAAACGGACACATACGTACCCATTGTGGCCTTATGGCCCGGGAAGCCAGAAGAAGAAGAAGTCCTCCTCCCCACCTTCCTCTGTGGGAATGATCAGGATCCCATGTCTTGCCCATTAGTAATATTAGCATCAGGTTTCCGAGGTACAAAATTAATTACGCGTTTCAGTCTTCAACCTTCTCCCTTCATCATCTTCCCCTCCCCCTCCATCCTTACCCCATTTCTTACTATACCATGCATTTTCCTTTCATGTAACTCAGCCTTAACCCCATAATGGTTCATTCGTTCCCGAGCGAAGCTTCGGGAAGTATTTGGGTGTTTTTTGTTGGTTTTGTTTGACATTTTCATCCATACCAAAACATAATTTATTTTTTTCCATACTGGTGTCTCGCGTGAAATGATGCACGCGCACATACACACACACTCTCTCTCTCTCTCTCTCTCTCTCTCTCTCTCTCTCTCTCTCTCTCTCTCTCTCTCTCTCTCTCTCTCTCTCTCTCTCTCTCTCTCTCTCTTAGCTATGCCCCCCCCCCTAACCCTGGAGAAGAGCAGATCTGTCTTGCGGCACGTGTGGTCACACCCCGTTCGCCTCATTAGATCCCCTGGCTAACGAGAACACCCCTTTAATTAGCCCCTACCCCCTGCTGTGTGCACGGACCCTTGTAGTACAAGGGATGGGTAGTGCCTTTAAGACAGTCAAGATGAATACTAAAAGACCTGTGGTTGTAGTGATGGAGTAGTAATAGTAGTAGTGTTGGGTCAAGGTTGGATAGCGAGCCAAGATCTGAGGATGGTTAGAAATGAAATGTTGGACTTCTTTGGAGTAGTAGTGTTGGGTCAAGGTTGGATAGCGGACCAAGATCTGAGGATGGTTAGAAATGAAATGTTGGACTTCTTTGGAGTAGTAGTGTTGGGTCAAGGTTGGATAGCGGGCCAAGATCTGAGGATGGTTAGAAATCAAATGTTGGACTTCTTTGGAGTAGTAGTGTTGGGTCAAGGTTGGATAGCGGGCCAAGATCTGAGGATGGTTAGAAATGAAATGTTGGACTTCTTTGGAGTAGTAGTGTTGGGTCAAGGTTGGATAGCGGGCCAAGATCTGAGGATGGTTAGAAATCAAATGTTGGACTTCTTTGGAGTAGTAGTGTTGGGTCAAGGTTGGATAGCGGGCCAAGATCTGAGGATGGTTAGAAATGAAATGTTGGACTTCTTTGGAGTAGTAGTGTTGGGTCAAGGTTGGATAGCGGGCCAAGATCTGAGGATGGCTAGAATTCAAATGTTGGACTTCTTTGGATCAGAACAACAACAACAACAACGACGACAACAACAACAAAGGAGCAAACAATGAAGCAAAAATTCTCAGATTTCTTAGGAATCAAATCCTCTGAATTCTAAATACACAGAATAGTTCTGGACTAGGTGCACGCTTTCTGCCAATAGGAATTGTTCGGAAATAATTAAGGGGAGTAATTTCATGGTTTGTGGGAGTGATCTTGCCTAATTCAATCGGTCAAACAGGGGAAGTAACTCTAGATCCCCAGCTCTCGCTTCGTGTGTTTGAGTAGACATATAGCACTGAGAACACCGTGCGTCATTCCAAAATTGATGTCATTGATATTTTACGTCACATTTTGCAAGTTCTATTAGTTTATGGGTACTGGCCACCACTCATTTTTCTCAGTAAAAAAAAATGTTTGCAAGTCACTGACTCGCATCCTGCGGTTTCAACCTTCGATGCCATGCCGCATTGGTTGCTATGGTTTTGACCGAGTAAGTCGGGGTAATGAACTCTAATTTTCACGAAGTGCTCTCCCCTAGTTCTTTTTCTTCCCGAAAATCGTCTATTACAAAAGAAATATCTATCTCACAGTGTGCTAGAAGACAATGTATAGCTTCTTCTTCTTTTTCTTTTATCACGCAGCACTTCATAAATCTGCTCGCAAGTTCGCAAACGAGCTGAGAGTTGACGACATGAATATAGCCCCTACGTGACAAACCCCCACAGCCGCCAGAGGAACAATGTGGTATCTACCGCTATAACAGTGTAGGTGTGCTTTGAGCACCAGCTGGATCTCAGCAGAGCGAGATAATGATGGGAGCAAGACAAGATAAAAGACATCGCCGAACTGGGCCAGGATTCCACGTCTGGTTGGAAACCGGAGAACAAATTGGATAGATAGAGGAGTAGAAAAAGCAGACGACGATAAGTAGCCTGGTGCTGCTACTTGTGTGGAATAAAAGGAGAAGCAGAAAAAAGAACAAAAAAGAACAAGAAGTTCGGAGCTACTGTAACGGGGGCAACTAGATCGTTGTAGCAATGGTTCTTTTTTTCCCATTCAAAATGTTTTTTATTCAGGTATTGGTTGACCTATTTCCATATGGCAAGTTTTTTTCTTATTTCTAATTCTGGACATTTTGGTAGTTTTTTTTTTAGAATCAAGTTGATGTTTCACGAGGGTGGTGTAATGTCTGGGTTTCTTCATGACTTAGCGTGAGTGTGGACTGCTTGTGGTACTACAGCGTGCGATTGTGAATGCAGTTTTCAACAATAAAATTATGGAACTCATTTGAATGTATACATCTGTAAATAAACAAATAAGAAGAAAAGTATGCACTTCCTTGCGCGTGTCCACTATTATGCATTTATATACATTTGCCAATAAGAGATAGTTATACTTGTACGCGCGAGCACATAGAGGCCTAACAAAACCCACCACATACCCATAAGCACGCGCACACAGATACATACACTGCCACTGACAGACAGACAGATATACAAACAGACAGACAGACACACAGACACAGTCACACTTACACATACACACGGTACACACACACACATGAGCAATGGTTCTTTATAGACCAGTATGTCTTCAAAGAAGACCATACTTGTAGTTGAACCAACTACTCTCCTTGTCTGTAAAAATGCAGCTAAAGCTACTGTGTCCCGTTTTTCTTTTGACATAATGTAGTAAGTAAAACATTCACAAAGCCTAATTCAGTTAATCCTCGAATTGAACTTGCAGTTCATTTTTTAAAGGGAGGAGAGCGATGAGGTGAGATACTGAGAAGTGTGTTAGTTAAACTGTGATACATGCTATGTGAATTCTTCTTTTAAATCATCTATGGTTATTTTCGTACCACAATAGCTTGTCATAGATCTAATATTATCATTTCCTTTACTGCAGTGACGTTTCCCCAACGCCAGCTGTCCCAAAGAGTGGAAACACCCCAGACAAGATACGGTATATATGGTAATAGAGCTTGTCCAAGTCTTCATTATTACAGTGGAACCTCCCTTATAAGACCTTAAAACATCGCCAAAACAAGGTCTTATGAGGGAGGGGTCTTGTAAGGGAGGTAATTTTAATACTTACAAAGAAGGACAAGGTCTCAGAGAAGTAGGTCTTATATGGGAGGGAGTCTTAAGACATAAGGGAGGTTCCACTGTATTTGTAAAAAAAATAATATATACACATCATCATAAAAATTATAGTAAAAAGCCAAGTGTCCGTGTGTGTGTGTGTGTGTGTGTGAAACACAAAACGGGCCTTATAACTCCGCCGTTTTTCGACCGAATCGCTTCAAATTTGCTGTGAGCCCTAACGGGGCGATGGCAACGGCAACCGAGGCGGCCGTGTCATTTGCGCGGTTCGGCAAATGCGCGAAACGCGCATCCGCCGGCCTCTCGGCGCCCATATCTCTGGTGTTTCTGGACTGATTGCCTGCAAATTTGGCATGAAGATGACCGGGGACGGTGACTATCCGTGTGCCAAACTGGAAGCGAATCAGTTCAGAAATGCGCGCGCCATATGCCGCTTCACCTTTTCACGAATAACTCTGCCGTTTCTTAACTGAATCGCCTCAAATTTGCTGTCAGGCTTGCTATGGCCCGGGCAAAGCCTGGCAGCAAATGCAAAGAGAATCGAGAGAGCGCGTCACTCTCAGAGCAGCGCCAACGGGAAACGGGGCCTTAACTCCGCCGTTTCTTAACCCAATCGCTTCAAATTTGCTGTACTCAGCGTTACCAGTACTTGGCGTTACCGTTACTAGGGAGAGCGCATCACTCTCAGAGCAGCACCAACGGGAAACAGGGCCTTATAACTCCACCTTTTCTTAACCGAATCGCTTCAAATTTGCTGTACTCAGTAGAACGGGATGAGTGAAGAAGATGGAAGGAGGGAGAGAGACAAAAGTAATAATATTTCGCGGACCCGGCGAAACCAGTACTCAGCGTTACCAGTACGTGGCGTTACCAGTACGGTGCATTGCCAGTACTAGGTGTTGCGCTAGTGTTACATTAAAAATGGATGACAACGAGTTGACGAGAGAGAGAGAGAGAGAGAGAGAGAGAGAGAGAGAGAGAGAGAGAGAGAGAGAGAGAGAGAGAGAGAGAGAGAGAGAGAGAGAGAGAGAGAGAGAGATCTAGTCACTTTGCCATAGTCTCGATAATAATGACAACTTTATCTATAAAAGCAAACATCATAATCCAAAATGGCCGATAAGAAGGAAAAGGGAGACAACTTCTAGACATTAGCCTCAGGTTATGTCCCTTGTTGACATTGACGGGTCGTCGTCAGGGGGAGGATTCCTACTGTCTTTTATCTTATCAGGGTGGAGAGAAACAGAGGGGGGCAGGGGGGGGGGGGGGGGGGGGGGGGGGGGGGGGGGGGGGGGGGGGGGGGGGGGGGGGGGGGGGCGGGGGGGGGGGGGGGGGGAGGGGGGGGGGGGGGGGGGGGGGGGGGGGGGGGGGGGGGGGGGGGGGGGGGGGGGGGGGGGGGGGGGAAGGGGGGTCATGCGGCTTCCAGCTGCTGTAAATTTTTACACCATCTTTGTTGTCGCCACCATTAATATGTTGCCTCCTACAAAAAACAACAACTGGCTACATCTGTTCTGTCATATGGGCTTTACGTAGCTTTTCCAGAATAGCAACTAGCTACTTCCTTTGATGTCTGGTGGTCAGAGTCGGACATGACTACCATATTTCAGCAGTTTGAACATAAAAAAGTGGTACTCAGCATTCTGTGGTTCTCGGTCAATCAGCCGTTTTGATAGTTTTGTTATTGAATAAATTCTATTCCAAAATCTGAATTCACTCAAGGTTTTTCCAACCTTAAATGTTTTTCTCTCAGAGCAATGCATATTTATTTTTTACGAATGCTTATAATTTTGTCCGGACAATGATAATTTTAAACATGTTTCGTTTCCTTTTTTATGATTCAGTAAGATTTAGTATGAGTCACGTGCTTATGCACACATTATAATATGATATAATATGCCCTTCAAAATCTAATACCTATCTGAAGGAAAAAAGATGTCAGAAAACGTTCTACTCTTCTGCTGTTTCACGAACAATTACGGTTTATGAAGATTACCACCAACGTGGTCCAGATTAAACTTTTTCATATATTTTAGAACGAGGGTAGAAGCCACACTCCGTGCGTCTTCTCTGTTCCATTCAAGAAACATTTTATGCAATCTTAGCTATCTCTCCACACATAAATTGGTGAGCTTCGTGATGTGAAACTGGTCCCTACCAGTCTTCACAATAAAAGACATCGTAGCTGTTGTGTTCACAAACGCCAGCTGGATCTCACCAGAGCGAGACAATGATGGGAACAAGGCTGAACTGGCCCATGGTCTTCGGTATAGAACTGGGAAAAGAAATAGCATCCCTTACTGATAAGTAAGAGAAAATAAAGCGTGTAGAACTGCGCATCCTGCAACTGGCCACTAAATGGGCAACTTAGGACGATAATTTGACCGCCAGGGGCAGTATAACCGGTAGGGGCTCAGCGCGTTATATTCTTAGTTGGGCGTAGTGAGATAAAGAGAGAGGGAGATGACCCCCCCTCTCTCTCTCTCCCTCTCTCTCACTACGCCCAACTAAGAATATCACGCGCTAAGCCCCTACCGGTTTGACAGCACCCTGGCGGTCAAATTATCGTCCTAAGTTGGCCATTGTATGATCGGTTTTTGTTGCTATGGTTTTTATAAGTAGATTCAGTTACTATTTTGGGATCGGCGTTTGTTATGATTTTTTGAAAGTTCGTCCATTTTCTAATCGTATTATTCATCTTAGATTATTTAATTAAAAGGACATTCGGTTATTAACTATGATCAGCGTTTGCTATGATTTTTTGAAAACAAATTCAGTTGTTGTTGTTTTGTTTTAGAGGGACAATGCGTAAGCCTACATGTGTATGGTGTTATCTAGGAGATATAGGAGACGCGCGCACTGAGTCGTCCAAACCATCCCAAAAAGCTTCGTGATTGGTTCGGCATTATGGGATTTTCATTTTACAGGGCATGGATGTCACACCGATCCTTGTAGCAGCTAGATGATTTCTCTCCCCTCCCCCTTCTCTCGCTCGCTCTCTCTCTCTCTCTCTCTCTCTCTCTCTCTCTCTCTCTCTCTCTCTCTCTCTCTCTCTCTCTCTCTCTCTCTCTCTCTCTCTCTCTGTGTCTGCCTGTCTGTCTCTCTGTATCTCTCTCTCTCTCGACCAAGAAATCGCGTTTCTGTCTCTGTCTGTCTGTCTCTGTCTCTCGGTCTGTGTCTCTCTCTCACTCTCTCTCTCTATCTTTCTCTCTCTCTCTCTCTCTCTCTCTCTCTCTCTCTCTCTCTCTCTCTCTCTCTCTCTCCCTCCCTCCCTCCCTCTCTCTCTCTCTCTCTATCACCTACTACCTGCACAAAACATAAACAAGGTCACGACGGCAAAATGGTTTGCGCCGATCTCTTCCTATTAAGGAGGCACACCTTCACACAAACTTTGACGCGATTCGGTCAAGCGGTTCGGGAGATATCCTTGGGACAGACAGGAAAAACAACAACAACAAAAAACAAACAAACAGACAAACCAGCCCATTGCAAAGTCCGTTCACCTTCGGTGACGGACAAAAAAGCAAAAACCCAATCTTGCTACAGTATCATTGCGTTCTCCTGACGAGACAGACTCCGCTGCAATCAACACAGGTTTGTCTTCCAGATACAGCTCTGCGGGGGACCCCTCTGCAGCCAGTAGACAGGCGAAGCGAAGACAAACAGGCAGATGGAAGGTGTCTTCAGAACGAAAAGACAAGATGGACAGATAACATTCATTGGCCTTCACTGCAACAACCGCAAAACCTTACTGTGTTGGGTGGTCGCGGCATCAGAAAGTCGATACCACCATTATCATTGTAGTCTCGGTGTGTGTGTTTCCACATATATCATGCAGCTTTGTGTACACATTTAGATGCATACAATCCCCCGAAGACGGAGTGTGGCAGCCCACGTGGCGGGGTAATAAAACACGGTCACACACGTAATGTTCTCATCCCAAGCTGATACATTTGTACCATAGTGTTCAAGTGCTTTTCCGGCTGTTGTGATGATCCCTGAGTCTTTTAACCAGGGTACGTCAACAACAACAACAACAACAACAACAACAACAACAACAACAACAACAACAACAACAACAACAACAGTTGCATACAAAATTGCTAAACGACACGCGAATTAAATTATTGACACATATTGCCAAACTGAAAATCGCTTAAGTCAAAGTTGAAGGGACTGACATTTTATTTTGAGATAGCCAATATTTTGAGTTAAAGAGACATTTTATCATAAATATTATTGAACTGGGACCAGAAAAGTATAGTGAGTTATGTTTTTGAGTTATCAGGAACCCACTGTAGTTATACACAAGTCAATACATAATTACGTATATCTGATTGGATATGTGTGTCTACGTGTATTAGTTTTGTCAGTCTTTTTTTGGCAAATGTTAAGATCAGCTGCCTCCAGCTGTTCCCGCGTGTCCAGCTTAACGAAAAAGGTAATTCGGAGGGAGCTGACTGCCCAAATTCACCCTGCAACAGCGGAGGGAGCTGATTGGCCAACTTCACCCTGCAACAGCGGAGGGAGCTGATTGGCCAACGTCACCCTACAACAGCGGAGGGAGCTGATTGGCCAACTTCACCCTGCAACAGCGGAGGGAGCTGATTAGCCAACTTCACCCTGCAACAGCGGAGG
>CM065684.1:45196855-45209355 GCA_017654935.2 Phymorhynchus buccinoides | reverse complement strand
TTGCCCCGGCCACAGCATGCCTGACAGCAAATTTGAAGCGATTCGATTAAGAAACGGCGGAGTTATAAGGCCCCGCTTCCGGGCTGTTGGCGCTGCTCTGAGAGTGACGCGCTCTCCCGATTCCGCTAACGCCTAGCAACGGTAACGCCAAGTACTGGTAACGCTGAGTACAGCAGATTTGAAGCGATTCGGTTAAGAAACGGCCGTTATAAGGCCCCGTTTCCCGTTGGCGCTGCTCTGAGAGTGACGCTCTCTCCCGATTCTCTTCACATTTGCTGCCAGGCTTTGCCCCGGCAACAGCAAGCCTGACAACAAATTTGAAGCGATTCGATTAAGAAACGGCGGAGTTATAAGGCCCGGTTTGTGTTCCAGACAGACATACACACAGACAGACAGACACACACACACTTGCCTTTTTATTATATGATTGAGCGCTTCAACCTCTATCGTTTGCTATATTTAACGTAATATTTCATCTATTTACGCAACAACGTAAAACTACGCATTCAATAACAGTAGAAGATAAAGGCAAGACGGAGAGAACGCTATGAACCAAGACTGTGACAACGGCCCGCGGCTGTTCCGTGTATTGCGCGATATAATTGATTAAGTAATAGCCTTTATTATTACTGCGAATAAAAGATAATTAGGTCAAAATGTTTCCGTCCCTCCCTCCCCCTCTCACTCCATTTCTCTCTCCCTCTCTCTCCCTGTGTATGTGTGTGTGCGTGCGTGCGTGTGAGTGTGCATGTGTGTGTGTGTGTCTGTGTCTGTGAGTGTGTCTGCATGTGTCTTATGCGTACACGCACTCTTGAGATAGCAAAGAACAATGAAGAAGTTCACAGCGATAACATTTAACAGAGTGACAGAGAAACAGACACAAATTCTAAAGTGGATGGTCAACTCAACACCGGGGAAGAAAAAGAAATAGGAACCCGACCTACCCAGTAAAGTCTAGTTTGTTGTTCTTAGTGGTCCAACCCACATTGGAAATTCCGAAGACGTCCCTATAAATAACAGAGGAATGGCCCCTGCAGCCAAGGCATCAGTGTAATGGCGCGGACAGCTGCTCGCCTCAGCAATGCCGCTGTGCATGCTAGAAGCTGTGATGGAAAATAATGGTGGAATGCCGAGAGGTGTGGAACCCAAACACCAATCACCCCAGTAGGCTAGACGTGCCACAACCCAATTTAAATGTCGGCCTGCATGATCATCACCCCTCATCTCTGCCTTATCCCCCCCCCCCCCCCCCACCCCCCCCCCCCGCAAAAATGCCAAGAAAGTTCATTCATCACAGTTCAAAACCTCAGTTCAAACCCAAGATAAGGAAAGACTGTGTATTTTCGGTTTGGAATGTTCCAGTTGGTGTCTTTTTCAATCTATACGTTTTATTTAGCATAATGGTTTTGTTGCTGTTGTTGTTTTTGGAATACAAAAATGCTCCCCTTTTCTTGAAAGTAGATCCACAGTGTTCTGTTTTAGTGCTCCTTGTCTTAAACGAGGGCAATACACTGATCGTTGATTGGCTCATTGATTGATCAATTGATTGATTGATTGGTTATGTTTCATTGATTCAGACACCTTTAAACATGGGCCTGGCCTATAATACGTTAGCAGCATCCAAATTGTGTCAAGACCAATATGCTGTGAAGCTTTATTAAAAATGGAATTCTGATTGAGTTATTAATTAATGCATTTGATACCATTAGCGGTCTCAGAAATACAGACAAATGAGATTTGCTACGCAGCTGCTACAGTCACCGTGCTAGCCATTAGCTTTGAAATATTGGTCCAAACATTTCCAAATATTTCTAAAGAACAGGTCCTGCAAAGTCTCTCTCTCTCTCTCTCTCTCTCTCTCTCTCTCTCTCTCTCTCTCTCTCTCTCTCTCTCTCTCTCTCTCTCTCTCTCTCTCTCTCTCTCTTGCCCTACAATCTTAATCCTTGCAAAATAAAGTTTTTCAGTCTTCAGCCTCCCCCGCCCCCTCTACGATTCCCCCCTCTCCCCACATCGAGGTAAGGCTCGGTGTACATCTCGTGTGCTGGCTAATACAAAGCATCTGTTTTGTTTCAGAGTATTTTTCACACCTGCTGCCATGTCATTCACACCGACTGGCGTGCGTTGTTTACGCATTTGGTCCGCTGTCGCCCATGTTGTTTGGGTCTTGGGGAAGGGAGACCAAAAGAAGCAGACCTGCTTGTGTGCATAGCCTGTCAGCAAGTCAAAAGCAACAAGGCGTGGTGCCATTTGTCAAACGATTGCCAAACATGTTGTGTAGTACCTACTACACTGATGGACACCGAGCTTAAACGGTGGCGTTTATTGAACGGAAGGTAAATCACGACCCTACGGTAGGCCTACACTAATGGTCCAGTAAACAACCTGGACTTGGCAGTGCCAGATAACGGGGCAGTAGGGTAGGCGCGGTCCTCAGGATTCGATAATCTACGATTCCAACCATAGTACTTCCTTCTTCTTCTATCTCCATGGCCTGTCTCTCTCGGCACCAGACTGGCGGGGGGAAGGTAGCCAAAGGATGCAGTAAACAGTGGCTTTCTTCGTTCGGGTACTAAGTATATGCTCGCCTCGATAATAATAGGAAACCTATAGATTTCGTATCTTGGGCGTCTTGGCTTGTATGTTCTTCGATTACTTCGTCCTTGTCTTGTAGGCTTGGTCTTATCGCTTCGTCATCAGAATGAAATGATGCCTGTTTTCATCTGCAGGCGTGTCGATCGTTAATTGCTTGAATGTGGTAATTGGGTGGGGAGCGAGAGAGAGAGGGAGAGAGGGAGAGAGAGGAGAGAGAGAGAGAGAGAGAGAGAGAGAGAGAGAGAGAGAGAGAGAGAGAGAGAGAGAGAGAGAAAGACAGAGACATACAGAGAGACAGACAGAGAGACAGAGAAACAGAGAAAGAGATATATATTGTGGGGGTGGTGTGAGAGACAGACAGACAGACAGAATGACATAAATTTCCACCAGTCCAATGCCGTTGAGCAAAGTTGAAGATGCTTGAGCGTTTGTCGAGGGCACAATAATTATATTTGTTGACATACCTCAGTTGACCAGGTCTGGGGCCATAGCCGTTAGGTTTCAAAGGATATACCCACGTGCGTGTGTTGTAGAGAGGGATATGTCTTAAAAGTTTGACTAAGAAGGAGGGTGCACACTTCCAATGTTCCAGTACGTCCACATTGCAAAATATAGGGAGTGCCCTACGTAGTAGAAGCAAAAGAAACTGGAGAGATAACAGAAGCAGAAGCAGAAGAAGGAACACCAGCTGCACCATCATCATCATCATCAGCAGCAGCAGCAGCAGCAGCAGCAACAGCAGTTGCTGACATTCTTGACGTGTGCATGGCAAAACACGCTCGTCTATCGTCCATCTTTATTATTGCCGCTTTCAACAACATCAGCCACTATCGTTTGGCGGCGGCGTCGCCATCATCATCGGCGCCATCTTTATCATCATTACAATATCCGTTCATCTCCTTTCTGTTGGTTTTATTAGTTTTCTGGAGCGACATGCTGACGGAAAAATAGGTTTTGACACAGAAGCTGTTTTAAGCAGCCGGGAAATACGTTATGGGCTTTTGTTATCCGACACCTTAATTGGGCTAAAGATTATGATTTGGCCCCTTTGCAGAGAGAGAGAGGGAGAGAGAGAGAGAGAGAGAGAGAGAGAGAGAGAGAGAGAGAGAGAGAGAGAGAGAGAGAGAGAGATGGAGAGAGAGAGAGGGGGGAGAGAGAGAGGAGAGAGAGAGAGAGAGAGAGAGAGAGAGAGAGAGAGAGAGAGGGAGAGAGACAGACAGACAGACGGAGAGACAGAACGAGAGACAGGCAAGCGGAGCATACTGAACACTCTCTCTAAAATAAAGATTTAAGGCAAAGCCAATTATTCAGAGAGAGAGAGAGAGAGAGAGAGAGAGAGAGGGGGGCACAGAGAGAGAGACACAGAGAGAGACACAGAGACAGAGACAGAATTATTTTCTCTCACCTCTTAGATTGTTCTTGCACATGGATTGCCAGAGTTTCTGCTTGTACGCTCTCAACATCGTCAATTTAAAACGGATGTGTATACAACAATTAACCCTCAAGAGATCTCCCAACGCACCAGAGCAGTCTACAAGTTACCATTGCTTTCCTGAGACACTTTAAAAATGGTCTTACACTTTACATTTTCAGGTAAAAATGAAAATTAATAGCACCAGGTCGTCGCCCTCACCGTCACTACCCCAGTGCCTATGGAGCGGGGTATATGACTCCAGTGCATCCACCACCACCTAATATCAGAATTGTCTTTTTGTTTGTGGCTCAAGCCACAAACCTATAACTCACTTTGTCGGTCGGTCGGTCTGTCGGTCTGTCTGTCGGTCCAAAATTGTCGCACATTTTGACAAAATTGTCGCACTTCAAATCGAGGCTACACTTCTGGCCGCTCTTTAAAATGATGTATTTTAAAAGCGTACAAAATAATAAACATATGTAATACAGACACTACAACAGACACGACGAGTATGCGGTGCTTCTTGATGAGTATAAGTAGGATACATAGTTTTAAATGTTTTCCAAAAGATATAAAAAGTTACGAAATGGTGCAGAGATAACATTCTGGTTTACAGATTAAAATTATTGAAAAGCCAGGGGAGGTAACTCATGATTGGAGTGGTAAAAATAGACCGCGTGCCACAAACTATTGCGATTTCGCGCTTGTTTTAGTAACAGCAACAACACGAAAAGGTAAAGCAACGCTTCAACAAGTCATGGTACTAGTGCAAATGGGTCAAAAGTGAAAGACTGCTTGTCAAACATGCCTTCTTTACGATCTATCATTACCCCCTGAAATGGCTTTTTTCTTTCTCATTTCTTCACCTTTCTTCCTGGATATGATTTCTCCTCCTCCTCCTCCTTCTTTCATTCTGGCATACCTTGGCAGTTTCATCACAACAGATGAACACCCGTAATGTAATGCTAATGGAAATCGGGCTTCCCAATTTTCAATAGCACGAACCAGGCGGGGATGCACAATGGTGGTTGGCACCACGCATCCCCAAGCCGTACAATCTCCAGTATATAAAGTTTAATGTTGCATCTCCTTGCCCCGCGCGTGAATGATGGTAGTCGGTTGATGGTTCTTCCCACACGTGCTCTTTGCAGCCGAGCGGATGTTAAGCTTAACTTTCATTCATTCATTTTCTTGCCGTCGGTGATCGCTTCCATCGTTCTGAAAGTTATTTTGGAGGTTGCATAATGCAAGTAATATATATTGCGTGCGCGCGTGTGTGCAAGAGCATGGTTTTTGTTCTAAACACATACAGTTTCACTACTGTCTGGTTAGGTCCTTTTCATTACTACCGTAGACACATACATCAGCTACTGCTGTGGCTCAACATTGTCTCTTCCTGCTATACCTGGTAAGATTATACCTTTGCTTCTCCAAGTGTAGACACCTTTCTCAGTTCTCTGCCACATATCGGTTTCCATCACAGAAAAGAAATAGCCAGCATGCGAAAGCACTTAAATCGTCGTCTGACATTCAGTTTTCGACCCGAAGAGGTTTCTGCACTCATCTACAGCGCTTTACTCGAACAGAGTGTTATGTCTACCCAACTCTGTTCAGACCAAAGACACTTAGATGAGACAAGACCCAAACAAAGAGAGAACCCCCAATGATTGTAGAGGTGATCTTCCCATTACATGTGTGTGTGTGTGTGTGTGTGTGTGTGTGTGTGTGTGTGTGTGTGTGTGTGTGTGCGCGTGCGCGTGCGTGCGTGCGTGCGTGCGTGCGTGGTGCGTGGTGCGTAGTGCGTAGTGCGTGCGTGCGTGCGTGCGTGTGTGTGTGTGTGTGTGTGTGTGTGTGTGTGTGTGTGTGTAGGGGCTACCATGGCTTGGACAACACAAATAAAATCAGGAGGAGCTACACACAGGCAGGAGATTGAGAAAGTATGATTTACGCGGAAAAGCGGCTGAAAAAGGCTGGAAAAAAGGATGGGGCCCCCTGAAACTGAAGCTTTTTTGTGTAAATTAAGCCTTCAAAACAACATTAGAAGTAGAAGTGATATATTTAGTTCATCTGTATTCACATATAACAAGTATTTCTATTCTCAGTTGGTCTCCTTGTGATGTAAATAAATGACCTCTGGGGCCATCACAAAGCCTGAAATCGTCCTAAAGGCTGAATAATCTCATGCCTCACTCATAAGGCCATAAGCTACTGTCACTCTTATTGGGTGAAAGTCAGAAGGTACTAACAACCTTCCTTATTCGTTATGCACTAGTACCTTTTGATTTTCAACCAACAACGGAACTTTCTGGCGCCTTGCTTGGTTGTGGGATGGACTGTGCTTATGAATCAATGCGTTGTATAGCGCGATGCTATTATCATCAATCAGAAGAGAGAGAAAAACAATACAGCTGCTGCGCCCATCAGGGGGAGATCAGCACGTCAGTTATCATCAGCCAAAAGCACCGCTCTCCTATCTCGGAGGTGCCTTTTTCTTTCTCCTCTCCTTGTTCTTTCTGCACCTTGTCACCTCTTTGTCCAACAATGTTATCGTCACTGTCTGTCTCCTCCATTCCTCGATCAGTGTTGGTCACGTTGTATGTCGAGATCATTGCTATAATATTTAATTAGTCTATGATACTTCTACACTTTTATTAGCGCGTCGTTATTACATGCATAACTTGGTTATACTGTCTGCTGTGAACTGAAAATCAAGAGAGAGAGAAAAAGAAAGAGAGAGAGGGGGAGAGAGAGAGAGAGAGAGAGAGAGAGAGAGAGAGAGAGAGAGAGAGAGAGAGAGACAGAGACAGACAGACAGACAGACAGACAGACAGACAGAGACAGAGAGAGAGAGAAAGAGAGAGTCTCACACAGAGAGACAGACAGAGATTTGTACATACAAACTAATTCTAAATGGGTAAAATGGATAACCGTTGTCAGTATGTTAGTCTTGTAACAAGAGAGCAAGCAGATCCATCAATGCTCTGTAAATCAAAACAGTCAGATTTGGCCTATGGGGTAGGACCACTGCCGACTATATTTACTTAAAAACGAGGGCCGCGGTAGGACGCACAATCGCTACTGCTACAACGCACAAGCCGTTCAATACTGCACACGAAGATTTTTCAGTCATTTAGATTATGTTTTGTGCCTTTGACAGCTTAAGGTTTGGGTTAGGGTTAGGGACAGGGTTAGGGTCAGTTTAGTGTTTGTTTGTTTGAAAGGTTACTAGATACAATTTCTAAACTTTCTCTGAAAACCCATTATCAAGCGACTGACGTCATTTTCCATATATTTGGACATATTTTCCATATTTGGACGTATTTTCCATATCTGGATGACTCTATGTGCAGCATTGAACGCATTGTCTACAAAGTACCCACACAAAGGTTCTTTGCAAACGATAATGGGACATTAGCAATTTTTTTTTTAAATGAGACCCCTAGCATCACACAGAATAGAAGTAGACAATAACCACAAGAAACTACAGCCCAGCCAACGAGCCAGGTAAAGGTCAAAGAATGCAGCATAAATGACCCCGATTCCCTGAGCACCGGTGTGGTCCAGTGCCATCAGCATTTCCAGCATTCCTTTGCCGGACAGTGGCACTGGTCACTAGGTCCTTATCTTCTTACCTTAGCACCTGTCTCTATACTGCCCTTGTCAGCGCTTTTGTATGGTCAGGGTGACCACTTGGTTTTTGTTTTTCAGTTCGGGGATTTTTGTTATTCTGTGTGAGTGAACGAATAAGCCAGAGTACAATTAGAGAGAAAAGGGCAGGAACTCACTAACACCATCTTGAAAACCTAGATTTTCTTAGGGTGTGTAGTCTATTGGGGAAAGGGGAAAATAATGGCTCTTCTTCTTCTTTTTCGATCGCTCAGAGAGAGCTTCCTGTCAATTTCGAGCGAAGATGTGTTATGCTGCCGTTATGCGCCTAAGTAAGAAATAATCCGACTTCGGCTGGAGGAATCCTTTTGCAAGCGTTTGGTTTATTGAAAGAAAGAAAAAAGGCAGGAGAATGGACCAGAAAGGCAGAAATATAGTAGATGACAGCAAGAAAGGGGAAAAGGCAGAGTCAAAGAGAGTGACAGATTAGAGGAAGTTACAAGCGCAGAACTTCCAGAAGGTGGGAGATCTATTTATACAAAAGACCCCCCGGTATCCCCACGGAGGGGGGTAATAGGTCTAAAAGTAAAACCCTTGCCTGCCTCTCCCTGTTGACCAGATTCTGCTATTCTACGTATGAGAGAAAGACGGAGACAGACAGACAGACAGAGGCAGAGAAACAAGGAGAGATACTGTCTCTGTCTCTCTTACAGACAAACAGACAAAGACAGACACAAAGAGAGACAGAAAGAGACAACAGACTTCTCTGCTAGTCCAAGATCCACAGTACAGCTATTTTGATTTTAGAAATATGTTAAAATCATAGATCTTTGTCAAAAACGTGCATCCATTGAGATGCATGATAAAATCACAGTTTTAAAGGGTCACATGCCCCTTCAGGTAGCCCACGTGGTGCATTAGGATTGTGCACAAACGATAAGGGAACACACACACACACACACACACACACACACACACACACACACGCACACGCACACACGCACGCACACATGCACGTACGCACGCACACACACGCACATACACTTTTAGTGGAAGGACGTTAAACTGAAGAACAACAACACACACACACACACACACACACACACACGCACACACACACACACGCACGCACACACACACGCACACGCGCACACACACACACACACACACACACACACTCCCGGTCACTGACCGAAACACTCGACCCCACGGAGGGAGTCCAAAAAACAATGACAAGGACCGTACATAATTCACTTTCTCTCCTGGCGCCATTAGAAAGGCATTCCACTCACGACAAACTGACAGCCCATCAGAGCCCCGCACCGACGTGCCACCATTTCCAATGGCTCTGAACAGAAGCAGGAGCAGAGGCATCAGGCAGTACAAAGCTTGTGGCATCATCGACCAAAACCTGTTGTATTATACTATAGTACTCCCCCGTGGGGATACCGGAGGTCTTTTGTATAAATAGTTCCCCCACCTTCTGGAAGTTCTGTGCTTGTAACTTCCTCTAATCTGTCACTCTCTTTGACTCTGCTTTTCCCCTTTGCTTACTGTCATCTACTATCTTTCTGCCTTTCCGGTCCATTCTCCTGCCTTTTTGTTTTTAAAGAAACGCTTTCAAAACGATTTCCTCCAGCCGAAGTCGGACTTGCTGGGCCTAACTATTTCTTAGTTAGGCGCATAACGGCAGCATGACGCATATGCGCTCATAATTGACAGGAAACTGTCTGAGCGATCGAAGAAGAAAAAGAAGATACTATAGTACTCAAGCCTGCACGGTATACTCGTTTCACTGTCGACAAGTCTAGTAGTGTCCATTTGTCTTCTTTGACAGTGTGTATTGTGATTGGATTTCGTCCTTCCTAAAAGTGTAAAATTATTATTACATTTTACGAGATCTAACTATCTCGATGACACGCAAAGTTCATCGTTTTGTTTCATTCTGGGATGTTTAAAAACAGAACAAAATAAAAGACAACATCTGCTGTAATGTGACTGGAGTTGAGAGAGAGAGAGAGAGAGAGAGAGAGAGAGAGAGAGAGAGAGAGAGAGAGAGAGAGAGAGAGAGAGAGAGAGAGAGAGAGAGAGAGAGAGAGAGAGAGAGAGAGAGAGAGAGAGAGAGAGAGAGAGAGAGAGAGAGAGAGAGAGAGAGAGAGAGAGAGAGAGAGAGAGAGAGAGAGAGAGAGAGAGAGATGGCAATTCACTGCTATAGAACGCCCAGCGCCTGCCTTTGAAGGGGTATGGTATTGCTGATCACGAAATAAGGTTGTCGTTTTAAAGCCGATTAGTCAAGATTGCACATGGTCCTCTACTCGGCAAAATCACATGGTCATGTTTTTAGTCCCCGAGCCGAAGGTTCGGGGAGCTATTGTTTTTGTCTGATCCGTCCGGTGTGCCTCCGTGCCTCCGTGCCTTCATCCGTCCGTCCGTTTTTCTCAACAACTATTCAGTCTATCATCATCAAATTTGGTATACGAGATTGCCAAGATGCAAGCTATCCACTGATGTATTTAGTTTTACATTAAGGTCAAGGTCAAGCCAGTTACGGGGTTCAAACCCCACAACACATAATCGCTAATATCTCGCGCAGTTTTGCATGTATTTCAATGCAGTTTTTTCCACAACATTTCTTGATGAATGGTCTATAACAGAGTTGTCATGAATTTTTCTGTGCGCTCGTGTACTCGTGGTCCGAACCCCAAGGCTATATATAAAAAAACCTATTCAGTTACGTGCTATTCTGATGCGTTCTTATGTAGATACGTGCTGTTTTGATGCGTTTTTATGTATGTGTACAGCCGCCACATTCCGATTTCCGAGTAGCTCGGCGATGCTGCGAGGGGACTTTGCAGCCGCTCGACGTTGCACTTGTTTGTTTTTAAAACAGATGCGAATGCTCCTAGAAACTCTTAAAGCATTCTCACTATTTTTCGCCTAACCGTCTCATCAATATTGGACCTTCGGTAAAATTGACATAACGGCCACAGTTCTGTCATACGTTATTACGATCAGTTGATTCGTTTAGGCTGTAGAGCACGGAATGCAAAGTATGTCCCTTTCAGACACTAGACAGACAGACAGACAGACACAATAGGACTTCATTCCAGACCTGCTTCAAAGCACTCCCGTTGTACAGACAAAAATGGGAGTACAAAAAATGAATGGAACAAGTATTATTTCAGTGATACCAAGCATCACTGTACGCTGATGTAGGAAACACAAACACTTTTATTCAGGTATGTGTACGCATCCCCCCCCCCCCCCCCCCCCCCCCCCCCCCCCCCCCCCCACCCCCCCCCCCCCCCCCCCCCCCTAATCTTTTTACGGGGCAAGGTAGCAACGGGCAGACTCTGTGGTGCCGATGGTTAAGCGGCATAAGCCTGATGAGCAAAGGTGCTAATTGGTGTGAGAAGATTATCTTACCCATCAGATAATTACTCGGGGAGAGAGAAACAAGCACAACTGGTGCTAACAGCGAAGATGCTGTTAGCCAAAGATGAATCGGGGTGTCACCACTCACCACTACCAGACGATACACAGACAGGGGAAAAGAAGCCAACGGCCAATGATGAACGATGATCCATTCTCATTACCAAGCCCAAGAGCGAGGAGAGAAAAGAAGCAACAAATACAAAACAATGAAGAGTCATTCCCCTCTACTATTGAATGAAATGAACTGGTGGCCAAAGTTACAATAATTAACTGTAGTATATGAACTTGTTGTTTCATACAGTGCATCATAACATGACAACAACAAAGTATTGGGTGCAGAGAAGTGTAAATATAATAGGCATAATATTTTGAAAATCACAACCTGTCTTAAGACGACTCCTCAAAACAGCAAACTATTTAATAAAACATGCATAGCTCAATTGAAATCACCTTTTAAGTTATATTTCAATCGTTAGCTTGCTTTCAATTTTGTCATCGTTTACAACCTGCCTCGTGCTGTTTTACTATGATTTAAAACTGAAATCACCTTTTAAGTTATATTTCAATCGTCACTTTACTTATAATTTAGTCATTATTTACAACCTGCCTCTACTCGTGCTGCTTTACAATGTTTTAACATTCACAAAAGGGATACACCAAGAATCTGCCCATTCTCGTTTCGATTCAAAACAAATGAATATAAAACTCAAAAGTCCAATAAGACCAGCAGACCTGTTTACCACCTTCACAAGCCTTGAGTGGCTGAAATGAGTAATTTTGGTGTAAAATGTGTAGTTTTATTCATTAAACCATCAAACAATGTTCACTGAAAATGAGTTTTTAGAGCATTTTCTTCAATTTTGAAGAGTAGTAGAGGTCCAAATTGAGTAGAAGACTACTCGAAAAGAGTAGAGTAAACCGGTCTGGACCTCTGACCTTGACGTTCTTTCTGACCTTGAGATCACGGGGGGGGGGGGGGGGGGGGNTTGCCCTTACCTGGGGATGCTTGCTCAGGAGCTCCTGAATGAAGTCTAGAATACAAATCCTGAGAGAGAGATTGATGGATGAGTGCTTTTAACTCCCTGCTGTTCTGGAAGCCACAGCAACGTGTGTGGGCATGCGAGCGATCCAGGGACTGGCAGAAAATGGAGGGATTTCTGTTCATTACCCTCCAGGAATGTTTGTTCGTTACTTCCAATTATTGATTGCATAATGATAACCCCGCTGCTAATAATCATTGCTATCAGTTTGCCGTAGCTATGTAACAGTAAGATGATTTGTTCTAGGCGTCCCTTTGTCTGCTTTATCTTTCAGTCAATTAGTATGATTGTAATCACAGAGAGATAGAGAGTGTGTATGTGTGTGTGTGTGTGTGTGTGTGTGTGTGTGTGTGTGTGTGTGTGTGTGTGTGTGTGTGTGTGTGTGTGTGTGAGAGAGAGAGAGAGAGAGAGAG
>CM065684.1:45186855-45191855 GCA_017654935.2 Phymorhynchus buccinoides | reverse complement strand
AGGCGATACTTTTTGTTTGTGGCTCAAGCCACAAACCTATAACTCACTTTGTCGGTCGGTCGGTCGGTCGGTCGGTCGGTCTGTCGATCGGTCCAAAATTGTCGCACATTTTGACAAAATGTCGCACTTCAAATCGAGGCTACACTTCAAATTGAGGCCGCTCTTTAACATGATGTATTTTAAAAGCGTACAAAATAATAAACATACGTAATACAGACACTACAACAGACACGGAGTATGCGGTGCTTCTTTTGATGAGCATAAGTAGGATACATAGTTTTAAATGTTTTCCAAAAGATATAAAAAGTTACGAAATGGTGCAGAGATAACATTCTGGTTTACAGATTAAAATTATTGAAAAGCCAGGGGAGGTGACTCATGGTTGGAGTGGTAAAAATAGACAGCGTGCCACAAACTATTGCGATTTCGCGCTTGTTTTTAGACTGAGACCCTGCGCCTTATAATGTGACTGATAATATAGTAAGAAACAATAATAATAACATCTGATTTTGTGTAAACAAAACTTTTTTTGGGGGGTGCGCCTTATAATCAGGTGCGCCTTGTAGTCCGTAAAATACGGTAGACAGACTTCAATCAGATACAGTACGTCATTTTAACCCCTTCAAGACATCACTGACTCCGGCAAACATCACTACTGGCCTGGGGTTGCCTAGAAAACAAAATAACAAATAAAAAGTGCAACAAAACTGACCACTGTCTGTGCATGTGCATGAGTTTCAGTTTTGACAAAACTAGGGGAAGACGGGGTAAAAAGCGCATGGGCGGGTAAGAAGCCCACCCCAATTATCTCATGAAATAAAGAAAAAATTTCCGTCAAATTTGCCCATGAGACGAATGCTAGACATTAACGCTCGTCTCATGGGCAAAATGAGACTGAAATTTGCTTCATTTCATGAGATAATTGGGGTGGGCTTCTTACCCGCCCATGCGCTTTTTACCCCGTCTTCCCCTACTGGTTCAGTCAAGCTTAATTTCCGCTTTGAAATCGCAGTTACGTGCACTGAAATTGGAATTGCTAGTCTTCTTATTACATTCATTGGTGACGAAAACTAATTGGAGCAGTTTCTGAGGCTCGTTTAAAGACCCAGTGACGCACCACGATTAAGTCCTTTGCTTTTTTCTGGGTTGCTGTGACCCACATATGAATTTCCCCATATTCAAATTGAGGCTGCTCTTTAAGCTGATGTGTCGGTTTCAATTTGGGGCCATTTATATGGGAGTCAGATTTATTTCCAGTTATAAGAGGGAAAACGCGTGAAACCCGTGATTTTGACACGTGATCTGGTGGGTCTTTAAGGCCGATGTGTTGTTGTTGATATTCTTAACCGTCAAAATTGAACAAAAAGAGCCACATTTAAGTGCAACCAAGGCTGGAAGAGTGACAAAGGGAAACAACTCGACAAAACATGGTTTGGATTGAGAAAACATGGATTCAGGCAGTTGTAGACTCAGAAATTGTGTTCCGAGAATACTTGGAATTAGGCACTCGGAAAAAGCATTCTTAGGAACACTGGTAGGGGAAGACGGGGTAAAAAGCGCATGGGCGGGTAAGAAGCCCACCCCAATTATCTCATGAAATAAAGAAAATTTCAGTCAAATTTGCCCATGAGACGAATGCTAGACATTAACGTTCGTCTCATGGGCAAAATGAGACTGAAATTTGCTTCATTTCATGAGATAATTGGGGTGGGCTTCTTACCCGCCCATGCGCTTTTTACCCCGTCTTCCCCTATAATAATAATAATATGGGGATACTTATATAGCGCGATACCCCACAATGGGCTCATCGCGCTTTACAACAATATAAATGCATTACAAATCATTTTTAAAAACTGAAAACAAAAACAAACAAAAACATTATAGTTAACAGCATCATATTAAAGTGTCATACATAAAATCACAAATTGACTCTTGTGCTTTTCATTTTTGTTTCTATGGTTTCTCTCACGTTGCATGCCATCTATGGGGCAACGACTCTTCAACGAAGCTCATCGCCGCTTTCCATTTAAAAACGTGTGTATGTTACCGTAAATATGTGAAATCAGTAATTTCATGAAATTCCTAAAAAAATCCGAAATTTCATAAAATCACTGTGACTCCCAGTAATTACACGAAATTACAAACAAACAAAATCCTAGTGATTTCACGTAATTACTGAAATCTGAGCACATGCTTTACACATATTTACTGACAGTATCATATGAACCACATTGTCAGAGGCAACCAACGTGAGGGGACGCTGCACTGTTGCTGACTCCCTTCAGAAGTGTTCGTTAAAGGGGCACTGTGACGGATGAGTTTTTGCAAGAAGCACGTCGAGATCACCAGAAAGACAGCCTTTTCAAGGATCGGAACACTCACTTTGCTCTGGTTTCCTAGAAATTAAGCCGTCAAAACGTCGATTCCTCCACCACCGTGCTATGTTCTTTCAAGGTGGGGTGGGAGGGTGGGGGTGGGGGTGGGGGTAGGAGGGCGGTGGATGGTGGGGTAGGTGGGGGGGGGGGGGGGTTGAGCAGGATGAGAGAAGAACATGGAAAGAAGGAGAGACACAAAAGTAATAATATAATATTTTGTGGACCCAAATAAACTGCTGCTCAGCATTACCGGTACTTGGTATTACCGGTACTAGGCATTACCGGTGCTCGGTATTTCCGGTACTAGGCGTTGCGCTAGTAATATTTAAAGTGCACAAGGCGTTGTGCCAGCGTTCTTTTTTGAACATTATTCTTTTTGACTATATAATAAGACGATTTTGTCGAACTTCAATAGCATTTTTAGTCCCCGAGCCGAAGGTTCGGGGAGCTATTGGGTTTTTTCTTTTTCGTTTGTTTGCTTGGTGGTGAGGATGATGATGATGATGATAATGATGATGATGATGATGATGATGATGATGATGATGATGATGATGTTCTTAGAAATGTCCTCCATCACCACCCGCCTTCCACCCTTTCCCAAAATCCGGACCAGAAACTTTCAAAACTGAGTGCAAAATCAATACGAACATTCCTCCGAAGTCGCAGTGTGGCTGCCCACGTGGCGAGGTGATCACAAACGGTCACACACGTAATGTTCTCATCCCTAGCTGGTTTATTTGTACCATGGTGTTCAGGTGCTTCGGCTGTTGGGATGATCCCTCGAGTCTTTAAAGACCTCCCACGTCACGTGTCATATTCCCTCTTACGCTAGGAAGATTTCTTAAGATTTCTTACCAGCTATAAGAGGGAAAACCGTGATTTTGACACGTGACGTGGGGGGTCTTTAAGCCAGGGTACGACGACAACAACGACAATAACAATACGAACATTACACTGAACGCGTTGACCCATACACACACAGCAAATCAGCAAGTCATCAGTTCGTGTCCTCGTCAAATGCAGCAGTGGTACGGTAGGGAATATTGCCACCGAGCTGTAATGAATCATATTTTGACACTAACACCTTTCTCGCGTTTCCCTCTCGCTCAGTCGGGCAATTCAGCTGTCATCTCGCGTGCACACACCGTCACGTCATTGCTGTCAACATGATGAATGGCAATCCGGTGATCATAGCGCAACTTTTGCACTAGTTTGACACAACACGTACAAACTAACACCATGTCCTCAGGTGAAACTTCGATTGTAGTCAAATACGAACGATGGCATAGTACGGTTCGATTTTTAAAAAAAAGTTTGATTTAAGATTACCATCATGTAGCCAATCAATAATTTTATCCCGGTAGACAATTAATGTCCATAATGATATGCATCAGAGACGCAGAGAGAGAGACAGAGAGAGACAGAGAGAGAGAGAAAACGAAAACGAAAACGAAAACGAACGAACACGAAATTTTATTTAACCAGGGAACATGAGATAAGCAAGTTACATGCTTTTTTCCACCCCGCCCTGGGGAAAAATGAAATAAATCAAACAAGAAAGCTAAATAATATATGTACATGCAGAAATGAGAATAAAAGGGAGGGAGGATGGGGGGAAGAGGCACAGAGGGGTATAAGGATGGGGAAATTTTGGAATTTAGAGAGAGAGAGAGAGAGAGAGAGAGAGAGAGAGAGAGAGAGAGAGAGAGAGAGAGAGAGAGAGAGAGAGAGAGAGAGAGAGAGAGAGAGAGAGAGAGAGAGAGAGAGAGAGAGAGAGAGAGAGAGAGAGAGAGAGAGAGAAACGGGGGTTAACATATTATTTTCATCAGCGTAACGGAAGAAAAGAGCGAGAGGGCGAGACAGACAAACAGACACAGAGAGAGAACGAGAGCTGTACCGCTAATAGGTTCTAGGTGTGAGGAAATGCTTACCAGGCGTGACCTATCTTCCTTTTTTGACAACTTCGATACGTACTTCTCAATATGTAGTGGAAAAACACATTGATGGATGGGGATGGTGGGTGAAGTTATCAGGGCTTAGTGCCTTTGCTTTCAACACATCCTTAGGCTCGGTGTACATATTATGTCCTGGCTAATACAAAGCATCTGTTTTGTTTCATTCTGTGATTTTTTTCACACCTGCTGCCATGTCATTCACACCGACTGGCGTGCGTTGTGTACGCATTTGGTCCGCTGTCGCCCATGTGTTTAGGTCTTGGGAGGGAGAGAGAGAGAGAGAGAGAGAGAGAGAGAGAGAGAGAGAGAGAGAGAGAGAAGAGAGAGAGAGAGAGAGAGAGAGAGAGAGAGAGGAGAGAGAGAGAGAGAGAGAGAGAGAGAGAGAGAGAGAGAGCGTGTGCTACCTGTCACACGATTGTCAAACATGCTGGGTCCTCGGTAGAACACAGATGGACACCGAGCATTACATCACCCAATTGACACTCTCCACCCCACCCCTACCCCCTCCAACTTGTGTCTCCTTCACCGCTCGTGCTTGCTTTGCTTACTTGTTTGTGCTTTTCCCCCCCCTAAAAAAATGGAAAGGGCTATGATAAGGAACAATAAGCCTTTCTTCTTCTGCCTGCCGCACCCCCCCCCCCCCCCCTGGCTAATTACAAAGCATTCGGGT
>CM065684.1:45176855-45181855 GCA_017654935.2 Phymorhynchus buccinoides | reverse complement strand
TTTTTGTCCTAATTCAAACTGTCGTCAGGGTTGATGTTGCTACCCACCCGCTTCCTTTTTCTTTCTCTCATTTTCTTGGCACTCGTTCAGCGAGGCAAGCAGACAGAGCGTAGGAAGCGAAGTAAGAATAAATTGTCAGAATTGAATTAAAGAAGATGTTAAAGGTGGACCCTGACGGATGAGTTTTTACGTCGAGATCACAAGAAAGACAGCCTTTTTAAGGATCGGAACACTCACTTTGCTCTGGTTTCCTAAAAATCAAACCGTCAAAACGCTGATGCCTCCTTGGCGGAGATAGCAGAGAGAGAAGCCATTTTGGATGGAGGGGGTGGAGGTCACTCATTGTGGTTGAAGTTTTTTTTTTTTGTTGTGCAGTCAAAAACAAAATTGGAGCTATTTCCTTTGTTGTGAGCGAAATTACTTTAGGTAAACTGTATAACATTAAAAACAAATAAAACTAAAAAGGCTTGTATTGGGAACATTTCGTGCAAACGATTTGGTCTAAACTCAGGCGGCCATTTTTAAATAATTTGACTTCCGGCACCTCCGCCAAGGAGGAATCGCCGATTTGACGGTTTGAGTTTTGGGAATCCAGAGCGAAGTGAGTGTTGCGATCTTTGAAAAAGGGTGTTTTCCTGGTGATCTCGACGTGTTCCTTGCAAAAACTAATCCGTCAGGGTGCCCCTTCAAGAGTAAGAGGGATGGGGTAGAGGTAGGTAGGGTGAAGGGGAATAGCGTTGAAACGGGTGGAGCGAAGAACTATTAGGGGGAGGAGGGGGGGGGGGGGGGGGGTACGCGACGTTCAGAAAGTGCAATCGGCTGAGTTATAGCAACACAAAAGTTGTTTGCAGACTGGGCTGTTATTGCTTGCTTCACATTCTGGGAATTTAACGATATCGTTTACGGTTTAACTTGTTGGATTTGCACTGGCAAATGGCGTAGGAAACGATGGGGAAACACAAACAAAACGAGCACAAACAAACAAACAAACAAACAAACAAACAAACAAACACTCAAAACACAGACAGACAGCAATGAGGTAGTGGCTAAACTGGTTTCTGGTGTTTTTTGTTGTTGTTTTAAAAAATCTGATCTTAATGATTGTTTCACTTTTCTTGTTGGGTGACTCGGTGCATCTTTCTGTCGGTTGGAGTGTCTCTCTCTCTCTCCTTGTGTCTGTCTGTCTGTCTGTCTGTCTGTCTGTCTGTCTGTCTGCCTCTGTGTGTCTGTCTGCCCGTCTCTCTCTCTCTCTCTCTCTCTCTCTGTCTCTCTCTCTCTCTCTCTCTCTCTCTCTCTCTCTCTCTCTCTCTCTCTCTCTCTCTCGCTCTCTCTCTCGCACGCGCGCGCATGTGTGTGCGTGCGTGTATGTGTCAGTGTGACACATGGACCGATACAGATAGGCTGACAGGCGGACAAGCAGACAGAGAGAGACAGACAGCGAAAGTGTGTGAGTGTATTGTTTTTCGTATACTCTGAGCGCAAGCAATTGGATTCAGATTGATATCATTTCACTGGCGACAATTGATCATATATCACCGCTAAAGATTTATTTATGTATTTATTTATTTTAACTAGGGAATCCAATTTAAAAAGTATACCAGGGCAATTACAAAAAGGAGAGAGAGAGAGAGAGAGAGAGAGAGAGAGAGAGAGAGAGAGAGAGAGAGAGAGAGAGAGAGAGAGAGAGAGAGAGAGAGAGAGAGAGAGAGAGAGAGAGAGAGAGAGAGAGAGAGAGAGATGAAACAAAATACTACACCGGTAAAGCGAGTCAACTAGGTGTCTGTAGAGAAAAGGGGTGCCATGTGTGTTGGTGTCCTATAAACAATGAGAAGCAAAGGAAGGGAATCGTATCACGATTATCTCATGTGTTTGATGTTGTTTACGCATCCCTTAGCACTTGTTTTAATAAACCACACCCCTTTTTTCCATACATTTCCTCCCCCAAATCTCTCTCTCTCTCTCTCTCTCTCTCTCTCTCTCTCTCTCTCTCTCTCTCTCTCTCTCTCTCTCTCTCTCTCTCTCTCTCTCTCTCTCTGGTTTAAACATTGTATTTTCCGAAACCAAAATAATAACATACAACACAAGACAACTGATGCAGCAACCAAGCAGAGCTTATGGGTGTGCTCTCTCTCTCTCTCTCTCTCTCTCTCTCTCTCTCTCTCTCTCTCTCTCTCTCTCTCTCTCTCTCTCTCTCTCTCTCTCTCTCTCTCTCTCTCTCTCTCTCTCTCTCTCTCTCTCTCATGTGAGTAAGCATGCGTGTGTGTATGCTCTTCAGCACGCGTAGGTATGTACTGCATGTGTATATAATATTATGCATGGGTATATCGTCTGCATGCGTGTCCACGCCTGTGCCTGTACATCAATTTAAACCTACTTTCTAAAACTGACAACATTTGGTTTCTAACGAATAATTCGACCGACAATTTAGTGCGCATGTTTGGTGTAATCCTGTGCTGCGATAAATTAACCCCCCAAAAAAAACCACCCCACATCTTACCGTAAAAGGTTATGTTACAGAACGACAGAAGAGAAGACAAAACCAGTTGCGTGTGTAATAAATTCCAGCCAAAAACACCTGGCACTGAGAGCTCATTTCCACAATCTGATTAGTAGTGTTCCTTTCCAGATGAACATTCCCTACTCCATGTTTGTCTGTCAACTGTAGAATTACTCTCCCCCCCCCCCACCCCCACCATCCCCCCAACCATCGCCACTTGTGTCCTACTTCCCACACGTAGAACCCATTATATCCCAAGCACATGCCTCTGAACATAGTGCTCAACATAATTATCTCATTTCTATCGTTTACTTTCTCCCCTTCAACCAAAACACTGCAGCGAATTTTCCACTTTCGTTTCGTTTTTAACCCATTTCTATGGCGCGCCAAAGATACAAAACTCTATCTAGCTGTTCGATAGAGTTTCGAAACTGTATCTATCAGTTCGATAGAGTTTGAAAACCCTATCTAGCTGTTCGATAGAGTTTTAAAACTCTGTCGAACAGCTAGATAGGGTTTCCACAAAATAACCCTATCGAGATACAGTTTTTCTATCGCGATTTCTGATTGGTACATGGCTTCAGCGACAAGTTTGTGGCCTTGGCAGGGCAGTGATCCATGAATTTGAATAAGACCATAGGCCTAGGCCCCTACATGTAGTCAAACAAACATGGCAGCTGAACGATTTCAACGAGCGAATCTTCCCAGGGTTTCATCTGTAATTGAAGCCGCTAAACGAGTTCGTAGAATGCCACCTATTAGGCTAGGTGTAGGTCACAGTCAAAGATACTAGTCCTATCTACCAATGAAATGCTTCGTTTAAAAAAAGTATAACAATGGCGCGTTCGATAGAGTTTTACGACGAGAAACTCTATCTAGCTGCTCGACAGAGTTTTGAAACTCTATCTAACTGCTAGCTATAGTTTAGAAACTGTATCTAACAGTTCGATAGGGTTTTTAAACTCTGTCGAACTGCTAGATAGAGTTTGGGTCATTCGGCGCGCCATACATTTCGCCCCAAGAAGTCCCCTATTCCCCATTTCCTTCCCTTTCCATGACTTCTCATTTTCTGATTCGCTATCGTCTTTTGAAATCTTCTCATACATCTCTCCTTGCTACCCCACCCTCCAAAACCATTCCTACCAGACTTGTACTCGGTTATGTAGCGTTGTCCCCCCACTGTCTCTATGCGTACCCAATTTTGTCTCCACGTGTCCCCGTCTCTATGTGTCCCCGCCTCTGCATGTCCCCGTGTCTATGTGTCCCTGTCTCTATATATCCCCGCCTCTGTATGTCTCCGTTTCTATGCGTCCCCGTCTCTATGTGTCCCCGTCTCTATACGTCCCCGTTTCTATGTGTCCCCATCTCTATATGTCCCCGTCTCTATATGTCCCCGTTTCTATGTATCCTCATCTCTATGTCCCCGTTTCTATGTGTCCCCATCTCTATATGTCCCCGTCTCTATATGTCCTCATCTCTATGTCCCCGTTTCTATGTGTCCCCATCTCTATATGTCCCCGTTTCTATATGTCCCCGTCTCTATATGTCCCCGTTTCTATGTGTCCTCATCTCTATGTCCCCGTTTCTATGTGTCCCCATCTCTATATGTCCCCGTCTCTATATGTCCCCGTTTCTATATGTCCTCATCTCTATGTCCCCGTTTCTATGTGTCCCCATCTCTATAAGTCCCCGTCTCTATATGTCCCCGTTTCTATATGTCCCCGTTTCTATGTGTCCTCATCTCTATATGTCCCCGTCTCTATGTGTCCCCGTCTCTATGTGTCCCCGTCTCTATGTGTCCCCGTTTCTATATGTCCCCGTCTCTATATGTCCCCGTTTCTATGTGTCCCCATCTCTATAAGTCCCCGTCTCTATATGTCCCCGTTTCTATGTGTCCCCATCTCTATAAGTCCCCGTCTCTATATGTCCCCGTTTCTATATGTCCCCGTTTCTATGTGTCCTCATCTCTATGTCCCCGTTTCTATGTGTCCCCATCTCTATATGTCCCCGTCTCTATATGTCCCCGTTTCTATGTGTCCCCATCTCTATATGTCCCCGTTTCTATATGTCCCCGTTTCTATGTGTCCCCATCTCTATATGTCCCCGTTTCTATGTGTCCCCATCTCTATATGTCCCCGTTTCTATGTGTCCCCATCTCTATATGTCCCCGTTTCTATATGTCCTCATCTCTATGTCCCCGTTTCTATGTGTCCCCATCTCTATATGTCCCCGTCTCTATATGTCCCCGTTTCTATATGTCCCCGTTTCTATGTGTCCCCATCTCTATATGTCCCCGTTTCTATATGTCCCCGTTTCTATGTGTCCCCATCTCTATATGTCCCCGTCTCTATGTGTCCCCATCTCTATATGTCCCCGTTTCTATGTGTCCCCATCTCTATATGTCCCCGTTTCTATATGTCCTCATCTCTATGTGTCCCCGTCTCTGTGTCCCCATCTCTATATGTCCCCGTTTCTATGTGTCCCCATCTCTATATGTCCCCGT
>CM065684.1:45169355-45171855 GCA_017654935.2 Phymorhynchus buccinoides | reverse complement strand
CACCCTTTCAGGCCATTAGTCTTAACGTCTATTATTATTGGCCTCTTCTTAGGGCGCATTTTCCTGTGTATCTGCGAACCAAACAGATCGTGACTGACAGAGGGGCTGCTAAATTAAGATGTTATGACGCGTGTCTGCAGCATTTTGTGCGTTTGGCATGAACGAAAGGAAGAAAGAAACAATGAACGAAAGGAAGAAAGAAACAATGAACGAAAGGAAGAAAGAAACAATGAACGAAAGAAAGAAAGAAACAATGAACGAAAGAAAGAAAGAAAGAATGAACGAAAGAAAGAAAGAAAGAATGAACGAAAGGAAGAAAGAAAGAAATGAACGAAAAAGAAAGAAAGAAACAATGAACGAAAGGAAGAAAGAAACAATGAACGAAAGAAAGAAAGAAAGAATGAACGAAAGAAAGAAAGAAACAATGAACGAAAGAAAGAAAGAAACAATGAACGAAAGGAAGAAAGAAACAATGAACGAAATAAAGAAAGAAACAATGAACGAAATAAAGAAAGAAACAATGAACGAAATAAAGAAAGAAACAATGAACGAAAGAAAGAAAGAAACAATGAACGAAAGAAAGAAAGAAACAATGAACGAAAGAAAGAAAGAAACAATGAACGAAAGAAAGAAAGAAACAATGAACGAAAGGAAGAAAGAAAGAATGAACGAAAGAAAGAAAGAAACAATGAACGAAAGAAAGAAAGAAACAATGAACGAAAGAAAGAAAGAAACAATGAACGAAAGAAAGAAAGAAACAATGAACGAAAGAAAGAAAGAAACAATGAACGAAAGAAAGAAAGAAACAATGAACGAAAGAAAGAAAGAATGAACGAAAGAAAGAAAGAAACAATGAACGAAGGAAAGAAACAATGAACGAAATAAAGAAAGAAACAATGAACGAAATAAAGAAAGAAACAATGAACGAAATAAAGAAAGAAACAATGAACGAAATAAAGAAAGAAACAATGAACGAAATAAAGAAAGAAACAATGAACGAAATAAAGAAAGAAACAATGAACGAAAGAAAGAAAGAACGAATGAACGAAACAAAGAAAAAGAAACAAACAATGAACGAAAGAAAGAAAGAATGAATGAAAGAAAGAAAGAAACAATGAACGAAAGAAAGAAAGAAACAATGAACGAAAGAAAGAAAGAATGAACGAAAGAAAGAAAGAAACAATGAACGAAAGAAAGAAAGAAACAATGAACGAAAGAAAGAAACAAACGAACGAAGAAAGAAACAATGAAAAAGAAAGAAACAATGAACGAAAGAAAGAAAGAAACAATGAACGAAAGAAAGAAAGAAAAAGAATGAACGAAAAGAAAGAAAGAAACAATGAACGAAAGAAAGAAACAATGAACGAAAGAAAGAAAGAAACAATGAACGAAAGAAAGAAAGAATGAACGAAATAAAGAAAGAAACAATGAACGAAAGAAAGAAAGAAACGAATGAACGAAAGAAAGAAACAATGAACGAAATAAAGAAAGAAACAATGAACGAAAGAAAGAAAGAAACAACGAAATAAAGAAAGAAACAATGAACGAAATAAAGAAAGAAACAATGAACGAAAGAAAGAAACAATGAACGAAATAAAGAAAGAAACAATGAACGAAAGAAAGAAAGAAACAATGAACGAAATAAAGAAAGAAACAATGAACGAAAGAAAGAAAGAAACAATGAACGAAAGAAAGAAAGAATGAACGAAATAAAGAAAGAAACAATGAACGAAATAAAGAAAGAAACAATGAACGAAATAAAGAAAGAAACAATGAACGAAAGAAAGAAAGAAACAATGAACGAAAGAAAGAAAGAAACAATGAACGAAGGAAAGAAAGAAACAATGAACGAAGGAAAGAAAGAAAGAATGAACGAAATAAAGAGAGAAACAATGAACGAAATAAGGAAAGAAACAATGAACGAAAGAAAGAAAGAAACGATCAAACAGAGAAAGGAGTCATTACGCGTTGAGGCATTTAGGAAAGTGAAATGGTGAATGGTTAGGTAGATACAATGGCAAATAAACAACAAGAGGCAAATCCTTCAAGGCTCACTCGAACAGGAACATGTGGGACAACTACAAAGATTAAGCTGGGTGTACAAAGTACAAGATTGCCATAACATTGTAAAGTACAAATGAATCTATCGTTAATGGATACAACTAAAACAAAATATATATAATTTTAAAAAAAGTGCCCGTGCCGAGAATCGGACCCGGAACCATTGGCATGACAGACGGACACTCTACCAATGAGCTATCGAGGCTTTCAGTGTTGATGAGTTTCTTAACTCATGTTGCCTGTTGAATACTCTCTAACCCACTAATCTTAAATGTTATCTGCTTGTTATATGTTTAAACTGTTGTTTTAAGTATTTAATTATTCAAATCATTATTGTTTGAAAGCTTGCATAGACATCTATGTGTGTGCAAAGTTTGAACAATGTATGCCTTCTATTTCCCGAGAAAATACCAACGATAATGCTTGGAGATTATACCAC
>CM065684.1:45159355-45166855 GCA_017654935.2 Phymorhynchus buccinoides | reverse complement strand
ATATCTTGTTGTTTTTTTGCATAGATGTGGGGTTAGGGGGTAGAAGGTTGTGGAACGGAGGATGTGTTTTCAGGTTAAAACAATGTCCCCCGGCAGTAAGAAAACTTGAAACCATGAGAATGATGATATCAGGAACAACAACAATCGCAAACGTATCGTTAGCATTGAATAAGATAAGTTATCATTATTTTGGTTACATACGAAAGCAAAATAGTTTAGAGGGGAAAACACATTTTGTAGTTGGGTTGGGTGTTTTTGTGCAATGTTGGTGAGTGGCTGTATTTGGGCTGTGCAAGTGTAAAATTATGTTCAGCTGCAGTGTGATCATGACAAATCTTTCACGAAGTCATGGATTGTCCGTTGCGAGCAATCATTGTGTGCATTGTGTAGCCACGAAGCGTGATGTAAACTGATGAGGGGTCAACTAACTATGCTCCTTTGATCACAGTGCTTCCCAAGCCTGGAATGTTCATGTTCGTGTTGGTTTGTACTCGCATTTGTTGAAGAACCATAACCAAAATAAAAATGATAGAAAATGAAATTTACCTTTGGATAACTTTGAAGTATTCTGAGCAGCGCTCCTGGAATGCTTAATCAAGTTTTATTATGAATATCAAAGTGTTCTGCTGACTGCAGACTGCAAACACACACACACACACACACACACACACACACACACACACACACACACACACACACACACACACACACACACACACACACACACACACAAAAAAAACCAACAACAACAACAACAACAACAACGTACAGTATTTATGCAGCGCTATATATTGATATAAATGAAATCAAAGAGTGCGCATACATTAGCATTTGTAACGCATTCACACAAACACGCCAAACAAGATAGACAGAGAAGCAAAACACACACACACACACACACACACACACACACACACACACACACACACACACACACACACACACACACACACACACACACACACACACACACACACACACACACACACAAATACACACACACACATTTAAACACACACCACATCACACCATACCACACCACACCACACCATTCTACCCCCAATACATTCATCCTATCACACACACACGCTACGTTTGGTGCTGCAACTGTTAGAGCCTAAGTACAACAACAAATACTTAAGGGATCAAATTTGATAATTATACCTAATTTCTAATTCCAGTTAACAACTGACTTTATTTTACCGGAAGCGGTAGACTAATTATTTATTCCAGTTAACTAGTTAGCGTACGTTTCGAAATATCACTCAACTGTTAAGTGGCTTTTCCGTCTGAGAGGGATTATTTTCTGAAAGTGTTGCAACGCAACACAGAATGTAATTGGCCAGCGTGTTCATTAACGTATATAATCTATTCACTAACTCAGAAGAAATGGGCAATAATAAATGTTTACTTATTGAAACTATTTAGGTTTTGTTTACACACCTTATTTGTTTATTTCAGGGGGGGGGGGGGGGGGGGGGGGGGGGGGGTTCGTTTTACTAAAAACGTATTAGGAGCAATTTCGGGGAAAAGATCGCTGATCTGCAGTATCCAATGGGAGTTCGTGTTACAAAAAACAGATAACTAGTTGGGTTTCTTGATAAAATGTCACTTAACTGTTAAATAACATTTCTTATTCCAATCAACAGTTATCTGACTTTTCTTTTGCCGGAACCAGAAATTCGTGATGCCAGTTAACTAGTTGACTAGCATATTATCAAATTTGAGCCCCATAAACAGGGCCAATGCCTTCTTCCCGTCATGCACCCACGCTGCGTTTGGTGCCACAACTGTTAGAGCCTAAATACAACAGCAAACACTACGGGCAGTCACACGCTTTAAGCAGTATTCCAGCATTTGAAATCTGGTGTAGGAAGTCATCAAAATACCTGCGAATCATCATATCATGGGAAAATGCAAGAAAAGTTCGAGGGTTCTGCCAGAGGGTACTATTCATTCATCTCGGGTAAAAGCCAGAAAGTATTAGGGAAGAACGGGGCTGGTCCGCCTACTTTTCAGCTGTCTCGTTATAAATGGCAAGCTAACTGAAGTAGAAGCTCCTAGCGGTACCATAGCCGATGAGGTTTAACTGAGGCATGGTTACCGCTACACCTATCTATATTGTTAAAAACTCGGGACTTTACTGGTGTTGCACTGCCTCCGGGCATTGCACCCAGTATTGTTCCCACCATCTTTGTATTTATAAATGTCCCATATGTGTCTGTGACCGAGAGGACGTAAAACATCATTTTCACCACGTAGAAGCTCCTAGATTCTGATCGCGTCTCGGCCTTTTGGCTAAGACAGTGATTCAGGAACATAATTTTTTGTTTATACCCTGGTTGGTTTGTTCAGCCCGTCGTACAAGCCGATACGCGACGTTAAACTGAACTTCCATCCCGTAGAAGCTCCATTTTTAGACTAATAGGAAAGCCAATGTATGGATAACATACGGATATAGAAAGGTCAGTTAAACCATAACAGTTGGGGTTTTCCCGCATGCTGCTCAAAGTACACCCATCCTTACGTAGTCATACTTGTCCCATGGCGGGGCTAGTCCACCTACAGGCTGGGGCAAGGCTGTCCCCCTCATGCTCATGACGAGAAATGCTTAATAAAACACAGAATCACACAGAATCTTCAATTACTGAGCATCCTTTCAATACAAAAACCAAACATTTATCTAACATGAGAACTGAAATTAGGTCATGGATACTTTTGTTACAAAACAAAAAAGCAAAAATCGCATTTTGTTTTGTTCTCAACTTTTCTTAATTTCATGTACACCTTCCAAACTTAAACAGAACACGGTGGAAGGATTGCACGTGGTTATCAAATGCTGTAAATGATTCTAGAACAAAGCAGTTAGCAATAAATGAACGAAAAACGAACTGACGGACCTTTTCCCGGAGTCGGACCAGTCTCCCCTACTACAAATAAAATGGCTATCACAATAAGGTTGATAGCTCCTTTTGGTTTTCACCCAAGAAGGACGATAGTACGTGTTGGCGTTGGATGCTGGCACTGCTCTTCGTGTAGGAGTCTGGTTCTGGAGCTGTCTTCTTAATTTGCTTGTTCAGGTGGGTGTGGGTGCGCGTGTGCTCATTAACTTCGTCACTGCACGGAGTAAACGTTTCTGTGTCTAGTTTGCAAGTGTGCTGGGTCTGTTTGTTTAGTCGTGTCACGTGGGCGCTTATTGCGCGCGCGCGCGCACGCACGCACACATGTATGCATATAGCACACACACACATACATATACACTAATGCGCGCGCGCACGCATACACACGTACACATACACACATACAAGAGGACGTGCGAGTACACAAGCATATACGCACGCACATACAAATGCACATGCGCGCGTACAAACAAACACACGCACATACACACACAAATACACACACACACGCACACACACGCACACACACACACGCACACACGCCACACACACACACACACACACACACACACACACACACACACACACACACACACACACACACACACACACACACACACACACACACCTGCTTAGGTGCTCACAAATAAATTCAAGACATCGTTATCGAATTCGTAACCTCTACCTCCAAACAAACAGACACAGATATACACCAGCTGCACCCCCCCCCCCCCCCCCCAAGCTGATCAACACACACACACACACACACACACACACACACACACACACACACACACACACACACACACACACACACTGTCGCTCTCAATCTTTCTCATTCCCTCACTACTTCCTGTCTCTCGCTCTACCACTTCGACTCTCTCTCTCTCTCTCTCTCTCTCTCTCTCTCTCTCTCTCTCTCTCTCTCTCTCTCTCTTTCTCTCTCTCCCCCTTCTCTCTCTCTCTCACTCTCTCTCTCTCTCTCTCTCTCTCTCTCTCTCTCTCTCTCTCTCTCTCTCTCTCTCTCTCTCTCTCTCTCTCTCTCTCTCCCCCTCTCTCTCTCTCTCTCTCTCTCTCTCTCTCTCTCTCTCTCTCATCTCTCTCTCTCTCTCTCTCTCTCTCTCTCTCTCTCTCTCTCTCTCTCTCTCACTCTCTCTCTCTCTCAAATCCTTCTTTTCCAGCTCAGCTGCAGCCAAAAGGGATGATGTTGCTTCTCTGCTAAAATCTGATAACGAAGAAATTATTCAATCAGTGGCTAGTTTTATAGCAAAAGCTCAAAAAAACAGGCTATCTAACATAACAACGAATGTGTAGATAGACGGCTGAAAACAATCTATGTTGTTCTTGATCATTTTATATGTTGATTATATATTGGATGGTCGGTAACCATGAATGTTTTCTTTCAGTTTTCATTTATTTTGTTTCATTTGTTTATTTTACTTTTGTTTATGTTGTCGAATACTATTATTTCATTGAAAATATTCAAGTACCCCTCCCCCCCCCCTTGTCATCAGACCCGTGTGGTAATGACAATAAAATGTCCAGTGTTCCAGTGTTTCAGTTCCAGTGTTCTCTCTCTCTCTCTCTCTCTCTCTCTCTCTCTCTCTCTCTCTCTCTCTCTCTCTCTCTCTCTCTCTCTCTCTCTCTCTCCCCCCACCATAATAACTCGCTGGAACTCTCCCCTTCATGCCTCCAGCCCCTCTCTCTCTCCCATCATCTTTGTGTGTGTGCATATGTGTGTGTGTGTGTGTGCGCGCGCGCGCGCGTGCGTGCGTGTGTATGTGCATGCGCGCGTGCGCGTCTGTGCGTATGTTGTCTGTGTTTGTGTGTGCGCGTGTGTGCACAGCGTATGTGTGCATGGGTGTGTGCACAGCGTATGTGTGCATGGGTGTGTGTGCCTGCGCGGCAAAGCGCCTATGCGTGCGCGCGCGCGTGTGTGATTGTGTGCGTGCGTCAGCGATATACACACTATTTTATAGTACGTCGGTAGTGTGCGTGTTTGCGCGCATGTGTGTGTATCTTTGTGTGTGTGCGCGCGTAACTGTGTGTGCCTCTCTGTGTGTATTGTGTGTGTGCGCGCGTGCGTGTATACGTGTGCATATGATACCTGTTTACCCCCGACACAAGCCTTGAGTAGTCTGGACAGCTGAAATGAGTAGTTTTGGTGTGAAATGAGTAGTCGTCTTCATTAAACCATCAAACAATGCTCACTGAAAATGAGTAATTAGAGCATTATTTTCAATTTTGAAGAGTAGTAGAGGTCTAAATTGAGTAGAATACTACTCGAAAAGAGTAGAGTAAACAGGTCTGGCATACATATTTTCTACTCACCCTGAAGTCTCCCCCATTGCCATCATCCAGCTCCAAGGTGTAGGCCTCCACCACTCCGCCCAGGTAGGGGGTCCAGGCGATGGTGACGCTGTTGTTCTGGCACGAGCACTCCTCGGGGATGATGCACGGGCGACCCGGAGCTGCACAGTTGTCAAAGGGGAAAGTTCATGTCAAAACTTAAACAATGAACAAAAGGCAAAGCCTCCAATGCTCACTCGCTTTGTGTTTTTGGATATATATCTAAATGCAACAGACAGAAACAGAAAATACAGGTGAATGGTCAAGGTCATCATGACGAAGAAGAAGAAGAAGAAGAAGAAGAAGAAGAAGGTCATCATGGATATGAAGGTCATCAATACTTAGCATTCCGTGTGATCTTAAGCTAGTCTACCCACTTGCCAAAATCGGGGGGATTGTACTTGCCAGGGTGTAAAAGACATGGCCCAAACAAATAACTGACGGTGTTCAAGGTCAAAGGTCAAGGTTAACGTCAAGTGGGTAATATTCACCCAGCAAACCACATCACCTTAAGGTAATACACCAACATGCCAAAATTTGGAAACTATAATTGCAAAGGTGTGCAAGATATGACCAAGGCAATAATGACACGCTAAAGGTCAAAGGTGAAGGTGATTGATTCATTTTAATATGCAAATAATGTTTCTTCAAAGCTCACTTCGTTAACACGAGTGAGCCAAATACGCAAATTATGTCATGTTGCTCTGGCACGAGCTCCGGGACGATGCACGGGCGACCCGGAGCTGCACAGTTGTCAAGGGAGAAAGAAGGTCAAAACTCGAAATAGGCAAATTAGGTAATGCTGCTCTGTCTTGGCACGGGCACTCCTCCGGGACGATGCACGGGCGACCCGGTGATACAAGGTTGTCAAAGGGAAACTTAAGGGGCCGATACACGCGTCCAACTGCAGTCGTACGACTATCCAACTGTAACATTTGTGAAGCGTGACTCTTATGAAATACTACTGTCTGAATGAATCTTGTGAAATCCTGCTTGTGAACTCCTGATTCTCATGAAATACTACTGTCTAAATGAATCTTGTGAAATCCTGAATCTCATGAAATACTACTGTATAAATGAATCTTGTGAAATCCTGCATGTGAAATCCTGATTCTCATGAAATACTACTGTCTGAATGAATCTGGTGAAATGATGCTTGTAGTTTTGTTCACTTAAATAATGTTATAGTCCCCCATAGCGGAATCTGATGACGTATTTGCACGTCTGTGTCAGTCATAATTATGTGTATCGGGGTATGCATCAATGTAGTGAACAATAATATCAGGATTTCATCAGATTCATTTAGACAGCAGTATTTCATCAGAGTCATGCCTCACATAAAATGTCTCAGTTGGATAGCCGCACGACTGAAAATGGACGCGTGGATCGACCCCTTGAATGTAAAAACGTAATGGAATTTTCAAAAATACGCGATCTCCAAAGTGATCACTCTTTGCGTTTCCCTAGATCTTCTCCAGAGTTACTGCTCTTAGACATAATTGTTCTTTGTTAGTGTTCTCTGGGTCACGCAAAGGGGTGCACCGTGTAGCTTCAGGCGTATGACAACATCACCATACTGTCCAGCGAAAAACTGTGTAGGTCTTGCTGTTCTGGCGCACGAGCACTCCTCCGGGATACTGCACGGGCGACCCGGGGCTATTATAGTTGGTAAAGGTAAAGATGTGCCACCCCCCATGCATTTCTTGGTTAATTGTATTTTTCCGTTTTTGCCTTTCTTACCATACATAAAGCTGTATTTTAGGAATTTTTTTTAGCTAATTACCTTTTTGGAATACTAACCCTAACCCTAACCCTACCCCTAAACCTAACCCTACCCCCCACTATGTACTGCAGTACACAGCGATTTGTCACAGTTGTGGTTCCTTGCGTTTTTCCGTCTTATACGGTGGGGGGTAGGGTTAGGGTTAGGGTTAGGGTTAGGGCTAGGGTTAGGGTTAGGGTTAGTATTCCAAAAAGGTTATTAGCTAAAAATGTTCCTAAAATACAGCTTTATGTATGGTAAGAACCTTTACCCTATTATACACTGTGTCTAAAAGGGAAAACTAGGCCATGGCCATCTCTTTTTTTTAACAAGAACGGTGAATTTCTTTGTTTGTCTTCTTCGTTTTCGTAATTTATGTGTGTGATTTTCTTTTCTATTTGTGTCTCTTTTCTTTCTTTTTCTTTCTTTCTTTCTTTCTTTCTTACATTTTATTTCTTCTTCTTCTTCCTCTTCTTCTTCTTCTTCTTC
>CM065684.1:45141855-45144355 GCA_017654935.2 Phymorhynchus buccinoides | reverse complement strand
TATATATATATATATATATATATAGAGAGATAGAGAGAGAGAGGAGAGAGAGAGAGAGAGAGAGAGAGAGAGAGAGAGAGAGAGAGAGAGAGAGAGAGAGAGAGAGAGAGAGAGGAGAGAGAGAGAGAGAGAGAGAGAGAGAGAGAGAGAGAGAGAGAGAGAGAGAGAGAGAGAGAGAGACAGCGACAGAGTAAACTTGTATGTTAGTACAGGTAGTAGGTGATAGGAAGGGGGAGAGAGAGAGAGAGAGAGAGAGAGAGAGAGAGAGAGAGAGAGAGAGAGAGAGAGAGAGAGAGAGAGAGAGAGAGAGAGAAGAGAGAGAGAGAGAGAGAGAGAGAGAGAGAGAGAGAGAGAGAGAGAGAGAGAGAGAGAGAGAGAGAGAGAGAGAGAGAGAGAGAGAGACAGACAGACAGACAGACAGACAGAGAGAGAGAGAGAGAGAGAGAGAGAGAGAGAGAGAGAGAGAGAGAGAGAGAGAGACAGACAGACAGACAGACAGACAGACAGAGAGACAAACAGGGAGGTGTACACTGGCTTGTATTTGCCACAACCAAGTTAATGTCTTCAGCCAGTCAGTACTGCCCATAAAGTTGACCTCCCTAAATGGGGTCCAAGAATGCAAGGCTTCCCGAAGGTGTGATACTATCCGTCCGAGCCTAATGGAAAGTAACCAGTTTCAAATCTCTCATTTACGTTGTCTTGGAGATTTGGCGGAGTCATTGACATCAGTTGTAGGAAGATACTCGGGGGGATTGGAAGCACTGAGCGACTTATGGGAGGGAGAGACGATGCCAATCTTTAGACCCTCTTTGTCTGTAACAATCTACAAGAACTGTAACACTCTGCCAATTTTTAGAAAAAGGAATAGGGTTAGGATGAGCCTAGGATTATCTTCTTAAAACTGAAAGTAGCCGACTTTCAGATTGAGGCTCGTAAACATGAAGAGGGTGACAAAAGAAGAAGAAGATTGCCTGACGAACTTGATTTGAATCCACATAGGTATCTTTTCTACTCCTCTCAAACAAAATTGAATCTCATAAACATCCATCTGCACAGCTAACGGTGTATCTAAAAATAATTAAATTATCCCTGACTGTTTTGGGATCTATCTTCTCCCCATAATATCTCATCAGTTCACTTTCTACAGTATCTTTGCTGAACTTATTTTCTGTCTGTTTCGCACTACCCCTTAAAGTGCAGCAGAATCTTCAACGTGATGAAGTTGGCTGCCTAAGGCGAAGAAGAAGATATGTCATGGCCTTAACCCTTTCACCGCCAAAGTCGCATTTTAGCACCACAGTGACATATGTCACTAAAAGGCTTCAAATTCGGGTATATTATCCAAAGACCCTATTGTCTTAGTTTTGGGAAGTAAGGATAGACCTTATATTATATATGTCACGGAAGAATCCCCAATACTGCAGATGGATTTTGTTCTCTACCAAGTTATATTTAATGGAAAGTTTTGGCTGAAATATGGCTGGCGGTGAAAGGGTTAAACCAGCATTTTCTCCAAGCGACTCAGGTTAAGGTTGTTGGTTGTTGTTGGGTGTTTTTTTCAAATATAATATTTACTAAAACTAACTTCATCAGGAAAGAAAGAAAGAAAGAAAGAAAGAAAAATGCACCACCCCATTTCTGACTCGCAAAGCAAACTGGAGATAGTTGCAGCATTTTTCAAAAGAAAAAGAAAGGAAAACTGCCAAACAAAATTGGATCTATAAATAAGAAAACAAATAAAGCGAACAAGAAGACAGATGGGTGGGTGTCGCGGGTGGTATGTAATGGTGTAATAGGGGAAGTAGTTGGTTCAAATCTCCGTGAAGTAAATCACCCCTGACACGCCTAAAACGGGAGGGACTGGTATGGGGCTAGGTGGGGGTATAACGGGGGAATGTGTCCGATAACGGGGGCGCTCAGATTACCCTGGTGTGTGTCATCATTCGTTTGGTTTACACCACACCACAACTCGTCATATTATGTGCTGTACGAATTCTAAGTACTTACTTTGTCACAAGTGTACTCTGAATATTTTAGCAAGAGGTATGAGGTATGCATTTTTTGACACATTCTTCCATTGCTTCTGTAAAAAGAAAAGACAACTTTTAACCCTTTCACCGCCAAAGTCGCATTTTAGCACCACAGTGATTTAACACCCATGTCACTAAAAGGCATCAAACTGAGGTTTATTATCCAAAGACCCTATTGTCATAGTTTTGGGAAGTAAGGATAGACCTTATTTTATATATGTCACAGAAGAATTCCCAATACTGCAGGTGGATTTTGTTCTCTACCCAGGTAAATTTAATGGGACTTTTCGGCTGAAATATGGCTGGCGGTGAAAGGGTTAAGGGGGTTAGTCTATTCTTGGTATGAAGGTAGATTCTTCTACATATTAAATATTTAGCTATGCGCCTTGTATACTTAATGGAATATCCCGTGTGCCTGCTCCCTAGTAACGCAACACGGACTTCCAAGGCTGGAGCAGGGCTGCTCTCGC
>CM065684.1:45134355-45136855 GCA_017654935.2 Phymorhynchus buccinoides | reverse complement strand
GACTCCTTTCGCACCTGACGCTGTTACCCCGTTAAAAAAAAAACCCCACCTAAGCAATACGAGGTACCCCGAAAATACCTGCCAGATTAGCCAGGCTAGCTGCTTCTCCCTTCAGCTCACGTACACAGAAAATACACTAAAGCAACGCTTTTTTCCCCTTTTTACTTTTATTCAGGCTTCTAAACTCTCTTGGAACTAAGCCCAGGAGATTTGTGGGTTGTCGTTCAGGAACCCGCCGTTCCTTCCAGCATGCAAAGCGGCAAACACGTCACGTCACGTCACGTGACGTCACAGCGCACTTCAAATACTTTAATCAACGGTAATAGCCGTGCGCGTGTTGCTGTACGTGTACAAAGTCGTTTCACCTTGTCAGTATTGCTGTATTGTTATTTCCCGGCCATAGGCCGAGGTACTGCGATCGGTTTGTGTGTCTGTGTGTCTGTGTATCGATTATCTTAAAAACTACTGTTTGGATTTTGATTAAAACTGGCAGAGGGGTAGACAGCTTGAAAAGGAAGCTTCCTTTCGTTAATCAACACCGTGCTAACCTTGACCTTGAAGTTTGACCTTGAAAACCGAAATTTTCTTCTTTGGGCTATGTAATTTCCCCCCAGCTTTATCTCGTGAACTAGTGAACAGAATCGCTTCACATTTGGTGTTATGTAATTTCCCCTCAGCTGTATCTCGTGAACTACTGAACAGAATCACTTCAAATTTTGGGCTATGTATTTTATGCGTTCTGTAAGGGTGGAAAGTGGTGTGTTTATTGGGGGGTGGGGTGGGGGGGAGAGGACATGGTGCAAGGAAGTTTGTATAAAAGTTCAGCTGTATCTCGTGAACTACTGAACAGAATCACTTCAAATTTTGGGCTATGTATTTTATGCGTTCTGTAAGGGTGGAAAGTGGTGTGTTTATTGGGGGGTGGGGGGGGGGGGCAGGACATAACTCTGGCCGGGTTTGCATTGTCACAATGCGTTGCTGCCGCTCGGCGATGCCCTTGTTATTATTATTATGAGATCCTTTTTCTTGGTAAATGACTTTCAGATGGTTCTGGCTGCCAACTGTTCTGCTTGTTACGTGTTTGGTTCGTTGACTTGTTGGTTTCTTTCCTTCTCCTTTTCTTTGAGTCTTTCTTTTTTTTGAGTATTTCTATTTCTCCATTGTTTGGGGGTGGGTTGGTTTGGCGGGCGGGACAGGGAGACTCTCTTGAAAAGTTCAACTCTTTTTAGGAACCATGAACAATCATCACGTGATGAAGGCACTTTTTGGCTCACTACATTGTTTGTTTCAACTTTGCACACATATAGATGTATATGCAAGCTTTCAAACAATAACGATTTGAATAATTAAATACTTAAAACAACACTGTAAACAGATAACAAACAGATAACATTGCAGAGTAGTGGGTTAGAGAGTATTCAACAGGCAACATGAGTTAAGAAACTCATAAACACTGAAAGCCTCGATAGCTCTTTGGTAGAGTGTCTGTCTGTCATGCCAATGGTTCCGGGTCCGATTCTCGGCACGGGCACGTTTTTGTTTTTGTTTTTTTAGTTGTATCCATTAACGATAGTTTCATTTGTACTTTAAAATTGTATTGACAATCTTGTATTTTAGAACACCCCCCCCCCCCCCCCTCAATCTTTGTTTGTTGTTGTCCCACATGTTCCTGTTCGAGTGAGCCTTGAAGGCTTTGCCTCTTGGGGTTTTTTTTTAGACGCAACTTACTAAGACTTTGGAGGGTATACTGTAATCAGAGGGACTTTCTCTCAGAATTAGTTGTTATGGAAACATTTTTTTAATTTTGTTTTGTCTGTGTGTTTTTTTGGAACTGCCCAAGCCATCTTGCAACAACAACAAAACACCTTTCAGAGACTGAGAGGCAAAAAACGTCAAGGATGAAGAATTGATCTGAAGAGTAAGACTTATTAGTAACTGGCTTTGCAACCCACTAACCTCGACTTTTATTTCCTCTAACGGTGTTTTTGCAGGCCTTGGTTTGACCCCCCGACTTCCAATTAGCGTGTTTTGTAACAGACATTCGCAGTTGTTCGCGCGCTTGTTTGGACAATTGTTAAGTTGTTAGTTTGGAATTAGTTCCTGGTTTTCTCGTTGTTGTCTTCCGAGTGAAAGTGCGGAGTGTCTGTTCCGAGGCTTCGCTATTATTGTCTTTTCTATCTGTCCCCTATTAGTAGTAGAGTTCAGCGTTGGCTTTTGTTTTAGGGACTGTCAAAAGAATCCAATTAAAGAGTCTACGTTTTCAGGGTCAACAGTCAGCGATGGGGAACATGAAATACAGAGAGAGAGAGAGAGAGAGAGAGAGATAAGGAGAGAGAGAGAGAGAGATAAAGAGAGAGAGAGAGAGAGAGAGAGAGAGAGAGAGAGAGAGAGATAGAGAGAGAGAGAGAGAGAGAGAGAGAGAGAGAGAGAGAGAGAGAGAGAGAGGAGAGAGAGAGAGAGACGGACACACTGGACAGAGAATAGAGAGAGAAAATCGATT
>CM065684.1:45121855-45124355 GCA_017654935.2 Phymorhynchus buccinoides | reverse complement strand
CGATGGTAAGCAGCCCTGGGAGGAGGAGGAGGAGAAGGGAGGGGGGCGGAGGTGGAGGTGGAGGGGGAAGATGATCTGTATTGAATCAATGTGTTTTTAGTCATTAAAAAAAGAATTAAGTCTTTCTAATTTATAATAATAATAATAATAATAATAATAATAATAATAGTAACTACATTTACAGAGCGCCCTTTCTCTCTTGAGCTCACGGCGCTTCACAAGTACTTAAATAAATACATAGATCATAAGCTACTACAATATTAGCTATCACAAACATGCACACAGCCACAACACGTACGCGCACACCCAGACACACACGCGCGCGCGTACCCACCCACCCACAATGTGGGGAACATACAAGAAAAGATAAGACAAATGTTCGATGCTTATTCAATATTCTCTTTAGTGATAACATTCTTTGAAACCAATGTACCATCAATCGGGTTTTTCAAAAATCAAACGGATTAAACAACCTTTGTTTGGGTTTGTAATTTTTTAAAAAGGACGGAAGTTTCAATCGAGCTGGCGAAAATGGCAAAACAAAAACAGTACACAAAAAGGGGAAAAAAAGAAAAAAAGTCACATTAAGGAAACACTTTGATTTAGACAATACTTCCGGATACCAATCAGAATGATTAGAGAGAGAGAGAGAGAGAGAGAGAGAGAGAGAGAGAGAGAGAGAGAGAGAGAGAGAGAGAGAGAGAGAGAGAGAGAGAGAGAGAGAGGAGAGAGAGAGAGAGAGAGAGAGAGAGGAGAGAGAGAGAGAGAGAGAGAGAGAGAGAGAGAGAGAGAGAGAGAGAGAGAGAGAGAGAGAGAGAGAGAGAGAGAGAGAGAGAGAGAGAGAGAGAGAGAGAGAGAGAGAGAGAGAGAGAGAGAGGAGAGAGAGAGAGAGAGAGAGAGAGAGAGAGAGAGAGAGAGAGAGAGAGAGAGAGAGAGAGAGAGAGAGAGAGAGAGAGAGAGAGAGAGAGAGAGAGAGAGAGAGAGAAGGGAAATGTCAGCCTAACCATTGAAACGGAAATGACGCCTATTTCCGGTGAGAAATAATGTTTCTGATTTGCTTCTTTCTTTGTTGTTGGTTGGATGTTTTTCGTTGTTTGTCTGTTTGTCTGTTTGTTTGTTTGTTTGTATTTTGTATTTTTATTTTTTTTTTTTTTTGGGGGGGGGGGGGGGGGGGGGGGGGGGGGGCCAAGCATATTCATTCGTGGTCCTGGATAATGTATGACCAGACAAATCATTAGGAACGGATTTCAACAGGGTTTGTTCCCACCTCATAACTTCTTCTTCTTCTTGTTTTGCGTTCCCAGGCCATATGTCCATAATGGGTAAGGTACGCAGTTGTCCGGTTTTCAGTTTTCACTGGTCTCCCCGCTGCGTACAGCCGACACATTCCGATTTCGGAGGAGCTCAAAGGAGAAAACGTATTTGGAAGATTTTTGTTTAAAAGGGCCGGAGAATGAGCCAATAAGTCAGAAAGATCAGAGATAATACAAAGCAAAGGGAAAAGGCAGAGTCAAAGAGATTGGCAGATTAGAGGAAGCTACAAGCACACAACTTCCAGAAGATGGGGGTAAGACCCCCCGGTATCCCTACGGGGACCACCTCATCACAATACTCCATCTACAGGAAAAACTAAATAACATCCGACATAATTAATATAAATGGCCTGCTTTCGAGTCCAAAGCATGAAGCCTCTCTACTGCCTTTGAAAACTACCAATCTAATGCTTGATGGTTGGTTTGACGTCTAATTAGACGTTGCCTCTTATGGACAATGCAACCTAATGAAAGTCCAGCGCGGTATAATACTGGTGGTGGGGCGCTAGTAGACTATAGTTCTCAACCCAATCAAACAGTTCTGCCAGTAGAACAACCCCCCTCAAAAGCCCAATCCACCGGGCTAATCCCCCTTTTGACAGCCCCCCATTCAAGCGAACGAGAGTTCCAAACCCTCGGGGATCTTATCTAGGTAACCTGCTGAATAGACTAGCAGATTACGGGGCAGTGGAGGAGGAGGGGTGGAGTTAGGAAAGGCTGGTAGTGGGTGCTGTTGGGTGGGTCTGAGGTGACGCTGGCGACACCTTCCACCGGCTGGAGATTAGGGGGTTGAGAGGAATTAGTGACACCTCGTAGAAAGGAAAGGGGAACACAAACTCTTCTTGGTCACTAGTATAAAATGAAACACACGCACACGCACGCACCCACGAATGCACGCACGCACATACACAACAACAACAACAACAACAACAACAACAACATACAGTATTCATACGGCGCTGAATCTTGATAGAAATCAAATCAAAGCGCGCACACACGTTAGCATTCATAACGCATTCAAACACAAATGCAATACAAAGCGAGCACACACGTTTGACATAAATGGTATACAGCAGAAACAGACCTAATGGCAAGATAGAGAAGAGAAAGAGAGTGGACATGCGCACGCACACGCACGGACACGCACACGCGCGCGCACGCACACGCACACGCGCACACACACGCAC
>CM065684.1:45099355-45109355 GCA_017654935.2 Phymorhynchus buccinoides | reverse complement strand
ATGGACTATCCAAAGATAGTCCGTTTTGACTCCAAGCCATCGAAACACGAACCAAACATCTCAGAGAAGGGTTCCCTCAGAGAGTACTGACCTGCAGGAAGGAAGGGTGGTCCGTCTCCTTGAGCACCTCGATGCAGAACTGCAGGAGCCCCGTGGTCCGGTGCAGCAGGGCCGTGCAGTCCGACACCTGCTCCTTCAGGGTGGTGATCTTCAGGTTCCTCTCCTCCTGGACACTGTTCAGCAGCTCCTGCTTCCTCTGCAGGATCACCTCCATCAAGGCATCGCACTGGGCGATCACCGTCTTCTCGAATTCCGCGCAGTTGCCCTGTAAATAAATAAATAAATCCAGTTGGGCGTGATAATAAGGATGGTAATTAATTGTTTGGGGGAATTATTATATGGAATACACGTTCCACTATTTTATGAAAACATTGTATCACATTATTGGTGCCCTTCCACAGAGACAAACAGGTTGTACTCATTTGTATATATTTAGTAGTAACAAGGCCTACCGATCTCCCGGACCGTGACCTTGACCATCATCAGAACGGGCATAAGCCAAAGTACCTCCATGCCAAATTTGAAGAGTCTAAGACCAACGGTGTGGAAGTTATGTCCCCTTAAAGATTTTCGGTTTTCAAGGTCGTACGCCAAGGTCAAGGTCAGGACGGCGAAAACTTTTGCGCGGATGCCTTCCTCTCATGGTGACACACCAACACACACAATTTGAAGCGATTCGGTCAAGCGGTTCGGGAGATATCCTTGGGACAGACAGAAACCCCCCCAGAAAAACACAAAAACAAACAAACAAACAAACAAAGAAACAAACTCGAATGAAAACATACTCCTTTGCGATCGTAGATCGGCAAAGGACAATCAAGAATTAAAGAGCATTATTTTCAGTTTAGAAGAGTAGTGGAGGTCCAAATTGAGTAGAAGAATACTCGAAAAGAGTAGTGTAAACAGGTATGTTGGCATGAGGCTGTGTCAGACCAGTAGACATAAGCTAGAACACCGAGGCTACATCAACATGTTGTTATGTTCTGCATGGTTGTGCGGGAGGATTGTCTTAAGCCATGACAAGCTCATAGCATAATACCATCATCCAGTCTAAAATCCTCCTGAGTCGGAATGTGGCTGCTCACGTGGCGTGGTAATAAAAAACGGCCACAGACGTAATGTTCTCATCCCTAGCTGGTGCATTTGTGCCATAGTGTTCAAGTGCTTCGGCTGTTGGGGTGATCCCTGGAGTCTTTAAGCCAGGGTAAGACAACAACAACTTGTATATTTCAAGCACAACTTGTGTTCTTCTTCGTCAGCATTCTGAGGCTCGGGTGTTGTTGCCTCAGAATGCTGACGAAGACCACGAGATGTGGTGTGAAATATACAAGTGGGTACATACATACATTTGTATCTCTGTGGAAGGGAATCACTAATAGTGACAGTGGGGTGTAAAGTGGCACAGAGCTAACGCGTTCGCCTTGTGTCAAGTAAACCCGTGTTCGAACCTGGGTACAAGGGGATTTTCCTCTCACTTTGCACTAGGCCTTACGGTCTGAACGTGGAGTCTTTCGGATGAGACGATAAACCGAGGTCCCTCGTGCCCATGCACTTAGCACACGTTAAACCCATTGGCAATGGAAACGTTGTCATTTGGTCAAAATTTACCCCCCCCACCACCCACCACCCCTTTCCTTCCTCATCAATCACACAAAAAATGCATAAACAAATGGGTGGCGCGCCTCTGGTTGCGACGAGCTCTCCAGGTGGGAGCAACCCGAATTTCATAGAGACGCTTCTGTGACTATAAAGTACCACCTAATACCTAATAAATGCCAGAGACTGGGAATTCACTTTTTTTTTAACATTGTATATTTTTTAAACTTCATCATTGGCTGACATTAGCCTGTAGCAGGGGTCAATAGCAAAGTGAGAGCTGCATAATTTGCTTTCTACAGCAATGGAACACCATGGTAACAGTTACGTCCTGTGTGGAAGACTATCACTCTCAAACTAGGGAGCACTGGCACTAGCTCTAGTGTTGCAGTCAAAGGGATTGGTTGGCCTTTGGGAAACTTTTCTCAACTCCAACTGCCCTAAACTACTTTTGGCCGCGGGAGTAGGGGCATACCCTGGGCAAGGCATCTCCACTATAAACAAGTTGTATCCCAGTCATCTAGAACAGCAGCTGCCCCCTCTGCTAACTGGCAGAAACGAAGGGCAGGGTTGATATAGAATAAACTGTATGTCGGTTGCTTGCACGAAACACTAAAAAAAACCAATGTGGAATAAAGATACGATTAAGAGTATAGTTTATTCTACAGTAGGGGGGGGGGGGGGGGGGGGGGGGGGGGTGGGGGGGGGGGGGGGGGGGGACGAGGGGTCATTATCATTCAGACAACTGAAAATATTGTAAACATTGCAAAACATTGCGTAAAATTGGACACAGACAGAGGTGAAAAGAGATATAGAAAGAAAGAACACGTTGAGAAAGGAGGAGCAAAAGCAAGAGGGAATAGATAGACAAGGGAGAGAGAGAGAGGGGGGAGAAAGAAAGAGAGAGAGAGAGGGAGAGAGAGAGGGAGAGAGAGAGGTGGGGAGAGAGAGGGAGAGAGAGAGGGGGGAGAGAGAGAGAGAGAGTGAGGGAGAGAGAGAGAGGGTGGGGAGAGAGAGAGAGAGGGAGAGGGGGGAGGAGAGAGGGAGAGAGAGAGGTGGGAGAGAGAGAGAGGAGAGAGAGAGGGGGGGAGAGAGAGAGGGAGAGAGAGAGAGGGTGGGGAGAGAGAGGGGAGAGAGAGAGGGGGAGAGAGAGAGAGGGGGGAAGGAGAGAGAGAGAGCGAGAGACAGAGAGGGGGGAGAGAGAGGGGGGGGAAGAGAGAGGGGGAGAGAGAGAGGGGGGAGAGAGGGGGGAGAGAGGGGGTGGAGAGAGGGGGAGAGAGAGAGAGAGCGAGAGACAGAGGGGGGAGAGAGAGAGGGGGGAGAGAGAGAGGGGGGGAGAGAGGGGGGAAGAGAGAGAGAGAGGTGGGCGAGGGGGGGAGAGAGAGAGAGGGGGGGGAGAGAGAGAGAGAGGGGAGAGGGAGAGACAGAGAGAGCGAGAGACAGAGAGGGAGAGAGAGAGAAGGGGGAGAGAGAGAGAGGGGGGGAGAGAGAGGGTGGGGAGAGAGAGACGGGGAGAGAGGGAGGGGGGAGGGGAGAGAGAGAGAGAGAGAGAGAGAGAGAGAGAGAGAGAGCGAGAGAGAGAGAGAGGAGAGAGAGAGAGAGAGAGAGAGAGAGAGAGACGAGAGAGAGAGAGAGAGAGAGAGAGAGACAAACAGACAGACAGACAGAAGCAAATGCAGAGACTGTCAGAAGGAGAGACAGAGACAACATACAGAGAAAGTTGACTTATGGATCGGTGATGGGAGTTAATGATGCGCGTCACTGCGTGTAGTGCGTGTCTGCGAGTATGAACGAGAGGCGGAGAAAATTATGGGGGGCACACAGTACACGCGTGTGTTTGTAGTTGTTATCACTAGCATCTGCATTAATTTACCAAATCTACACCACGATCATCAGCAGCAGCAGCATCATCATGGTCGTCATCATAATAATTGTAATATTCTCTGGGTTCAGCTGTCATTATTATTAACATCACCAACCCAAAATCATTGACGCCCCAGCTGTCATTTTCATTTGAATTATTGTTGACCAGAGGGGGCGGGGGGGGGGGGGGGGGGGGATGTTACGTTCCATTAACCCATCATGATTTAATAACTCCCGTCATCACGGTTAGTCATCAGTGCTTGTTGTCATAGTGAGGACAGTCTGCATTCTTGCACTTTAGCCACACACACACACCCCTTACGCTTACGACCCTCAACCTCAAAGTCTGCTTCTTTCAGTTTTAGGTAAAGGTCAAGATGTGCCACCACCCCTACATTTCTCGATTAATTGTATTTTTCCGTTATTGCCTTTCTTACCATACATAAAGCTGTATTTTAGGAACATTTGCAGCAAATTATCTTTTTGGAATACTAACCCTAACCCTAACCCTAGCCCTAACCCTACCCTCTAAGACGGAAACACGCAACGAACCACAACTGTGACAAATCGCGGTGTACTGCAGTACATAGTGGGGGGTAGGGTTAGGTTTAGGGCTAGGGTTAGGGATAGGGTTAGTATTCTAAAAAGGTTATTAGCTAGAAATGTTCCTAAAATACAGCTTTATGTATGGTAAGAAAGGCAAAAACGGAAAAATAGAATTAACCGAGAAATGCAGGGGGGGGGGGGGGTGGCACATCTTTGGTGGTGGAGGGACTAAAGTACAAGATAGGGGGACATTCATTGTAATACTTTCTCCAGTTGATGGCTCACTCGTGTGTTTTTCAGTGAATTCTTTTTCTTCTTCTTCTAGATCCGATCGCTCAGACAGTGTCCTGTCAGATGAGCGCAAATTCGCCATGCTGCCGTTATACGCCTAACTAAGACATAGTTAGGCCGGCCCAGCATGTCCGTCTTCGGCTGGAGAAACTCTTTGCAAAGATTTATAGAACAAAGGCAGGAAGAATGGACGGGTAAGGTAGAAATATAGAAGATAACAGTAAGCAAAGGGGAAAATGCAGTGTCAAAGAGAGTGATAGATTAGTTGAAGTCATAAGCACAAACCTGCCAGAAGGTGGGGGAACTATTTCAGGGAATCGTTTGTGTTGCTAATTCAATATCATAATAAGCTTTTTGCTCGCTTATTTCACGAAGCATCTGAATTGTGCAAACCACAAAAATCATATATTTTCCATGTAAAACAAACAAAGCCCATTTTTATGAAAGCACATTTAATAAATGTAATACAATGATTTCCACTGGGTTTATTTTGATATATAGTCTGCTAGTTAACCCAAGCAAAGCATACGGATGACATATACTGACGAGATTTCCCATACCATGCACATAAATCTATCAAGAGTATTTAGTGATTCTTCTGCAAGATTGAGTCTTTTTCAACAGTATTCCTGTATCACTAATCGGGCACACCTAAACAAACAAACAAATAAATAAATATCAGGCATATGGGCCTGTGTGTACTTGCTACTTCTTGTGTAAATTATCTTTGGATTTTTCTCCAATTTCTGATGCTATCGTTACTGTCTGTATGTCTGTCTGTCTGTCTGTCTCTCTCTCTCTCTCTCTTCTCTCTCTCTCTCTCTCTCTCTCTCTCTCTCTCTCTCTCTCTCTCTCTCTCTCTCTCTCTCTCTCTCTCTCTCTCTCTCTCTCTCTCTCTCTCTCTCTCTCTCTCTCTGTCCTCTCTCTCTCTCTGTCACACATGCACACACACGCGCGCGCGCGCGCACGCAGGGCAGGATGGAAAAAAGCCTTGTTAGCTTATTCTTTAACCCTCAGTAAAGATCATTTTGACTTGACTTGATTTGACTTGACGCACATACGCATACACACACACACACACACACACACACACACACACACACACACACACACACACACACACACACACACACACACGCACACACACACGCACGCACGCACGCACGCACGCACACGCACACGCACGCACACACACACACACACACACACACACACACACACACACGCGCTTGTACTTGTGTGGGCCAACGTGCATGCCCGCACTCAATGCATGTGTGTACACTAATTCGTCCATGACCAGCGTTAAGGTCTCTGTACACGAGACCATTTTTCACTCTTTCCCCGTGACAACATAGTAACATACAAGTTTATCTTATGAGAGGCTATCACTGTGTTGGCATGGGAAAAGAGAAAAAAATGTTAACAGTGTACTGAGACCTTAAGCACCGAGAACAACCCAAGCAAAACATAACAACTACCTACAGAAAGAAAGTCACGAAGAACCGAAAGGCCCAACGTCGACCTCGAGGGATCCAGCGAATGTTTATTGACGCCTCATCACGCCAGTACCTCTCCAAATACCATCAGACATCAGGTTACCACCACAACAAGGGCACCACACGTCATGTCTGCACTGCCCTTAACCCTACTTTTACTATATGCCCCCTGCACTGTTTCTGAATAGTTGACTTGTTCGTTCGTCCGTCCGTCCCGAGGGATGATGACCATGCATGCTTCAACAGTTCGTCCTTGTGGAAATCTAGGATGCTGGATGAGTTCGCATACGTGACCTAGCACCAAACTAAGTGTCAAACTAACCATTCTAAGAAAATTACAAATTTAAAACCTGCAAATAAATATATTTATAATGATACAAGAACCATTCTTGTATTTTTCTCCATTCCAGAGTTATGAGCATTCAAAGTTAGTAGGGTAAGCGCCTGCCATTTTGAGACCACACGGTTTAAAGTCTAGCCCTGCTGAAGAAACTCCATTGACCTACTCGTTTTGAAACACATATAAGACCATTTAGACACCATATTAAAGAATATCCATTATACATAATGACAGATAAGATGTTAGAGAACACAACACTACCCATAACTCAAAATTGACAAAAAATGAAATATTTGACTTTCCAAGCCTGTTGTGAGAAACTAGCCCAGCGACTTAATGTCCCTTTCGTGGTGCTGGGTCACATAGTGAAGCCAATGCGAGCCAGGAATGATCTCTGACAGTGAGGACAGGAGAAAGGGTTGGGGGGATCTGTGGGGGTTGCAGAGCTGCGACTGTTTAGGCGCATTAGGATATTTGGCTTATGCCCTTTGATAAACACCATACATTTTCCTATCTAAAAAAAAAGAAAAAAATGTATCCAGCACTTGGGACTTCATTTGTGTACTACCAGGTCTATAACAATAGAGGAGAATACGAATACGAATACGAATACGATGTTTTAATCAGATATAGGCATAGGCCCCTTCCTGATGGGGGTGTCACAATGATAGAAACATAAATCATGCAATGACATATTTGGTTACATATAGACATTTTTTAAGCATTCATATACTTGCAAATGTCAGCTACTCGCTGTGCGTAATCGCTGTAAAGCTTCGTACATAAACAAAACTAGATTAGTTAAGACATTTGCATTACTATTAGACATAAGTAAAGCGTATCTGAAATGACAGGGAGAGAGAATAGTAGTAAGTACCTTGTGACCAGAACAAACAGGAATCTCGTTCACGTCTACTAGTTTTATCATTAGTAAGATTTTCTTAAGACTTAACTATTAACATACCCTATCTGTTACATGGACTGGTAAAGATTTGTTTGACATTTTTATTAACTTTTTGGTGTGTGTGTGTGTGTGTGTGTGTGTGTGTGTGTGTGTGTGTGTGTGTGTGTGTGTGTGTGTGTGTGTGTGTGTGTGTGTGTGTGTGTGTGTGTGTGTGTGTGTGTGTGTGTGTGTGTGTGTGTGTGTGTGTGTGTGTATGTGTGTGCTTCTATGCTCCATATTTAAAAACAACGGGCTAAATCCTAGAACCGGCCCCTAAATCCCCTATGAGATTTTCATACGAGTTTCGCCTAGACTCGGGTAAGGGGTAGGGTTAGAATCGGCTTAGGAATATTATCATCAAAGAAAAATAATGGAAAACATAAGATAATCAACAAAGAAGAACAAACTGAAAGCCTATTTCGTTCAATGATCGCCATGACAACAGTTGCAAAGTCAGCTAAATTAGTGTCGTAAACGGTGCCGAAAAGAAGACAAATGGCGGACTAAGCATTCAAGCTGTTGTTTTGAGCTGCTATGTTTAAGGTTATAGTTAATTCATACCCCCCCCCCCCCCCCCCCCCCCCCCCATTTTCATTTGATGAAAATAGCTCAAAACTGATTCTAACCCTATCCCTTACCAGAGTCTAGGCGAAACTTGCATGAAAATCTCATAGGGGATTTAGGGTCCGGATCTATTATTTAACCAAACAACGAGTCGTTACCATCTGGAGGAAATGGGAACTTGTTTGTTTCGTCTACCTGTCTGTAGGCTACTGGGAGCACGTTTATACGCTTGCCGTCTAGCTTTCCTCCCATTCCTCATGACTTTATTGAAGCCCTCTCTCTCTCTCTTCCCTCCCACACCGACGTAACGTCATTATTCAGGGGGCACAAACGAGGCAGCCAGCTGGGGTGTTTGATACACCAGGGTCCTCCGCAATTTGAAGGCCTTAGAAGTCCCCTGGGACACAGGACATTGGGGGGGGGGGGGGGGAGAGAGAAGGTAGAGGGGGGGGGGGGGGGGGGCCTGAGGGTAAGGTGGGGGTAAAGAAGAAAATCTCTCATTCCTTTACCGGCCCTGTTTTTAGCTCTCCATTTGCGCTCAACTTAGAAGGCGACGAGTTGCCTGCCTACCAGGAGCGTTCCGCTAGAACGCAAGCACGTTTAATAATGTCTGCCTGCACGCAACGATCGTGTGTAATATTGAATGTTATCCATAGAGAAAAAAGTGCATTGCTTTTGATTAGCTATCATGCATTCACTTTCAGTTACTAAGACAATAACAGAAATTAAAATAACGATGCAAAAATCAATCTAAGAGATCGATCGTCTCGATATTGCACCTGATCAAAAATATATTAATAATAATAAAAGCAACAACAGAAATCAAGAATCAAACTTCATATCTATTCCACAAAAGCACTATTCAGAGTTTGATTACTAATTACGTCACACGTCTTTCTAGTTCTCCTTTCGCAAAGAACGAACTCTGCAGTTGTTGGTGGTTGTTTTTAAAGAACGATCTCTGAGACTAGATTTTTTTTAAAAGTCAGAAGTACCCCAGTTATTTTTCGCTCGCAGAGCGCCACAAAGCGTTTTAAACTAAAGCAATCTCCCCCCGACTGTGGTGGAGGAGCGCGGAGCTTGTTGGTCCCCTTCATGCATAATTCTGGTGGAGAAAATGTAATGTCCCGGGATTTCAATAATGGGCTGTGGGCAGGACGAGGACTGGAATTGGGGTGGACCTCAAATCGGCCAGATGTCACCCCCTTTTTGTTGCTTTGCTTTATCTTTTTTTTCCTTGAAAAGTTTAACCCCTTCGCTGCCGAAGAAAAATTGAGAGATTGTGTTTATTTTAATTTTATTAATACCTGTTAGACTAAATCTGGCAAGAGGGCCTGGAGATATGCCCCTCCTGGATGTTCTAAGCGAAGAACCGGCATTCCAGAGTTGTGACATCAAACCTTATGACATCATCATTGACATCGTACTGCCCGAAGTAGACACAGAGCTGGCAGAGAAAGGGTTAAAGTAAAGCTGGACGATTGAAGGGGGGGGGGGGGGGGGGGGGGTCGGAATGTACTGAGTATATTTAGTTGGTAGTGAAAGCTGGGGAAATGGGGGAGGGGGGGGGGGGGAAGGGGGGTGACATGGACAGAGGATTAAAATGGGCAAGGACGTTTAGGGGTGAGCGAAGACAAGCATGCCTTATTAGAGTTTCTGAGGTTTCCGACCAACCATTTAACTATGATATAGCGTACAACACAAGGGACACATATACTCTTTTTATTACGTTTGAACCTTTAACAACATCAGACTAAAGAGAAGAATTAATGAATATGAAACCCAAGTGATTAAGACATAAACCTAGCAACATTATGGAACACGAGTTAAGTTGAAAGAATTATTACTTTCGTGATGGTGTTGTAGCTAGCCCTACTGAAGACATTCTTCTTCTTCTTCTTCTTCTTCTTCTTCTTCGATCACTCAGACAGTTTCCTGTCAATTATGAGCGCAGATGCGTCATGCTGCCGTTATGCGCCTAACTAAGAAATAGTTAGGCCCAGCAAGTCCGACTTCGGCTGGAGGAAATGTTTTTCGAAAGTATTTCGTGAAAAAAAAGGCAGGAGAATGGACCGGTAAGGCAGAAAGATAGTAGATGACAGTAGGCAAAGGGTAAAAAAGGCAGTCAAAGAGAGTGACAGATTAGAGGAAGTTGCAAGCACAGAACTTCCAGAAGGTGGGGGAACTATTATACAAAAGACCCCCCGGTATCCCCACGGGAAGAACTGTATTACTTTGATCGGTATAAATTTATAACATACACCCCCCACACATTGAACACACCATGGACTAAGAGCGTTC
>CM065684.1:45081855-45084355 GCA_017654935.2 Phymorhynchus buccinoides | reverse complement strand
GACTCCCATACAAATGCCCCTAATTTCAAAACGAGACAGAGACTTTGAACAGCAGCCTCATTTTGAACTTGGGGAATACGCATATGGGTCATTCTTACCCAGAGAAAAAACACCAAGGAACTTAAAATCTGCCGGATCAGTGGGTCTTTAACCCTTTCACCGCCAATGTCGCATTTTAGCACCACAATGATTTAACACCCATGTCACGAAAAGGCCTCAAACCAAGGTCTGTTATCCAAAGAGCCCATTTTCATAATTCTGGGAGGTAAGGATAGGCCTTACTTTATGCATGTCAAACAGGAATCCCCACTATTGTAGACAAATTGTTTTCTCTACCCAGGAATTGTTTTGCTGAAAATAGGCTGGCAACGAAAGGGTTAACGCCACCAAGGACGACTGCCGAGCCTTTGGTTGAATGAAGAGCTTGCTGTAGTACCTTAGTGCGCTGGAGACGACCGGGTATTGATGTGAAACTGGGCGTGTGAAAAGAATCTACCACCACCCACAGCTGTTAGCTTGCGTCCGGCTTGTGTAGGAAATGTACAAAAGATGATTTCAACTAATCTTCATGATCAGACATTCAAGTTTTTTTTTGGGGGGGTTCCTTGTTTGTTTTGTTTGTTATTGTTTTCATTTCCGCACTTAAATAAATGTCGTGTTTCTGTACAGACTTGCTCTTCTCTCTTGTCCATCTAGTCAAAGACTTTCCCTCTTTACAGAAAAGAAGTTTTGATCGAACCTTCCGAGTGTACGAACCCCTCGTGTAATTTAGTTTTCTTCTATATTCCAGGAACTCTTCAACAGGCCGATTTCAATTTCAATTTCAATTTCATTTCATTTTCCCTCGTGTAATTTAGTTTTCTTCTATATTCCAGGAACTCTTCAACAGACCGATTTATGTGTGTTCAGTCTGCTGTTCCTGATATTCACCATTCCTCTCTCTCGTTCACCCCTACAAGGCCTCTATCCCTTCTGTTTCTTTGTAATTTTCTTTCAGGTCTATACATTCCTTTTCCTTATTGTACTGTAAGCAAAACTGTTTTCCCCTTTATTAACCCTGGCAAAACTGTATCTAGTTTTCTTTGACACACCTGGAACATAATATTTTTGTATTGATTCCTTAGAGTCAAAACGGACTATCTTCAGGGTCGAGTTTCTCTAGACGACGGTCGCCGCGCGCATAACTGTTACGCCAAAAGGGGTCTACGAAACACATTAGAAAACGTTTGCGGAAAATATATTACAATCTCTTGTCTGATTGGTCAAAACAAAAGTATTATTTCAACCAAGCTTTAATGGACCAATCAACAACAAGAAATGTATTAACCCCCTACAAGTTCTGGATAGTTCGCCGCTTGCTCGGTGTTTGGCAAGAACAAAACGTCACGCGAACTATCAGCAAACGAAGGGTATTTGTTAGACCTTTTTTGCTGACTTGAGCGAGCGCAACGTAACGTTAGCCCTTGTGAAACGGCCCCCGGATTACCATCAATTTGGAATAGAAAATTGTTCTGATGTCTATATCAGATTCTTCCTCTGGCGACATTTTGTCCAGCCTTGGATACATATCAGTGGGGCAGTGAGCTGGAATCTTTCATCCATGCCCTGGCTTTCTCTTCTGAAGCGTGCTTATCCCCCTCCGCCATGTTTAGCTCTTGTTTCCACTCACGTTTTCTGCTTATTAGGTCCTGTAATTTCTGTCAGATAACCCAGAACTATACAGTAGGCTTGCTGCCCTTCTTTGATATTTAGGGTGAAGCATAGCTGACATGTTCCCTGCCGAAATTCGTCCCCAGCGGATCTGAGGGGGTTGGGGGTTGGTAGCATAGTTTACACCCCCCTCCCCCCCTACAGCATTTCCGATTGGCAACGGTGTGAGCTATATGATACTATCGGTGTGGAGGGGTTGGTGGGGTGGGGGGTGGGGGTGGGCTATATGATCATATCACTTGTCAGAACCTCGCCGCACCCCAAAAACAACGTTTCGCCAGAAGAATACGTACTTCCTCGCCCAATTTCCCTATGATCTGGATTGTCTTTACAACAACAACGAAAAGGGAAGATAAATGGCATGTAAGCATTCAGAAAGTGAGCGAAGAAAGAAAGAAAGAAAGAAAGAAAATGCAAACACAGCAATAAAAACAAAAAGCAAACAAAACAGCAGCAACAACAACAAAAAAGGAAGAACCAGGTCTTAAATCCGAACATAATAGTCTGACTAATCCGCTATGACACATACTATTTACGACATTATCCACTCGGGGGCATCAAACTCAAGAAGGGGGTAATCGTAACAACTTACACCGGCCATAATTTTAAGGGAGTGCACTGGCTACACCTCACCGGTTACCTGAGGTGCTCTCCTGCGCCCGGAGAGTGATAAGATCCATAATGCATCGCGAGCCGCCATGCTTATTTCTTTATTTCGTTCTCTTTCAAACCCTTCTTCGCGTCTAAAAGCTCGTATGTTACGTTCCCGTGAGCAATGTTGCTCGACATG
>CM065684.1:45051855-45061855 GCA_017654935.2 Phymorhynchus buccinoides | reverse complement strand
CGGTTTTACCGTCTAGTAAGCCTACTACGCCCGGACACCCCCCCCCCCCCCCCCCCCCCCCCCCCCCCTCCAAATTTTTCGCCACATGGGAATTCGCGAGTTCTTTGAGCAGGTTCTTCTTTGACCATGCCGAAGCAACCCAGACGGGGCCCCACCAAGACCACTAAAAGTTCTGAATTGAACTGTGAAGGTCTACCGCCTGGGGGTGGGGGGAGGGTGAAGGTAAGGGGGGGTGGGGTGTCGATGGAAGACGGGAGGGGGATCAGGGGGGAATCGGTTGATCTAAAATTGGAGTCCTGTCGGTGGCTAGTCCCTTAGTTACTGGAGGCGACAGTATCAGTGGTAAATCCAGAGGCTCACATCAAACGGTCAGATGGGGAGAGGACGTTTGTCAGAGGATTAAAGAGGGCACGCCCCGTAATCTGCGTGGGTGAACGCACTACACAGTGCGTGCGTGCGTGCGTGCGTGCGTGCGTGCGTGCGTGCGTGCGTGTGTCAAAGTCAAAGTCAAATTTTTTTTATTTTGACTTTGACTTTGACACACGCCACGTGTGTGCGTGTGTGTGTGTGTGTGTGTGCGTGTGTGTGTGTGTGTGTGTGTGTGTGTGTGTGTGTGTGTGTGTGTGTGTGTGTGTGTGTGTGCGTGTGCGTGCGTGCGTGTGTGTGTGTGCGTGCGCGTGCGTGCGTGCGTACGTGAACCATATAGCAAAAACATACTGAAGGAAGAAAAAGTAGAAAAGAAAAAAAGGAACAATAATGGGGAATCTTCTTAGGAAGAAAAATAAGAAAATCCGCATCATATAATACTCATAGTAGTTACGTATGAAAGCACATAATCCTATGTCGGTAAGGAAGCATGTATACATATATATATAAACATGCATACACATACCCTCATCCCTTCTCCAACACCCACTTCAATACCCTCACTACAACGTAACTCCTCCCCATCCATTATTCATGGTCTCTTCCACCACCCCCTCCACCCCCACCACCCTTCCTTTTTGACAAACAGCTGCCAATGCCTCGTGAAACAACATCCGAGAACCCATTCTTCTTATGGAATTTCAGCCTGTCGGCCAACCTCCATTAACCCCTTGATTGCCAGAGAAAATTAAAGAAAAAAAAGCATTGTATAAATCATGCCATGAAAAACACAACTGATAGAGCCAATCTGGCAAAATAATCTGGGGGTATAACTCTCTTGACCGTGTTAGAGCAAAAACCAACATATCTGAGCTATTCCTCTTCATCTGATGACGTCATCAGTGATGTGATCAAATCAGTACGTGATACGTTGGTGGCAGTCAAGGGGTTAAACACTAATAAAACCGCAAAATGTTTCTGGCACCAACTATTACTAACCAACCAACCAACCAACCAACCAACCAACCAAAAACAAGCGGTTATCCAACACCATGCAACATTCGAGGGGGGGGGGGGGGGGGCGGTTTGAACCGAAAAACCGGTGGTGCTAAACTTTCGCGGTTCGAAAACCCGGTTCGAGTTGCTGCGAACCGGGGTTTTTTTCACTGCAAACTGAAAGTACGTTTTTTCTTATAAGAACGCATTCTTTTCAAAAAACAACACTGATTCTCAGCGCAGATTGGGTGTTTGCAAACCAAGAGTAGCTGTTTCTAGTTTGTGGTGGTGTTTGGCTTTGACTTTGACTGTGTGTTGAGTTGAGTGTGTGTGTGTCATAAGTCATAAGTTTCTTGTGTGTGTGTGTGTGTGTGTGTGTGTGTGTGTGTGTGTGTGTGTGTGTGTGTGTGTGCGTGTGTGTGTGTGTGTGTGTGTGTGTGTGTGTGTGTGTGTGTGTGTGTGTGTGTGTGTGTGTGTGCGTGCGTGCGCGTGTGCGTGCGTGCGTGTGTGCGTGCGTGCGTGCGTGCGTGCGTGTGTGTGAATATTCTGACAATTATGTTTGCATAGGCGAAACTAGTGATGCGAGTACTGGTTAAAAAAAAACCGGTTCGGTAAAACCGGTTCGAAGATGGAAAACAAACCGGTTCGGATTTTGGAACCGGTTCTCAACTCTAAGCAACATACAGGGACTTCACCGAGAAGCCTCCACCCGCTCAACGCGTCTGTACAACTGTCCAAAACTCTCTTTCACACCTTCACCTCAGTCTACTCCTAATAAAGCGATACTTTCCGCTCCTGGGGGACGATACCCTACGTAACCAGCCGGCCCCAGTAAAGATGGCAAGAAGGCGTGAAAAGGACTGCCAGGCTCACTGGCGCCACAACCCTACGGCGCAAAGCCACGGGGGCAGAACACTAGTACAAAGAACACCTTCCTTAGTATCCCTAGCGGGCTTAGGTCTGCATCCAGCCGTTTTGAGGGAACAGTCATCGGCAGGGGATCTCGGGTACCTTGTCGGGGGATACCGCCTTGCCTTGCCCAGATCTTCTTTCAACTCTCCAGGGTACTCTCTGTTTCCTTACGGTTATCTCCAGACCTCATCTCTATACCTGGGAGATTCGCCACACGGAAACGTAACAATCGTTCTAGTCCCGTTTCTCGTCTTTCTTTCTCTCTTTCTGTCTTTTTTTTAATTTTTTAAGCATGCTTAGGATGCTCTTAGTAGTTTGTTGTCTGGGTGTTGGGTTTTGATGCTGAAGCGGCAATGTCGGAAAAACTGACAAGTGTGTCTGTTGATGGCAAAGACAATGTTATTCTCTGTGACAATAACGGTAAAGCAATACAGGTACAGTGCCAAAGAGAGAGGGAGAGAGAGAGAGAGAGAGAGAGAGAGAGAGAGAGAGAGAGAGAGAGAGAGAGAGAGAGAGAGAGAGAGAGAGAGAGAGAGACAGAGAGAGACAGAGAGAGAGAGAGACAGAGACAGAGAGAGAGAGAGAGAGAGAGAGAGAGAGAGAGAGAGAGAGAGAGAGAGAGAGAGAGACTTATAGGCAAAACGAAAGGTAATGATCAGATCACAACGAAATAAAACCCAGAAACACAGCTTAATAGAAAAAACAAACATGACAATCAAAAAGGAGAGTAAAAAACAAAGAACTTTCATAAGAAGAAAATAAAGACAGACAGACAGATAGCCAGGAGGCAAACACTTTCAGCAACAACAAAAAACAGAATGATCGAGCTTAAACTTGTTGAGTCTGGTACGGTGTTTATGGGTGCGTCTTAAACAGTTAACACGCGTAGTAACATGTAAATTGGCATAAACAGCGAATCGTATGGGCAGTTTCCTCTCATTTACACGTTACTACCCGTGTTAACTATTTAAGACGCGTTCGTGATTACCGTACCTGATGTAGTGTCCTTTAGACAACAAGCACTATATGCGAGAGAAAAAACAACAAAAACGACAAACAGAACCTAAGCCAAATTCCTTGGAATCGCACTTGACAAGGACGTGTGTTACGTCCTTTAGCGAACATTTGTCCTCTCGCGGATACCATGATCTACAATAAGCCTAGGGTCTCCCATAACCATATCATTATATTCTTGATCAGCATGTCACAACCTATTCAGATCCTGAATTTTTAACCACCAGTGCAAACCTCCGCCAGGAAGACTCACAAAACCGAAATTTCCTTCCTTCATGTCCGAGCTGTATCTCATGAACCAGTGGGTAGAATGGCTTCAACTTTTGCATGGTAATGTAACATGGCGAGTAATGAAATAAATGATTGCAATAAATACCCCAAAAAGCAGAAACAGGGTCATTTGTAGACGAATGTGCACAATAGGGACAAAAAGTCCGCGAGAGGACTTAACAGACGTGCCAAGTGGTACAAACTTTGCAGAGCCACTTAGGACAAAAATAAAGAGTTCTAGCCGATAACTATTTCACACAGTGGGATATCCACTTCACGCAATCATAATTCCCAAGGGGCTGAAGCCATAAACCTGCAGGGGTCATCATTCAAGACGGGTCCTTAGTCTTGCTCTTTCATACTTTTTTTTTTCTCTGGAAGCGTAATGATTAATTCTGTCAGCGGCGTGCAAAATAGACATTCTGGTAGCACGAATAATAAATTGTTGTTGTACCCGATTAAGATTTAGTGGTCGTCACCCTTTCGCACAAACGGTTTTATTAATGACAAACGGTTTTTTTCTATAATTGTGCAAAATGTCAAGTGTGTGTGTGTGTGTGTGTGTGTGTGTGTGTGTGTGTGTGTGTGTGTGTGTGTGTGTGTGTGTGTGTGTGTGTGTGTGTGTGTGTGTGTGTGTGTGTGTGTGTGTATGTGTGTGTGTGTGTGTGTGTGTGTGTGTGTGTGTGTGTGTGTGTGTGTGTGTGTGTGTGTGTGTGTGTGTGTGTTATTTATTTCTGCGTATGCTTTTAGCACTACAATGCTATGGAGATAACATGCAGATAGACTGGAATATTCCACATTCTCAGAGTCTGATAGTGTTAGTGCGTGTGCGTGTGCGTGCGTGTGCGTGTGCGTGCGTGCGTGCGTGCGTGCGTGCGTGCGTGCGTGCGTGCGTGCGTGCGTGCGTGCGTGCGCGCGTGTGTGTGTGCAAAAAGAGGGGTAACGGATCGAGAGAGAGAGAGAGAGAGAGAGAGAGAGAGAGAGAGAGAGAGAGAGAGAGGAGAGAGAGAGAGAGAGAGAGAGAGAGAGGAACTGGTAGAAAGACAGACAGAGAGACAAAGACGGAGAAAGACATAGTGAGACTTGTACACAGACCTACACAGAATGTCTATAGACTATGTTGGTAAATCGACCTTCAGCAACAAACCACTCACGTAGAGATTTTGCTAGCCCTACAATAAATGATTGGAGCAGTCAATGCCTTGACCACAGATCACCAATCTCTTTACTGACTGACAGTCCCATCCGCCGCTCTTAGTTCCAGCCACAAATTATCACCCGACTGGAGAGACTGGACCGTCAGAGGGTGTTGCGGTCAGACGGAAGTAAGATGGCGGCGTCACTTCCGCCGCAGAGAAAATCACCGTCTGGCGCCTTTAAGGACAGTCCCTGATGGTGACGATGATGATAATGGTGATGAGCTCTTGTCATTTCCTTCCGTTGCTAATCCTATTTTATTCAGTCATCTTCGCCAAGCAACAACATTACTGATGTCTACCCAAAATCGCAATAAATCAAAGAGAAGCAAGAATGAGAACGCGTTGGGTAATAACTTATAGACTGGGGGATCGGGAATGTTTCTCAGAAATTTCTGAAAATGTCTTTATCAAATGTTTCATGACCTTGTAGCATTACTAGGTAATGGTTAACAGCTTCGTTAGCCCTCTCACCGCCAGCCATTTGTCAGCAAAAATGCTCCATTAATCTTAACCGGGTAGAGAACAAAAATCATCTGCAATGTTGGAAATCCCTCTGTGGCATGTATAAAGTTAGGCCTATCCTTACCTCCCAAAATTAAGAAAATAGGGTCTTCAGATAACTGGCCCTGGTTTGATGCCTTTTAGTGACATGGGTGTTAAACCATTGTGGTGCACAAATGCGACATTGGCGGTGAAAGGGTTAAAGTTCGAATAAAGTATGTTATAACTGAAAATGATACATGATAATGTTGCTGTTCTGAGCTATAGAACATTAATTCGATGTAATAAACACGTGGGTGCACACAGTGACCTAAGCTTTTGCCTGAACTTTCCATCATAACCCTTGGTATAGCTGCTACCTCAAGAGCACGAGTCCATATAGAAGAGCCTTTTCTTCAGACAAACTACTGCCTGAACCTGCATCAAATTGCCTGAATTCAGGCTTCAGGCACACCCACATGCACCCCTGTAAACAGCATCCGGAGTATATGAAGCGAATTCACACCCGTAAGCATATCATATCGTATCGTATCGTATCGTATTGTATCGTATCATATCGTATCGTATCAACTCAACTCAACTCAACTCAACTCAACTCAACTCAACTTTTATTTTGTCCTCATAAAAACAAGGATAATTTTCCTGCGGACACGTCATATGTACACACAGAAACCAAACAATTTATAAAAGAACAAAATAAATTGTAATTACATGCTTTAAAAGTTTCTTTCACACTTCACACGCCCCGCTTGCGCGCTCACTTTCATACCACCCTCCACCCTTCCCACCAACATCCCACCTCATCACTGGGCTTTGGCAATGAAACATTATAGACCCTGTTTAAACAATCAAACAAAAACATACTCTCTCTCCCCCTCTCTCTCTCTCCATGACTCTCTCTCTCCCTCTCTCCCGTCTCCTGTCCCTCCCTCCTCCCACCCCTCTACTCTTATCGCTCCATCCCCTCCCCCCGTCTCTCCCTTACCCTCTTCCACCATCTACCCCCTCTCTCCAAACCCACCTTTCTCTTCCGCAGTAATACAATGAACTAAAATGAATAAACATTATACGTACACATGCCTAATAAAAGAATGAAAAATTAGTTAGACTAAAAGCAATCACAGTCATCAATAATGTATCGTATCATATCGTATCGTATCGTATCATATCGTATCGTATCGTATCATATCGTATCGTATCGTATCATATCATATCGTATCGTATCGTATCGTACCGCATAGAACCGACATTATTGAAACACAACACTCCAGTACCACTGAATACCATTTTTGGGTCGGCATGGGTACAAGTCAAATAAAGATATATACATGTGTGAACATCCTCTTTGAACTAGAAGTCTGTTTCAGTTACGAGCATTATGTGCGTGTTGCGAGGTTGTTGTTGTATTTTATAAAACATATTCGGATGTTTGGTAAATAATCTATGGTACATGAACATTTTTGCGAAAGTAGTAATTTGTTACTCTAATTGCTCACATTTGTTGACTAACATGTCAAAATTGCTCTCCCTTCTCTCTCTCTCTCTCTCTCTCTCTCTCTCTCTCTCTCTCTCTCTCTCTCTCTCTCTCTCTCTCCCTTCTCTCTCTCTCTCTCTCTTTCTCTCTCTCTCTTCTCTCTCTCTCTCTCTCTCCCTTCTCTCTCTCTCTCTCTCTCTCTCTCTCTCCCTCTCTCTCTCTCTCTCTCTCTCCCTTCTCTCTCTCTCTCTCTCTCTCTCTCTCTCTCTCTCTCTCTCTCTCTCTCTATCCCTTCTCTCTCTCTCCCTTCTCTCTCTCTCTCTCTCTCTCTCTCTCTCTCCCCCTTCTCTCTCTCTCCTCTCTCTCTCTCTCTCTCTCTCTCTCTCTCTCTCTCTCTCTCTCTCTCTCTCTCTCTCTCTCTCTCTCTCTCTCTCTCTCTCTCTCTCTCTCTCTCTCTCTCTCTCTCTCTCTCTCTCTCTCTCTCTCTCTCTCTCACACACACATATTTTTGTTGTCTTCTCAGGAAACAGAGAAGCCGTACAACGAAGCAGCGCTCATCACCCTCAAACAATTTCACACTGTTTTGCACACACACACACATGCGTACACACAGGAGGGCGGGGGATGGTGGGGGAGGGGGTGGGTGGGTAGAGCAGGATGAGAGAAGAAGATGGAAAGAAGGAGAGACACAAAAGTAATGATATAATATTTCGTGGACCCAAAAAAACTGCTGCTCAGCATTTCCGGTACTTGGCATTACCGGTACTAGGCATTACCGGTGCTCGGTATTTCCGGCACTAGGCGTTGCGCTAGTGCATATAATTTATTAATGCATGTAGAAAAGAGTGAAACGAACAGAAAGCATATTTCGCAGACTTAAAGCCCAGTACAGCCACCCAATACATCAATCACAACATCGACAGCAATAACCAGGGATTCACGCACACATTACAAAGACATAAACCGGAAGTTGAAAGCATAACGGCAATGGCGGGCCCGGCCAACTAGACTTCTTCCTGATTCGTTAAAAACGTCGTAAATCCAAACGGGAAGAAAGAAAAAAAAGACTTCTTTCTCCAACATTTGTAACAACTAAAAGAAAAGGGTTTTGTATAATAATAATAATAAAAAGAACCCAAAATGGTCCTCCATAGTTCTTTGCAAGGCAGAGGGTAGTCCCTGAATCCCGAACTCAAAACCCGGCCAGACAGGCATTGACACGTCAGCCATTGTTGAAAAGTAAAGGGGGGTAAAGCGAGGTGTTGGGACGAGGGGAGATTTGACGCCTCTCCCAACGAGCCCTTGTTTGCTTTGCTGGCGACAGTCGGGGATCGTTTTCCGCTCGGATAAAGGGTCTTTGGGGGCCAATAGACGAGTGTCCCCTAACTAAATCGGAGCTCTCGTGTGTCGGGTCGGGTTCTACGTGTATTTCTAGCTAGGTTTTTGTATAGGGTTTTGATACTGTCTCCATTCTTAAAGCTGCCCAGATTTGTTTTTTTCGTTTTTTAGTCTGTCTCGAGTATGGGCCTATTATATGAGAGAGAGAGAGAGGGGGGGGAGAGAGAGAGAGAGAGAGAGAGAGAGGAGAGAGAGAGAGAGAGAGAGAGAGAGAGAGAGAGAGAGAGAGAGAGAGAGGGGGAGAGAGAGAGAGAGAGAGAGAGAGAGAGAGAGAGAGAGAGAGAGAGAGAGAGAGAGAGAGAGAGAGAGAGAGAGAGAGAGAGAGAGAGAGAGAGAGAACACTCGAACACTCTCGAACACTCGAACTTTACTGTCATTAGCTAAGAGAGAGAGAGAGAGAGAGAGAGAGAGAGAGAGAGAGAGAGAGAGAGAGAGAGAGAGAGAGAGAGAGAGAGAGAGAGAGAGAGAGAGAGAGAGAGAGAGACAGACAGACAGAGCCAGACAGACAGAGAGAGACAGCTTTTGCTCTGGGTATTGATACAGACAGAGGGAGAGCTGCTATTGCTTCTGACTAGGGTCATAAGTCTGCCAATTTGCCTTGTTCGCCATTTCTAAAGCTTTAGGGATAGCGTTGGAATACCCGGTACCCATTGTTTGCCTTCATTGACAGGCCCGACAGGTTGTTGGGGGGACCTGCCTCAACCTGAAATTGATACACACCAATGTTTGCATCAGGCGCCAGGGTTTCTGCGCTCAATGGTCCCTTCATGTTTTCCTCTCAATTGACCGTGGCTAATTTCTAGGTGATAACCCCCCCCCCCCTCCTCTCCTTCCTTTCCTCTCGACCCCTCCTATCATTTTGCTTGCTTCAGCGTGTCAAATGTGTTCATGGGAACTCTGGAAGCTTTGTTTGCTGACGCCCAATAAAAGTGTCCTTTCTTTGACACGTTCTGAGAGTTATGTCTATGAGACATTTAGTGTAGCCTAAATGTGGCGAATGTTGTTCAGAAAATGAATAAGGGGCTACATTTTGTTTGTTGCGATTTTCAAAAGCCCACCCTCTTTTACTTTTTGATAGACAGACATTTTCCATCGAATTCAAAACAGTCATTTGACAAGTAGGAATAAGGCTTGTACATTTATTACCTCTCTCTCTCTCTCTCTCTCTCTCTCTCTCTCTCTCTCTCTCTCTCTCTCTCTCTCTCTCCTCTCTCTCTCTCTCTCTCTCTCTCTCTCTCTCTCTCTCTCTCTTACAAACATACATATGCATGTGGGCACATACGTATTCATACACAGGGGGAGAGAGAGAGAGAGAGAGAGAGAGAGAGAGAGAGAGAGAGAGAGAGAGAGAGAGAGAGAGAGAGACAGACAGACAGACAGACAGAGAGAGAGAGAGAGAGAGAGAGACAGACAGACAGACAGACAGACAGCAAAATCTTCTCAAGTTCAATAGTATGGTAGGTCCACCATACCTCATCGATAACATCCCTATTTTATCTCATCTCTTGTCGGAAGCAATAATTCTCTCTTACGATGGAGCATCTTCCCTGCTGAGAAAGGCAACCAAAGCTGACAGCTATCATAAAATATACCACACAGATATCACTGAACGAATAGCAGCAGTAGCCAGTTTTCTGCATCGTAGGTATGACTCCCTGCTCTCCTTTAAACTAGTATAACTGTCGGATATTCTTGGAATTATACTGGGCTACGTTCTGGAAATCTGGGAACCGAATCAAAGATTCTAGAAGCCAAGGAGGGAATCTCTTGAAAGCATGGGGAGAACAGATTGAAGCGGTTTACACCTGAAACACCTTTTCCTCACACCTTTTTTTATAGGCCTGAATAAGATTCTGTGTTCCAGCCCCTT
>CM065684.1:45041855-45046855 GCA_017654935.2 Phymorhynchus buccinoides | reverse complement strand
ACGTCCAGTACGCAGTGACCTTCCCATAAGGATGTGTACACGCCCAAAATGTCTGCCTCCCATTAATTAACAAACTTATCCTGAAACATTTGTCTCCCTTAGAAACGAACACCAGTCTTACAAAAGTACCTCCCTTGAAATATTTCTATCCCTCAAAAACATTTGTCTTACTTTGTAACACGACGAAATACAAAGAATGATGACACCCGCCCCCCCGCCCCCCCCCTCTCCTCTCTCTCTCTCTCTCTCTCTCTCCTCTCTCTCTCTCTCTCTCTCCTCTCTCTCTCTCTCTCTCTCTCTCTCTCTCTCTCTCTCTCTCTCTCTCTCTCTCTCTCTCTCTCTCTCTCTCTCTCTCTCTCTCTCTGTCTGTTTGTTGTTTCTGTTGGCGATGTTTCCCGCGTCTCAATGTTCATTTATGGTATTAGGTATTTTTTCTGGAAGCGTAATGATTAATTCTGTCAGCGGAGTGCAAAATAGACATTCTGTAGCACGAATAATAAATTGTTGTACCCGATTAAGATTTAGTGGTTGTCACCTTTTCACACAAACGGTTTTATTAATTTAAATGGGTATAAGTTATGCTTAGAACCAAGGACAGAATGGAAGACTAGGCCCAGCCTAAATTCTTATCCTTGTAAAATAAAGTATTTGAATTTTGAACTCTCTCTCTCTCTCTCTCTCTCTCTCTCTCTCTCTCTCTCTCTCTCTCTCTCTCTCTCTCTCTCTCTCTCTCTCTTCTCTTTCTCTCTCTCTCTCTCTCTCTCTCTCTCTCTCCCCCCCCTCCCTCTCTCTCTCTCTCTCTCTCTCTCTCCTCTCTCTCTCTCTCTCTCTCTCTCTCTCTCCATCAACACACGTCACATGAACCTCGCCCCCCACAAACGCACATACATACACACATGGTCGTCATCATAGCCACGGACCTCCTATAACCGATTAGTTCACGGTCCTCCAGTGGTCAGAGAGGCATGAGATGACTTGTCACAGTGGCCAGGAGGGCGTAATGACTCCCGACACCCGCTGAGCCCTCGCCGTCATCCCGACCCCCCCTGTCCCCTTTGTCACGGGCACAAAGACAGAAAAAGGTCTCTTAATGGTCTAGAGGTGCCAGCTTGTCCCCCTCTGGTTGTACTCTAGGGGACAAATCGACAATGACAGATATGGATGGACACTACTACTACTGCTGGAGAATGCTGTTGCTGACGTGGAGCCTGAGGTCTTATTTTTCTTTCTTTCTTTCTTTTTTGGGGGGTGGGGGATAAATGACTTGCGAATGGAGTGAAATGCGTTTCATTAAGAACCAGGGAGGTTTGTTATTGTCGGTGTTGTACTTTGGTTGTAGGTGAAATAGGTTGTAGAAGAGCTAGTGTGCTTGGGAAGAGGAAAGATCACTACAGAAGAAGAAACCTTTCTCACTCTACAATGAATTAGAAACTATTTTTGCCTACACGTTTTGTTTTGCCAAAACAAAACAAAACAATAGTTGATTGTGACACTTGGGGGAGAAAAGGTGCACTACGACATTGTAATATTAAACCCACTGACAGCATATTCGTGGGTCTCAGCTTTGTTTTCGATGTATTAAAAACCAATCCATTTGTCAGGTAACCCATGATGAAAAAGACCAATCAGTAAAAACAAATTACGATGTCCAGCTTCATTCCAATAAAACTATTGACCGCAGACATCAAACTTCTTTCACTTCAAATCGTCAATTCTCGTCCATTGAAACGAAGTGCATAAATGGCTTCTTTATCCCCAAACCCCAGTAATAAAACAGCAGAGCTTCAGATTGCCAGGGAAGCCGGGTCAATGAACCGAATTGGCACCTCATTTTGTGCAGCCAGGGTCATGTCTTGTCATGTCACGTGGCCCATGAAGTCTGAAAACAATCAGAAGCTCTGACACAGTACTGGCCCCTTCTTTTAGAAATTGACCCCTCGTGTTCTGAAACCAGGGGTCATGTGGTCCACGAAGTTCACAAACAATACTGAAGCGGTGAAACTGTGTTTTACTGCAATGCTGACCACAACACCAATACCACCAAATAACAGAGGGTGACACGCCGAGAGAGAGAGAGAGAGAGAGAGAGAGAGAGAGAGAGAGAGAGAGAGAGAGAGAGAGAGAGAGAGGAGAGAGAGAGAGAGAGAGAGAGAGGAGAGAGAGAGAGAGAGAGAGAGAGAGAGAGAGAGAGAGAGAGAGAGAGAGAGAGAGAGAGAGAGAGAGCTTGAAAACTTGAAAACTTGAAAACTTAAACTTTATTTTCCAAGGATAAAGATTTTAGGCAACGCCTATTCTTCCAATCTGTCAGAGAGAGAGAGAGAGAGAGAGAGAGAGAGAGAGAGAGAGAGAGAGAGAGAGAGAGAGAGAGAGAGAGAGAGAGAGAGAGAGAGAGAGAGAGAGAGAGAGAGAGAGAGGGAGGGGGAGAGAGAGAGAGGGGAGAGAGAGAGAGAGAGAGAGAGAGAGAGAGAGAGAGAGAGAGAGAGAGAGAGAGAGAGAGAGTGAGAGAGAGAGAGAGAAAACCCCGGATAAGTCAGAGAGAGAGAGAGAGAGAGAGAGAGAGAGAGAGAGAGAGAGAGAGAGAGAGAGAGGAGAGAGAGAGAGTAAGAGAGAGAGAGAGAGAAAGAGAGAGAGAGAGAGAAAGAGAGAGAGAGAGAGAGTGAGGGTGGGAGGGAGCAGGGGGGTGTCAAACCCCCTGTGATCAGTGAGGAGTGAAATCCGCCAGCACCGTTCTGTCATCAAGGGTTTGATGACTTCTTCATCTCGGACCACCCCCACCCCACCCACCCCCACCCCCTCTGTCTAGGGCTCCGGCCCCTCCCCCCATTAAAACCTACCCCGACCACTGCTGTACTAGAAACAACACCACTACTATACTGGCAACACCACGCTCCCCCCCCCCCCCCCCCCCCCCCCCCCCCCCCCCTTGATCTTTGGATCCCTGTCTGGTAGGGGAGGGTGGGGATCATGGGGTGCGTGTCTGTAGTGGTAGCATAGTCTGCTTGATTGGCCGGTGCTGGCTTTGTCGCCTGTCCCTGCCATTGTGTGCAGCAGACGACCTATTGTTGGTATTGTGCGGCTGGCGCCAGCCAGACACCCTTACCCACCCCCACCCCTTACCCACCCAACCCCTTCCCCTCTCAAACCCCTTCCCCTCCCAACCCCTTCCTCTCCAAAATTTCCACACACACACACCCTACCCTCCCCCCCCCCCCCCCCCCCTTCCCCTGTCGCACTAGACTTTTGGAAAGAGCACCTGCCGATACCCTTCACCCCCACCCCCACCCCTGCTCTCTGTCTATGTCTCAGTGTGTCTCTCTCTCTCCCTCTCTCTCTCTCTCTCTCTCTCTCTCTCTCTCTCTCTCTCTCTCTCTCTCTCTCTCTCTCTCTATTCCATTGAGTAACAATAATACCTCACAGCACAGGTTCTCTCGTCTGGTTACATTCAATGACCTCAGCATTACATTTCCGTTTTTCACCCCACCACCCCCACCCCACCCCACCACCACCACCACCACCACTTCCCCCTGGGTTTCTTCCGGATTTCGTGTAACTAATGACTTCATAGCCTGAAATAATACATCTCCTGACTCACGCTACAGTCCCTGAAATGATTGTGACAAATTAGCAATTATGTTTCTTCGATCCAGCTGCAGGGTCGCAAAGTTCTTTCAAGTCACCGAGTCTGATGTTATGTTACAATAGTATTGGCTTAACTCAGGTTTAGCGGGTTGTCGATTTCGTCCGGAAAAGTCTGACTCCTGTTTCCAGCAAGCGCCGGTGTAGAGTGGCACAGAGGTAACGCGCTCGCCTTGTGTCAAGTAAGCCCGAGTTCGAACCTGGGTACAGGGGATTTTCCCTCTCACTCTGCACTAGGCCTTACGGTCTGAACGTGTAGTCTTTCGGATGAGACGATAAACCGAGGGCCAGTGTACCCATGCACTTAGCACACGTTACGTTAGAGACACAATTGGTGACACATAGAGACGATATTGGTGACACATAGAGACGACATTGTGACACATAGAGACGAAATTAGTGACACATAGAGACGACATTGGTGACACATAGAGACGAGATTGGTGACACATAGAGACGGAAATGGTGACACATAGAGACGAAATTGGTGACACATAAAGACGAAATTGCTGACACATGGAGACAGGGACATACAAGGACGAGAGCACTTCAGTAACAATTAATTAAATCCCTGGTTTACTCGGGTATATTTGACTGATTCTGCGCGGGAACTCAACGAGGTATTCTTCTTCTTCTTCTTCTTCTTCTTCTTCTTCTTCTTCTTCTTCTTCTTCTTCTTCTTCTTCTTCTTCTTTCAGATTCTCTTTTCCTTCTCCTCTTCTCTCCCTCCCTCTCTCCAAACAATCGATGAGGTTTGAAATTCGCATGGAAGTGACGAGTTCCGTTCCGGGGTCTGGTTTCAAGTCTGAGAATTCCGAATCGGGTAGAAGGCAGCAGCTGCCACTTGTTGACCGAACGTAACGGTATGGCGTCGTTATGCCTGCTCTCTCTCTCTCTGTCTGTCTGTCTGTCTCTCTCTGTGTCTCTCTCTCTCTCTCTCTCTCTCTCTCTCTCTCTCTCTCTCTCTCTCTCTCTCTCTCTCTCTCTCTCTCTCTCTCTCTCTCTCTCTCTCTCTCTCTCTCTATGTGCCTCTGTCTCAGTCAATCTTTTTCTCTGTGTGTCTATCTGTCTCTCTGAGTTTGTCTCATATCTCTCTCTCTCCCTCTCTCTCTCTCTCTCACACACACGCACACACACAGTCACACACACACACACACACACACACACACACACACACACACACACACACACACACACACACACACACACACACACACACACACACACACACACACACACACACACACGACACACACACAAATCTTGTGCACGCACAAACGCAGCTGTTTTGAAGCATAAAAGCGCAGAGGCAGAAAAAAGACGGGATCTTTTTTTCCACAAATTAACAGAAGCCCTGGGAAAAG
>CM065684.1:45026855-45029355 GCA_017654935.2 Phymorhynchus buccinoides | reverse complement strand
AGAGAGAGAGAGAGAGAGAGAGAGAGAGAGAGAGAGAGAGAGAGAGAGAGAGAGAGAGACAAACAGACAGACAGACAAAAACAGCGAAAACAGAGAGGAGGGGGAGAGAGAGAGAAGAGATAGAGAGAGAGAGAGAGAGAGAGAGAGAGAGAGAGAGAGAGAGAGGAGAGAGAGAGAGAGAGAGAGAGAGAGAGAGAGAGAGAGAGAGAGAGCCACAACATACTATCATGTGAAGTCATTTGCACCCTGGCAAATGGCTTCATCGATCTCTAAACACTGACGTATAATACACTATCCTCCTTTGACCCCCCAGGGCTAGTTCATTAGCAGCCAAGTTCAGGCAGTCGCCAAGTCTACCAGTGGTCTCAGCACGTATGATTATTAGCACGACAATGCTATTATACACTCTCCTTCGGAGACAACGGGAAAGGCTGCAGTTTGTGTTGTTAAAGGGGCACCCTGGCGGATACGTTTTTTGCAAGAAATACGTCGAGATCAGCAGGAAAACACCCTTTACAGAGATCGCAACACTCACTCTGCTCTGGTTTCCTATAAATCAAACCGTCAAATCGGCGATTCCTCTTTGGTGGAGATGTTGGAAGTCAGATTCTTTCAGATTCGTTTCTAATGGCCGCCTGAGTCAGACCAAATCGTTTGCACAACGTTCCACAACATAAGCTTTTTATTCTCTTTTTTTTATAGCTATTTTATACAGTTTACGAAAAGGAGTTTTGCTCACAACAAAGGAAACAGCTCCAATTTGTTTTATTACTGCACTACAAAAAAGAAAAAGCTTCAACCACTCTCAGTGGCCTCCACCCACCCCGTCGAAAATGGCTTCTCTCTCCGGCATCTCCAACAAGGAGGAATCGCCGTTTTAATGGTTTGATTTCTAGGAAACCAGAGCAAAGTGAGTGTTCCGATCCTTGAAAGCTCCGTCTTTCTGGTGACATCGACGTGGTTCTTGCAAAAAAACCTTATCAGTCAGGGCGCCCCTTTAATGACAAAAGTCATTTGAAGTCTGTTTCATTGTTCGGTAGATACACTATAAGGTACATTTCAAACTAACCACCACCCCCCCCCCCCCTTTCCCTCAAGCTTTATGCAAAGGGTTAGTGATACTGGGCTTATCACGTGTGTCTGTGTCTGGAATATGAATGTTATGGCACAGCATGATTAATACAGAGATGTGTACATAGACCAGCTGACAAACACTGACACAAACAGAGGAACAGGGACATGGACAGGCATAGACAGTAACACTGACACAAACAGAGGAACAGGGACATGGACAGACATAGACAGTAACACTGACACAAAGAGAGGAACAGGGACATGGACAGGCATAGACAGTAACACTGACACAAACAGAGGAACAGGTACATGGACAGGCATAGACAGTAACACTGACAAAAACAGAGGAACAGGGACATGGACAGGCATAGACAGTAACACTGACAAAAACAGAGGAACAAGTGCATGGACAGACATAGGCAGTAACACTGACAAAAACAGAGGAACAGGGACATGGACAGACATAGACAGTAACACTGACACAAACAGAGTAACAGGGACATGGACAGACATAGGCAGTAACACTGACAAAAACAGAGGAACAGGGACATGGACAGGCATAGACAGTAACACTGACACAAACAGAGGAACAGGTACATGGACAGGCATAGACAGTAACACTGACACAAACAGAGGAACAGGGACATGGACAGGCATAGACAGTAACACTGACACAAACAGAGGAACAGGGACATGGACAGGCATAGACAGTAACACTGACACAAACAAAGGAACAGGTACATGGACAGGCATAGTCTACAGTCGTGTACATTTAAAGGCAGTTTCTCATTTCACTTACTTTAAGAAAGGTTTTGATTTTTTTAATTTAAAACAAGTTGCATTTATAATGCTGATTCCATGTCTGTGAGATGGAGTAAGCCTAATAGTCTGATAACAAAATTAATTAGTTTGTAACTAAGTACTTGCTAGTGTGTATTATTACGCGTGTGTGTGTGGGGGGGGGGGGGGGTGCGTGTGCGTGTGTGTGCGCGTGCGTGCGCGCGCGCGCGCGTGCGTTCGTACATACGTGCGGTGTGTGTTTGGAGTGGGGGGTGGGGGGTCAGTCTGTATGTGGACATGTCTGTCGGTTTGCCTGCATGTATGTTTGTATGCCTGTCTCTGTGTGTCTGTGTGTGTGAACAATCCGTTCAGCTCCATAACAAAAACACTTTATCTTGCCGGCAGTATTTACTTTTCTCACACACTATCAGCATGATTTTTAAATCTGAAGTAAACGTTTGTAGTCCTGAAATAGTTTAACACCCTTGCTACCAAACCTAACCCCGTTCTGAAGTAAGAAAGTAGCTGCTACAGAAATAGCAGATAAGAGATTGAACAACAAAACACAAAAAACTTGGCGCTCTTGGCACGTCAATCGTTAGTAACATTTTTGGTTGATAGTGTAGCTACTATGTTATTAAGGAGT
>CM065684.1:45021855-45024355 GCA_017654935.2 Phymorhynchus buccinoides | reverse complement strand
ACACACACACATACACACACACACAGTGACACACACGCACACGCACACGCACACGCACGCACGCACACACACACACACACACACACACACACACACACACAGAGTGACACACACACACACACACCTTCTGGCTCTTGGCCATGCTGGACAGGGGCTGTGCCTCGTGGTTCATGTGCCGGCCGTCCAGGGCACACGTGGAGCAGACGGGCAGTCGGCAGCTGAGGCAGTACTTGCTCAGCACCTCCGTGGGGTGCTCCACGCACTTCTGGTCCTTGGTCAGCTTGCGGATCTTCATGACGTTGCCCTGGGTGGGGTCCACCAGGTTGTGCTTGGACATGGCCCCGGTGGTCGGGTGGTGCTCGTCCCGGCACGCGTCGCAGTAGAACAGCTCGCACTGGGCGCACATCACCGTGGCTACAGCGACGGGGTCCTCCCCCGCGGGGCATTTGTCGCACTTGGACACCACCTTCTTGCGGTGGTGGTACTTGTCCACGATAGTCTCCAGGGCGCGGTTGCACGGCAGGGACAAGGCTCCGCTGTCTTCCAAAAACACCAGCCTCTGACAGACCAGGCACCGGATGGCCCATGAGCAGGACTGCAGGGACTGTAGGAAGATGTTGGCCACGCTGGGGGTCCCCACGTAGGAGGAGGGCCGGCTGTTGCACACCACGCCGCTGTCGGTCTCGCTGACGATGCTGAGCTTGTCCATGTCCGGGAAGTCCAGCAGGGAGATCTGGTCGCTGGGGAGCGGGGTGCCGTCCTCCTGGGTGGTGTGGGGCAGGTGGTTGGCGGCGGGTTCCTGTAAGGACAGGGCGCAGGCCACGCACATGGAGTGGGAGCAGGGCAGGAGGACGGGCTTGGTGTACACCCTCAGGCACACCGGGCACTTTAGCTCTTCATCCATGGCTCCCGGGAGATGCTTAGCAAGGTGTAGAGAATGAAGAATGAACGCAGGGTTTTAAAGATTATATTCTGCGCGCAAGGTGGATCATGTTTGTTTTTTAACACTTGATCAAGGTTGAAGCCACGAAGACAGAATGATATGAAATGTGCAAAAGTTTATGTAGCACCGTATGAGTGAAACGTAAACGCAACATAAAGTTATACTCCGGAAAGTGTTTGGCACGGAAGAAAACCCCCAATCTGTTAGTGTTTGTCTTTCAGTCACACAGTTGTCGGAACATCATCACCAAACTAGTCACAGAAATCCACAAACACGTATGTACTAATCAGAGAAAACACACACATTTCAGTCCCACTTGGCAACATCCACTCTCACTCAACAAGCACCGCAGATAATCCAATGATCACGGTACTGATCCAGCGAATTAGTTAGCGCGTGATGAAAAGACGGGTCAAACAAAACCCCGCTAGTTTGTGAGGCTGAGTCAGTCAGTGTGTTATGGTCACTTCAGAGCAACAAGGCAGGACACGGTCAATCATGTACGTAATCCAGGTGACATCATCATCTGATCCGTCAACGGTGTGTTCCCTAACCAGCAGATTAGATGGAGATTATCGACACGGTTGTCAGCACCAACTGCGATCTGTCCAATGAACAGATTGGTAGCTTGTAAATTACAAAGACATGTACATTCCAAAGCCATCTACATCGCACACGGAGGATTTTCTATCGGTTAACAACAACGACAGTATCCGAAATTATTCTGAGCGTTTTTCGCCCAACTTTACGAGGGCATACGTTTGCTTTTCCTTGCTGATTATTTTCATGTTTCAAACTTTCTGTGTCACGAAATTAACCTGATTCTAACCCTATCCCTTACCAGTTGAAGTACAAAAGTTGGGCGAAAAATGCTCAGAATAATTTCGGATACTGTCGTTGTTGCCAACCTTTCTTATATTTTTGTTTCATCCGTTTCTAAAACAAAATATTAAATAGCACCATAAAAACAGTCGTTATTTTACTTGTTTTAATGCAAACTAAGCAAGATATTCCGCGTCAGACATGTCTTATGCTAAAGAAAGTTAAGTTCGCTGTCAAAAACAGTTTATAAAACTTTTCTGTAATTTTCTGATTAAGCTTTCACGTTCTACGTTCTAATTAACAACACTGGTTAGACCTAAACAAAAATTATGCGTGAATAGATAAGTCGAATTTTACCTCTACTAACTTGCTTTTCTCCTTATTTTCCAATCACATTTCTCTCCAAATGCTGGCCAAAAAATATAAATGACTAATCACACCCGAATCTATCTCCCAATAACAACCAAACATTTGTTTTCACACTTGGCACTGACTGATGCATCCAAATAGGCACCCACACCAACAAACAAAACACCCCAGTCCTTCAGGAAGTAATGGCAGCAAAAGAAAAGTACTCCAAGAAAGTGTTGTTTACCATTAAAAACACCAGACGACTGATAGAAATAAATCCAGCCAGAGTTGTCAACGAGACACACGACACGCGGCGACTAAACACCGCCTCCAACACCTCGGAAAGAGCGACGACCGATTGATACGATACCAAAACTGCTGGGC
>CM065684.1:45001855-45006855 GCA_017654935.2 Phymorhynchus buccinoides | reverse complement strand
CGCACACGCACACGCACGCACGCGCACGCACACACACACACACACACACACACACACACACACACACACACACACACACACACACACACACACACACACACACACACACACGTCTGTTTATTTATCACGATCGTTATCAAAACAATGCAGACCCTCCCCGGTTTATTCTTTTTCCGTTTTTACCAGCGATACGAGGGAAAACACGTGAACATGCCGATTTTCACACGTGGCGTGGTGGGTCTTTAATCGGATTATAGAACAGCCGGCCAAGCTGGAGGGCCCTTTGCCCCCGACAGACTACAAAGGACAACAACGAAATGACACCCCATGCACTGATATATAAAGCGACCAGTCAAAGAGACACCAACAATGAATTCTGATCGCTTCTCGGCCTTTTGGCTAAGACAGTGATTCAGGAAAATAAATTGTTGTTTATACCCTGGTTCGTTTGTTCAGCCCGTCGTACATGGCGAAAGCCGATACGCGACGTTAATCTGAACTTCCATCCAGACACCAACTAGACCCCACATTCATAGTTAACAAAGTCCCATATGTGCCCTTCGGGTCAAGAGGACGTAAAAGTTTAAATTTCGCTCGAGACACCGACTGCCTACCATTTCATCCTTCTTCTTCTTCTTCTTCTTCTTCTGCGTTCCCAGGCCATATGGCCATAATGTGTAAGATACGTATGTGTCCGGTTTTCAGTTTTTCACTGGTCTCCCCACTGCGTAGAGCCGACACATTCCGATTTCGGAGGAGCTCAAAGGAGAAACATTATATTTGGAAGATTTGTTTTTGGAAACAAAAGGCAGGAGAATGGGCCAATAAGTCAGAAAAATAGTAGATGACAGTAAAGCAAAGGGAAAAGGCAGAGTCAAAGAGAGTGGCGGATTAGAGAAAGTTACAAGCACAGAATTTCCAGAAGGTGGGAGAACTGTTGCTTTTGACTTGCTGACAGGTTATGCACACAAGCAGGTCTGCTTCGTTTGGTCTCCCTTCTCCAAGACCCAAACAACATGGCCAACAGCGGACCAAATGCGTACACAACGCACAGCCAGTCGGTGTGAATGACATGGCAGCAGGGGTGAGAAAAACACAGAATGAAACAGATGCTTTGTATTAGCCAGGACACAAGATGTACACCGACCCTTAGAACACCGATGGAATGGCATAATAGGGCAGACAAACGCTTCTTCTTCTTCTTCTTCGTCTTCTTCGATCGCTCAATTTCCTGTCAATTATGAGCGCAGATGCGTCATGCTACCGTTATGTGCCTAACTAAGAAATAGTTAGGCCCAGCAAGTCCGACTTCGGCTGGAGGAAATGTTTTTTGAAAGCGTTTCGTGAAAAAAGGCAGAAGAATGGACCAGTAAGGCAGAAAGATAGTAGATGACAGTAAGCAAAGGGAAAAAGGCAGAGTCAAAGAGAGCGACAGATTAGAGGAAGTTACAAGCACAGAACGTCCAGAAGGTGGGAGAACTATTTTTTTTTACGAAAGACCCCCCGGTATCCCCACGGGGGAAACCATTTCATCCAAACAGCATCCAAGCTGCTCAGTCTTTGAACACCGATGGAACGGCATAATAGGGCAGACTACACTACTGTGGGGGATAAAAACAAACAGTGGTGCCCATGTTCTTTGTCCTGGGGCTTGAAGCTCGGTTGGGGTTCTTTGGTACTGGCTCAAAATGTCTGCAATAATGGTACCCTTTGTATTATATTGCGGCGTCCGTTTCGTTTTCATAATGGTACCCTTTGTGTATGAAAAGATCTTGTTGCTTATCAATATACCGTAGTGGTGCATTCGAGCGAGTCACGTTTTGAAAGTGTTGCTTGTTCCCCCCCAAACATAACGTACTGTTTTTGCCTTCCTTTTCACATCCTTTGCCTTGTTTGTATTCTTCTATTCCGCATTACACCCGTTTATCTTTGTCCCTAAGGCCGGGTTCACATTAGACGCGTAAGTTCCGTACGGAAAACCCTAAATAAGTGGAAGAAAGAAGAATACAAGTTAACGCATAATAGGGGAAATTCGGACACGTGCGCAAATCTTTTCCCTTCTTTGCTTCACTTATTTATGGATTGCGCACGGGTTTCCGCATGGAATATCCGCTTATGTGTGTACACGGCCGTAGACTACAAAAAACTGAAACAGACTGCAACGTCACTGGAGCATACAACAAACAAACAACTACACGAGAAGTGTAAAGTGACGTTATTTTGTTCACACACACACACACACACACACACACACACACACACACACACACACACACACACACACACACATACATACCGCGCGCGCACGCACACACACGCTCACGCACGTACTGTGACGCACGCACGCACGCGCACACGCACACACGCGCACACACACGCACACGCACACACGCGCACACACGCACACACACACACGCACGCACGCACACACACACACCACACACACACACGCACGCACGCGCACACACGCACGCACACGCACACGCACACGCACACACACACACACACACACACACACACACACACACACTGCTGTATTTGCTGCTTGCTGTTTTTCTTGTTTGTCTGCGTTGTCTGTGTTGATATTCGCCGAACTATCCAGTAGTTTTGTTTTAGTCTCTTGTGAATAAAAATAACGTCACTGTACACTTGTCGTGTAGTTGTTTGTTTGTTGTTTGTTCCTTAGACTCTCAATTATTATATTCTCTCTCTCTCTCTCTCTCTCTCTCTCTATCTCTCTCTCTCTCTTCTCTCTCTCTCTCTCCTCCCTCTCCCTCTCGCTCTCTCTCTCTCTCTCTCCTCTCTCTCTCTCTCTCTCTCTCTCTCTCTCTCTCTCCCTCTCTCTCTCTCTCTCTCTCTCTCTCTCTCTCTCTCTCTCCCTCTCTCTCTCTCTCTCTCTCTCTCTCTCTCTCTCTATCAGTCGATCTCCCTCTCTCTCTCCCTCCCCTCTCCCCTCTCCCTTCTCTCTCCCTCTCCTCTCTCTCTCTCTCTCTCTCTCTCTCTCTCTCTCTCCCCCTCTCTCTCTCTCTCTCTCTCTCTCTCTCTCTCTCTCTCTCTCTCTCTCTCTCCCCCCCCCCCCCCCCCCCCCCCCCCCCCGGCCCCCCCCCCCCACAACCCCCCCACCCCCCCCCCCCCCCCCCCACCCCCCCCACCCCCCCCACCCGCCCCCACCCCCCCGCCCCCCCCCCCCCCCCCCCCCCCCCCCCCCCCTCTCTCTTTCTCTCTTCTCTCTCATCGCTCTCTCTCTTCTCTCTTCTCTCTCTCTCACGCTCTCCCCCTCTCTCTCTCTCTCTCTCTCTCTCTCTCTCTCGCTCTCTCTCTCTCTCTCTCTCTCTCTCTCTCTCTCTCTCTCTCTCTCTCTCTCTCTCTCTCTCTCTCTCTCTCTCTCTCTCAAGCTTTTCCTTTTTATTTGATTAGGAGCTTGTTAAACCTTAATTAATCAAGTTTTGAAAATGTCGCCTGAATAGACGTTGCCCCCAGCGAGCCATTCTGAGCCTGGGAAAGCGAGAAATATAAATTTAAAAAAACTATATAATTTGATTTTGATATGTATGAAAAAACCATTGCCTTGAAGCCTCCGGGGCCCTACTCTTTTTTTCTTTTTTTTTAATAACAAATACGATTTTTTTAAAATCAAATATAAGCATATGCCTCTTCCTGATGGGGGTGTCACAATGATGGAAACATAAATCATGCAATAACATATTTGGTTACATATAGATACATACATTTTTTTCTTTTTCTTTTTTTAAAGCATTCATATTCTTGCAAAAGTTTAGCCCTACTTCTGTTGTTATCAACGTTCCGCGAATGCTTCTGTTTCACAATATTTCATATTAGATAGCTGCAGTCGAAATGCTCACGTAACTGAGCAAGCACAGCAAGCGGTGAAGATACTATCTCTGAAATACTTATAGCCAGAAGCCACATTGAGCTACTTGAGCGAGCAAACAATGGCAAGTGATTGTTGGGATTGATCATCAGTGAAATATTGGTACAGCACATAATATAAAACACCACTATTTATTCATCAGTAGTATTACTATTTCTTCATATCATATGTGACCCAGCAAGGGACATTAAGTTGGAAACTTCAAGCGATTCTCTTTCTAATGATATAAAACCCATTCTTGTATCCTTTTTTGTTGTTGCAGAGTTATGAGCATTTAAAGTTGGTAAGGTGACTGTCGGCCATTTTGAGAAATCACAGTCTAAAGTCTAGCCTATCCTAAGCAAATGCATCAACCTACTAATCTTAACCCTTTCACCGCCAATGTCGCATTTTTGCACCACAATGATGTAACACCCATGTTAGTAAAAGTCTTCAAATCAGGGTCTGTTATTCAATGATAATGTTCCTACATTTGGGTAGTAAGGATTGACCTTATTCTAATAAATGTGTCACAGAAAAATCCCACAATATTGCAGACGAAATCTTTTTCTGTAGCCAAGTAAGCATAATGGAAATCTTTGGCTCAAAGATGGCTGGCGGTGAAAGGGTTAAAGCACTTTTTGGAATATTTAGAGACCATCGCAAAGATTATCCTTTATGCATATAATTTTATTATGAAAGATAAGATGTTAGAGAGCACAAAAATAGTCACAACTCAAAATTGATTTTGTTAAAACATTAGGGGAAGACGGGGTAAAAAGCGCATGGGCGGGTAAGAAGCCCACCCCAATTATTTCATGAAATGAAGCAAATTTCAGTCTCATTTTGCCCATGAGACGAGCGTTAATGTCTAGCATTCGTCTCATGGGCAAATTTGACTGAAATTGTCTTTATTTCATGAGATAATTGGGGTGGGCTTCTTACCCGCCCATGCGCTTTTTACCCCGTCTTCCCCTATACGCCTGTTGTGAGAAACTAGCCCAGCGACTTAATGTCCCTTTCGTGGTGCAGGATCACATATTATTACATTATTACTTTTTTCTCTGTTTACCCATTCTTCGTTCTCTCTCTCACTACACCATTGCTCGCATTTTTGTCCACTCTCATC
>CM065684.1:44994355-44996855 GCA_017654935.2 Phymorhynchus buccinoides | reverse complement strand
AAATGGAGTTTTACGTCCTCTTGGTCTGAATCAGACACATATGGGACATTTGTAAATACAAATATGGTAGGAACAATTACTGGAGGCAATGCCCGGAGGCAGTACGAAACCAGTAAAGTCCCGATTTTTTTATTAATACAGATAGCTGTAGCGGTGACCACGCCTCGGTTAAACCTCATCGGCTATGGCACCGCCACAAGTTATTATACAGAGAGCTTTAATTCTTCAAATCGAGGCTACACTTCAAATTTAGGCCGCTCTTTAAAATGATGTATTTTAAAAACGTACAAAATAATAAACACACGTAATACAGACACTACAACAGACACGACGAGTATGCGGTGCTTCTTTTGATGAGCATAAGTAGGATACATAGTTTTAAATGTTTTCCAAAATATATAAAAAGTTACGAAATGGTGCAGAGATAGCATTCTGGTTTACAGATTAAAATTATTGAAAAGGCCAGGGGAGGTGACTCATGATTGGAGTGGTAAAAATAGACCGCGTGCCACAAACTATTGCGATTTCGCGCTTGTTTCCCCGTATGTTTGTCTGAATCTCTTCCTCACTCTCTTTTCTCCCCACCCCCTCACAACACACACACACACGCGCGCGAGCACACACACACACACACACACACACACACACACACACACACACACACACACACACACACACACACACACACACACACACACCACACTTACGCGCGCGCGCGCGCGCGCGCGCACACAAACACACGCACACACACGCACACGCACGCACACACGCACACACACACCACACACACACACACACACACCGCACACACACACACACACACACACACACACACACACACACACACACACTCACATGGAGAGAGAGTGTGAGCGAGAGAGAGAGTGAGAGAGAGAAAGTGAGAGAGAGAGAGAGAGAGAGAGAGAGAGAGAGAGAGAGAGAGAGAGAGAGAGAGAGAGAGAGAGAGAGAGAGAGAGAGAGAGAGAGAGAGAGAGAGAGAGAGAGAGAACAGAGAGAGAGAGACAGAGAGGCAGATGTTAAACTTAGATACAATATATAAAATGGCGCGAGCGCTCTGTGTGTGCGTGAGCGTGCGTGCGTGCATGCGTGTGTGTGAGCGCGCGTGTGTGTGTGTGTATGTGTGAGTGTGCGTGCGTGCGTGCGTGCGAGCATGTGTGTGTCTGTCTGTGCGTGCGTATGTTTAAATCCTCCTAGATGTTCAAAAAGGCACACTTCTTTAGCCACTACAATGAGGTCTTAATTAACTTGGATGAAGACAAAAGGTAATGAGATGACAGAATGGGCGAAAGGGCAATGAAGGGGGCATGGAATTCAAACACAAGGGTCAAGATTTTAAAATGTATGTCTGTGGATGAAAGGGGTGGGGTTGCAGGGGATGAGATAGAAAAATCAATTAAATCAATCAATCAATCATAGAAAATGGAAAATATTTTTGTTTCAGATATTGAATTCCAAGACATGTCAAGTGGTATTTTTTTCCTCCAGATTCCACGGTTGTGCGTTTCAACGTTTGTCAGTGTCACGTTCAGATTTAGTACGGCTTAATAACCCTGTCATAGATGGTTGATTCAGTTTAGCTAATAGGGTTAATTAAACGAAGGAGACACAGAGAGAGAGAGAGAGAGGAGAGAGAGAGAGAGAGAGAGAGAGAGAGAGAGAGAGAGAGAGAGAGAGAGAGAGAGAGAGAGAGAGAGAGAGAGAGAGAGAGAGAGAGAGGGAGATAATTGAATTGAATTGAATTGAATTGAACCTTTATTTTACAACGGTAAACGTATTGGCATACAGTAGCCATTTTTCATACTTGCCGTTAACATACACAAACAAATATATGAAACTTTAAAGCGAACTGATACTAATATAACAAAATATAGTCTTAAAACAGATAATCATATGAAGGTACGTTAATAAACAGATAAACACACACAAAAATGAAGCATAATCATCCATAGTAAAAAAAAAAAAAAAAATTCAGCAATAGTGGGAGGGAGGCGGAGAGAGAGAGAGAGAGAGAGAGAGAGAGAGAGAGAGAGAGAGAGAGAGAGAGAGAGAGAGAGAGAGAGAGAGAGAGAGAGAGAGAGAGAGAGAGAGAGAGAGAGAGAGAGAGAGAGAGAGAGAGAGAGAGAATATGTACTTCGTAACCAGGGCCTGTATTCACGTTGAGATAGCATGAGACTTAGCATGATGCTAACTTAGAAGCTCTTCCAAAAGTCCTATTAAATCCTATAGGACATTGGAAGAGCTTCTAAGTTAGCATCATGCTAAGTCTCATGCTATCTCAACGTGAATACAGGCCCAGGGCCTGTATTCACATTGAGATAGTATGAGACATATCATCATATCTTAAAAGTCCTTCTAAAGTAGCGGGATTTAATAGGACTTTAGAAGGACTGACTTCTAATATATCATGATGATAAGTCTCATACTCTATCTATGCGAATACAGGCCCAGGACATTATTACTGTGGTTGGCCATTTCTATA
>CM065684.1:44959355-44969355 GCA_017654935.2 Phymorhynchus buccinoides | reverse complement strand
TGTTGTTGTTGTTGGTTTATTGCTTTGTTCGTTTCGGAAAGTGCACCAAGTTTTATATAATTATGTAATTAAAGTAGCATTTAATTCGTTTTACATCAATTCTTATTTACCACAGCCCGAACGACGAAATCAAATTTGGAGAATGATAGAATGACCGGATGCCTTTTATTTTAATCTTATTTTTAACTAAACTTATTTATTCAAGACAAACTATCATTCGTTAAAACAAACAACTTCACGCACTGAATAATTCGATATCGTAAATGAACACGAAGCTAGCACGTAGGCTTCAGCCTAACCAGGTTTTGTTGAGAGCCAGAAACTTGACAGATTGCAGAAGGAAATCCAGATGACATTTATTTCGCCAACGACCTGCGACACCCTTTTAGGGTGAAACTAGTGCTTCGCTTCCCCGTTTCGCTTCGCTTCGATGGTGTTAGCGCGTCGCATCGAATAGCGTATTGTAGTGCCAAGTACAATGCCAACAGGGCAATTGCCACGAGTGTTCGTTCACTATGCTAGACTACTAATTTGCCCGTGCTCGTTCTGCCCGAGTTACGCTGACCTTTCTAATTCAATTCTCTAAATTCAACTCAGTGAAATTTAAGGTCGCCAGCACGTGGCAAATGCCCTATTACTACGATATTGGGGCAATGGGTGGATGTCTCGTGCCTCCACGAGTCCCTCCCGGTGGGGATACGGGGGGGGCTTTTCGTAAAAATAGTTCCCCCACCTTCTGGAAGTTCTGTGCTTGTAACTTCCTCTAATCTGCCACTCTCTTTGACTCTGCCTTTCCCCTTTGCTTTCTATTGTCTGCTATCTTTCTGACTTATTGGCCCATTCTCCTGCCTTTTAAAACAAAAATCTTCAAAAAAAAGTGTTCTTCTTTGAGCTCCTCCGAAATCGGAATGTTTCGGTTGTACCCAGCGAAATCTGAAAACCGGACGCATACGTACCTTACCCATTATGGCCATATATCCTGGGAACGCAGAAGAGGAAGAAGAAGAAGCTACGATATTAGTATCCCCTCGGTCTGCTGCCACAGTGTCTCCATCCAGCCTCGATTCTTCCATCTCCCCTCCACTTACCACCACCACTATAACAATATCCTTCCTTCTGAAGCACCACCTGTTTACTGAACATCCCATTGGTGAATCAGAAAAGTGCCCATGTGACACTGACAAGTAGACAACTACTACAGTTGTGCCCTGCCCTCTCTTCCAACGGCACAGAGAGAGGACCTGGCCAGGAAACACCTTCGTTTGCCGATAGTTTGGCTAACGTTTCGCTCTTCCTCCAAACTGACCATGCGGTGAACTATCACCTGACTTGTACAGGGTTAATACATTTCTTGTTGTTAATTATTGGCCCATTAAGGTTTGGTTAAAATTATATGTTTTGACCAATCAGACAGGAGCTTGTAATATATTTTTCCGCAAACGCTTTTTGTTTGTTTAAGTCGTTTCTTAGACCCCTTTTGGTGCGGACGTAATGCGAGCACAGAATGACCTCTCATGAAACAAGACGAATACTCACAAGACACTTTCTCACAAGACAAATGCTCATAATGTTTAACGAAAAATACGACAAATATTCACAAGACAACATTTTATTACATGAAGCATTGTGATTCAGAAAAAAATAAGAAAAATAAGTATGCACAATTTTAATTGTGCTCACCGCCCCATCCTTCCCCCACCTCCCTCCCTCTCTCTCTCTCCACTATTCACCTATTTGCAGACAGAGAGAGAGAGAGAGAGAGAGAGAGAGAGAGAGAGAGAGAGAGAGAGAGAGAGAGAGAGAGAGAGAGAGGCAGACAGACAGAGACAGAGAGACAGAGACAGACAGACAGACAGAGACAGAGACAGACAGACACAGAGACAGAGAGAGGCTCACACAGAGAGGGTGGAGGAGACAGAGAGAGCATGTGAGCATATGTCTCAACACCCGAACAGTCACACGGCGCCAGAGAGACACAAACATACAGGCAAACAGACTCAAAGAGGATTTTATTATAGGAGTATTATAGATAGCATGGAATGGAAAGAAACCCCGGTCCTTAATGGCAAAGCAAACGGACAAACTTAATTTACGGTTAACGCAATGGCCATCGCACACACCGCCAGAGCGTTGGCCTCGCGCGAGATGCACGTGCGAGAGGCGCGTGACAGTCACGTGGGTAGAAGCTATCGGCAATGACATTGGGATTGATGGTGACGTAAGGGGCAGGAAGGTGTAGGGTCAAGGCAGGCACGAATGCAGGAAGAAGTGAAATTAGGGAAATGTCCGGCCGTTTGTCTGTGCCTGTGTCTGTCTCCTTCTGTTTGTTTATCTCTCTGTCTCTGTCTGTGTGTCTCTGTATCTCTCTCCCTCTATTTCTTTTTGATTGTCTTGTATATTATGCATGATACAGTGCTTGTTATGTTCCTTCTTGATATTGTTTTCCTTTAATGTTGTGTTATTCTGGTTGTTTACATTGATTCTATTTAATGTTTTGTATTATTGTTTTTATATTACCTTTGTTTATCCTCAGGTATGAGTATAAAAAAGCTCACTGTATGCTTAACCCTGATTAAACAAAATTTCGTTCTTTCGTTCGTCTCTCTCTCTCTCTCTCTCTCTCTCTCTCTCTCTCTCTCTCTCTCTCTCTCTCTCTCTCTCTCTCTCTCTCTCTCTCTCTCTCTCTCTCTCTCTCTCTCTCTCTCTCTCTCTCTCTCTCTCTCTCTCTCTCTCTCTCTCTCTCTCTCTCTCTCTCTCTCCCCCCCTCTCTCTGTCTCTCTCTTTGCGAATGGATGATTGAATGCGTTCAATTCTTGAATGTGTTTGTAGGGTGAGATGTTTGCATTAATGTTTGCGTGCATGTATCACTGAGCAAGAAGAATATGCGTGTGTCCGTGCGGTATGCGTGCGCGTATTCGTGTCTGTAGACTCGTCCATGCGTACGCGCATGAGCATGCAAGCGTGCGTTTGTCAGCACCGGCTCATTTGCGCACACACGTCCCTGCATTATAATCTGCGTGTGTCTGATATAACATAATCAAAAAGAGGTTTACATCCAGTTAATACGTTTAATGTCACGGCTGTTGCCTCCAAATTATTATTGTTATCAAGCAAACGCCTCGCTAATAGTAATAGACATTGAAAGGAGAATGAGACATTGTGGATGCATTTTTAGTTCCCGAGCGAAGCTTCAGGAAGTATTGTCTTTGTTTCTTCCGTCCGTCCGTCCGTCCGTGCGTGTGTGCGTGCGTCCAGGCACTCGTTGTTATCAAGAAAACGCCTCGCTAATAGTAATAGACATTGAAAAGAAAAAGAGATGAGACACTGTGGACGCATTTTTAGTTCCCGAGCGAAGCTTCAGGAAGCATTGTTTTTGTTTCATCGATCCGTCCGTCCGTCCGTGCGTGCGTCCGTCCGTCCGTCCGTCCAGCCGCGTTTTCATGAAAAACCGTTTAGTCTATTTCAATCACTTTTAGTGTGCAAGTTGAAGAGGATATTATCTATCGATTGATTGCTTTAGTGTTATTTTAAGGTCAAGGTCATGTTGATTAAGGAGTTTAAAATCCCTAATATCTCGCAACGTTTTGCACGTATTTCAGTGCGGTGTTTTTTTCTCACGACATTCTACGACATTCTTTGATAAAACTATAATCATAATTATAATCATGGATTTGTCTGTGTATTTGTGCACGCGTGCCTGCAAATTAAGAAGTTCAAACCTGAAGGCCGCTGTTTCTCAGGACCCGCTGCATGGAATTACTTCAAATTTACTATGGTGGTGCATCATGGTACACAAAAGGTTCCAAACAAATATTATAACCATGCTGACCTTGACCTTGACCTTTGACCTTGAAAACGTAAATTTCTTCTTGTGGCCGTATATTTCACATTGTTGGACTTGTTCAAATTTGGTGCGCAGATGCATTGGCTTATGGTAATTCCGAACATTTGAGAACAGCAAAGGTCAAGTTCAAGGTCACAACGGCTATGGTCTGCCTATAGGACCATCGGTTATTCTGTAACTGGTCGCTTACAACCACACACAGCATTCAACCAGACAAACTTATGCTTTAAACACCGCCGTCATGTTTACGATTCTCAAACTCAAAGTTTGATGCATTCAGTTTTATGACAATAACACTAGGCTGATCCTAACCCTATCAAGTTCAGCCGCTCGGGAACTTATTTGCCGCTCGATGATGCACTTGTCCACCAGAAGTTTGCCTTGCAAAGACTGAGTAGATTGAGTGATTAATGATGGCTTTTATCAGTCTCTCTTGGTCGGTCGGTCTCTCTCTCTCTCTCTCTCTCTCTCTCTCTCTCTCTCTCTCTCTCTCTCTCTCTCTCTCTCTCTCTCTCTGTCTAGCTCCATCTCTGTCTCCCTCTCTCAGTCTCTCTCTCTCTCAGTCTCTCTCTCTCTCAGTCTCTCTCTCTCTCAGTCTCTCTCTCTCTCAGTCTCTCTCTCTCTCAGTCTCTCTCAGTCTCTCTCTCTCTGTCTGTCTGTCTGTCGATCTCTCTCTCTCTCTCTCTCTCTCTCTCTCTCTCTCTCTCTCTCTCTCTCTCTCTCTCTCTCTCTCTCTCTCTCTCTCTCTCTCTCTCTCTCTCTCTCTCTCTCTCTCTCTCTCTCTCTCTGTTGCCGTTTTTCTTCAGAAATGTTTTGCTATCCCTTAATTTAAATTTACATCAGCCATGAGCATGCCTGCAGTGAACGTGGGAACTCATAATATTCGTTCGCGAAGCCAAGCCATGATGAATTTGTATGCTGTACCGTTTTCAATCCCAGCTGAAAACCATGCGTAACTGCAGCAAGAGCCAAGGTGCTCAGTGACTCACCTTGGGAGCGTACATTAGGTATACATCTAAAGCAAATGTTATTAGGGTGTTGTGCGGAACGCTTGAATAGTCCTTCAAATCATCGAATAAATGTTGGTCTAAAATTATCTGGAGAACGATCCACAGAAGGTTTAATCTTCGGCTAGGAAGTTTGTTTGTTTTTCCCATTTCATGAGACCTCAAGGGGTAGTCTGAGATGTAACTCTCAAATAATAATGAGAAGAGGGAAGAAGAAGAACAACAAGAACAAGAAGAAAAGCAAGTCAGTTAGTCAGTTAGTCTGTTATAGTCCCGTCAACAGCTATGGTTATCTCAGGACTGTCGCCGCATAAAATTCGACCACGTATAATAAAACACACATCAATGATTCTTAACAACAAGAAAAACAAGAATAAGAAGAACAAGAACAAGAACAAGAACACACCGGTCCTATGTTTCACGCAATTAACATTTTTTTAAAGATCAAACAGAGATCGCTTCTGGTAAAACTCTGATTGAAAGCTATTTCGAAGAGGTAAAAGAGCATTACGAGCAAATTGATATTACCTTTCTTCTGATAAATATATTATGATAGTGTCATCACGCAGGAGAAGAAGCTCTCTTTTCAGTGAACACAAACACGTATGTGTGATAGACAAGGATACTGTTTAATACTACTTCTTGCCACTTTCCATTCACCATCACTCGGAAACAACAAGAATACTGTATCATCAAAGTTGTAATATAAATGGGAATTTGGATATTTTCGAACGGTCTGAGACTTTTCAATGATGATAACAGGAGCATCTCTGTTTGGTTCTTCTCTATCTTACGTAATTAAGTACCGCCTTTTTCTTCACACTATCGTTAAATGTGTTTTTTGTCATACTTGAAGTGGCCAAAACAGTTGGTGACTTGTGTATGTTCCAGCACCACTCTAACATGTCTAACAAGAACACCTTCTGTAGCAATTGAAGAATTTGAGCCCTTCTCTTTTGCAGACTAATAACACAATCTTTGACATTCTTTAGAAAATAATAATGTAATGTGCCATTTTGTCGCTCCACTGATTCTCAATGTCGACCAATATTGTAGACGCGTAACCAACCATTTCATTGATTATTGTAAAAGATCTACACAAACACCATTTTACTCTGGAAGGCATTTTTTTTTGAGTGTCAAACGAATAGTGGAAAGTCGATCCGGGGCACAAAACCCTGGCAGATAGTGATGCATCCATAGTGTCACTAAACTGCTACTATAAAGTTGTCACATACTAATCAACTGCCACTTTAACGCGAACACTTTTACTCCATCGTACTTAGCACAATTCCAACCCCCCGGGGGGGGGGGGGGGATACCAAGGAAAAAGTACAAGGAATGTGCCTTTGAAAACCAGTCTACTTAAAGACCCACCACGTCACTTTTATAATTCACGGTTTTCACGTGTTTTCCCTCTTATAGCTGGTAAGAAATCTTAAGAAATCTTCCTAGCATAAGAGGGAATGTGAAACGTGACGTGGGGGGGGGGGGGTGTCTTTAACAGAAACAGTAGTTACCAATGGAAAACAGTACTAGTGCGTGATAGTGCAGGATGTGGTATTTGGGTGGAATGACTTTGTTATGGCAGCAGTTGCGGTAAATAGTCAGAAATGTTACCGGAAAACGACCCATAAAATCTGTCGTCAATTAGGGATAGGAAACGAATGGTGGGTGATTGTCTCTCTCTCTCTCTCTCTCTCTCTCTCTCTCTCTCTCTCTCTCTCTCTCTCTCTCTCTCTCTCTCTCTCTCTCTCTCTCTCTCTCTCTCTCTCTCTCTCTCTCTCTCTCTGTACGTCTGTGTCTGTGTGTGCGCTTGCGTGTGTGTATGTGTATGTGTGCGTGTGCGTGTGCGTGCGTGTGTGTGCGTGCGTGTGCGTGCGTGTGCGTGCGTGCGTGTGTGCGTGTGTGCGTGTGTGTGCGTGCGTGCGTGCGCGCGCGCGCGTATGTGTGTGTGTGTGTGTGTGTGTGTAGGCCTACTTGGGTGGATGCGTGCATACGTGCTTTCTTGCATAACTGCATGTGTTCAGGCGTATGTTAAATATATATATGTATAACGAAAACACCTGCCTATCATTCTAATTGACTGATTGAATGAGTGATTGATCACCTAACTTATGCGAACACTCTATAATCCAATAAACTCCACAATAGTCGGATAATGGTTTGGAATAGAAACCTGTGTTTAAATCAAACAAGACAGGTTTCATTCTTGTCTTGCATTCATTGCCAGTATTTACGCGGGAAACTGAATTGACTTTTCGTTCGACCCAACATGATTTGTACAGGATGCTTGTTTTGCATTTTGGGGGAAATTCTTCCAAATTCCACAGACCGAGTACAAATAAATACGTATGTACAACAATGCCTGGAGTTCCAATTTGGCGCTTGACAGAGCTAAGGGCCAGCCACACGTCCACTAAAATCGCACGACCGTACGATGCGATTCGATCACGTGATCTCGATGCGCCAATCACATTTGTTCTTGGAGACCACGTGATCGAATCGTATCGCACAGTCGTGCGATTTTAGTGGGCGTGTGGCTGGCCCTTTAGGAAGAGAAGCCGAATCGGAATGCTGAGACAGAGTGTTTGGACATTAAGTTTGATTCCGTCTTTGTTTGACGAGTTAATGGGCTTTTGTTTGACTGGTTTCATGGTTTAATCTTGTGTGATAGCGAATGAATGAATTAATTTCCATTCCTATTTTGGAACGAGCTCCCTTCAACATGTTAATGAACCAATCAATCATACTTTTTTTCCGATCAACCGACCAAATAGGATAACTGATTGAAAGCTCGTTTGTTTGGGATTTGTTTTAAATTGTAAAATCTTCTTGATAAAGATTAGAGAAAATGCAATTAGTTGTTGCTAAATTTAGTCATGGCCATTTGATGTGATGATATTTTCGAATGATTCATTTCGTGCAGGCTTAAGACGGACGCGTTCATCAGTGAGTGAAGATAACGTCCTTGTGATGAGTTACGGGAGAAAATGGGTAAGGACATAGGGTAAGACGGGGTAAGAAGCCCATGGGCGGGTAAGAAGCCCATGCCAATTATCTCTTGACATAAAGCAAATTTCAGTCACATTTTGCCCATGCGACGAGTGTTAATGTTTAGCATTCGTCTCATGGGCAAATTTGACAAATGTGCTTTATGTCATGAGATAATTGGCATGGGCTTCTTACCCGCCCATGAGCTTTTTACCCCGTCTTCACCTATCTGTTCAAGCATCGTGATGACATTGGCCAGATAATAACTGTTGAAACATTGTGATGCTTAGATCATAGACGTAAGATAGTATTTCGCATCGTTTTGGCTAAGCAACAAGCCAAGGAGGGATTTTCTCAGTTCTTTGATGAATGTAATGAACCAGTAAGACTAATCATAATAAGACAGAGAGAGAGAGAGAGAGAGAGAGAGAGAGAGAGAGAGAGAGAGAGAGTGTCACGAAATCCCCCGCTTGATCTTGATCTTGAAAACGCGAACCCCGGGGAGTCTCGCACGCCCAAACAGACAAGCTCACAGGAGAAGGCACACGCGCACACCAGAAGTACAATACAAAACAAGACTATTTATTATAACCAAGCAGACGCACACTTACACAATTCAATACACTCAATGTTTAACAAATTATCTACATAATATACATGGCATTCAAAGGTTTGTCCAAAGAATAAACTAAAGCCGGCAACTTAACCAATTAACTAAAAGAAAGTTTGTATGCAGAAACACAAATTGAAGAGAAAACGACGAAAAGGCAGACGAAGAAGAGGTGTCCAACAAAACAAACGGCAGAGCGTCCGAAGAAGAGGAAGAAGAAGACAAAGGGAAAACTAAAGTCAGTAGAAGAACAACTGCTGCCCCTCCTGGGGCAGGCTACAGCAGCAGAAACGAAAAAGGAGAAATGGCAGAGGTCGCCCCCAGACTCCTCAACAGGAACGGACGAAGCCTGGCCCAAGCGCACAGACAGGCCCGCGGATCGGGCCTAACACGGGGCCAGACGGAAAGGCGAGCGGCCTCTCACAACCGGAAACGGAGAAAAGAGCGGTTGACTGGGCGGTCAACCAGGCAGCAACAGGTCAGGTCAGGTTCAGGCTCAGGCTCAGGACTGTAGGAGAAACCAAAACAAAAACCTGGTTTTGAACACCCAGAGTAACAACAGTTTTGTGTTTCCCCAAAAACAAATTCCCCAACAGTCCTCTTCAGGGATGTAAAAACCCACCCTCTTTAAACTTGGCTCTCTCCAAGAACCCCAAAACGCTGAACAACACTTTCTTTACAATCCTTTTCACACGACTCAGTCTAGGGGTAATATTTCATCAAAAAGGATTAACTAAAAGGTTTCACTTTTTCTGGAACAACAAGGCTTTCATACATTTAGAAAATTCTAGCCTTTCAAATACAAAAATTAACGATTACATTCTTCTGAAAATGTCACAGCTTTTCAGGTACAAGAATGGACACTTAAATTCTGAAAATATCACATAAAATTTCACCACCAAAAATATGTCCTTTCCATTCTCATTTCTTCCAGAAGGCAGATGAACTACAGGCAAAGAATGTATTTCCCCAAAATAACATCCACAATGTACTTCAAAAAGTCAAAAGCCCTGAAAACATTAATGACACTCTCTCAAAAATAAAAACAGAAACGGGGATGAACGCTTTACAAAGCCCCTATCAGCATAGCTAGAAGCGCAACTGGAATAACCCTCTGTTATCCAGCTCTCCGCAGAGTCTCTTAATACCTAATTAAGCTAGGACGATGGCCGCGAGGCTAAACATAGGCCGCGAGGGTAAACATATACCGCGAGGCTAAACATAGGCCGCGAGGCTAAACATATACCGCAACAAGGAATAATGCGCGCGCGTGCACGCATTTAGGATTCTGAATCTCTGTGAACTCAAATACACTTTGCACCCAAAAAACAATTTGTACGGCCTAAACGCACAATGGCGAGCCAAAACATTGATTCAAAAATATGTGCCGAGTTCAAGTACCAAATTCTACGACCGGCAAAAACCTATCCAACTGACAAGTCACGACCCAGCCAGTCAGTTCCTTAGCCCCTTATGCAAAAATCAAGAAAATAATAAGAAAATGAACCAAAGAAAACGCACACAAATACACATGTTAGCAAACCT
>CM065684.1:44944355-44956855 GCA_017654935.2 Phymorhynchus buccinoides | reverse complement strand
TGCGCGCGCACACGCACGCACACACACACACACACAGACACACGCGCACGCACGCACGCACGCACGCGCACGCACACACAGAACACACGCACGCACATATACACACACACACACGCACGCACGCAAGCACGCGCTCACACACTGACGCATCCACGGGGAGAGAGAGAGAGAGAGAGAGAGAGAGAGAGAGAGAGAGAGAGAGAGAGAGAGAGAGAGAGAGAGAGAGAGAGAGAGAGAGAGAGAGAGAGAGAGAGAGAGAGAGAGAGAGAGAGAGAGAGAGAGAGAGAGAGAGAGAGAGAGAGAGAGAGAGAGAGAGAGAGAGAGAGAGAGATTACCAAACATGAACGTGGAACGCAAAGGGCCAGCCACACGTCCACTCAAAATCGCACGACTGTACGATACGATTCGATCACGTGGTCTCGATGCGCCAATCACATTTGTTCTTAGAGACCACGTGATCGAATCGTATCGTACAGTCGTGCGATTTTAGTGGACGTGTGGTTGGCCCTGTAGTCGTTCCTATCTGCAACAGTGTCAACCCAACAGACACAAAGACGTGATGTTTTTACACGCAGCCCCATTCACATAAAGGGGGCGATTCACCGCATACCATTCAATCCAAATGCGATCCGATCGTGACATTTGTGAGGCATGATCGTGTCTGGTTGAGTGGTGTGGGTGCGTGTGTGCTTGCTTGCAGGCGCGTGTGTGTGTGTGTGTGCGTGCGTGCGTGTGTGTGTGTGTGTGTGTGTGTGTGTGTGTGTGTGTGTGTGTGTGTGTGTGTGTGTGTGTGTGTGTGTGTGTGTGTGTGTGTGTGTGTGTGTGTGTGTGTGTGTGTGTGTGTGTGTGTGTGTGTGTGTGTGGGTGGGTGGGTGGGTGGGTGGGTGGGTGTGGGTGTTAGCTAGCGCGTGACTGTGTGCTGTTTGAAGGCAGAATTAAAAGGTGTTTGAATAGGTCATTTGATATTCAATTATTTCCCTATTTATGTTAATGTACTATTGTGTTGATGCTCGTTTGTCTGCACGCGTGCTTAATATGTGTTGTTGATGATTGTGGTGGTGGTGATGATGTTTGTGGGGGGTGGGGGTGGGGGTTGGGGGTGCGCGCACGCGTGCGTGCGTATTTGTGTGTGAAGGAAAGATTAGGTCACAATCGGATCGCATTTGGATTGAATCGTATACAGGTCCGTGAGGTAATTAGGACAGACACACAGACAAACAGGTATGCATACAGACGAACACGCTCAGACAAACACACTAATAAAGAAAGAATAATATCCAAAAATAGAGGAGGGTCGGATTATCAGGAGACAAGTGCCAGAGGTTGTGTTTTTGTGTGTTTGTTTTAAACGTGTGTTAAGTCCTTTCGCGGATATTTGTCCTCTCGCGGATACCATGATCTGCAACAAGCCTAGGGTCTCCCATTTCGATATATATATTCTTGATCAGCATGTCACAACCCATTCAGATCCTGAATTTTGAGCCGCCAGTGCAAACCTCCGCCAAGGAAGACTCACAAATGTCCTTCCTTCACGCCTGAGCAGTAGAATGGCTTCAAATTTTGTGTGGTAATGGATTTCATGGCGAGTAATGAAATAAATATTTGCAATAAATATCCCCAAAAAAGCAGAAACATGGTCATTTTAGGCTGCACCTCGATTCAGCGCCCTTCATTGTAACCTCGTTTCAGCGCCATTTCAGTTTCGGCCAAGATTTCAATGTTCAATTTCAAAGTATAGCAGAACGCTGGTGTCAAACGTAAAAGACATCATTCCATTTTGATCAATGAACCCTAACCCTAACCCTCTAACCCTAACCCTAACTCTAACCCTAACCCTAACCCTAACCCTAACCCTAACCCTAACAACTTACTTTACTTCGATATTAACGCTCCCGGGCACTTGTCGGCGAGTGGCGCTGAAACGAGGTGAAATCGTGCAGCCAAGCGTGACTGGCGCTGAAACGAGGTGCTCCCTCATTTTAGACTAATGTGCACGTAAGGACAAAACGACCGCGAGAGGACTTAACAAACGTCCTTCGAGACAATGACCATTAATCCCGAAAACAATCAAGCGTGTCGCGTTTCTCGTGTCGATGACGCAATGTCGCACGTGCATATTGTGCGTAATGCACGCCCGTGAACTGACCAAAGGAGATTAGGAGCGAATATTAGACAATCTCCGGACCAAGCTGTCACTGCAAGCAACAAGAAAAATTTTTTAAGGGGCACCCTGACGGATGAGTTTTTGCAAGAAACACGTCGCGATCACCAGGAAAACACCCTTTACAGAGACCGCAACACTCACTTTGCTCTGGTTTCCTAGAAATTAAACCGTCAAGTCGGCGATTCCTCCTTGGCGGAGGTGCTGGAAGTCAGATTATTTCACTGAAAGAAAAGGCGTGTGCTTTCTCTTTTCTAATGGCCCCCTGAATTTAGACCAAATCGTTTGCACGAAATGTCCACAATACAAGCCATTTTATTTACGTATTTTTTTTAAATTTTACACAGTTTACCAAAAGGAGTTTCGCTAACAACAAAGGAAATAGCTCCTTTTTTTTTATTACTGCACTACAAAAAAAAAAGTTTCAACTACAATGAGTGTCCTCCACCCACCCCGTCCAAAATGGCTTCTCTCTCCGCCAAGGAGGAATCGCCGTTTTGACGGTTTGATTTCTAGGAAACCAGAGCAAATTGAGTGTGATCCTTGAAAAGGCTGTTTTTCTGGTGATCTCCATGTGTTTCTTGCAAAAACTCATCCGTCAGGGTCCACTTTTAAAGGGGGGAAAAGTTGAAAGGTGTAAACCTCCGCTAAGGCGTCTCTTATATTTGACATTGCTGCGCAAAAAAAAAAAAGTTTTTATTTTAAACTCGTTCGATCCGTGTTGGATAACGTGTTGCCGATTTTGTTTTAGTTCAATAAGATATATTGTAGTAGGTCCTACTTTCAAATATTTTCGAGATTCGAATCAGCGTCTCCTAAGAGATTTCGCTAAAAGAGGTTTATTTACAACTACGTTAATTTAATGAAAGGTCTCTCAAACTTTGAGTGTGTGACTTGAACGTTTATAATGATCATTATAGAAAACACACACACACGCATCACGCTCACGCACGCGCGCACACACACACACTCACACACACGGGGCGCGTGTGCACACTCGCACGCACGCACACGCACACACGCACACGCACACGCACACGCACACGCACGCACGCACACACACACACACACACACACACACACACACACACACATACACATACACACTGCGCGTATGTGCACACTCGCACGCACGCACGCACGCACACACAAAACACACACACAACGCGCGCGCGCTCACACACACACACACACACATTGGTCGCGTGTGCACACTCGCACGCGCACGCGCGCACACGCGCGCACACACGCACACACACACACACACACTGAAAAATAAAAAAAAGCTTGTAGCTTACTCCTTTATCGTCAATAAAGATAATTTTGACTTGACTTGACTTGCCTTGACTTAACACTGCGCGTATGCGCACACTCGCATGCACGCATGCACGCACGCACGCACACATACACACACACACACACACACATACACACACACGCACACGCACACGCACACGCACACGCACACACACACACACACACCCCCCCCCCCCCCCCCCCCCCCCCCCCCCCCCCCCACCACCCACCACCACCACCACCCCCCCCCCCCCACACACACACACACACACACACACAAGAGGCAGAGAAGAGACAGAGATTGTATTCGAGTATATCAAGGCGCGATTCCAATGGGTCCTTTGATGCCTTTAATTCCGCAATACCCCATCGATCCGACAGCGATCGCACGTGCTGAGAGCAACGTGATATTGATATACTGTAGAGCACGTGCGCGCTGTGCATAATGCACGCTGTCGACCGAAAGGAGATCGGGATTGTGATGCAAGCTGTCGCTTGGTGCGCCCATGTGATGATCATGAGAACACTGGAGGAACATGGAACATGGAAAGACTTTTTCTTTTCTTTCTATTTAAAGACCCACAGAGCCGGCTGGATTAAGTCCCTTGCTTTTTTATGGGTCGGTGTGGCCCGCATTCAGACTTACCTCGTATACGATCGAGGCTGCTCTTTCTCGTTTTCAATTTGTATGGGAGCAACACTTGGTCAAAATAAGATTTCTTACCAGCTATCAGACGTGAAAACCGTGATTTTGACACGTGACGTACTAGGTCTTTAAAGATCCACCCGATCACGTGTCAAAATCACGGGTTTCACGTGTTTTCCCTCTTATAACTGGAAATAAATTTTGTCTTGACCAAGTCTGACTCCCATACAAATGGCCCCAAATTGAAACCGACACATCAGTTTAAAGAGCAGCCTCAATTTGAATATGGCGAAATTTGTTTGTGGGTCACAGCAACCCAGAAAAAACCAAGGGACTTAATTGTGGTGCGTCACTGGGTCTTTAACCCACCAGGTCACGTGTCAAAAGGAATCTTGTCTTAACCAGGTTTGACTCCCATACAAATGTCCCCAAATTAAAAACAAAACATCAGTTTAAAGAGCAGCCTCAATGTGAAGTTGGGTACATTGTATGTGGGTCACAGTTACCCAGAAAAAAACAAGGGACTTAATCGTGGTGCGTCAGTGTGTCTTTAAAGACCCAGTGACGCACCACGATTAAGTACCTTGCTTTTTAAACTGATCAGTCTGATGTGATCGGTTTGAATTTGGGGCCATTTATATGGGAGTCAGACTTGGTCAAAACAAGATTTCTTTCCAGTTATAAGAGGGAAAACACGTAAAACCCGTGATTTTGACACGTGATCTGGTGGATCTTTAAGTCCCGGTGAGTTAGACTTACGTACTAAGTGTTCAGTTCTGATCTCTCTATTTATAAAGAAATAACTGTACATATTAACAACTCTTTCATTTGTTATGTGTACAGACAAACTTGCATAAAATCGTAAATAAGTAAATACACAACACAAAAAACAAATGTAAACGATAATAATACGGCCTCGTTTTTCTGAAAGCTTTTTAGTCCAATAAACATTTATAGCATGGACATGGACATGAACTCTTGCGTCACGTGGACATATTCAATCTTATCTGGAGCTAAAAGCTTTCAGGATGCTCTATTTCTGACGATGCATACTACAGGGTGAAATATATTGCGTCTTGAGTATTCGATTATCAGCTGACTGTAACCATGAAAGCAAAAGGCGCATCGTTCCCAGGCCATATGGCCATTAAGGGTAAGTTACGTATGTATCCGGTCTTCAGTTTTCTTTGGTCTTCCCGCTGCATTCAGCCGACACATTCCGATTTCGGAGGAACATCTATCCAAAATATGTACCACACATTACTTGCTGCAACAACAAAAAGGTCTATGTGCCTGTACCCGCTCTCTCTCGCTCGCGCTCTCTCTCTCTCTCTCTCTCTCTCTCTCTCTCTCTCTCTCTCTCTCTCTCTCTCTCTCTCTCTCTCATCTCTCCTCTCTCTCTCTCTCTCTCTCTCTCTCTCTCTCTCTCTCTCTCTCTCTCTCTCTCTCTCTCTCTCTCTCTCTCTCTCTCTCTCTCTCTCTCTCTCTCTCTCTCTCTCTCTCTCTCTCGCTCTCTCTGTTTCCCCTGTTCTCTTTTCTTTATTTATTTCTCTTTTTTTGGTTTCTCTAACACAGAGATATAATTATACTCTTATTTTGGTCTTTGTGAGTCCTCACCAGAGATCTGAATTTTGGAGACACACCCAAAGCCCCTAGGATTCAGAGAGAGAGAGAGAGAGAGAGAGAGAGAGAGAGAGAGAGAGAGAGAGAGAGAGAGAGAGAGAGAGAGAGAGAGAGAGAGAGAGAGAGAGAGAGAGAGAGAGAGAGAGAGAGAGAGAGAGAGAGAGAGAGAGAGAGAGAGAGAGAGAGAGAGAGAGAGAGAGAGAGGAGAGAGACGAGAGAGAGAGAGAGAGAGAGGAGAGAGAGAGAGCGCTAACCACCTGCCTCCACTTCTATTAGATGAAAGACATTTTCCTTAACTTTTGCCGTTTGAAATTCTACTTTACTGGGTGCAGAAAATGAGAAACGAAGCCGTTACGACGCAAAAGAACTAATGTTTTTCTTCTTTGACTGTTCTCTAAACAGACAAACATCCGTAGTATTTACCCTTATTACTCGGTGTAAATTGCTTGTTTGGTGTATAGTTTAACGGGTGTGTATACAGCAGGATAGAGTCTATGCTTCGTGTTAGTATACCTCCCAGATGCTAGCACTGAAAGACATGCAAACAGCGAAACAGGTTGCTTTGCGTAAGCATATATACATAGCAACACTCGCAAGGGATCAGATCTTCCGCACAATGTGACGTACAACATAAATATTTTATTCGTCCAGAAACGGTCAGATCACATTCGTTGAACGTCATTTCATTCATACAAAATCCATTTAAGAAAATTGTATCGCGTATAGAACGACAATGAACGGACAGCTGAGAATACCCCTGAAATCTACCTGAAACAGGGCATGGGAGAAAAAAGTCATCATATGAAAACAGTGTTCATTGGTGCATTAATCACAATTAATGGACTGTCAATAACTAGTGTGACCACCACGGGCCTCGATCACTGCCCTTCAACGCTGCCTCATGCTGCAAATGAGGTTTCTGATCCGCTGCTGAGGGATCCTTGCCCAATCCTCCTGGAGAGCCACCCCGAGCTCATGGACGGTACGAAGATGCTGCTCTCGTGCTCGGACGGCCTGTCCGATGATGTCTCAGACATGTTCAATGGGATTCGGGTCCAGAGAGCACGCTGGCCATTGCATTCATGCACTTTCCTTCATCCTGCAGGTGCTGGCTGGTATGACGTGTACGATGATGGCGGCCATTGTCATCCATGAAAATGAAGTCCGCGCCAAAGATGCCTATGTAGGGATGGACTATGGGGTGGAGAATTTCGTACCAATATCTGTCTGCTCAAATGGTGTTGTTTTCCAGCACAAACAAATCAGTTTTGCCTTCCACAATAGCAGCCATGCTGACCGATGATGTTTGGATAGAATGGTTCATTCAGGCTGTCATTACACCCTCTAAAGTCAATTTGTCACATCGAAAGCCGAACTGGATTCATCACGGAAAGAAGCAGTTCTATTTGCAACGTTCAAAGTATGACGCTTTTACTTTACTCGACTGCTTTTGTCATGTGATCCCTAGCGAGTGTAGCTATGTATATTACGATGTGTGACCAAATAAGTTTCTAGCCATGTTATTGCGTTTGACCCCGTGATTTTGCTTTGCGAAACACACACACACACACTCACACACACACACACACACACACACACACACACACACACACACACGCACACACACACGCACACGCACACGCACACGCACACACACACACACGCACACGCACACGCACACACACAGTGTATAATGTTCAACAGTACTGTCTTCAGTGAAACCATGACTGAATTGTGCATCAGGTTATTCGTACAGGTAGGTTTAGTGCAAACACTTTACCATTGCAGCAAATGAAGCTAACTGACTAATTACGCCTAAGCAGTCTGGGATTCAGCAACTTCTTCAACTTCAAAGGGAAACTGCCTCCACCTTCCATCCCCAAACTTCCATTCTGTCCTCTCTCTCAACCCCCTCTCTCTCTCTCTCTCGTTTTCTCTCTTTGTCTCACTCTCTCTCTCTCTCTCTCTCTCTCTCTCTCTCTCTCTCTCTCTCTCTCTCTCTCTCTCCTCTCTCTCTCTCTCTCTCTCTATCTCTCTCTCTCTCTCTCTCTCTCTCTCTCTCTCTCTCTCTCTCTCTCTCTCTCTCTCTCTCTCTCTCTCTCTCTCTCTCTCTCTCTCTCTCTCTCTCTCTCTCTCTCTCTCTCTCTCTCTCTCTCTCTCTCTCTCTCTCTCTCTCTCTCTCTCTCTCTCTCTCTCTCTCTCTCTCTCTCTCTCTCTCTCTCTCTCTCTCTCTCTCTCTCTCTCTCTCTCTCTCTCTCTCTCTCTCCCCCCCAGCCTAAATTCTTATCCTTATAAAATTAAGTTTAATCCTTAAGTTTTCTGAAGTCTCTCTCTCCCTCTCTCTCTCTCTCTCTCTCTCTCTCTCTCATCTCTCTCTCTCTCTCTCTCTCTCTCTCTCTCTCTCTATATCTCAAGCACACTCTCTGAGTGTATGTTGTGGGTGCATCTCTCTCTCTCTCTCTCTCTCTCTCTCTCTCTCTCTCTCTCTCTCTCTCTCTCTCTCTCTCTCTCTCTCTCTCCCTCTCTCTCTCTCTCTCTCAGTCTCAAACACACTCTCTGAGTGTATGTTGTGGGTGCATATCTCTCTCTCTCTCTCTCTCTCTCTCTCTCTCTCTCTCTCTCTCTCTCTCTCTCTCTCTCTCTCTCTCTCTCTCTCTCTCTCTCTCTCTCTCTCTCTCTCTCTCTCTCTCTCTCTCTCTCTCTCTCTCTCTCTCTCTCTCTCTCTCTCTCTCTCTCTCTCTCTCTCTCTCTCTCTCTCTCTCTCTCTCCTCTCTCTCTCTCTCTCTCTCTCTCTCTCTCTCACCCGTCTCTCTCAAGCACACGAAAACAAAACCCTAGTTTTATCACGATCATGACTGGTCGCCCTAATGTTCCTCTGAAGAGCTCTCAGTGGTATCCATAACGAACGGAACAGCGACGTTCATTACAACATCATTAAATTGCATCACCGATCGTCTGAATACAACTTCAGATCAAAGGGCCTTTCTGATTTATGTTAACTTTTATTACAGGAAAAAAAATCATATCTGTTCTTTAATTACGCTTTCGACGATGAACAAGTTTCTCATTCTCTCAAATAGCAAAAAGAAGGGTAGTGCACTTTGTTGTTCTTATGGTTTCGGTTTCTCAGTTTTTGCACCGATTTCTAATTACCTCTATATTCAATTGCGCCGTTGTCAAACGCGCCACTTTTTGATCATCAATTCCGCTGATTGTTATAATTATGCATTGTGTTTATCAAGAAGAAAACCCACCAACTCCTGTTGTACACAAATTTTCGATTTTAATATCTTCATCAGGACAACTTACATACAAAATGGCAGCACATTAGCGAAACATGCATTGTATTCATGCAACACTTAGACAATAATATTAAAATATTAAGGTGCACAAGAATGTCTTTCCAAGAGTTTCTCGAAGTGACTCGTAACACAATCCTACAACTAACTATGGGAGTTATCGATATGTAAGGGATATTAACATATTATATTGTTTTGCACAAAAATTTAAACAATCAAGATAATTCATATGTAAATCTCTAAACTGAATAGATTTAATATCGGGGCACTTGAGATTGAATCTTCTTTGTTAGCTTTCCAAGCAGTCCTCTGCTTCGCGTACGTTTCCAATAGGCCCTCCATTTCGCTTAGATATCGTAGCTTATACTGCTTTCCTAATAATCGAATTCGACCAAAAGCAAAATAAAATATTAAGGAATATTTCGCTATCAACATTGCGTGGCATCAAAGGGTAAACACTACGCTTGTACATGTACAATGCAACTAATTAGTATCCGATATGAAAATGAATAAGGACAATAGATCCTAATGACCGTGACCTTTGACCCATGACCTTCGTTTTCGAACATGACAATTATGATATCCTAACTAGTTACCTACGCGCATGCAAAACTTGAGCCTCCTAGCTCTCTCCTTTCAAACGTTATCGTATCAACATACATTGTGCATACATAGGCCTATAGCCGGGCAGCCATGAACAAACAGACAAACATCACTGAAAACATTACCAGCTTGACTAGCGCGGCTGGCAATGAGAAGCAGGAATGATATTTATTTCCTCCAACTCTCAAAATCTCCAACACTTTCCTGTGCAGCAAAAATCTAACATATTCTCAGTGAAAGAAGACTCTCTCTCTCTCTCACTGTCTCTCTCTCTTTCTTTATCCCCAACTAATAATATAGAGAGGATTAGCCCCACACGAGCGTCATGCCCTCTGGTGTGAGAAAAATCGCACTAAGTCTCTAATTAGGGATAGGAAAAGAATGGTGGGTGATTAAGTCTCTCTCTCTCTCTCTCTCTCTCTCTCTCTCTCTCTCTCTCTCTCTCTCTCTCTCTCTCTCTCTCTCTCTCTCTCTCTCTCTCTCTCTCTCTCTCTCTCTCTCTCTCTCTTTACTTGCGAATGATAATGTACATATTACGAGTTGTTTTGTTTTGTACATCTACTATGCACTGAGGAAAAGAAGAGACGAACTCATATCTCAGACATGATAAGCAACTTGCCACCTTCACGATTAATGCTGTTAGCATATTAATGATTATACACCTGTTGTATATTTGTATGTGCACCGCACCTGCTATATTATACGCCGGAGGCTTGAAACATTAAAATTGTGCTTCATTCTATCTTGTGTTTCACTCTCTTTTGTGTTCTCTCTCTCTCTCTCTCTCTCTCTCTCTCTCTCTCTCTCTCTCTCTCTCTCTCTCTCTCTCTCTCTCTCTCTCTCTCTCTCTCTCTCTCTCTCTCTCTCTCTCTCTCTCTCTCCCTCTCTCTCTCTCTCTCTCTCTCCCTCTCTCTCTCTCTCTCACTCACTCTCTCTCTCTCTCTCTCTCTCTCTCTCTCTCTCTCTCTCTCTCTCTCTCTCTCTCTCTCTCTCTCTCTCTCTCTCTCTCATCCCGTGACGACTACACCATCGTCAGACACACAACGCGGAGGGTCTAGATTGCCCAGGGATCTAGCCTCTGCAACCTTCCACAGCCAGGGACCACGGGATGTTTGGCCATCTGGCGCACTCCAACCGTTTTACCTACCGTACCCCATTGAAGCAATTCTCAGATGATCCTTATTTACGTCATGCACGAGCTCATTACCTACTAAGTCATATCAACATAGCGATGGCTTGGAGTCAAAACGGACTATCTTTAGATAGTCCATTGACATATTATCAAACTTATTACGAAAACTAATAACTTGTATAATAAATAAAAATTAAAAAAGACTACAGAAATATAAAAAAGCAAAACCCCCTTTTTATATTTCTGCAGTCATTGTTTGATGCAAGTTATTAGTTTTTGTAATAGATCCAATAACCCTTTCACCGCCAGCCATATTTCAGCCAAAGAGTTCCATTAAATTTACCTGGGTAGAGAACAAAATCCATCTGCAGTATTGGGGATTCTTCTGTGACATATCTAAAATAAGGTCTACCCTTACATCCCAAAACTAAGACAATAGGGTCTTTAGATAATAGTCCCCAATTTGATGCCTTTTAGTGAAAATAAATCACTGTGGTGCTAAAATGCGACTTTGGCGGTGAAAGGGATAATACGTCAATGGACTATCTAAAGATAGTCCGTTTTGACTCCAAGCCATCGAAACATTTAGTTAGGAACTACGTCAGGGCATCCAGCATGGAAGTCGGGCTAAGTGCATGGTGAGTGGGATAGCTTTGTTTATTATCATTGGATGACATAATAAGCCTGAAGCTGGGGCCAACAGTACAGCGAGAGATGTAGAGTAAATTATGTTCCATTATGTTCCACGGTAATGGAAAAGTAAGCTATGGCTTGTACCCACGTGTCGTCATATCCGGCCACAAGGAGCGTGCCATATTATGGGAGACCGCCATCTTAGTCAGTAACTTTGTTTGAAAAATGCCAGATCGATGCTGCTTACACACAAATCTGACTAAGATGGCGACACTTCCGTTGGAAGGGTCGAGATGCGCACGCAGGTGGGGGGGAGCCATAAGTTAAGTCTTTTGCTTCTTCTTCTTCTTGGTTTAAATAATTTTATTCAAGAATACAAACATATAATTGAACAATAATGAGGTTAATGGGGTAACAACAAGCTGACGCTTATAACGTACCCCTACACAATACATGATCAACTATTGACATGACAGAAGGTGCCCATGGAAGACAAACAAACCGCATGGACATCAACAAAATAAGTATTCAATGCTAAATAAACAATCGAAAAGAAAACAATGATTAAGATAGAAAAGAAGAAGAGCAGTTTCCTGTCATATGGGCGCAGATGCGTCATGCTACCGTTATGCGCGTAACTAAGAAATTGTCAGGCCCAGCATGTCCGTCTTCGGTTGGAGAAACTCTTTGAAAGACTTTACAGAACGACGGCAGGAGAAATGGACCAGTAGGCTCAGGCAAAAAGATGGTAGGTAACAGTAAGCAAAGGGGAAAAGGCAGAGTCAAAGAGAAGGACAGAGTAGAGGAAGTTACAAGCACATAATTTCCAGAAGGTGGAGGAACTATTTGCACGAAAGACTCCCCGGTTTCCCCACGGGGGGGTAGTCTTTTGCGAATGACCATGACTCTCAAAACTAGTAGGCATTTCATTGGCACTACCTCTTAGTGCTGCAGCCAAAGGGATCAGTTGACCACAGGGATCAGTTGTCCGAAAGTCATCTTGGTCAAGAGAGTGGGGATGTTCCCTGGGCAAGGCATCTCCGCAATAAACAATCATTATAGCCCAACCCACTGGAACAGCAGCCTTGCCTCTGCTGCTAGCTATTC
>CM065684.1:44906855-44909355 GCA_017654935.2 Phymorhynchus buccinoides | reverse complement strand
CCTGCCCTGCCCTGTGATGTGGATCCTGGCTGCCACAGATGTTCCAAGACGTGCGCTGCCTGCCGTCTTCATCTGATGGAAGCCACGGGGTTCTCCAGTGACAGGACGGGGGAGAGGTTCACCATCAGGCAGAACCTATGCTGTGGATCTACTAACGTCATCTACCTGCTGTTCTGCCAACTATGTAGAAACGCCCAGTATGTTGGAGAGACAAAGAACTCAGTTAGCGTAAGGTTCACTCTACACCGGTCCCATATCAGGCACAACACTGGGACTCTGGTGGCAGAGCACTTCAACTTGGCCGGACATTCCTGTGAGAATGTCAGATGCATCATCCTCGAACAGGTCTTTGTCCAGAGCAAGGAGTCCAGACTCCGTCGTGAAAAGTTCTGGATGGACAAGCTGAAGACCATGGCTCCGCTGGGTCTGAACTCTCTCTAATGAATTGTCTGAGAGGGCAGTTATTTCTCCATCGAGCTGTGTTATTTGTTTATAGTGGAGATGCTTTACCCAGGATCCACTCTCTTGACCTGTTCCTAGGGGAGATGCTTTATTTGTTTATAGTGGAGGCGCTTGGCCCAGGTTACACACCCACTCTCTTGGCATTATCATAGTGGAGATGCTGAATTTGTTTATAATGAAGATGCTTTACCCATGATACATGCCCACTCTCTTAACTAAAGGGTCTTAAGACATCTGGCGTTAGTTCTACATAGTTTGGAAGTGATAACTACAGAGATGGACAGAGCGGACATGGATATGAGAGAGAGAGAGTGAGAGGGAGAGAGAGGGAGAGAGAGAGTGAGAGAGAGAAAGAGAGAGAGAGAGAGAGAGAGAGAGAGAGAGAGAGAGAGAGAGAGAGAGAGAGAGAGAGAGAGAGAGAGAGAGAGAGATAGGAGACTGTACTGGGGGATTCCTTTTTTTTATTTCATTTTTTTTTTATTTTTGTGGACTCAATAGTCCAAACGAATTATCAAACACACACACACACACACACACACACACACACACACACACACACACACACACACACACACTGCAACACAATCTAATTATACACACAGAATGTGGGTCACAACAATGACGTCAAGAAAAGTTACGTGTTGTATTTGTTACGTCAAGTTTGTTCTACTGTCTGTCCCGCGTCCAAGGCCAAAAGCCGAAATATTGGGAATAGTCTACATTCTTTCTTGTTAGTTTTCATTCTTTTTTTGTTCTGCTATATATATATATATATATATATATATATATATATATATATATATATATATATATATATATATATATATACATATATATATATATACACATACGCGCGCGCACACACACACACATACAAACAAACAAGCCAAAACGCACATGCACACACTTACAACACACACTTACACACACACATACACACACACACATACACACACACGCGCGCACACACAGCGTTCTTTTTTCTTTCACACACGCACACACGCACACACACGCACACACACGCGCACGCACGCACGCACACGCACGCACACGCACGCACACGCACACGCACGCACACGCACGCACACACACACACACACACACATACGCACGCACACACTCGACACTGAACACAGTCATCATTTTAATACATAATTTCTCTTTCTCTCTCTCTCACTGTTTTCACCCACACTCGCGCATAATACTCACATACACACGTAAACGCACACATATAAACACACACATACAGGCCCGCATATACAACCACATGCACACTGCAAACGTTTCGGCGGATTCTGACAGCCTGTGAAAATACCCCACCCCTACATTTCTCGGTTAATTCAATTGTTTCCGTTTTTGCCTTTCTTACCAAACATAAAACTGTATTTTATTAACCTTTTCAGCTAATTATCTTTTTGGAATAATAACCCTAACCCTAACCCTAACCCTACCACCCCCCACCCCCCCCTATAAGACGGGAAAACGCAATGAACCACGACTGTGACAAATGTGCGGTGTACTGCAGTACATAGGGGGGGGGGGGGGGGGGGGGGGGGGGGGGGGGGGGGGGCTAGGGTTAGGGTTAGGGTTATTATTCCAAAAAGATAATTATCTGAAAAGGTTAATAAAATACAGCTTTATGTTTGGTAAGAAAGGCAAAAACGGAAAAATGGAATTAACCGAGAAATGCATCGGGGGGTGGCACATCTTTACCTTTGCCAAATATCGTTCTAACAGACCTGATAGTTTAATCGTTATGACGTCGCAGATAGTTTTACGGAACCGACAAACACCAATGAGTATGAGAGCCGTGACTGTGACAGTCGTGGCGTTCCCCAGAGGGCGGGGTCACCCGCTGACACTAAAACAGGGAGAGACCAGCTGACCGTTTTCAGTCCTCCTGGCAGGACCCTCGGCGCCAACACGACCATTCACCCCCAGGTCACCCCCACTCGTCTTACACCCCTCTAATTTACTGACCCTTGTTTCAACAGCCGCCCTGTCACCCCCACCACCCACCCACCCCCATCCATCACCT
>CM065684.1:44896855-44901855 GCA_017654935.2 Phymorhynchus buccinoides | reverse complement strand
TGTATCTGTCTTGTTAGCTTTCACCTTGTCGCTAGGTCTGTGTCTGTCTGTCATTGTATCTGTCTTGTTAGCTTTCACCTTGTCGCTAGGTCTGTGTCTGTCTGTCATTGTATCTATCTTGTTAGCTTTCACCTTGTCGCTAGGTCTGTGTGTGTCTGTCATTGTATCTGTCTTGTTAGCTTTCACCTTGTCGCTAGGTCTGTGTCTGTCTGTCATTGTATCTGTCTTGTTAGCTTTCACCTTGTCGCTAGGTCTGTGTCTGTCTGTCATTGTATCTGTCTTGTTAGCTTTCACCTTGTCGCTAGGTCTGTGTCTGTCTGTCATTGTACCTGTCTTGTTAGCTTTCACCTTGTCGCTAGGTCTGTGTGTGTCTGTCATTGTATCTGTCTTGTTAGCTTTCACCTTGTCGCTAGGTCTGTGTCTGTCTGTCATTGTATCTGTCTTGTTAGCTTTCACCTTGTCGCTAGGTCTGTGTCTGTCTGTCATTGTATCTATCTTGTTAGCTTTCACCTTGTCGCTAGGTCTGTGTGTGTCTGTCATTGTATCTGTCTTGTTAGCTTTCACCTTGTCGCTAGGTCTGTGTCTGTCTGTCATTGTATCTGTCTTGTTAGCTTTCACCTTGTCGCTAGGTCTGTGTCTGTCTGTCATTGTATCTGTCTTGTTAGCTTTCACCTTGTCGCTAGGTCTGTGTCTGTCTGTCATTGTATCTATCTTGTTAGCTTTCACCTTGTCGCTAGGTCTGTGTCTGTCTGTCATTGTATCTGTCTTGTTAGCTTTCACCTTGTCGCTAGATCTGTGTCTGTCTGTCATTGTATCTGTCTTGTTAGCTTTCACCTTGTCGCTAGGTCTGTGTCTGTCTGTCATTGTATCTATCTTGTTAGCTTTCACCTTGTCGCTAGGTCTGTGTGTGTCTGTCATTGTATCTGTCTTGTTAGCTTTCACCTTGTCGCTAGGTCTGTGTCTGTCTGTCATTGTATCTATCTTGTTAGCTTTCACCTTGTCGCTAGGTCTGTGTTTGTCTGTCATTGTATCTGTCTTGTTAGCTTTCACCTTGTCGTTAGGTCTGTGTCTGTCTGTCATTGTATCTGTCTTGTTAGCTTCCACCTTGTCGCTAGGTCAGTGTCTGTCTGTCATTGTATCTGTCTTGTTAGCTTTCACCTTGTCGCTAGGTCTGTGTCTGTCATTGTATCTGTCTTGTTAGCTTTCACCTTGTCGCTAGGTCTGTGTCTGTCTGTCATTGTATCTGTCTTGTTAGCTTTCACCTTGTCGCTAGGTCTGTGTCTGTCTGTCATTGTATCTGTCTTGTTAGCTTTCACCTTGTCGCTAGGTCTGTGTCTGTCTGTCATTGTATCTGTCTTGTTAGCTTTCACCTTGTCGCTAGGTCTGTGTCTGTCTGTCATTGTATCTGTCTTGTTAGCTTTCACCTTGTCGCTAGGTCTGTGTCTGTCTGTCATTGTATCTGTCTTGTTAGCTTTCACCTTGTCGCTAGGTCTGTGTCTGTCTGTCATTGTATCTATCTTGTTAGCTTTCACCTTGTCGCTAGGTCTGTGTGTGTCTGTCATTGTATCTGTCTTGTTAGCTTTCACCTTGTCGCTAGGTCTGTGTGTGTCTGTCATTGTATCTGTCTTGTTAGCTTTCACCTTGTCGCTAGGTCTGTGTCTGTCTGTCATTGTATCTGTCTTGTTAGCTTTCACCTTGTCGCTAGGTCTGTGTCTGTCTGTCATTGTATCTGTCTTGTTAGCTTTCACCTTGTCGCTAGGTCTGTGTCTGTCTGTCACTGTACCTGTCTTGTTAGCTTTCACCTTGTCGCTAGGTCTGTGTGTGTCTGTCATTGTATCTGTCTTGTTAGCTTTCACCTTGTCGTTAGGTCTGTGTCTGTCTGTCATTGTATCTGTCTTGTTAGCTTTGTCTGTTCACCTTGTCGCTAGGTCTGTGTCTGTCTGTCATTGTATCTGTCTTGTTAGCTTTCACCTTGTCGCTAGGTCTGTGTGTGTCTGTCATTGTATCTGTCTTGTTAGCTTTCACCTTGTCGCTAGGTCTGTGTCTGTCTGTCATTGTATCTGTCTTGTTAGCTTTCACCTTGTCGCTAGGTCTGTGTCTGTCTGTCATTGTATCTGTCTTGTTAGCTTTCACCTTGTCGCTAGGTCTGTGTCTGTCTGTCATTGTATCTGTCTTGTTAGCTTTCACCTTGTCGCTAGGTCTGTGTGTGTCTGTCATTGTATCTGTCTTGTTAGCTTTCACCTTGTCGCTAGATCTGTGTCTGTCTGTCATTGTATCTGTCTTGTTAGCTTTCACCTTGTCGCTAGGTCTGTGTCTGTCTGTCATTGTATCTATCTTGTTAGCTTTCACCTTGTCGCTAGGTCTGTGTGTGTCTGTCATTGTATCTGTCTTGTTAGCTTTCACCTTGTCGCTAGGTCTGTGTCTGTCTGTCATTGTATCTGTCTTGTTAGCTTTCACCTTGTCGCTAGGTCTGTGTCTGTATGTCTGTCTGTTGAACCTCTGCCCCAGTGCAGCTTATGCCAACCTTTGACTTCCAGCAAGTTTGACACTGCGCCGTGTATTCTTTCATTTTGCCTGTAATTTGAGTCAATCTGTGTTTAAAGTGCAAGCAAGAGAGAAAGACATAGATAGAGAGAGAAGAAACTAAATGGTGGGAGTAACAAGTAGAGACAAACAAAGGCGAAGAAAGAGGGGTGAAGGAGAAAGTTCTGACATGCATAAAACAGACAGAGAACAGAGAGAAAGACAGAGATAAAGAGAGACAGAGACACAGACACAGAGACGGGAACAGAGAGATAAAGACAGACAGACAGACAGAGAGAGAGCCCGCTGCTCTCCACACTCCCACGGTGAAAATATTTTCAAACGAAGCAAATCGGAACTTAACCACGCAAACTGTTGCTTCGTATTGGGTTTGTGTGTCAGTCTCGACACCATTTCGACACCCGCACAGCTGTGAGGTCTTTAAAAAACAAAAACACACTCAAGAATGTATGTGCTTCAGACGGTTCTACTCCACCGCTTTATCTACCTCTACTCTTCTGTGTGAAAGTGGCAAAAATTCTATCAGCACTCCCCATGTTGTTATTGAAGCAAGCAAAAACAACCCAACCACAACAAAACTCCCAAAAGAGCGGAAGGAAGTATAAGTCGAAACGGAACTGCCCATTCCAGTTTCTAACCTGCGCATGCGCACTCTACAGAACTATGAGTGACAGGACCTTGGCGCGTGCACGCATTGGACTGACGTTGATAAAAACCGTCATAAACGTGACATTGTGGACGCGTTATTTCGTCCGGAACACACTTTTGCCATTGCTGGGGTAAACTAGATTGATCGTGTCTTCGTTTCAAGATAAGACTGTGACAAGGGCTACAGCCTATGAGAGAAACTAAGGAGAAGAAGGGGTTATAATAGAGGAGCATAATAGAAGCCGTTTTGCAGGGAGGGTTGTTGTGGACTGCTGCTGTAAAGGGGGGCGCCATCATAAAGCTTTGAAGGAGATGCTTTATTGTTCAGACAATTCCAGACGACGTGGCAGCCATTTCATGGAGCATCAGCCCCAAAACCACGCTAATGTCTGTACGGAGCCAAACGTCTCGTTGGAACGAGCGTAGATGATATACTATGGTGCATGGAACTGCCCTATTACAGTGTATAGTGAGGACTCTGACTACTCGACTAGGCGTTCAAGACTACACTTGGTCATCTCCTAGCATCGGGCATAGACTGCTAGAACTCAAACTCAACTCAAACTCAAACTCAAACTCTTTTATTTGTCGTAAAACCATCAAAGGAATTATTGACACAGAAGTAGTAAGTACATACCACGGAAGAAAGAAAATAAACAAAAAGCACAAGGTAAAGTTCGTGACGAAGTAAATGCAGCAGATACAAATAATAATACAACATTTGTATATTCTTGCTAATTATTACTGCGGACAGCAAAGCAAAGCAAATGTATCTTGCTATTTCAGGTTGAAAGGAATTTGATTTCAGTATGAGACTTGGAGACTGAAAATCTGTTAACAATGAAGAATGCATCTGTCTGTTAATACCATTAATAAGAGCAAGCCGCAAATCGGTATACAGTGTACATGCATCCAGAAAATGAAGTTCATCCTCCACCACGCTACAAGAGTGACAAAGTCTGTCTTCTCTTGGGATATTGCGATGGCGACCCCTTTCAATGTGAAGGTCGTGATGACTTAATCTTAAGCGACATAGAGCTGTTTTATGTTTTAGGTTCTTGCATGTTGTTAGATATGGCTGGATATTGTAAGACTGTGTGACTATGTTATAGAATTGAAGCCTTGAGGCACCACTGTCTTTAATGGTTTTCCAAAACTGTACATAATATTCTTTCAATTTATTATTTGCTAGCCTAGTCGCTGTGAAGTTCTGCCTCGGAGTGGCTCGGGCAACAGGGAAAAAAGAACGGTTGAACCGTCTCTGTCGCGAGCAGCGATGAGAATGATGGCGCGCGCCTCGCGTGAACGCTTTATATATGCCGGCTGTGGGTTTAATTTGTTTTAGTAAAGTTTTATTTTTTTTGTATTTGACGATTTAAGGTTTTGGTTAGGGTTAGGAATAGGGTTAGGGTTAGGGTTAGGGCTAGAGTCAGTTTAATTTAAGATTGTATGGTTAAAAGATACACATTCTAATTTAAGATTGTATGGTTAAAAGATACACATGCTAAAGTTTCGCTGAAAACCGACATTGTCACGCGAATGGCGTCACTTTCCATATTTGGAGATGACCAAGTGCAGCATTGAACGTCTTGTTGACTACTCGTGCTTTTGGTTTGCTGGGCAGTATCAGCTGACAAGATGGACTATAGACTGTGCTGTCTTTTGACGGTTTCATTGTAGAACGCGAGCGCTTTTGGCAATTGGGTACTTAGTTGCTGAGACCATGTCTATGGTGATGCTCTGTAAAACAGACATTTAGATTGCTGATCATAAAGAAAGGTAGAGAGATGGAGAGAGAGAGAGAGAGA
>CM065684.1:44886855-44891855 GCA_017654935.2 Phymorhynchus buccinoides | reverse complement strand
TCTCTCTCTCTCTCTCTCTCTCATGCGTTTGAATTTATTCATGCATTGCAATGCGCTTGAAATTGTTGTTTGTTTTTGTAACCACCCGCCATGACATGGGCCTAAGGCCTATTCATTAAGCCGTTCAGTGTTCAGTGTTCAGTGTTCTCTCTCTCTCTCTCTCTCTCCCCACATTTGTATTGTGGCCTTAGGCCAAAGTACAATAAAAAAACATGCTCAGCTCTCTCTCTCTCTCTTGCTCTCACTCTTTTTTCGTCTCTTCCATCTCCTCCCCTGTCTCTGTCTGTCTGTCTGTCTGTCTGTCTCTCTCTCTCTCTCTCTCTCTCTCTCTCTCTCTCTCTCTCTCTCTCTCTCTCTCTCTCTCTCTCTCTCTCTCTCTCTCTCTCTCTCTCTCTCTCTCCCTCCCCCCTCGTATTTGTACGTCCGAACTTGTGTTTATTCAGCTTATTAGCTTGTTTATTTGTTTGAAGACGAGGTTTAAGCTGGCTGGGGATAAAGGGCTTCGTGTAGATTAAAGCGGGGCTTAGTATAGACTGGGTAGGTTTCTGGTTTGCTTTTATTGTTTGTTTTTGTTTTCTTCTCTGTGCTCTGTGTAATTAAACGAAGCAAGCCTGATTCTGAAGATTATGAGATGCTTCTTGTCTGTTTGTCTGCCTGCCCCTCTCTCTCTCTCTGTCTCTCTCTGTCTCTCTCTCTCTCTCTCTCTCTCTCTCTCTCTCTCTCTCTCTCTCTCTCTCTCTCTCTCTCTCTCTCTCTCTCTCTCTCTCTCTCTCTCTCTTTCTTCTGCTTCTTAGTCTTTTTTTTGTATGTGTACATCTGTCGGTCGGTTGATGTCTTTTTTCACAATTTGAATTTAACAGTATTTATTTCCAAGTGTCAGCCGTATTTTCAGTTTTACCTTTTTGTATATTTGTACTTGTATGCTAGCCTGCAAAATGATGTGAATATTCTTGTGTGTGTGTGTGTGTGTGTGTGTGTGTGTGTGTGTGTGTGTGTGTGTGTGTGTGTGTGTGTGTGTGTGTGTGTGTCTCAGTCTCTTCTCTCTCTTGCCATTAGGTCTGTTTCTGCTATATTCCATTTATGTTATCCGTGTGTGTTCGCTTTGTATTGCGTTTGTGTTTGAATGCGCTTTGAATGCTAACGTGTGTGTGCGCTTTGATTTGATTTCTATCAAGATTCAGCGCCGTATAAATACTGTATGTTGTTGTTGTTGTTGTTGTTGTTGTTGTTGTGTGTGTATGTGTCTGTCTGTCTGTGTGTGTGTATCTGTGTGTGTGTATCTGTGTGAATACATGTGTGTTTGTGTATGTGCGTGTATATATGTGTGTTGCGTTAATGCGTGCGTGTGTGTGTGTGTGTGTGTGTGTGTGTGTGTGCGTGTGTGTGTGTGTGTGTGTGTGTGTGTGTGTGTGTTGTGCGTGTGCGTGCGTGCGTGCGTGTGTGCGTGTGTGCGTGTGCGTGCGTGCGTGCGCGCGTGTGTGTGCGTGCGTGCGTACATGTGTGTGTATGTGTGTGTGTGTGTGTGCGTGCGTGCGTGTGTGTGTGTGTGTGTGTGTGTGTGTGTGTGTGTGTGTGTGTGTGTGTGTGTGTGTGTGTGTGTGTGTGTGTGTGTGTGTGTGTGTGTGTGTGTGTGTGTGTGTGTGTGTGTGTGTGTGTGTGTGTGTGTGTGTGTGTGTGTGTGTGTGTCAGAGAGCGTGTGAGATTGTTGGCGTCTGTGTCAGTGTATGCGTCTGTGTAGACCCTAACGCATGTCTGCTGCAGTGCGTTTTGTGTGTGCAAAGATGTGTTGTTTAGAATTGTCTAGAAGAATGGCGCCAGATCGAAGCTAAGAAAAGAACCGTTGCACAGTGTTGAATAAACTAGTGATAGAAAGTAGGAGACAGTGACTCTTGCCAGACAAGACAACAACGTAATTCATCTTCCAAGTCGAAAACGGGCCTTTCCTGGTATTGCAGTATCTCCAGGATCGACTCATATGGTATATGTAAACATGTCCCGTATGGAACTGTACCAGGACGGGGGACGTTAAATCCTTCTTCTTTTTTCATTTTCCGTTCTGCCAAGTCGAACTGGCAGCGTCTTACAATAACACCTGCATACATTATTTTCTGTTCATACATACATACTTTAACCCTTTCACCGCCAATGTCGCATTTTAGCACCACAATCGTGTAACACCCATGTCACTAAAAGGCATCAAATCAGGGCCGGTTATCCAAAGACCCTATTTTCTTAATTTTGGGAGGTAAGGATATGCCTAATGTTATTCATGTCACAGAGGAATTCGCAATATTGCAAAAACATTTTTTTTCTACCCAGTTAAGTTTAATGGCATTTTTGTGGCTGAAAAATGGCTGGCGGCGAAAGGGTTAATATGCTTCATGTGCATACTCTCTAAATCCAGATTCTCTCTCTCTGTCTCTCTCTGTGTCTCTCTCTCTCTCTCTCTCTCTCTCTCTCTCTCTCTCTCTCTCTCTCTCTCTCTCTCTCTCTCTCTCTCTCTCTCTCTCTCTCTCTCTCTCTCTCTTTTCCAAGTCTCTGTCTCTGTGACTAGAATATACCAAATACCAAATGCTAAGTTTCCCCCCCCACTCGTGCACAACTCCAGTCCGTGCCCCCTCTTCCCCCACCCCCACTAGGAGCCTGCTCAGTTTCTCGTTCCTGAGTCTACACCACCACCACACCACCCCTCACCAACAGCACTACCACCACCCCTCTACCACCATCAATACCTGGTTCCCACTTTGAAGGACCTACCAGTGTTGACATTTAGCCAGGACAGCCTTTACCTTAGACCTATCAAAGTCTAATTTAGCGACAGTCTCTCTCCTAAAACCTCTTCTTCATCTGTGGAACTTTGTCAGAGGGAGCACAGGGTACTATCGGTTGCAGATGGGGGGGGGGAGAGAGGGGGTGGTGGAGAGAACGAACGAAATGTTATTGAACGAAATGCTATTTATTCAGGATAATGGAGAGAGAGAGAGAGAGAGAGAGAGAGAGAGAGAGAGAGAGAGAGAGAGAGAGAGAGAGAGAGAGAGAGAGAGAGAGAGAGAGAGAGAGAGAGAGAGAGAGAGAGAGAGAGAGAGAGAGAGAGAGAGAGAGAGAGAGAGAGAGAGAGAGAGGGCAACTCAAACCATGGCCTGTCTATAACACATAATAATAGTTCATACACAGGCCTTTTACTCAAATGGCTGTTATCATTGGTGGACATTAGCCTGTAGTAGGGGCCAACAGTAGCATGAGAGCTGTACAATTGATGGTTTTCTATAGCAATCGAAAATCATAGTACAGTTTCGTCTCTTGTTGAAGACTATGACTCTCGAACGAGGGGGGATCTTGCACTGATCAAGTGCTGCAGCCAAAGGGACGGGTTGGCCTTTGAGGACCTTTCCCAACGCCAGCTGTCCTCAAATTCCTCTGGCCGAGAGAGTGGGGATGTACCTTGGCAAGGCATCTCTACTGTAAACAAATTCAAGCCCAGCCCGCCAGAATAGCAACTGCCCCCTCTGCTATCTGGTAGTCATAGTCGGAAACGACTGACTAGCATACAATACACAGGCCCTGCTCAAACTCAACCACTCGGCCTTTAACATTTTAAAAAAAACATTTTGAGGGGGGGGTGCGCATGTACACACGTGATACTGAACATGAAAACAAGAAAGCATGAATGTCAATAGATATATGTCTTACTAGAGTGTTATTGTGAGACAGACACAGAGAGAGAGAGACAGAGACACACGGAGGGAGACATATACAGACAGACAAACACACAGACAGAGACAGACAGAAACACGCCTTTCGTTCCCATCCAAATTCACTCCGTAGGAACGTAATTTGGGGTACCAAAAGGACATGTGTGCACTATCAAAACCCACTCACCCCAGCAACTAGTGCTAGTGCCCTTCCTCTCTTCCAACGAATCCAATCAGCAGTGTTGACTTTACCCTAACGCAGTGCAGTCCTCCTACCTTACAGTTCTTATTTTCCAACCACCCATCAGTATACTGTGAGAGAAAGAGAGAGAACGAACGAACGAATGAACGAACGAACGAACGAACGAACGAACGAACGAACGAACGAACGAAAGAACGACATTTTGTTTCGAACGAACGAAATTTTGTTGAATCAGGGTTATGAGGTAAGCATATAGTTTGCTTTTTTACACTCAGCTCTGAGGCTAAGCAAAGGTAGAGAAAGTGAACTTAGCGTCCAATCGGTCAGAGACCCTTATGGACGGTAAAAACAAAGGTAATAATATCAGAGTACAAAGCCCTAGGTACCATTTTGGACGACGACAAACTGACTTTTGACAAGAACGTACACAATATACAAAAGAAATATCAGTCAAGGTTGTTTATGTTGCATCGAAATATTGAGAAATATCGGTATTAATTCAAACGTTTTGCATACGTACTACCGTAGTTGCATCGAGTCTGTGCTTAGGGGAAGACGGGGTAAAAAGCGCATGGGCGGGTAAGAAGCCCACCCCATTTATCTCACGAAATAAAGAAAATGTCAGTCAAATTTGCCCATGAGACGAATGCTAGGCATTAACGCTCGTCTCATGGGCAAAATGAGACTGAAATTGGCTTCATTTCATGAGATAATTGGGGTGGGCTTCTTACCCGCCCTTCTTACCCGCCCATGCGCTTTTTACCCCGTCTTCCCCTACTGTTTCTTTTACAAGTTGGTTTGGAAGTCTGTGTTTGAAGAACAAGCGAGTATTGGATGATGTGGTGAATGTGTGTAGTAAAGTTGTTCGAGAGAGAGAGAGACTGGTTTGGATGAGCTGTATGAAAGACGAACCAAGCGAAAAGCCAGGAAGATTGCGAATGACACCTCCCATGTTTTGTACAGCCACTCTTACCTTCAGGACGCCGCTAGAAGACTTTCAAAGTTAACTCCAGGGCACAGAAATCTTTCATCCCCAGATCCATCCACCTCTAAAACTCATGATCCTTTTGAATGTCTGCTCGTGTTGAAAGATTTTACCTTAATCC
>CM065684.1:44876855-44879355 GCA_017654935.2 Phymorhynchus buccinoides | reverse complement strand
ATATATATATATATATATATATATATATCGGAAACAAATCTGTTTAACGTCCTCCGGTCTGGAACTGACACATATGGGACATTAGTAGATATAAAGATGGTGGGAACGATCCTGGAGGCAATGCCCGGAGGCAGTGCAATACCAGGAAAGTCCCGAATGTTTAACAATACAGATATTACTGTGACCTTGTGTCTGTGTCCTCTCGTTCTTTCTTTTTAACACGTAGTTTAATCTCGGGGCTCAACACTCTAGGCTTCAGAACTGCTTAATGTCGCATTCTGCACTGTGACTCACGGGGCCTAATTAGGGTCACAACTAATAGCTTTTGTTAATTAGCACCCATGAGTTAATATTGGTAATTGTTTAAAACAAAATAAAAGGTAGGGGAAGACGGGGTAAAAAGCGCATGGGCGGGTAAGAAGCCCACCCCAATTATCTCATGAAATGAAGCAAATTTCAGTCTCATTTTGCCCATGAGACGAGCGTTAATGTCTAGCATTCGTCTCATGGGCAAATTTGACTGAAATTTTCTTTATTTCATGAGATAATTGGGGTGGGCTTCTTACCCGCCCATGCGCTTTTTACCCCGTCTTCCCCTAATTTCTCTATCCTGTCAGCTGCTAGTTATTTCCTTTTTGTTTCCTTTCAAATCCCCGCTTCCCGTTTAAGTAATTTGCCGCCATCTGTTTTCAAATACTGTTGAGAAAAATCATCACTTTATTTTTGTTTAATTGTTTAAACCCTTTCCTTTTTTTTTCCCGAACCTTCAACAAATTACAGTATGTGCAATGTATGTTACGGTAGGGCCGGATCTAGGGGAGGGGGTCCTGGTTTCCGACACCCCCACCCCCCCTCCCCCCTCTGCCCCATACAAGGGTGACAAGCACGAACATTGCTTGATTAGTAGTGCTTTAATAATCACTAACGTGCAAACTTTTCCGGGGGCTTTGCCCCCTGGGCCCCCAAAATGGCATTGCCCCGTAACCTATAACATATGCAGCTTCCTAGACCCCCCCCCCCCCCCCTCCCTTACGAATCACTTGGTCCGGTCGTGTGTAATTTCTCTGTTATGAGATAAATAAAGATGATTTGGATTTGGATTTGGATTTGATTTAATACATGTATACGAATGTTGATAAGAGAGCGTGGGAGGGAGAGAGAGAGAGAGAGAAGAGAGAGAGAGAGAGAGAGAGAGTAGAGAGAGAGAGAGAGAGAGAGAGAGAGAGAGTAGAGAGAGAGAGGGGGGGGTACAATAGAGAGACAGGAATAACATTTTGTGTATGCACAACAGTGACACCAGACAGACAGACAGACAAATAGATCACACACGCGCGCGCGCGTACACACTCACAATATTATCCGAAGTCGGAGTGTGGCTGCCCACGTGGCGGGGTAGTCAAAAACGGTCACACACGTAATGTTCTTCATCCCTAGCTGGTGCATTTGCATCATAGTGTTCAATAATGCTTCGGCTGTTGTTTGGATTGATCCCTGGAGTCTTTAAGCCCGGGAACGACAACAACAACCACAACCACCCCAAACACCACGACACACACACACTGGCATACACACGGAGATGGCAGAGAAGGTAGACAGACAGACAGACAAAATACCACGGTCACACTGACCAAACTATCAATCTGGACCACCCAACATCAGTACCGAAAATGGAATCCCAAATCTAGAACAGAAGGTAGAACCCTGTATAAGGTAACGGTCAAGCAACAGATGACAACATGAGCACAGGTATGGAATACCAATGATTCTCCCTTCTTCTTCTTCTCATTCCAGACAGATCGGCGCCTATTCCCTCCCCCCCCCCCCCTTCCAGCCCCCACCTCCCCCTTCCCCCCTCTCTCCTTCACACCATTCCCTCCCTATCATAACCTCTTTCACGCCGTTCCTCCTTACCTATCTGCCCAGCGACAATACACACTATTCTTAGATTTCTGTGATCTGCCCCCCCCCCCCCCCCCCCCCCTCTCTTTCCTTTATTCCTGCCCTTGATACCACCGTGGCTCTCTCTCTCTCTTTCACTAATCACCCCTCAGTCCCTACTCTTGCTCTCTCTCTCTCTCTCTCTTCTCTCTCTCTCTCCTCTGGAGTCTCTCTCTCTCCCGTCCTCTCTCTCTCTCTCCTCTCCTCTCTCTCCATCTCTGGAGAGAAGATCTCTCTCTCTCTCTCTCCTCTCTCTCTCTCTCTCTCTCTCCCACTCATCTCTCTCTCTCTCTCTCTCTAGCTCTCTCTCTCTCTCTCTCCCTCTCTCTTCTAGCTCTCTCTCGTTCAACCTCCGTCCCCCTCCCCTGCTATGCATCCCTACTCGATCCCCCTGAAATGAGCACCCCCATTCCTCCTTACCTATGTCCCTTTCTCTCCAACCCCAACCCCCCACCCTTATTCCCAATCCAATCAAACCTCTCTCTCATCTCTCTCTCTCTCCTCTCTCTCTCTCTCTCTCTCTCTCTCTCTCTCTCTCTCTCTCTCTCTCTCTCTCTCTCTC
>CM065684.1:44859355-44864355 GCA_017654935.2 Phymorhynchus buccinoides | reverse complement strand
CTCTCATTCACTTTATATGTGTCTCTCTGTCTCTCTCTGTCTCTCTCTGTCTCTCTCTGTCTCTCTCTCTGTCTCTCTCTCTCTCTCTCTCTCTCTCTCTCTCTCTCTGTCTCTCTCTCTCTCTGTCTCAGTCTCTCTCTCTGTCTCTCTCTCTCTGTCTCTCTCTCTCTCTCTCTCTCTCTCTCCTCTCTCTCTCTGTCTCTTCTCTCTCTCTCTCGCTCTCTCTCTCTCTCTCTCTCTCTCTCTCTCTCTCTCTCTCTCTCTCTCTCTCTCTCTCTCTCTCTCTCTCTCTCTCTCTCTCTCTCTCTCTCTCTCTCTCTCTCTCTCGTGTCTATTATATTTTGAAATCATAATTTTTGAACATTATTATTTTCGTTATTTTTCATACGTTTTCTAAAACTATTTATGGTTGAAATTAGTGCTGATTTGTGTAACGCATGTGTGTACAACGCGTGTGTGTGTGTGTGTGTGAATGAGAGAGTGTACGTGCGACTGCTTATCTGCCTGTCCCAGTGTCCCTGTCTCTCTATAATCTGTTTTGTGTCTGTTAGCCTTTGCAAGTATTTCTAGTTGTTTCTGCAGTCTTTGTATCTGTGAAAAGGCTGTAAAAGCAAAGTAGACTAGTATTTTGCGACGTATAGATGGCCGGGTTGAGGGCTAGTCTGGCCGGGGTTCATTCATACTTCTTCTTCTTCTGCGTTCCCAGGCCATATGGCCATAATGGGTAAGGTAGGTATGTGTCCAGTTTTCAGTTTTCACTGGTCTCCCCGCTGCATACAGCCGACACATTCCGATTTCTGAGTAGCTCAAAGGAGACGTTTTGGGGGAAAAGGGCAGGAGAATGAGCCAATAAGTCAGAAAGATAGTAGATGATAGAAAGCAAAGGGAAAAGGCAGAGTCAAAGAGAGTGGCAGATTAGAGGAAGCTACAAGCACAGAACTTCCAGAAGGTGGGGTAACTATTTTTACGAAAGACCCCCAGGTATCCCCACGGGGACATTCATACAATATACACGAATGGGAAGGCATGAGATCTCACGAACATGGCGACCAGCCGGAAGCTTTATTTTTTTTTATTGACTAGAGACCCAAAACAATATGCTGTCTTATCATCCAAAGCTACCCAAAAGGCCAACATGCACACCAATACCGTTACAGTATTGTAGTGTTACCTCGATGCAGACACAGCAATGACTTCTTTTTTTCTTCCTCCTTTTTTTTTGCCGTTATAGATGTCAGACGCCGAGGTATCTCTGGAAGCATGCATGATTCCTGATTCCATGCAAGGTGCCAATATGGATGGTCGACCAGAGAGCCGTTAGGGCCGTTATATTTATAGCAAAGAGGGTTAAAAAAATAGAAATTGTAATACATAGTGCCAGAGAAACATACGAAGAAAAAAAGAAAGAAAGAAGTTGCTGCACTTTGTCAGATTTACGTTTTCATGGTCCCCCAACTAATCTGACCCCATAGGTATTTTTGTTTGTTTGGGTGGGGTGTTTTTTTCGTTTAACTCGGCAAAGTTAGAATATTCTCTCTGTCTCTGTCTCTGTCTGTCTGTCTCTCTCTCTCTCTCTCTCTCTCTCTCTCTCTCTCTCTCTCTCTCTCTCTCTCTCTCTCTCTCTCTCTCTCTCTCTCTCTCTCTCTCTCTCTCACTTTGGAATTCTATCCCATCACATATCAAAGAGAAAAAAAGCATTAACCCCTTTAAAGCAGCATACAAACGCTTTTTATTTAATAGAATGGAAACAGATACATCAATCCGAGTGTAATTTGTGATCTATAGTGTCATTTGTAATGTTATAAGTTTATTTTATCCCCCCCTCTATTCCTGGTATAAAAGTATAAATCATGCATGGTTTGTTTATTTTACTTGGTGATTTGCATGCTGTGTGCCATATTTATCCATGTGCCATTTAAATCAATGATTGTACCTTTTTCCCGCCTCCAAGCCCTCTCCCCATCACCTTCTTCCTGTATTAGTCTTGTACATTGATGATGTATATAGTATTGTGTTATGTTATTTTTGAATATTTACTTTTCTTGAATGCTTTGTAGTAGTAGTAGTAGTAGTAGTAGTAGTAGTAGTAGTAGTAGTAGTAGTAGTAGTAGTAGTAGTAGTAGTAGTAGTAGTAGTAGCAGTAGTAGTATTTGTTACGCAAGCGCTTCATTTTTTTGTATATTTTTTGTTAACCTTTGTTTTGCCTCAGGGCTGAGTGTAAAAAAGCAATGTTTGCTTATCTTATAACCCTGAATAAACAAAATTTCGTTCGTTCGTTCGTTCGTTCTCTCTCTCTCTCTCGCTCTCTCTTTCTCTGAGTGTGTTACTGTCTGTTTAGTCATGTGGTTTTTGTTGTCATTGTTGTTCAGTGTCATTTGTTTTCTTCCAAGCAACAAGCACCATATCATACAAAACAGAAATTTCACACAAAGATCTCGAAGTCTTAATAATTTGTTCCTTATTATTTTTGTTATTCATGTTCCAGACGCTGTAATCTTATTCCGTGCACTATAAATAAACCTGCCCGCTGATTGGTACGTTGTGTTGTGCGTCATTCATTGGGGGCTCCGTTGCTTGCTTAACCTGGGTCTAGTTTCTCTAGATAACGGTCGCCGCGCGAATAACGCTTACGCCAAAAGTGTGCCTAAGAAACACTTTAGAAAACGTTCGCGGAAGAATATTACAAGCTCTTGTCTGATTGGTCCCAAAAAAAAGTTATTTTAAACAAACTTTAATGGACCAATCAACAACAAGAAACGTATTCACCCCCTACTAGTTCTGGATAGTTCGCCGAACTATCGGCAAACGAAGGGTGTTTCTTAGACCGTTTTGCCGATTTGAGCGAGCGCAACGTAACGTTAGCCCTTGTGAAACAGGCCCCTGGTTGCTGCCTACTGGAGCGTGAGATTGCCCCAGAAATGCTTCTGAGTAATAAGTAAATAACGTGATGTACGAGGAAAGTTTTGCTAGAACTGCGTATCATTTTGACACGCATGTACACCAATCGTGCGTAGTATACTTAAGTTAGCGCGCGCATGCAGGCTCACACACACACACACGCGCGCGCACACACATACTCTCTCTCTCTCTCTCTCTCTCTCTCTCTCTCTCTCTCTCTCTCTCTCTCTCTCTCTCTCTCTCTCTCTCTCTCTCTCTTCTGAAAAGAAAGACAGAGACAATGACTGAGATAAAAGAGAAACAAACTCAATAACAGACACGTTGAGAGAGAGAGACATAGGCCAACAACACAAACATACACATAAACATACCAACAAACATATTCTTAGACACAATCACTGACTTATAGAACAGCTCCATGAACAAGCGAAAAGTACAACTTTAGAAGTGAGCAGGACCTGAAGGAATTCCGGAACAGAGCATTGCGCAGATGTGCTCTATCTCCTTTAGCGTGATAACAAAGGGGGAACAAAAGGGAATGCCAGACACAGTACAAGTAGCTTTTTTTTTAAAGGAGGTTGGTGCGTTAAACTTTTTAAAAGAATGTGTTGGTTTAAACAACCTTTTTTTTTATTCAATGTCAAGTAATGCGTACAATACAACACATACAATCAGAGCAACAACAAGCTTATAGTTTAAAGGTGGACCCTGACGGATGAGTTTTTGCACGAAACACGTCGAGATCACCAGAAAGACAGCCTTTTCAAGGATCGGAAGACTCACTTTGCTCTGGCTTGCTAGAAATCAAACCGTCAGAACGGCGATTCCTCCTTGGAGAGAGTAGCCATTTTGGATGGGGTGGGTGGAGGTCACTCATTGTGGTTGAAGCGTTTTGGGTTGTTTTTTTTGTAGTGCAGTAAAAAAAAAGTTGAGCTATTTCCTTTGTTGTGGGCGAAACTCTTTTAGATAAACTGTATAAACTGTTAAAATAAATTAAATAAAAATAAAATGGCTTGTTTTACGAAAATTTCGTGCAAACGATTTTATCTAAACGCAGGCGGCCATTAGAAAAGAGACAGCACACGCCTTCTCTTTGGGTGAACTAATTTGACTTCCAGCACCTCCGCCAAGGAGGAATCGCCGATTTGACTGTTTGATTTCTAGGAAACCAGAGCAACGTGAGTGTTGCGATCTCTGTAAAGGGTGTTTTCCTGGTGATCTCGACGTGTTTCTTGCAAAAGTTCATCCGTCAGGGTGTCCCTTTAAAAGGGTTTCACTATAACTTTCTCAGATACATTTTCAGAGGGATTTGCTGGGCTCAAACAAGCATAATGCTGCTGTGAATCAAACACTCGGTCAACAATCGTGGAACATCATGGGCTGGGCAGCGGAATGAGACTTTATACTACTCCTTGCCGACACGAAAGGCCGACAAGTTTAGGCCTGAACTGCGCATGCCACCTAGTGACGAGTCAGGAGCAGATACTTTTCTGTGGCTATAAACTACTACTTCATGACAGGCAAGGACAATAATCTTACGTAGATGGCGCACGCATCTCGGTGCACGACACAGGGGCAGAGAATTTTCAGTATAAAGCGTAAGATGTGCTCTGGGGTCTGGGTGTCCTGAACCACACGGACATTCATCGTCTGTGTGGGTGATTTTTTAGTCGGTTGAGGTGGCTCAATAGTCTTCAGTGGCCAGTCCTCAGCCGGAAGAGGTTGGTCTGCTGGTATTCCTGGAGCAGGTGGATGCAGATACTCTTACTTACTAAGTATCATTATAACGCAGAAGAAGGTGGGGGACAGAGACGAGTGGAGGAAAATGAATACTATGCGAGAGGGGAGACAAAGAAAGACAGAAAATGGGGAGAGGGACAGTGATGGGCATACACAGAAAGAGAGAGACAGAGACAGAGAGAGACACAGAAACACAGAGACCTGTACAGAGAGACAGACACATACACGAGGGCGGGGGTCTTCTTCTTCTTCGGTCGCTCAGACTGTTTCCTGTCAATTATGAGCGCAGATGCGTCATGCTGCCGTTATGCGCCCAAGTAAGAAAAATAATTAGGCCCAGCATGTCCGACTTTGACTGTAGG
>CM065684.1:44839355-44854355 GCA_017654935.2 Phymorhynchus buccinoides | reverse complement strand
GAGAGAGAGAGAGAGAGAGAGAGAGAGAGAGAGAGAGAGGTAGAGAGAGAGAGAGAGAGAGAGAGAGAGAGAGAGAGAGAGAGAGAGAGAGAGAGAGAAGCAGAGAGATAGACTAGAAAAGACAGGGGAAATCTAAAGTTTGACAATGAAGACAAGAAAGATGAAGAGTTAGGGTAGTAGAGGAACATCATTATACAACATACAAACTGACAGTGAGAAAAATGTAGAAGAGAGAAGGACCGATCTGACACAGATTTATCACTTTTCATTTTCTCAATTTATTTAATAATTTTTTTTTAATACACGCAGCAAGTCATAAAAACGTGTTTTCAATACAACCAGCTAAAGGTTCAAACTTGCTGTTCTTGGTTTTTTTCTTCGTTTTTCTGTTTATTTTTGTTTTACGTTTACAAGAACAAAAATGAAAGCGAATGCATAAAATCATTCTGATTTTACAAGCGCTATCACCATTACACCCCCCACCCCCCACCCCCACCCCACCCACCCCCACCACACACACACCACCCCACCACCCCCACAGTCCCCATCCCTTGAAATAATTTGCATAGTCACGTTTTGACACTTTTAGCTGTTAAATATAGAAAAAAAGACATGAATAAATAATGAAGAGAAGAGAAATAGCGAAGCAAGGAAAGAGAAATAGCAGAAAATAAGGAACAAAAATGTCAGAATTCAAACATGCAAGAAAACGTACAAAATGTGTTTGCTAAAAAATAAAACCCCACGCAAAAACCTAATCACAAAACAGAAGCTTTCACGTGAGATTTTTTTTAATATGATATTAGACCTATTTAAAGAAGAGAAAAAGGAAGGTTAAAACAAATAACAATAACAGATTGAAGAAGGATATTTAATTTTTAAAAACACTGAACAAGTGGAAGAAAGATGACTAAACTAGAAGAAATTATAAGGAGGACAAAAATAATTAGAAGAAGCGCATATTCAAGACGAAAGCGTTTTAAAAGAAAGGCAAAGGTGGGGGGAGGAGAGGGAGGGGGAGGGGGGGGGCAGGGGGGAGGGGAGGGGGGGAGGGGAGGGGGGGGCTAAGCAGAAACAGCTTGATAGGCTCAGAAGAAAATGAAAATATGAAAGTTGTTTTTTTTTTAAGTGAAGTTACCACACAAAATAAATCACTGACATGCATAAGAAAACTAATACCGTGTCCAATTTCGCGCATAACAAATTCGGGGTCATTTCGCGTAAAGCTGCTGCTTCCTTGATTTTTAAACGAAAACATGTTCCTTTGTCTCTCTCTCTGTCTCTGACACTGAAGGTGTGGGTGTTTGTCCGTCTGTTTCTGCTATGTAGTCTGTCTGGTCACTGTTATGTCTGTCTTTTCCTTGTCTCCGTCTCTCTCCATCTTTGTCTGCCTATCTCAGCCAGTCTGTCTATCTATCTGTCTCTGTCTCTCTCTCTCGCTCTCTCTCTCTCTCTCTCTCTCCCTCCCTCTCTCTCTCTCTCTCTCTCTCTCTCTCTCTCTCTCTCTCTCTCTCTCTCTCTCTCTCTCCGAAGTAGACGGGCGTTTATTAGTTGATGTTCAGTATTGGTATATTGATGATTTGGTTTTGGTTTCGAACACAAATGATACATGTTATTACCCTTTTTAGAAAAACGGACGAATAGCCGGACGGAGGCACGCCGGACGGACGGACGCCGGACGGACCAGACAGAAACAATAGTTCCCCGAACCTTCGGCTCGGGGACTAATAAAGTATTGTAAGAACGGTAGCAACAGATATTCAACAAATCTCACTGATTTACCAACGAGCGCAAAGCAGTACTAATTGCTACGTCCACGATTTTGAATGTCTGCTAAAGATTGTCGAAATGTATTTGCCGTGTGGTATAACCAGGGAATTGTAGGATTCACAAACTAAAAACAAGCCCGGTTAAAAAGAAAAGAACGGCTCACGAATTTAGGGTGGTTTGTTTGTTGTAATTTTTCTTTATTTGTTTTATTGGTACAAGGACCCAACCAATTTTTGTTTGTGGCTCAAGCCACAAACCTATAACTCACTTTGTCGGTCGGTCTGTCTGTCTGTCGGTCCAAAATTGTCGCACATTTTGACAAAATGTCGCACTTCAAATCGAGGCTACACTTCAAAATTAATTGAGGCCGCTCTTTAAAATGATGTATTTTAAAAGTGTGCAAAATAATAAACATACGTAATACAGACACTACAACAGACACGACGAGTATGCGGTGCTTCTTTCGATGAGTATAAGTAGCATACATAGTTTTAAATGTTTTCCAAAAGATATAAAAAGTTACGAAATGGTGCAGAGATAACATTCTGGTTTACAGATTAAAATTATTGAAAAGGCAGGGGAGGTGACTCATGATTGGAGTGGTAAAAATAGACCGCGTGCCACAAACTAGTATTGCGATTTCGCGCTTGTTTTTTCAGTAAAAATGTCCAGATAATTCAATAGCAGAAACGGTCACATTATTCGAACGAAATGAAATAAAACTTTAACGTGTTTGCTTAATCTTGCTCGACCTAATATGAAAACATTTAAGAGGTAGAATACCACTACGTAAAATCAAGTCATTCAATGGGTCAATCTTTAGCAGACAAAAAAATACAACAGGCGTACGATGGATTGGGGGGAAAAAATCAAGGAGGGCGGGAGTGGAGATAGGGGGTGGTATGGGTTTCTGGAATGGGAGGGGGGGGGGGGCGGAGGGCGCAGGAGGGGAGCAAGGAAGAGATGCAAGAAGGTGTGGAGGAAAGGGGTGGGTTTGAGGGTTATCTGGATTTATGGATTTTGTGACGCCATGGAGGCACGCGACTTTGAGGGAATCCGAGCGAGGGAGGTGGAAAGAGGGCGGGAATTGGGGTGTGAATGTGAAGAGAGGGCCATCTCGTACTTTAGTCATACCCCCACCCACCGCCCCCTTCTCCACCCCCACCCCCCACTTCTTCAAGATAGCTTGGAGGTAAGGCAAGGGATGCAAAAATAAGGTGGAAACGTCGTGGGGGGGGGGGGGGTATAAAAAAAGAAGATGGGTTTAGAAAGGTGGTAGAAGAGGAGGAAGAGGAGGAGGAGAGAGGAGGAGGAGGTGTAAGAGGTGGAAGAGATTTGTTAGAGAGGGTGCTAGAGAGGGTAGTGGTGGCGGGGGGGGGGGGGGGGGGGTATCAGTGCCAGCCCATTGACACCGTCGACGTGGCATCCTGTGACGGCTGACTGCGTGCCCAGTGCAATGGGCTGTAAAGTGCTGTGACTGACTACTTGACGCCTCTTTTACTTTTGTGGAGCTTTCTGTTTGCTTGCTCTCTGTCTTTTGAGTCTTTGAGTCCCTCTCTCTCTCTCTCTCTCTCTCTCTCTCTCTCTCTCTCTCTCTCTCTCTCTCTCTCTCTCTGTCTCTCTCTCTCTCTGTCTCTCTCTCTCTCTCTCTCTCTCTCTCTCTCTCTCTCTCTCTCTCTCTCTCTATCTCTGTCTCTCTCTTGTAAAATAAAGTGTCTGAAGCCTGAAGTCTGAACTCTCCCCCCCCTCTCTCTCTCTCCTCTCTCTCTCTCTCTCTTGTAAAATAAAGTGTCTGAAGTCTGAACTTACTCTCTCTCTCTCTCTCTCTCTCTCTCTCTCTCTCTCTCTCTCTCTCTCTCTCTCTCTCTCTCTTTTGTAAAATAAATCTGAAGTCTCTCTCCCTCTCTCTCTCTCTCTCTCTCTCTCTCTCTCTCTCTCTCTCTCTCTCTCTCTCTCTCTCTCTCATATATCATAGGCGCGTACGCGCGCATGCACAAGCTAAATTACTCAGCATCATGCATCACCTTAAACCAACACGCTCACCCAATTTAGACTGTATGTGCAAAGATGTCAAAGAAATTACCACGAAAAGAAATTCACGTTTTCGATGTCAAACCTGAAGGTCAATGTAAACAAGGTATAGAGTCTACGGGTTTCTTTAACCCTTCGGCTCCAAGTAATGCATTACCATGCAAAACGTGAAGCGATTCTGTACAGGGGGTAGCAACATATTACACTTGGGACACACACACAAAAACAACCAGACCGCAACAAACGTCTATTCCTTCTTCACTACCATGTCTGGCAGAGGACAATATAGGCCAGAGAACTTGCTTTGTAAAAAAAAAAAAAAAAAAAAAAAAAGTACACGAAGTAAAACAAAGAGAGCTCGGTTTAATTAAATTCTAATTTTCTTCTTCTTCTTCTTCTTCTTCTTCTCTTTGGGGCCCACGATCTGTGTCAGTTTCAATCTATCTATGGTTATACTGATGAAAACTTAATAAATAGGTAATGTTAGTGTGTGGGAAGAAACAACATCATTCTTGTCAACAACAACACAACTAAAGGGGAAATCGGGAACGAGCGATGACGTAGTGTTTCTTTTGGTAACAACTGCGCGTAGGGCAACCAACATGTGTGGCTATCAGAAATAGACAAATAAGAGAAGTTACACCACATTTTGAAGAGTTATTTTCACTGGTGATTATTTTGATACGTGTTTTCAATGGTGGCAATCACGTTTGAGGAACCAAAATGGCGGCACTGACTTCATGAACGAGTGAGTGGGGGAAACTGAGTCCAGTTGCTGGAAACTGGAATGAAAATCCGTTTAACGTCCTCCGGTCTGAAACAGACACATATGGGACATTAGTAGATATAAAGATGGTGGGAACGATCCTGGAGGCAATGCCCGGAGGCAGTGCAACTCCAGGAAAGTCCCACATTTTTAGCGATACAGATGCATATCTTAAGGAAACTGGAGAAGAGCCTGCTCCTAAATAGCACAACACGGACTTCCAGGGCTGGAGCAGGGCTGCTCTCGTGTTGGTAGGGCAGGCGTGGCTGGTGCATCTCTGGGTCCCATCAGCACCTTCGGGTGTTTCTTTTTCAAATAAAGTAATAGGCCTGTGCCGCCTCGGATGGTAACGTACCGGCAACAGATACTAAAAAAAGGACTTACTGCAGCAGTGATCAAAGCCTCTTTTTTCACCCTTCTTCAAGTTCAAGGGGGACTCATCGACTTCTACCCCGGCAGAAACAGGAGATTTATGTCCCTTTGAATTGGTGGCAGCGAGACGGTTCTACTTCTGGGGCTACTAATGATCTGAGGGATCAGTAACCCGATCATTAGTTTTTCGCACATCTTCTTTCTTTGGAAGGGGGGGGGGGGGGGGTAGAGAGGGTGGGACGAAAGAGGATGGGAGAAAGAAAATAATAGATATCTCAGGCCAGGACTGAATTTGTGGAAAGAAGGAGAGAGAGTGGGGCAGTGGAAGGGAAGGGGTGTGGGTTGACATCTGTATCGTTAAAAATTCGGGACTTTTGTTTTAGACCGGAGGACGTTAAGCGGATTTTCATTCTCTGTGTGGGTGGGTGCAGGGAAATGAAGGGGCGGGGGGTGGGGTGGAAGAGCACACTATAATGTTTAGAATGCTATTGTATCAATAGTACTGTACTCAATATATGTCCCAAAACGGTAAAAACTACAACCTCGTTGATTGAGGTATAAAATAAACATGGAAACACCAATCATTCAGTATTTCTGTTTAAAAGTTAACTTTGTGCTATATTGTCAAACGCATCTCAATTATCCGTCATAAATTAAAATTCGAAAGTTGCATGCCAAGTCAGTCTAACTCGAAAGGAACAGAGAGATGAGAAGCATCTTCCGCAAGTACTTCATATATATGTCTTTATTACACCTCTCTCTCTCTCTCTCTCTCTCTCTCTCTCTCTCTCTCTCTCTCTCTCTCTCTCTCTCTCTCTCTCTCTCTCTCTCTCTCTCTCTCTCTCTCTCTCTCTCTCTCTCTCTCTCTCTCTCTCTCTCTCTCTCTCATCATTCACACTTTCACGCATTGGCCCTAAACGTTATAAGAAAATACTTCAACGGTTAAAACTATACTGTTCAATAGAGAACACAAGGTTTTTTTTATGGTAAACGTTTGTTTTGGCTTAAACAACTTTTTATTAACACAATTTCATGCAGATACAAATGTATCTCAGGGCAAGAGTACAACAAGCTAAAGCTTATCGGCGTACTCAACACATTTATAAATTACAGAAGAACAGCTGCATAATTAATTAACAAGAATCATCATGAAAAGAAACATTTAACAAAGAAGGCTATAGATAATATGGAAAAAGTAAACGTACAAAGGTACAACCTACATCAATACTACCTTTACTTGTGGCGGTGCCATAGCCGATGAGGTTTAACCGAGGCGTGGTCACCGCTACAGCTATCTGTATTAATTTTTAAAAATCGGGACTTTACTGGTTTCGTACTGCCTCCGGGCATTGCCTCCAGTATTGTTCCCACCATATTTGTATTTACAAATGTCCCATATGTGTCTGATTCAGACCAAGAGGACGTAAAACACCATTTTCGCTTCGCGCTACAAAGGTACAACATTTGCAAACACACCTGTAAGAATAAATGTAAACGAAAAAGCGTAATCAAAAGAGAAAAACTGGGGCAAACATTTGTACGCGACTAGTCAAATTTTAAGTTCAAGCATGTTTCATAATCATTAATAATCAGGGACACATTTATTAACGTAGAATAGAACACTAGTCATGGACAAAAATGCATTTATTCGTATGAAAAACGGTTAGTATCACAGATGAACTTTCCAACCATCTGAGCATTTGAACTTTTGTTTTCATTCATGAAAACGATAGATGAGTTCTAAATGAAGCGCTTAATTTTAAGCATTTTTTAAGAGGATAGCAATACCCACTACTTCAACTTCTCTCGGAAAACCACACGACAAAAACATGATCAACCCTTCTTTTTTAAGTCATCGTAAGCGTACCTTAGTGCACAATGGTCAACCTATGGCGATATTTTACACGCCAGAGGGCAGTCAATGCACTAGGGGCTTATCACGCGATTTTCTTACTTGGGCGTAGTGTGAGAGAGAGTGATGGTAGGACCACTCACTGTCTCTCTCTCTTTCTTTATCCCCAACTAATAATATAGAGAGGATTAGCCCCACACGAGCGTCATGCCCTCTGGCGTGAGAGAAATCGCACTAAGCCTCTCATTATTAATTTTGTCTACAGCACTAGAAAGGCTGAGACGTTTATTTAGACAGACACAACTAGCATACTTTTTTTTTTTTTACGCGAGTGAGCACTTTAACTAACTAATAAAAACGTTCATGCGTATTAGAAATTGTGTGTTTATGCATCTTTTTAAGTGAAGTACACAGAGAGAGAGAGAGAGAGAGAGAGAGAGAGAGAGAGAGAGAGAGAGAGAGAGAGAGAGAGAGAGAGAGAGAGAGAGACTCAAAACTCAGGATGGCTAAATCACATATAGGCCATAGCCCATCATAATCGGGCAATGAGAAAAACAACAAATACGCAGATAACAAAATTCCATTACTATTACCATGTCAAGAGGTAGCAATTTCTCTTAACTTAAATGATTTATATAAAAAATATAGAAACAATACCACCTCTTCATCTCTGGTTAATGACATTAATCATATAATAAAAAGGCAAGTGTGTGTCTGTCTGTCTGTCTGTCTGTTTACAAGGCATTCCCGGATATGGCTTAGCACTCGGGGAGAGTAGAGAGTGGGGGTGGGGGGTGGGAAGGGGGCAGAAGCAGCACCACCAAAGAAAGACGTCAGTGTGTGTGTATGTCTGTCTGAAACACAAAACGGGCCTTATAACTCCGCCTTTTTTCGACCGAATCGTTTCAAATTTGCTGTCAGGCTTGCTGTGGTCGGGGCAAGGCCTGGCAGCAAATTGTAAGAGAATTGGGAGAGCGCGTCACTCTCAGAGCAGCGCCAACGGGAAACGGGGCCTTATAACTCCGCCGTTTCTTAACAGAATCGCTTCAAATTTGCTGTACTCAGCGTTACCAGTATTTGGCGTGACCGTTACTAGGCGTTACTGTTACTAGGGAGAGCGCGTCACTCTCAGAGCAGCGCCAATGGGAAAGGGGGCCTTATAACTCCGCCGTTTATTAACTGAATCGCTTCAAATATGCTGTCAGGCTTGCTGTGGCCGGGGCAAAGCCTGGCAGCAAATGTGAAGACAATCGGGAGAGCGCGTCACTCTCAGAGCAGCGCCAACGGGTAACGGGGCCTTATAACTCCGCGTTTCTTAACCGAATCGCTTCAAATTTGCTGTACTCAGCATTACCAGTACTTGACGTTACCGTTACTAGGCGTTACCGGTACTTGGCGTTGCGCTAGTAAACATAATTTGACAAGTGAAGGGCATCTGCAATATTTGGGGTTTACAAGGCGTTCCCAGATATGGCTTAGCACTCGGGGAGAGTAGAGAGTGGGGGTGGGGGTGGGGAGGGGGCAGAAGCAGCACCACCAAAGAAAGAAGCCAGTAAAAGGAAGAAAGATCACCCAGAAAACCCAGTCACACCGGAAAAAGGGTGCTCTCCCTTGATCAATCTCGCTTCCCCAAGGGCAAAGTGGACTTGCACTGTAACTTGATTTTCTCTGCAGTCTCGACCTTTTCATCAGACAAGGACGGATAAAATAAAATACAAAGGGTGATGGAAAGGGGGTGGGTGGAGATGTGAGTATGTGGTTAAAGGATATAAGGGGGAAGCCAGATCAAAGAAGATGGGTGGTCAGTGGGTAAATAAGTCACCAGGATTCTGGACAGTGGAAGGTTGGGTGGGGTGTGGAACAAACAATAAACCACACAAACGGACAGGGATCGGTCCGATAATGAGAAAAATCTGTGGCTCTGAACAGTACAGAAGAGTCCCTGTCACTGACTGATCTCTTTTCCTTTGTGTCCAGATCTTTAGGGAGTGGGTCAGCTGGTCACTTAGGAGCTCTTTTCATCTTGGACAAATATTAGGAGGTGTTTTTTTCATTTAAGAGAAAGATCATTTTATTGAATTGTTCTTGGCACTATCTTATTTTAGCGCCACCTATTCTCCTACCAGCACACAATAAAATCGTGTTTTGCACTGCACATTCTGCCTTGTAGTGTGTGTGTGTGTGTGTGTGTGTGTGTGTGTGTGTGTGTTAGCGGTGCCTCCTCTTCCAACTCTGACGTTTCCTTGCTTTCTATGAGTACTAATAATTTAGAAATAAACATAGCACAGTTAATATACGTAGAGACACAAAAAGTGAATGTACTTAAGCTACTCTCTCTCTCTCTCTCTCTCTCTCTCTACACACACAGAGAGAGAGAGAGAGAGAGAGAGAGAGAGAGAGAGAGAGAGCTCTCCCCTCTTTCGGAGAGAGAGAGAGAGAGAGAGAGAGAGAGAGAGAGAGAGACAGAGAGAGAGAGAGACAGAGAGACAGAGACAGAGACAGAGAGACAGAGAGAGAGAGAGCAGACAACTGTATCAGCACCTGCCAAGTTCTTGAATAAATGAAGCTGCCTGTTACCAGAATTATGACGTGAATACTCACAGGTGGAAAGGACCACCCAGGAACCTTCGCCTCTCTCGGTAAATGAGATGCTGAAAAGCGTAAGTTGCGCCAGTGGTTATGTAAATAGTGTGACCACCAAGAGACCACAAATAGACTACGTAAACTGACCTATAGAAGAAAATGGAATGCAATGCACTGGCTTCTTTCGGTACCGTTCCTCGATTCTTGCCTGTAACTCTAGCGGTGGAACGCCAAAAGGCGATGATGAGGAAATCTGTCGCTCGTGCAAATCTGTCGCTCGCTACTATGAGAGTGTGTATTTGCGACATTCACAAATTTCACTTTTTCCGTACTTGAACCATTTACCTAACCCTAACCCTAACCCTATCCCTAACCCACGGAAAAAGTGAAATTTGTGGTTCATGCTCAATGTCGCAAAATGCCGCAAATACAGACTCTCATAGGTAGCGACCTACAGATTTGCACGAGCGACAGATTTGCACGCCACAACGCTGAACACAAACTTCACATAAAAAAAGATTATAGACTCCCTTCACCAGAGTTATTTTCGGCGCCAAGTAGCCTAGCAAAGTATGAGCAACAGCCACATTGAGACTAGACCAAGGTTCATCCTCAAAAAGGATGCCCCCCAGGACTGCCCACGACCATCACTTCCACAGTACACAACAACAGTGGTGGAGTGAGTGAATGCATGCACAGATTCAAATATGTTCATTATTGTCTTGTAAGGAAAGAGAGGCATTGCCGAATAGTAAGCATGAAATAGAAATGTGCTCTTGTGGAAGTTTATCAATAGAGTGTGTACGCTGTGAGATATAAATTAGGACAGTCTAAGAGGAAGTGTTCACAAGTGCGTGATTTCTAGTTGGGATGTACGTAGTGCAAAAAGAGAGTTGGGAGTAGTGAGAGAGAGAGAGAGAGAGAGAGAGAGAGAGAGAGAGAGAGGTAGAGGAGAAGGTGCGAGAGAGAGAGAGACTGGACACTTGGACAGATGGACACTGGACAGACAAGGATAAAGAGGCGATGCCTATTCTTACAATCTGTGAGAGAGAGAGAGAGAGAGAGAGAGAGAGAGAGAGAGAGAGAGAGAGAGAGAGAGAGAGAGAGAGAGAGAGAGAGAGAGAGAGAGAGAGAGAGAGAGAGAGAGAGAGAGGGGGGGGGGGGTGAGATGAGTCCAACTAAGAAAATCACGCGATAAGCCCCTACCGGTTTGACTGCCCTCTGGCGGTCAAATCCGCGTCCTAAGTTGCAAGAAGGATAATCAAACCCCGTGTTTAAATGAACCTGCACCAGGTTTACGCACACTGCTGCAAAATCACTCATTTCTCCTTCTATCTTCTTTTCGTTACTCCTCTCTCCTAGTATTGTATTCCTCTTTTTAGTTCCTCCCTTGTTCTCTTTGACTCATATCTCTCTCCATCACATCTGGCACAGGTGAACCTGAATGGAATCCCTCCACCACTGCCGTCACCATCCCCACCCCCACCCTCACCCTCACCCCCCACCCCACAACATTTCAGGACACCTGGAAGCCATTGCGACGCGCGCTATTGTTTTGATGTCTTAGACCCGGTGTAACGAAGTGCAGTCGCGCGCGTGCTTTAAAGCACGTGCTATTTGCACGCCGCGCAACGCATGGGCGCCCGGTAATCCTATTATTTTGAAGGTCGGAGTGGTAGTGCGACGGCCCAGTCCTCGATCCTATCTGGCAATTAGCCGCGCAAGCAAATAGTTCCGAGAGTCGGACTAATAGGATGGATGGGGCCTGACTCAGAAGCAGGTGTAAAAGGTGGAGTGGGGATGGTGGATGATGAAAGTGGGGGTTGGGGTGGGGGGTAAAGAAGCGAAGGTGCTAGAAACCAAACTGAAATGAAAATAATTATGAGACTAATCGCATTTGCCATTATACACGTAGTAAATGGACAAGTAAATCAACATTAAGTTTGGTTTCTTTTCTGTCCTAGTAATATTGGCGGCGAATAAAACAATAAAATAGAAACCAGACACAAAATAATCAGATACGAACAAGGATCTATAATATAATACGCTAAGGCCCGAAGTGTAAAAGAACGTAAAAACTCGGATACCGCGTAAATGTCGGACTTTTGCTTGCCATACAGTTCCTGAAGAACGCGTTGGGATGCGATTCCGCTATGCTTGGTTCAACATTTTGCTTTTGAAAGTTGATTTTGAAGGCAAAACGTATGAAATTTCCTTGAAAAGTTGTGTCGTCTGCGTCGCGCGAACTGTGTCAGAAATTACCTAGGAAAACACGAAGAATGCCGAACCTACCTACCCCTCTCTCTCTCTCTCTCTCTCTCTCTCTCTCTCTCTCTCTCTCTCTCTCTCTCTCTCTCTCCGACTCTCTCTCTCTCTCTCTCTCTCTCTCTCTCTCTCTCTCGGTCTCTCTCTCTCTCTCTCTCTCTCTCTCTCTGTCTCCTCTCTCTCTCTCTCTCTCTCTCTGAGACAAACACGCACAGAGAGAGAGAGAGGGGGAGGGAGGAAAGAGAATGAATCAGACTGTCATGCTGTAGAAACACGCTCCCGCACACGCATTCCACTCAACAATCTCTCCGTGCACACTCGCAATCTTTCCCTTCAATCGGTGCAGAAATTAAACACGGGACAATAAGATTTCGCTTAATTCCCCTCTTCTTACTAAAGAAGATTATTTATTACAACACATAATAGGAACTGATATCAATTCTGTATAAAGTAACTTTCACAATCAATATCAAATATGTACGAAATCTTTCTCTCAAACAAAAGAGAATATAATACTATTCACAATTAAGCCTCCCACTTAATTACGCAATATTTAAATACTATAAATGTCAATGGCCAATACTGTAATTCCGTTAACTACAATTATATCACTATGAGCTCAATAATAAATACCGTTCCAAATTCCACTAGTTGATCTCGTTCACGATCCCGTCCTTGACACGTACACACTTCTTGTGTTCCCTCCAAAGTTAATTCTTCTCCTGAAGAATATAACTGCCGTTCTCCTGAAGAATCTACTGCTCCGTCCCGCAGTTTCCACCGTTCCAGACTAATCGTTTCCTAGTCCTAGGTGATCCTTTGTAGGCTAACTCCTACATACAATATACATACTCTTCCCGAGTAATAGACGGTACAATACCCATCACCATGACAGGCCTTGTATGACTAGACAGTCAAACACATCTCCGTAGACCTCATCTGTCCCCCGACAGAGAGCATAGTGGCCAAACCGCCTATCAGTGGAATCCTCCACTCTCTCCACCTTTCTTCAGCATACGCTGCTGGTACTGGCTCAGGGACATCTGTCATGGGTGTCTCCAACACCTCCCAGCACCCCACTATACATTGGAGTCCACCTATGTTTTGGACCATTCCTCTCAATGGTTCCTAAGATACTGCCCTTTACTGATTGACAAAGCTTTCCAAAGTCAACTACTGAACTCTGTTCAGAATCACTACCAACCCTTATCCAAATCCAATATCACACAAGTTAGAGGTTAAAAACGCTCACTTCAGCTAAGAGATTAGACAAACTCACTACAGCTCAAGCTGTCAATGCAAGCCCAAAAATCCTCTATACACTTCACAAGAAGATAACAACCTCTCACACAGTGATCATAATACACTACTATAGGGGACGACGGGGTAAAAAGCGCATGGATGTCTCAGGATAGGCCTTATGAGTTGGATAATTTGCTTATTTCGTGCACAGGAAGCCTCTGAAACATTGCAAAATATGCAGGAATAGTTATTCTATACATCCATGAATTTTTAGGCGAAAAAAACAAAGGATTTTGATAGAAAATGCTTTTTCTTTGCAAACATATTACAGGTGCGCTTTTTGCCCCGTAGTCGGGAATACGCGCACCCCAGGTCGGGTAAAAAGCGCACCCCCCCCCCCCCTCTCTAAGTTGAAAAGTCACCGTCACTCTCCCAACGCGCCATGCTAGGCCCTACCATCGACGCCATTTTGTCTCGACTGAAACAACGAAGTTCTACGCGTGTTGCCGTTTTGACACAGTGTGTATTCTTCAATCCCTGTTGTAGGCCTACTAAGTTAAATAGTCTGCTTCAGTTCAAGATATTTAGAATACAAAAACTGGATCGGATTTGCAATTATTATACACTTATAAATGTCTCCATTACATTAAAAAAAAAAAAAAAAGAAAAAGGAACGTACACTCACAAAAAACTTTAAAAAAAATGTGGCCTTGCGCAGTATCGAACTCACAGATCCGACATGCTGCAACATTACGAGGCACGCATTATACCATTGTACCAAGGAACCGTCATACTATGAGGAAACATTTTATATATTTATACATTTGACAATGGAAGATTAAATCGGTTGTGAATGGATGAAGCAGTGCGCGGAATAAGATTTTCACTTAAATTCAAAGCTGAAACTGTCATATAATTGATCTTAATGAATAATGCTTGTGCTGATAGGCACCTTTGAACATTGCAGAACGTGTTCGCTAATCATTTAAAAACTTAAATACAACGTTTGTCAGGATATGTGGCAATAAAAAAGATGACCATCACCTACAATTATAGGCGTGCAAAACGCGCATGGGCTTCTTTCCCGTGGGCGTTTTTCCCCGTCACAGTCAGCTAATTCATTTCAGTCTGTGTAGCTGACAATCACAGTGTTGTTAAAAAAGAAAAGTATCGTTCAAAAGCCCATAGAATAAGCTTTGTATAAATATAAAAATATGGAGGTAGTTTGCTGTTGTTGGTTTTTTATTTAACTTTTCCAAGGACAGAAAATGAAAAAAAAAAAAAGAACGTCAACAAATATTCAAAAACTCATATTATTGACCACAACATCATGAAACGTAAATATGAGGTATTTTAAAAGACGTGCAAAGGAACATGGGCAAAATTTAACTGAAATTTGCTTCATTTCATGAGATAATTGGGGTGGGCTTCTTACCCGCCCATGGGTAGGATGCGCTTTTTACCCCTCTTTCCCCTATATGTTATACACCAAAAGTTACGCATCCCCGCGCAATCCAAAAACATGATGAACACTATATGTTACCATTTTAGGTTCATTCATCATACCATACAATTGCAAATGAAACCATATAACCATAAAGTACGCCTGTTAGTCCCAAGACTAACAACATCACAAAATGTGTGTAATACTAAATCTGACACACATGACACAGACAGACAGACAACGTGACATTAGAACAAATCCACAGAAATTGCAAACCGCATACACATACATTGTTGCACACTCGCATACACAAACACAGACACATGGCCCTGAGAAAGGCGTGCACACAAAGACTGGTTGTCTAACAAAGGTTTATTTAGGTTGTAGTATAGTTTTCAAATGTTCTTAAATAGCCAAAAGTACAAACAGGACAAATAAGGATTAAAAAAGAACAAAAAAGTAATTAACATAAAACAAACAAAAAGATATTTCAAGACCGCTGGTGATGCCAATTCAGGCTTTTTGGTGATGCTTAATACCTCCTCACTCTCTTCTTCCCCATTTCTACCCCTAGCCCCCCTCTATTTACCATCATGTAACACATTCCCTGCCAGCAGTTTGTTCATTTCCTCAGAAATGGCAACCCTGTCCTTCCGTCATTCATGTCACCCTCCC
>CM065684.1:44814355-44829355 GCA_017654935.2 Phymorhynchus buccinoides | reverse complement strand
TATGCGCCTAACTAAGAAATAGTTAGGCCCAGCAATTCCGACTTCGGCTGGAGGAAATGTTTTGAAAGTGTTTCGTGAAAAATGGCAGGAGAATGGACCGGGTAAGGCAGAAAGATAGTAGATGACAGTAAGCAAAGGGAAAAGACAGAGTCAAAGAGAGTGACAGATTAGAGGAAGCTACAAGCACAGAACTTCCAGAAGGCGGGGGAACTATTTATACAAAAGACCCCCGGTATCCCCACGGCCGGGGGAAAGCTACGTAAGCTTATATATGCAGAAAAACAATGAAGCAAATTGAGAAACAGACAAACAGATAAACGGAAAGACAGAGCGAGTAAAGAAACAAGGGTGACGAGGATTTAGAGTCGTGAGAGGAAAGCTGAAGAGAGGACCTGTTTCTACTTGATGACAATCTTAAACTTTGGTATCATTGCGTGGCCATGGCAACCGCCTGTGCAATGGCCCTAGTGAATCACTCACAATCGTGCCAGCACTCGCGCGCGCGCACACACTCACACATACATTCATCGACGCACGCACACACATAGGGGAAGACGGAGTAAAAAGCCCATGGGCGGATAAGAAGCCCAAGCAAATTTCAGTCAAATTTGCCCATGAGACGAATGCTAAGCACTAACACTCGTCTCATGGGCAAAATGTGACTGAAATTTTATTTCTTTCATGAGATAATTGGCATGGGCTTCTTACCCGCCCATGGGCTTTTTACCCCGTCTTACCCTAATATGCTCGTACGCACACATACACACGCATGCATATATGCACTATTCTCTCACTCTCTCTCTCTCTCTCTCTCTCTCTCTCTCTCTCTCTCTCTCTCTCTCTCTCTCTCTCTCTCTCTCTCTCTAATCCACTCACACAAGAAAATGAACAGTATCCTTGGAATGGTTATTAATAAAATTAAAAACTCCAGAAGCAGGCAGCAGACCTTCAGAAGACAAGTCCTGCACCATAGACGTCATCATTCCCCGACGCCATTATTATTCAGGGCCCTGCACTCTGCCAGTCGTCATTTTCTCCCAGAAATCCCCCGGACCGGAAAATGAGTCTTCTTCTCCCCTCTTTGGAGAAAGAAAATGAGGATGAGTAATATAAGACCGTGAATGAAAAAGAAAAATGCTGAAGATAGCGAGAGGGGTTATGTATGGAAGTGGGGTGTGGGTGCGGAGATCTGAGCAGCCATACGATCCAGCATTGTTTCTGGACATACATTTTGAAGAGAAATACCGATCGGCCAAGGAATAATACTCAAAGTAATAACTTTACTAATGTACGTAAGACAATGTACTGATGTTGTAAATGGCTTACTATCAAAATGAGTGAAAAATATTTTCATCCTTAATTAATAATTTAAAGACCCACCACGTCACGTGTCAGAATCACGATTTTCACGTGTCAAGATGTGCCACCACCCCTACATTTCTCGGTTTTTTCCATTTTTCCGTTCTTGCCTTTCTTACCCAACATTAAGCTGTATTTTATTAACCTTTTCAGGTAATTAATCGCAGTCATGATAAAGGCCATTTTCTAATAGGACCCCCCCCCCCCCCCCCCCCCCCCCCCCCTATGTAGTGCAGTACACCGCGGCATTTGTCACAGTTCTGGTTCATTGCGTTTTTCCGTCTTGCATTTATCTTCTACTATTATTGAATGCATGTGTTTCATTATGTAAATGGATGAAAATTAGTGTGAAATATAGCAAATGATAGAGGATGAAGTACTCAATCTGCAGTAAGAAAGGCAAGAACGGAAAAATGGAAGCAATCGAGAAATGGAGGAGGGGGGGGGGGGGCATCTTTACCTTTACCGAAATCTTACGAAATCTTCTTAGCATAAGAGGGAATGTGACACGTGACGTGGGGGGTCTTTAAGAGACTCTTTCTCAATAATAGGCCTATATCATTAATTTTGAGAGGCCATCGACTTTCAATAGGATGATTAATTAGGCAATGACAATCACGTGGATCAATGAAAAATGGACGATGCTGTAGTTTCTACGATAATCAGCATGTTGAATCCATCATGTTACACGTATCATAACCGAACAGGCCTATGGTCGCAATGGTCACAAACGTTTAGCCGCCTCACACTACCCAAACGTTTTAGTTGCAAGAAATTTCAGTTCTGAACTTTATTCAACTGCTTGTGGCCGTGTGCCGTCTTCATTATCAGCAAGCATTGGCTGTGTTCCCTGAGTGAGTTGGAAGTAAATGGTGCAGTCGCCAATTCTTTCCGATCTTCCTTCCTTCCTTCCAGTAAGTGACCACAGTCAAACTTGACTATTCTGTCACTGTAGAAATTAGGGATCTGCGGAAGAGCGCCTTAATACAGGGAGAGGGGTAGAGGTGGAGGGAATGGGGGGAGGGGGGGGGGGGGAGTGTTGCTGGATAACTATTTGGTGACCATCGACACAAAAGTGTCGATGGTCTTGGCCTGCACAGCTTCCTGGGGCAGCTCGTTCCAGTCCCGGATTGTACGTGGGAGGAAGCTGGCTTGTCGGTACTGAGTACGACAGAAAATCTGAGAGAGCTGACGTGGGTGAGTGCGTCGCTGACGCGCTGGCGGTGGTATCAGTTTTTGTTGCAGAATGTCCATGCACACCTCTTCCTCTTGCAGCTTGAAGAGCATCACAAGCCTTGCGGAAAGTCGACGCTGCTGCAGTGAGGGCCATCCAAGCTGTTCAAGCATTGAAGTGACACTAGACGTGTTTCGAAAACGTCTGAGGACGAAGCGTGCTGCACGCCGCTGGACTGCCTCCAGTCTGTCGATGTCCTGTTGTTGGTGAGGGTCCCAGACTGATGATGAATACTCTAGGACCGGACGGACGAATGATTTGTAGGCCAACTCCCTGATGGTCTGGGAGCTGACTTTCAAATTTCTTCTCAGGAAGCCTAGGGTCTTGTTGGCTTGCGCGCAGATGTTCTCAATGTGTCTCTTCCAGCTCAGCTCCTTTGTGAGAGTCACTCCAAGGTACTTGATGGAGTCGACTGCTTGCAGGTTGTGGCCATGCAGCTGGTAATGATGCTGCCGGGGCTTTCTGCTTCTTGCTACGCTCAAGGTGTTACACTTGCCAGGGTGGAAAACCATGTCCCAGCTCTTCTCCCACTCAACGAGTCGATGGAGGTCATCCTGTAGCTGGTCATGATCCTGGGGCGCCGCAACAACCTTGTAGACAGCAGTATCATCAGCGAAGAGCCGTGCCATTGATGTCAGCTTCTCAGGTAGATCATTAATGTACGCTAAGAAAAGACAGGGTCCTAAGACTGAGCCTTGTGGTACTCCTGAGCGGACATCAGTAAAGCTGGAAGAGACCCCATTTACCACCACTGCCTGGCGTCTGTCTCTGAGGAAGTCTGCGATCCACCTGTTGATTTCACCACGAATCCCATAGTTATGGAGCTTGTGCAGGAGGAGATTGTGGTTGACCTTGTCAAACGCTTTCGCGAAGTCCATGACAAGGACATCTGTCTGCCGCCCGTTTTCCATGTTTTCCATGAGTTCGTCGACAAATTCCAGAAGTTGTGTTTTACATGACCTCCTTTTTCTGAAGCCGTGCTGGTGTCTGCAGAGTATCCCCTGTTGTTCCAGGTGATGCATGATGGTACTGGTGACAATATGCTCCATGATTTTGCATGGCACGCTGGTGAGGGACACTGGGTGGTAATTGCTTGGGTCGTACTGTTCACCTTTCTTGTAGATGGGAGTTACGTTGGCATCCTTCCAGTCAGATGGAACAGTCCCGGTGTTAATGGATGACTGGTAAATGGTGGCTAAAATAGGAGCGATTTCAGATGACAACTCCTTCAGTACCCGGGGACTGATGTTATCGGGTCCACTGGCTTTGTTGGGGTCAAGTCCAGACAGCAGTTTTCTCACTCCATCCTCAGAGATTTGAATTTCTTCCAGTGCAGGGCAGTCTGCTGGCTCCATCTTGCATTTATCCTTAAACTCATCCCTTGAGTACTCTTTACCTTCGCTAAAGACTGATTGGAAGTGTCTGTTCAGAATCTCAGCCTGTGCTGAAGGTTCCGATGTCAGACGTCCATCAGCCTTAAGCGGTGCCACTCCTGAATTGGATGATTTCAGGTGCTTCATGAAGGACCAGAAGCGTTTGTTCTTTGTGGTTTGTGCTCGCCCTGGTTCGAAACTGGTATTGGTTGTGAAGATGTTGTTGAGATAGTCCCAATAAGCCCTGCGTAGCCGTCTTTGAACTTCTCTTCTAAGTCTTTTTACCTTCTTTTTCAGCTTAGAAGTTCCTCGCTTGCGCATTTTCTTGAAGGTTTTATCTCTTCTTCTAATCAACCTTCGTATCTCAGGGGTGATCCATGGTTGGCTTTCTTTGGATTTTGCCATCTTGTGTGGTATTGATCTTTTCACTGCATCCAGAAGAGCTCTCTTGAATTTTGTCCACAGGTCCTCTGTACTGAGTTCATGCTTTTCCTTCTCTATCTCAGTTGCCAAGTCAGCCATTTGCTTCTTCATTTTCTCCCAGTCTGCGTTTTTGTACAGGGGGATAAATCTGGGGACTTGTTTCTTCCGCTTCCCGTGAATCTGAACCTCACAGTAAACTCCGTCATGATCTGACAGACCTGGTAGCACTTCAATGCGTGGTATGAGCTCTGGACAGTTGGTGATTAACAAGTCCAGGGTGTTTTCCTCTCTGGTTGGTGGCTCGACCAGTTGTTCCACACCACAGTCAAAGAGGATAGTCATGAGCTCTCTATGAAGATTTGGGTAAGGGTAGCTGGGTTTTAGTTCTGCGTTCTTCCAGTCCCATCCTGGGAAGTTTAGATCCCCCCCTACCAGATCTGCTTGCTGTTGCATTTGAACAATAATTGTATTAACTGTAGCTGTTCTTGATTTTGCTTGTTTTCTCCTGAACAGAAAACAAGCGCGAAATCGGGATAGGGGGACAACATTTTGGACAGGAGAAGGGGTGAAGAGAAACGGATGGACTGGTGATGTGGTGTGAAACAATTTGCGGCTGGCACTTGTTGCTGCCAGAAGTCACCGTTCTGGGTTCGCTTGTCACAGTTTGAAGGGGTGAACATCATCAAAGCCATGCTAATAAGAAAACCTTCGTTCATTCTCCGTTTCAATCAATGTCTATGTTATTCTTGCTACGTGTGCTTGCTAAAGTACACGATAACATTATTAATGAACTATCACTATTTCCCCATGGCAACACAGTGAGTTGTAGGTCATATTATAAGTCAGCTGTAAGTCATTATGAGTGGCCTAACCACACTTTGGACTAACACTGTGTTGCCATGGGGGAATAGAGATACTTTGTGAATAATGTTAACGTGTACACATATCTTGATCGTTACCTCCTCTTTTGCCTTTGAATGTCAATCGGTTTTGTCCCCAGTTAAAACCACAGCTCATGATTCGAGAAAGTTACAAGCACGAACTTCCAGAGGGTGGGAGAACTATTTGTTAAAAAAAGACACCCCCTCCCCCCCGGTATTCCTATGGGACATAGCTCAAGATAAGATCATAGATGGCATTTTTTTTAATGAAATGAATTTGGGCTTCGCCTAAAGAATTTGCTCTTTCGAAAACTAGGCCTATTATATTAGCCTATATATTTATCTAGAAACCAGCGTGACGTCTGCAGATTTTGAACAAATTGAAGCACAGATATTTCTTGGAGAAAAATCTCTCTCTCTCTCTCTCTCTCTCTCTCTCTCTCTCTCTCTCTCTCTCTCTCTCTCTCTCTCTCTCTCTCTCTCTCTCTGTTTGTGTGTCATGTGTGTACCTGTTATGTGAAACAAATATCACGAGAAAGAAAGGAACAATAAGCTTTATTTCTCTCCCTTAATCTGAAGCTTTTTGGTGAGTGAGTGTGTATGTGTGTGTGTGTGTGTGTGTGTGTGTGTGTGTGTGTGCGTGCGTGCGTGCGTGCGTGCCTGTGCGTGCGTGTGTGCGTACGCGTGCGCTTGCATGTAGTGTGTGCAATTCAATTATGTACACGTGTGTTATTACATGCATAATGATGTGTGTCTCGCGCGCAGCTGACCTTGACCGTTCGTTGACATCACCACCGGAAGCAGCGAGCCGTGTGACGAAGTGCACTAGATCGGTGACGACATTACCCCATGGCGGGGCGTGAGGGCAAAAGAGAAGAGAGATTGGAAAAGCTGTTGGTTCTTCTACCCATCAAGGGGAAAGGTGTGAAAGTCGTAGTAGTAAGCTCTGTTCCCCAGGGTTTCTGGATTATTGACAGATGAAGATGGTTGGTTTTCAAGGCAGCAACAGTTATTGCGTGACTCCTCTCATTTTTGCTGCTACTGCTAATTATATTCTTCTTTTTATTCTTTCATGTTTGGTTTCGTCGTTTCCTCCTCCTCCTCCTCCTCCTTCTTCTTCTTCTTCTTCAGGTTTAGTTTTGTCTTTTCTCCTCCTCCTCCTCCTCCTCCTCTTCCTCCTCTTCCTTCTTCAAGTTTGGTTTCGTCTTTTCGTCTTGGAAAAGAGAGACAGTCATTGAGAAAATGAGTTTGAAAGAGAGTGATGGGGCTGGAAGGTAGAGGCCGGATGATGAGGAAGTAGGGAGAAAAGAGGGCCCTCTCTTGCTGAGGGAAGTGGGGGATTTAGGTGTACCTGTTATGTGAAACAAATATCACGAAAAAGAAAGGGACAATAAGCTTTATTTATCTCCCTTAATCTAAAGCATTTTGGTGTGTTTGTGTGTGTGTGTGTGTATGTGTGCGCGCGTGTGCGTGTGCGTGTGCGTGTGTGTGTTTGTGTGTGTGTGTGACAGAATTGAGTATAAATTAAACACACTTTGCTATAAATCTATTCATAAAGCTGCTCCATCTTACCTCTGCGACAATATTTCCATCTATACGCCAGTTCGCACTTTACGTTCAGTTTCTGACCCTCTTTCTCTCCAGATCCCTAGGTATAAGCTTTCAACTGTTGGTCGGCGCTCTTTTGCTGTCTCAGGACCGACCTCCTGGAACAAACTTCCTCTCTCCCTCCGTCAGCGACCGACTCTCTCTGCTTTCAAAGCTAACCTCAAAACCCACCTGTTCCCCCGTCATTAAAGCTCCTCTCTCTTTCTCTTCTCTCTCTTGCCATTAGGTCTGTTTCTGCTATATTCCATTTATGTTATCCGTGTGTGTTCGCTTTGTATTGCATTTGTGTTTGAATGCGCTTTGAATGCTAACGTGTGTGTGCGCTTTGATTTGATTTCTATCAAGATTCAGCGCCGTATAAATACTGTATGTTGTTGTTGTTGTTGTGTCCCATATGGCTTCGGCCGAGAGGACGCTAAGAATAATTAATAAAATTTAAAAAATTGTTGTTGTACGCGTGCGTGCGTACGCGTGCGTGCGTTTGCTTGTGTAGTAAATCTGCTTAACGTCCTCCGGTCTGGAACAGACACATATGGGACATTAGTAGATATAAAGATGGTGGGAACGATACTGGAGGCAATTCCCGAAGGCAGTGCAACACCAGTAAAGTCCCGAATTTTGTAACAATAGTTTTGCTAGTATAAGTTTGCTATGTCGCAAATTATTTTGTTTGCTTGTGTGTGTGTGTGTGTGTGTGTGTGTGTGTGTGTGTGTGTGTGTGTGTGTGTGTGTGTGTGTGTGTGTGTGTGTGTGTGTGTGTGTGTGTGTGTGTGTGTGTGTGTGTGTGTGTGTGTGTGTGTGTGTGTGCGTGTGTGCGTGTGTGTGCGTGCGTGCGTGCACGCACGCACGCTTGTGTGTAGTGTGTGCCTTTCAATTATGCACACGTGTGTTATTACATGTATAATGATGTGTGTCTCGCGCGCATCTGACCTTGACCGTTCGTTGACATCACCACCGGAAGCAGAGAGCCGTGTGACGAAGTGCACTAGTTTCGGTGACGACATTACCCCATGGCGGGGCGTGAGGGCAAAAGAGAAGAGAGATTGGAAAAGCTGTTGGTTCTTCTACCCATCAAGGGGAAAGGTGTGAAAGTCGTAGTAGTAAGCTCTGTTCCCCAGGGTTTCTGGATTATTGACAGATGAAGATGGTTTTCAAGGCAGCAACAGTTATTGCGTGACTCCTCTCATTTTTGCTGCTGGTTATATTCTTCTTTTTATTCTACTTCTTCTTCATGTTTGGTTTCGTCGTTTCCTCCTCTTCCTCCTTCTTCTTCAGGTTTAGTTTTGTCTTTTCTCCTCCTCCTACTCCTCCTCCTCCTCCTCCTCCTCCTCTTCCTTCTTCTTCAAGATTGGTTTCGTTTTTTTCTTTCTACCCCTCCTCCTTCTTCTTCTCTTCCTCCTCCTGCTCCTCCTCCTCCTTCTTTTTATTTCTTTGAATGACAAACTCCGAAACGAACAGACGAAGCCAAGTAGCCAATAGAGAAGAGGGTTGTCAAAAAGAAAGAATTAGAAGAAAACAAACATATAAAGCTTGGAAAGAGAGACAGTCATTGAGAAAATGAGATTGAGAGAGAGTGATGGGGCTGGAGGATAGAGGCCGGATGAGGAGGACGTAGGGAGAAAAGAGGGCCCTATCTTGCTGAGAGAAGTGGGGGTGTAGGTGAGGGGGTGGGGGCGTGGACAAGAGCTTTCAGTGACGTACTGCCCCTTGGGAGGACACTGTTTCCATCTTCACCCTCACCTTTCGTTGCTGCACGCTTCCACTCATCCATCCATCCATCCATCCATCCATCCATCCACCCATCAACCAATCCATTCATCCGTCCGTCCGTATATCTTTCCTTCCATTTGTCCATTCATCCATCAGGTCTTTCATCCATCGATCCATCCGTGTATCATGAAGCCATGTGTGTGTTTTTTCTCATAAATCCAATTATGGGGTTTGTATTTATCTCATTGTGCCCCCCACCCCACCACCTTTTTTTGTTTTGCTCCTTTTTGGTGGGTAGTGGTGTTGCAGTAGTCCCCCCCCCCCCCCCCCCCCCATGAACCTGAAGCCTCCTAAAGGATGCGATAAGGTTAGCTTCTATTCAATTAGAGAGAGACATAGGGGGAGAGAAAGGAGCATGAGGAGAGAGATGGAGATAGAGAGAGAGTGTGCGTGTGTGTGTGTGTGTGTGTGGGGGGGGGGGGGGTGCGTGCGTGTGTGCGTTTATGTGCGCGCGTGCGTGCCTGGGTGTGAAAATGGGTGTGTGCGTTTGATGCGTGCTTGTGCGTGTGCGCGCGTGTGTAAGCATGTGTTTGTGGGTGTGGGTGGGGAGGGGGGTGTATGAAAACATTGATGTATCTCTTTGTGCTATTGTCATGATAGGGGCTGTTGGCCTAGGTCATTAAACATTCCGAGTCCGAGTCCAAGTCTCTCTCTCTCTCTCTCTCTCTCTCTCTCTCTCTCTCTCTCTCTCTCTCTCTCTCTCTCTCTCTCTCTCTCTCTCTCTCTCTCTGAGCGTGCGTGTGTGTGTATGTGTGTGCGTGTGTGTGTGCGTCCCCCTAACTCCATCGATCTTTACCAAAACCTCGTCTATTCTTAATGTATTCTCTGGTATCAGAAATTCAACTCAAATTAACCAAACTTTCTCCCTCCAAATTGCTCCTAATAGATTTTCGTCCAATGTGAAACACTCATAATTTTGATTGTTAGTACATAACTTCCAGAAGGTGGGAGAACTATTTATGCAAAAGACCCCCCGGATTCCCTACGGGGGGAGAACCCATCTGGCTGAAATGGCCATCCCCCCAAATTTCCCCACAGTCGCAGAAACACACACACACACACACGTCATTTTGACCTCTGGTCCGCTGATAACAGAAAAATGGTCGTCTTCCTCCCTAGGGATTGTCTTTTAGTCCTTTGCCCTCGAGACGCAATGTTTGGGTGGGGGGTGGGGGGGGGGGGGGGGGGAGGGTAAATTTAGAGAGTATGGTGGGGAAGGTGGTGTGGTCAGTGAGACTGGTGGTGGGTGACCTTGAGTGCTTGAGTACAAGCAGCTCGAGTTGTTAGTTGGAGGGTGTCTGGCCGTTAAAGTCAAATGGTTGTCATCGTTCGAAAGAGATTGTTCCATCCAACCCTAAAATATTACCTTTCTTATAGAATTCAAGACAACAACCAAAAAACAAAACAAAAAACCAAAAAAACCGGAAAACACGCACCTTTTTTTTTACAATTCTCGTTTATTTTTCATTGATTTGTCCGAAATAGAAAGAGTTAAATTCAAATTAACCAAACTTCCCCCTCCAAATTGCTCTTAATGGATTCTCATCCAATACGAAACCCTCATAATAATTAATATTGCTTGTTAATTCTCTTCACTATATCCACGTCTTTAAAAATAGGAAGTTCAAATCTTGACAGGTTCACTCTCCCAAATGAAGACCCATACCATTCACTGACACACCATCGACCCAACAGTTATAACATTGAACCCCATCCTTCTTCTTCTTCTGCGTTCCCAGGTCATATTGCTATAATGGGTGAGGTAGGTATGTGTCTGGTTTTCAATTTTCTCCGATGCATGCAGCCGACACATTCTAATTTCGAAGGAGATCAAAGAGGAAAATTATTTGGAAGATTTTATTTTGGAAAAAAAAGGCAGGAGAATGGGCTAAAATAGTGGATGCTAGTAAGAAAAGGAAAAGGCACAGTCATAAAGAGTGATAGATCAGATAGTTTCTAGCACAGAACTTCCAGAAGGTGGGGAACTATTGACACAAAAGACTCCCGTATCCCCACGGGGAGAACCCATCTGGCTGAAATGGCCATCCCCCCAATGAGAGACTTAGTGCGATTTTTCTCACGCCAGAGGGCATGACGCTCGTGTGGGGCTAATCCTCTCTATATTATTAGTCGGGGATAAAGAAAGAGAGAGAGACAGTGAGTGGTCCTACCATCACTCTCTCTCTCACTACGCCCAAGTAAGAAAATCGCGTGATAAGCCCCTAGCGCATTGACTGCCCTCTGGCGTGAAAAATATCGCCATAGGTTGACCATTCCTCCCCAGTCCCAGGGGGAAAAAAGCGTCACTTGGACCTCTGGTCCGGTGATAACGGAAAATGGTCGTCTTCCTCCCTAGGGATTTCTTTTTAGTAAAGGAGTGACCTCGAGGCGCCAGGGAGGATGGTGTGTGTGAGTGGGGGGGTGGGTGAAGTTAGAGAGTAGGGTGGGGGAGGTGGTGTGGTCAGAGAGACTGGTGGTGGGTGACCTTGAGTGGTTGAGTACAAGCAGCTAGAGTTGTTATTAGGAGGGTGTCTGGCCGTTAATGTCAAATGGTTGTCATCGCTACCTTGCGAATGAAGTGCAGAGGGCCGTTTCACAAGGGCTAACGTTACGTAGCGTGAGCGCAAATCGGCAAAAACGGTACTAAGAAACACCTCTTTCGCCGACGTTTGCTAAAAACGTTTTGTGGCTACTCCCAAAGTATCTCTTGGCGAACTATCACGTGACTAGCATGGGGTGAATACATTTCTTGTTGTTGATTGGTCCATTAAAGATTGGTTAAAATAAAAAAATAAAAAATTGACCAATCAGACAAGAGCTTGTAATATTCTTACGCAAACGTTTTCTAAAATGTTTCTTAGGCCCCGTTTGGCGTAAGCGTTATTCGCGCGGCGACCGTTATCTAGAGAATCTCGACCCTGGAGTCTGTTTGACTTGTCCTTGTATTAAGACCCCGTTGTTCGCGATTTCAAGAAAAAATATAAATAAAGATAAAAACACTTTAGGCGCAATTTTTATTTTATTTTATCGACAAACTCCATTCAAGCATAAAAAGCCTGTCGTCGTTTCACATTATTTTGCACCCAATTAGCTGAGTTTGTGCTGTACTATCTTAATTATTAAATAACAAAACATCTGGACTTTCCTGGTATTGCAGTACCTCCAGGATCGTCCCATTATCTTTATAGATATTAATGTCTCATGTGTTTGTTAAAGGCTAGAGGACGTTAAACGAACTTTCATTCATCACACTTGCACCCACATTTAACTCTTCGGTCACCCTTCCCCCTCCCTATCCGCCTCCCATCAAAGTTTCGCGACTTTGAGAATGAAGGTCGTGGACATGGGGGAGTGTGTGTGTGTGGGGGGAGGGGGGGGGGGATAAAGTTCAAGATTGCCAACTCTTTTCCCTGTTACTTAACGTGTCTCTTCCTTTTGATGTCCGCTTCCGAATCCTTTCACGTGTTCTCTCTTATATAACCTTTTCTTGTTTGTTTTTTATTAGATTTTTAGTCCCCGAGCCGAAGGTTCGGGGAGCTATTGTTTTTGTCTGGTCCGTCCGTCCGTCCGGTGTCCGTCCGTCCGGCGTGCCTCCGTCCGTCCGGCTATTCGTCCGTTTTTCTAAAAAAAACTATTCAGTGTATCATCATCAAATTTGGTGTACTAGTTTGCCAAGATGCAAGCTATCCACTGATGTATTTAGTTTTACATTAAGGTCAAGGTCGCGCCAGTTACGGGGTTCAAACCCCGAAAAACATAATCGCTAATATCTCGCGAAGTTTTGCATGTATTTTAATGCAGTTTTTTTCACAACATTTCTTGATGAATGGTCTATAACACAGTTGTCATGAATTTTTCTGTGTGCTCGTGTGCGCATGATCGCGCGCGCTCAAATCACGGGTCCGAACCCCAAGGCTATATATTAAAAAAAAATCAGTTACGTGCTGTTTTGATGCGTTTTTATGTAGTTACGTGCTGTTTTGATGCGTTTTTATGTATGTGTACAACCGACACATTCCGATTTCGGAGTAGCTCGGCGATGCTGCGAGGGGACTTTGCAGCCGCTCGGAGTTGCACTTGGGTTTTTTAAGACAGAGACAGATGGACAGACAGACAGAGAGACAAACATTAAAACAAACTAAAAAAAAAGTGAAAGAAAAGGATAGTAATAGATATGGGATAGTGGGGGGGGGGGGGGGGGGGGGGGGGGGGGGGGGGGGGGGGGGGGGGGGGGAGACAAAACGGGGATGTCAAAAGAGATTCGTTCCATCCAACCCTAAAATAGTATCTTTCTTATAGAATTCAAGACACCCCCCACCCCCCACCCCCACCCCCAAAAAAGCTTTTTTTTTCTTCCAATTCTCGTTTATTTTTCATTGATTTGTCCGAAATAGAAAGAGACACCAACACGTCATATCGCGTGCCTTCTTTGTTTTTTCGCCATCTTCATCACACCCCAGTCCCCAACTCTCTCCCTATTATATCCCCCTTATTTTCTTGGGACATGGTCTAGCTTCTGAACAAGATTTTTCACCTGATGAAAAGGGATTTTTAACGGCAAAGCCTTCAAGGCTCACTTGCTTTGTGTTTTTGGAGATAGATCTAAGTGTCAGATTTTTCTTTTACTTTCACATTAACTCCATAACAGCTTCTAGCTTGTTGCTGCTGATACGTTTACTGTCTATGTTTGTTCATGTACTGTGGACCTAATGAAATTGGGCTTTTTAGCTCCATACCACTCCAAAGATCAATTCAAAAGTCAGAAAGGGTATAATTTCTATACAGAACATATCAGCTTGATATGATATACCACCATACACGATACATGTCTGACAATTTAAATAAATTCATGCATTGCTGGCATATCAGCATAGTAATATAAGCCCACCCACCCACCCACCCACCCTCTTCCCCGTAAGAATCAAATGGTTTCCTGAATAACATGATTTTGATATCTCAGGATTTTTTTCCATCTCCTTCAGCTCCTTCTACCCAATGTCATTTCAAAGGCACCGAAAACTTGTTAGTCCCCGAGCCGAAGGTTAGGAGAGCTATTGTTTTTGTCTGGTCCGTCCGTCCGTCCGTCCATCCGGTGTCCGGCGTGCCTCCGTCCGTCCGGCTATTCGTCCGTTTTTCTCAAAAACTATTCAGTCTATCATAATCAAATTTGGCATCTGCCAAGATGCCAGCTATCCACTGATGTATTTAGTTTTACATTAAGGTCAAGGTCGCGCCAGTTACGGGGTTCAATCCCCGAAACACATAATCGCTAATATCTCGCGAAGTTTTGCAAGTATTTTAATGCAGTTTTTTTCACAACATTTCTTGATGAATGGTCTATAACACAGTTGTTATGAATTTTTCTGTGCGCGCGTGTGCGCATGATCGCGCGCGCTCAAACGTAACACTCCACCACTTACCTTCAAAACTGACAGAAGGCCGATATGCTAGGGGGGAAACCAAATTATCTTTTTGGAATACTAACCCTAACCCTAACCCTATAAGACGGGAAAACGCAACGAACCACAACTGTGACAAATCGCGGTGTACTGCAGTTTGTGGGGGGTAGGGTTAGGTTTAGGGCTAGGGTTAGGGATAGGGTTAGTATTCCAAAAAGGTTATTAGCTAAAAATGTTCCTAAAATACGCCTACAGCTTTATGTATGGTAAGAAAGGCAAAAACGGAAAAATAGAATTAACCGAGACATGCAGGGGTGGTGGCACATCTTTACCAAAATGTTAGTAAAGTAAATCTGTTTAACGTCCTCCGGTCTGGAACAGACACATATGGGACATTAGTAGATGTAAAGATGGTGGGAACGATCCTGGAGGCATTGCCCGAAGTCCGTGCAACACCAGTAAAGTCCCGAATTTTTTTTTGACAATACAGATAGTTTACAGAACCTGTTGTTTTTGTGTGTGCATTTATAGCCTCTTGCGTGTGAATGATTCTTTCATATTTTAAACGGTTATGATAATTTGTTATCATGTAGTGTGACTGAGCCTCTGTCGTTTACATTTAATGCAAACTGTAGGTTCAAAGAGAAAAGAGAAACGATTTCTTGCTGGGGGTGGGGAGGTAGGGTGGGGGGTTGCCCCACTAAATACCATATCTACATGTTGATAATGACGATGTTCAGGATGAAAATGAAAGTGGTCAAAATGAAGACAACATAGATATTGAAATTGCGGATATGTGACTATCTGCTGTCTAAAAGCAATAAAAAAAAATTAATCATCTGTAACTCACAAAACTATTGGTTTTCTTATGACAATAAAAGTTCTGTACTCGTTCTTGTTCTTGTTCTCACACACACGCGCGCGCGCGCGCACACACACACACACACATTGAC
>CM065684.1:44781855-44811855 GCA_017654935.2 Phymorhynchus buccinoides | reverse complement strand
TGCCACCCTGAGTATGTGACGACAACAGCTTCCGGTACGGAGCAGGTCACCCGGTGGCCCTGAAAATCCTTTGGGGAGAAGACTGCTCAACAACACCAACGATACAAGACAAGCGGACTACAGGAGCACCTGGACAACCTTCAAATTTGGCTTGTCTCACTGCTCAAGTCTCTTACCGCCTAATCAGTAGATGCCAACTTAACACAAGCATCAAGATCAAGAAACTACACGGATGCTGACTCGGGACAAGATATTCTTCGACTCGGATTCCGTCCGAAATGTTCCAGTAGCCGGAGGTGCATCCTCGTCTGTATGGGGTGTGTGACGTAGTGCCAGAATCACTGATCTACGACGACGTCTGCCACGTCAAGAACTCCTGTCCCATCATCAACAACCCCATCATCATCATCACCATCTCACCGGGAAGACTTCGACTACAGGAATATTGCATAGCTAATAGGACGCTGAACTCACTGACCATCAAGCAAGCAAGCAAGCATCTTTTTCAAACAGGACATAAGAAAAGAAAAAATGTTTTAATTGGAATAAACAAATAAAAATCGGTTGCACAAGCATCTGCATAACACCTTTTAATTTACAAATAGCAGTGCACGTAAATACCTATTTCATGAAATGGGCAAGCTGGTGGGCAATTTAACGGATTGGGTGTAACATGCGCATCTCTTGCTTGGAACCCACAAGGTACGGAAGACTTCCGGATTGTCGTTCTTGCAAACCAAAACATCAAAAATGGCCGACCTAGCAAACGGAGCCGCGACCACAAACAGCAATCGAGGTCATCTAAGAACAAACACGTTTTTAATTTGTGTTTTCTGTGTTGCTCTTGAATAATTAAATCCCATGTTATTGATTGCTTTAAAAAGTTCGTGCATTTTTATGCCTACTCTTGGCAAGTTTTGCAAAGAAATCTCATCGATTGAGGAAACTGGAAAGCAGCAGCGCCCGGGCCGTGTCAGTTCGGAGTTCCTTCTGTTTCACTTCAGGACGTTTCAAATCTATAATAAATAAAAAATAATGCGCAAAGGCAAATTCTGAATTTTTAGGATTTTTATTCTTTCACAAAAACTTAAGCTGTGTTGCATTTCGGTCTGTCAATGAAATTATCCGCAGCCGCTTGCAACCTGCAGACCATCTCATCTGGCATCATCAGGGGGAGCTACTCTTCTTCTTCTCATTAGCAGCCAACTTCATCATGTTGAAGATTCTGCTGCACTCTATTAGGGGGTAGCACGCTAAAGAAAGAAAATAACAGCAAAAATAGAGTAGAAAGTAAAATGATAAGACATTATGAGAAGATGGTCAGGAATAATTTAAGAATTTGTAGATACGCCGTTTAGGCTACTAATAGTAATACAGTAATAGAAAAAGATACTAAACTTGTAGAAGAATATCTATAACTAGTATAAGATTCAAAATTAAAGAAGTTAGTCAGATATTTGAGGTTTTAATTATTATTTTTTTAAGAGTAGTGTCAGTGTGGGTGAGTGTGATAGACTAGAGGAGAAAGACAAGAGTTAAAAGTCATGCACAATCATTAAATGCCCCCGGTCTAGCCATGGACACCCGGGCCCCACATGATGATTGCAGAGTGCGTCATGTATGACCGTTAAGTCCCCCCGGATCAGCCAGGGAAACTCTGGCCCCGCATGATGCATGCAAAGGAGTATTGGTAAAGGTCAAGATGTGCCCCCCCCCCCCCTACATTTCTCGGTTAATTCCATTTTTCCGTTTTTGCCTTTCTTACCAAACATAAAGCTGTATTTTATTAACCTTTTTGGAATAATATTAATAACCCTATCCCTAACCCTCTATAAGATGGAAAAACGCAATGAACCACGACTGTGACAAATGTGTGGTGTACTGCAGTACATGGGGGGGGGGGGGGGGGGGGGGGGGTGTGTTATCATTCCAAAAAGATAATTAGCTGAAAATGTTCATAAAATACAGCTTCATGTTTGGTAAGAAAGGCAAAAATGGAATTAACCGAGAAATGCAGGCGTGGCATATCTTTCCGGAGTATTTACTAATTTAGGGGACATAAGGCTTTAAGAAGGCCACACATTTTGCATGCTAAAAGGACCATCAACCTTTATTTCGCAGTATCCGGGCAAGATCAATCCGGTTACCATAGCGGTCTCCGGGGGTGAACCCTGACCGGCACAGCTCCTGCCCTTCATATATCACTACTTTGATCTATGACCCCTACTTCCCTAATTTAATGTGTGGTTGGGGGAGGGGGAGATGACTGAGGCAGGTGGTTTGGTGGAGGTGCTTATGGAGGGCTCTTACAGATTGGATTCTTTTATTTCGTGTATTTACTATTTTATGGTTTAGTAAAGTAAAGGATAAGGTTTGGGATAGGACTGTGGCCAGGCAAAAACGGTCTAAGAGGAGAAAGACAAGAGTTAAAAGTCATGCACAATCATTAAATGCCCCCGGTCTAGCCATGGACACCCGGGCCCCACATGATGATTGCAGAGTGCGTCATGTATGACCGTTAAGTCCCCCCGGATCAGCCAGGGAAACTCTGGCCCCGCATGATGCATGCAAAGGAGTATTGGTAAAGGTCAAGATGTGCCCCCCCTTCGTTTGCCGATAATTCATCATGAACTAGGTGTTTGGCAAGAACAAAACACCACATGAACTTCATGTGGCGTTTTGTTCTTGCCAAACACCTAGCAAGTGGCTAACTATCCGGAACATAGTTGGGGGTGAATACATTTCTTGTTGATTGGTCCATTAAAGTTTGTTTTATAATAATAAAATAAAAAAGGACCAATCAGACAAGAGCTTGTAATATTATTCCGCAAACGTTTTCTAAAGTGTTTCTTTTGGCGTAACAGTTATGCGCGCGGCGACCATCATCTAGAGAAATTCGACCTTGGTTAGAGTGTGCAAAGTATATTTTCCTTTGAGCCATAACTGCATCCTAAGCGCACGTAGACATTAGACGCGGAAGACTTGAAGACCCTATGCACTTATCCGTAAATAATTGAGGAAAAAAAAGGAACAAAATAAGTGGTTTCCTTTTTTTATGGAGTTTCCGCTTGGAACATATGCGTATGTCATACTATGTGTCTACGTGCGCAAAGAGTTGTTGCTGTAGACAGTATGTTAATTGTTATAAAATGTTAATGAACGGGGGTTTATTGTGTGTGTTTTCAGGCAGCGCAAGTGAGGTTGTCGAAAACAGCAGTGAGACAGAGACACATGATGGGAAGTCCGAGGAAGAGAGGCGCAAGGAAACGGAGCTGGAGAAATACTGGCGAGCAGTGAAAGACAATCCCATGGACTTCACTGCATGGACCTACCTCCTGCAATATGTTGAGCAAGAGGTTCGTCTGAGCATGGTTGTCAAAGATCATTTCACCACTAGAAGAATATCACTCAATGTATCCATAAATTGTCTCATTGTTATTTCATCTTCGCTTCATGTCACATGCATTGTATCATTGTCTCCATCTCATCATCATTCTCTGTCTGTCATGTTTTCAGACCCACTGAGGACCTATTTCTTCATTGCTGTCCATAAATAAAGACGTTGAAGCGAGCAAAGAGTGTTTTGTGCTCATTCAACCACCTGGGAATTTTAAAAACAAACATGACTCAAAATCTGTTAATTTTGATGTGTTGGGCTTACCAGTTGATCAAATCAAGGCACATCATCTGACATAGCTGAAAACGACAATTTGCACAAATAAAAAGACTGACAATGACGCCATATGAACAAATTAGATGTAATTTGACATGAAATCACTGAAATCTTGTTGTTTTTCTCTTCTCCAGTGAAGTGACGTCTTGCGTCTTACTGCAGTATGTTTTGTGCACAGCGATATGTTTTGTGCACAGCAATCTGTTACTATGTTAGATATATCTATCTTCAGAGCATTATTGCAGTCTTTGAAATTCAGTATTCAAATGTAAAGTGTTGATGCTTTTTTTTTTTTTTTTCAAGATTTGTTTTGATGGGTAGCAAACACTGACAGTTTCAGATTCAGAGATTGTGATTCAAAATGATGATGAAAATGCTGCTGTTACAGTGTTAGTGTTATATACACTATAATACAGTCACATAATATGACAATGTACATACGTGCACACACACACAATGTACATTGTAAGGAAAAACCATGCTGTACACATATAAATATTAAAGTGTAGGCCTGTGAAAATAAATTCTCAAATACTGTGATAGTTGGGGATTTTAGGGTGCCTTTTTTCTTTCTTTTGTTTTTTTTTTGGGGGTGGAATTTACGGGGGGGGGGGGGGGGGGGGGGGGGTAGGCAACGCCTAGTAACGGTAACGCCAAGTACTGGTAATGCTGAGTACAGCAAATTTGAAGCGATTCGGTTAAGAGAAGGCGGAGTTATAAGGCCCCGTTTCCCGTTGGCGCTGCTCTGAGAGTGATGCGCTCTCCCTAGTAACGGTAACGCCGAGTAACGGTAATGCCAAGTACTGGTAACGCTGAGTACAGCAAATTTGAAGCGATTCGGTTAAGAAACGGCGGAGTTATAAGGCCCCGTTTCCCGTTGGCGCTGCTCTGAGAGTGACGCGCTCTCCCGATTCTCTTCCAATTTGCTGCCAGGCTTTGCCCCGGCCACAGCAAGCCTGAAAGCAAATTTGAAGCGAATCGGCTAAGAAACGGCGAAGTTATTTGTGAAATGGTGAAGCGGCATATATCACACGCATTTATGAATCGATTCGCTTCCGGTTTGGCACATCGATAGTCACCGTCCCCGGTCATCTACCTACCAAATTTGAAGGCAAATAGAAATACCGGAGATACGGGCGCCAAGAGGCCGGCGGATACACGTTTCGCGCATTTGCCAAACCGCGCAAATGACACGGCCGCCTTAGGGCTTTTAGCAAATTTGAAGCGATTCAGTCGAAAAAAGGCGGAATTATAAGGCCCGTTTTGTGTTTCAGACACACACACGCACGGACACTTGGCTTTTTATGATATGATTTTATAGTGGCTGCGTATACATGTGCTTGTTTATTGTTATCAATGCAGATGGCAAATGTAGATCTTATGTATCTATGGATTTCCTTTTCTGCCACAGGGAAACGAGATGATGTGCAGTGAAGCCTATGATGCCTTTTTCCAACGTTATCCCTACTGCTACGGCTATTGGAAAAAGTACAGTGACATGCATAAAAAGCATGGTGATCTCATCAAGGCAGCAGAAGTAAGTATCCTTTGTCGCTTATAAACCATTTGTTTTTCTTACGTAGTCCTTCTTCCATTTTGTTTATATGTAGTGATGACTTGCTTCATAGTCATGAGAAAGATAATCAACTTTCAACAGTGACAAGTCATATATTTTTTTTTTTTAAACGCCTATACCTACATTGGGCATTGGTTCAAGAGTTTACATTTCCAGAGTGGCCAAGTGGATAGATAGAGAATGTATTCTTAAGACTAAGAGTAACTTAATAATGATACTGCTATTTATTTAACCCTTTCACCGCCAGCCATATTTCAGCCCAAAATTTCCATTAATTTTACCTGGGTTGAGAACAAAATCCATCTGCAGTATTGGGGATTCTTCTGTGGCATAGCCTATATAAAATAAGGTCTATCCTTACTTCCCAAAACTAAGACAATCGGGTCTTTGGATAATAGACCCCAATTTGATGCCTTTTAGTGACATAGGTGTTAAATCACTGTGGTGCTAAAATGCGACTTTGGCGGTGAAAGGGTCAAAACAAGAAATCAATTGCTTATGATTAATAATATACTTTCTTGGTGTAGATTTCGTATCTGACTTTGTTTTGGGGAAGTAAATACGTTGGAAGAGAGGACGGGCTCCGCCTTACACTGTAGCAAGCCCTAATGTCCAGCTAGACACAGTGAATGATTAAATAAATCTCATAAGTATCAAATATCTTCAACCTGATGAAGTTGGCTGATTGACTTGAAGAAGAAGACCTTTTAACCGGTAGATTATATACTCTTAAGCTCGAGTTTACTTGAATTAATTGTTTTAAGAGACATGCTTATGCCCAATTGTTTGGCTTGGCTTTGAGTGCAAAATAATGCAAGTATAATGCACATATTTTTCTTGTTGATTTATGTGTAGTGTTACACGAAGGAATAGTTAAAGAAATTAAGTTGCCAACTTTTACACTTTGTAATGATTATCTCCCTTATTGAATACTCGTGCCCTTTGTGGGGGTGGTGATGGTATTATGTTTGCTTGTGTAAGACTAAGAAAGAGACTGAGCTAAATATTAGCGGGGTTTCTTTTAGCAGTAAGTACTGTCAGCTTGATTTAACACAGCTGCACTATTTTTTTAAAGTTTAATCTTTCCTGAAGTTGTGTGTGTTCTTTGTATGCATACATAATTTTATTAATATTTTAGCCTAAAGGACTTAAAATTTATCAACCATATTTAAAATGCATTCAATAAGAATAAGAATGTGCAATATAAGCAGGTCATTGTGTTGAACCTTTGTTGCTTTTTTTGGTTGGTTGGTTTGTGTTTTGTGGTGTGCTGTTTTATTAACACCGGAACATGACAGATTTCCGGATTTGGAATGCCAAACTTGTGGCTTCCACTCAGTTTTTGGAGTGTAAAAACTTATGGTTTTTGGAGTGTAAAAAAATTTGGCTTCTGGTTTTTGGAGTGCAAAAATTTGTGTCTTCCTGATTTTGGAAGCCAACTTGTGTCATAATGATAGTCTGCCCAACAAAAGTTTCGATGGTCATGAAAATACTGGAATGGAGGTTTCGATGTTGAACCATTTTTGAAGGAAAGTTCAGGTTTTGGGTTTTCATGATCTTTTATTTCAGGTTTTTGAGTTTTAAGCAATTCAAATTCAGGTTTTGGGACCTCCCACTAACACCCCTGTATGAACATCCGACCCATAGGGGAAAATATACCTTAAGTTTTTATTTTGTTCAAAAGTATACTAATTATTAAGTGTATAGATTTATAACTTTTCCCATAAATGTTACAAATATAGTTATGGACGGTTGCTTTTTCCTAATAGCGCTGTATAATGTAAGGTTTTCAAGCTTGCAAACACATTCAGGGGTGCAAGTAAACATGGGACACACTGGCAGTCAAGCTCATTGTATTTAACTTAAAATACATGCGCACATGAGAACTTACGCACTGCATGCATCCACCACACACACACAAGCAGGAAAGTTGTACATTGAAAATGTGTACAGAAGCATTCTTTTTAATATGCAAATTATCATTTTGATCTTTCAGGGAAAACTATACAATTTGCTGTTTCATTTTACAGGAATTTCTACAGATCCTGACCAGATGACTTGTTTTTCAAAATGTTGGTTTCAGTTTTGAATTTGTCTGTTTATCCTACTATGAGAAACAGAATAAAATTAACAGAATTTTGGTATTATCATATTTTTCGGACTATAAGGCAATGCTGTTTTCCCCAGATCGACATCCCGGTGCTTTATAATATGGTGTGAATTATTGTTTAAAAAAAATGTAAGACAAGGGCATCCCTGAGCGGCAGATATATCTGTCACCTGTTTCGCCACGCACTTACGACACCACAGCATAATTTCATGGGTGCAACTTTTCCTGGTATACAACTACAAGGATTTCCTGTTTTTGAATTCTACCAGAAAAGGAATTTCTTTTTTATTTTATTTTGTCAAACAAGATCTTTGTGTGTCTACTGTATTTTTCAAACACTTTAAAATAGTATTATAAATTGTGGAAAAAGCAAACTAAAATATTTTCATAAATCAATTTTTTCTTTAGCTGCAGGAGGACATTACCCCTAGACTCCGGTTTCAAGTTTTTTTCATTTTGTGTAGTTGCACCCATGTATTTTAATGCACTAACATGTTCTACATGTTGTATTACACACAGACACAAAATTTTAAGTTATTCCATGCATGGTTCACGAAAATGGTAAGCGGAGACATGTTTGCTGCTCAGCGACACTTAAACCCCACAGGCCATAATTTGTGCTGCAATGTCTTCTACTCTTAGTATTACACACACACACAAAATTTGACGTGATTCCATGCAAGTACTTCATGAGATATAAGAGGGTGAAGAAAAACGGAACATGTCTGCCGCTAGGCAATACTTTATTTGCACCAATGTCTCATATTTTTAGTACTGCACCCTCACACAAAATGCGAAAGGATTCTATCGTCTAGTTCACGAGATATGGCTCAGACATGAAATATATAGCACAAAGAAGGAAGTTTCAGTCTTCAAAGTCAAACTTCAAGGTGAAGGTCAGCACGCCGATAATTTATGCTTGGATGTCTTTTAATCTAGGTGATGCACCACAATATACAATCTGAAGCGATTCTGTCAAGTAAAAATGTGGAAAATATGGCTTAAAACCCCAATTATTAGACCCCTACCACTTTCAAGGCATACCGATCTCCTTGACCTTGACCTTGATCAGTACCCCATCATCAGAATCAGCATACGCCAATGCACCTACATGCCAAGTTTGACGATTGTAGAAGTTATGGCCCCCTAAAGATTTTCGGTTTCAAGGTCATGCATGAAGGTCAAAGTCACAACAGCGATGATGTATGCAAAAATGCCTTCCTCTCTTGGTGATACACCACCACACAAAATTTGAAGTGATTCTGTCAAGCGGTTGGGGAAATATACCTGGACAGACAGAAAAACAAACAAACAAAATGAGAGACGCCGCTCACCGCAAAGTCCATCTCCTGACAGTGACGGACAATAACAAAATCAGAGTTTTGTGTCATATTTGGTGGTGCGCCTTATAGTCCGAAAAATACGGTATTTAAATCTTATACCATTTCATTCTGCCTTTTATGTAAAATTTAAAAAGTATGTTGAAGCTGCCTCTGCCACCATTGGTTGTCTTTATCCACCCCAGTGTCAAAGGAAAATGTTGATAACATAATTGGAAATCAACTCCTGAGGGTTTTTTCTGTATTTAATTTGTGTCAGTAAATGTAAGTTTTGAAAAGTGTTTCTCAATTATAAAAACTTAAAATTTGACTTGAATTTCAAAATAATTAAAAGTTCTATGCTTTGATGCAAACTTTGTCTGACTATATACCGTTCAAAGATTGAAGATTTTGAAGAGAAGTTCATGTGAAAACAGTGCTATAATTAACATATGAACACAGTACTAAATTAGTAATGAACTATGGAAGCTTGATGTTATTGTATGTAACTTTTCTCCTGTAGTGAGACTGCATCAACAGCGCGTGTCGATGGCTCATTGGTTGTGAATGAGCGTGTGTCACATCTGCGACAGACGCCAGCCACACCAAACAGCCTTGACACGGAACCCCGGGCAATCTTAACGTCTGCTGGGAAAGCCTCCATCGGCCACAAACACAAAGGGTAAAACTATGCCAAGTCCGTCGCCGCAACCGATTTATTATGGCCCCGAATCGGGCCATTCGGTGTGATCGATACCTCGACCGTCGGTGTCATGTACATTTCGATTTTTTGGTTATTTTTTGCTTAAGATCTGAAGGCAGATGTACGGTGATGAGAGGTTTCGTGTGTGGTGATTTTCGTGTTGTGTATCATTCCAGGTGTTTGAGCGCGGCCTGAAGGCGATTCCACTGAGCGTGGATTTGTGGTTGAACTACATCAACTTCTACACCTCCGAGTTCAGCAACGAGGAGGACTCGGACACAAAACTCAGGAAGTAAGTGCTCACTAGAAATCAGAAAAACGTTTTGTTTCTCTACATGGGTACAATCTGATGAACGCATTCTAAGGGTATGTCTGTGCATGGAGTGTGTCAGTTGTCAGATTCTTTTTTCTTTCGTTATTGTCTGTTGAAACTATGAAGTGATAAAACTGTTTATATTTCAGGCTGTATGAGCGAGCCATTGCTGCAGCTGGGACTGACTTCCGTTCAGACAAGCTGTGGGATTCCTACATTGCCTGGGAGAGGAGCAAAAGCCGGTTAAAGGCAGTGACAACATTGTACGACAAACTGATCAAAATCCCTACCCAGCTGTACAGTCATCATTTTGATAAGTGAGTTGTCGACAGTCATCATTTTGATGACCAAATTGTTTCCACTGAAAGGCTTTTGATGGTTTTCTTTGATGTTCTCACGCTTATCTGTGCCATTGCTTTGGATATAAAGAACAAGGTAACGTTATGTTTGTGTTTTGTATCATTCACTTATTGTCTACATTGGTTGTATTTTTGAAACAAGTTTGCTCTTGTTCTGGTTCTGTTTCTTATACGTTGAAGAAGATTATGTAAGCTATTTACTCAAAGGAATGGGAGAGCGTATTGAGAGTTGACTTGATCAAATATAATTATGCTGTCCAGATGTAAAAGACAGTCTGCCCTAAAAAAAGAAGAAGGAGAAAAAAGTGCTGTGTGTTGTGCTGTGAAGCATCAGTTTCCTCCCAAGTTTGTGTTTGTGAGATGTTTCTGTCAGGCTTCAGGTTTATTACTTTTTAGAAGATATATCCTATTCTGTAGTAAAGTATGATACATTCTGAAACGTACTAGAGGATAGTTTATGTCGCTCGTGCACTCTGCATACATAATCCTTTCGGCTTAATTCTTCACAGCAACCCTGTTGATAGTTTCTGTCCTGTGTCCTGGTAAAACTAAGAGATCTTGTGCAGTGCATATGTGAGCCTTTACATTAACCCTTTCAACGCCAGCCACTTTTCGGCTAAAACTTTCCATCAAACTTACCTGGGCAGAGAAAAGATTATATGTGCAATATTGGGGATTCCTCTGTGACATGCATAAAATAGGGCCTATCCTTACCTCCCAAAATGAAGAACATAAGGTCACTGGATAACAGACCCTCATCTGATGTCTTTCAGTGACATGGGTGTTAAATCATTGTGGTGCCAAGAGGCGACAGTAGCGATGAAAGGGTTCACCCATAGGCAAAACTTGTACGTTTCAGCATGAAGACGCACATATTGAAGCACCACCCCAGAGAACTGCTGGACCTGGATGAGTTCCTGCGCGTGAGGCAGGAGGTGGTGGCCAAGTCCCACAACTACGAGGAGGACGATGAGGCGGGCCTGGAAACCGCCGCCCTCGGCATCGACGACCCTCCCGGAGCTGATGGACCCCCGGGCCTTGATGTTGCCGTAAGACATTTCACTATCATTGGGGTGGGGGGGGGGGGGGGGGGGGTTGAAGGGAGGTGGGTGTTAGTGTGTTGTGTTATGATTATATGCAATGCATTCTCTAATGTATTCATTTTCATAGAGATGTATGGTGAGGATACGTGAACCAGTCTGTTATAAATGTTTGTACGAATGGTGAGTGAAAAGCGCATTGAGTTGCTTAGCATGATTATGCGCTATGTAAGCATTATTAATTATTAATTATTATTATTATTATCGATGATTACAGCGACATAGTAGTCAAAAGTGAATGCTAAAATGGAAGGAAGAACTTGTGATAGCATTTCTGACTGTTAGCTGCTCTTTGGACATCAGTCTCCCCGTGGGGATACCAGGCTGCTCTTTGGACATCGGTCTCCCCGTGGGGATACCAGGGTGCTCTTTCAGCTTCAGCTGCAGGAAATCTTTGTCAGAGTTTCTTAAAAAAAAGGCAGGAGAGATTGTAGCTGACAGTAGGTATTCCAAAGCCCTGCCTTGCAGCTGTGACAAACTGCCCAGAATGCCGATTTTTGCTTGTTTTCAACTTTCATTTTTTCCTTCCTGAATGAAAATTATGAATAAAAACTCATACCAAATTGTACTTCTGTCTTTTGTGGTTCTATTGGTGTGCTTTTTATTCTTGTGTATGATGTGTTATTATTTTAAAACATTTGTTGAAAATACCAACCGTATTGGAGTTTTTGGCCGCCGACAAGCCTTCTGACTAAGGCCGTCGGCACCCCCCGGCACTTCATGGCTTTGGATGAGCCTGCCCATTTACTCAATATTAACTAAAGTGGTTCTATCTAAAAGGAAATTGAATGCTCTTTAAAACCATGCACTTTTTGAAAGGGTGGGGTCATGTTAAGCTGGTTAAAATTTAGTTCAAACTTTTCAAAGTAAAATTTCTGATCGAAAATGACAACATTTTTGCGTGAAAGTTACACCGATCGAAAGCTTGAGGTTTTCTCTTCCCGTGACGACATGTTCTATTTGTATCCGACCAATGGGCAGGCTCAACCACGAACCCAAACTCCGCGGAGCGCGTGACCTCATTCAGCCATTTACAACTAGCCGACAAAAATGGCGCACGCACGACAACGCTAACAGAGGTTCAGTTTCATCGCGAAAATATTGCCCATCTTGAAATTATCTACGATATTGATTCCATGCTAGGTGAGTATTGCTGTTTAAGATTATATTCGTGCATTTTTTATGCATATATGATGTAAAGTTTTGTATTTCCGTAAAACATGACATCGTTCTTGAGCTAGAAATCAAATCTTTGACACGGCGAGCAGTCGAGTACTATCGAAGCCGAGCTAATTTTTTCTCATCATGTAAACCGATCATAACCATTATAGATGTTTTGGAAAAAGCCTATTATTAACGCTTAAAGATGTAATTAGGAATAAAATTGAAAGATTTTAAAGAAATCGATCAAAATGTGAGATCACGTGATGTTGAAAAAATGGTCTGTCTGACTAGTTAGACTGAGTGACTTCCCTTGGCAATATTCGATTCTGTTTTTCGATCGGCCTAGGCCTAGGATCAGAATTATATTTCCTCGTTTTTTGCCCAATACTTATTCAAATCAGTAATTGTTTTGGTTAAAATTATTGCGCTTCTAGACTTCTGCATGTATTTTGCAAAAGATTCAACTGTTTGTTTCTGAATTGAAAACCTTTAGTCAGTAAAGTGAAGCATCTTCAACTTCAAGTTCAAACCAGATTCTGAGATAGAGAGGAATATCATGCTAGGCCTAAGTAAACGTTGTCTTGGCCTAGACCTACGGCTACCAACAAAATCGAAACTAGTTAATGCTAAGCAAAACTACAAAAAACAGTCAATTGTTCTCAATATTGTGTTTCATTAACAATGAACAGATACTGGAGAATGCACACACACTAACAGTAACAATACATTGAATGATTGATAAAGGTCTGCTGTTTCTCATTCACAAACATGAGATTTTGATTTCTGCACGCTTTATTTTACACACACACACACTACAAGGAACTTAACTCAAGCACCTAGCAACCCAATAATAAACATACAATTAAAGACCCAACTGGGTTATATGCACACACACAACACACAATGCATGTGGATGTACCTGAATTAAGACAATTTGATGCAGTTTCAAGTTTCAGGCAACTGACTTCCTAAAACTCTCTCTCTCTCTCTCTCACTCTCTCTCTCTCTGCAGACATGGGAATTGTCCGCAATTTTTTTTTTTTTTAAGGCAAACTTTTACTAAAAGTTTTAGTTACTAAATACTTCAATTTTTAGAATATTATATTTTAATGCTGTAAAAATGAGGGCTTTTCAGAATTTTTTTGTCTCTGACAATTCCCATGCCTGCTCTCTCTCTCGCGCACACACACGCACACACACACACACACACTAAGGGGAGAGAGAGACTAAATATGCGCTTAAAATTTTAAAAACGAAGTTCAACAAAGACATAATATAATTATAATAATTTTATTAATAGCTCACACACATGCAAATATGCATGCACATAGGCACATAACCTTTCTCTCGTTCTGTGTGTGCGACTAAATTAATACAATGTTCTATTGCATTGCCTGACCTAGGGCCCAACATACGTGGTCGTCAACGACTGACAGGAAGTCAACTACCACCTGATGTGATTCATAATCACCGTACTGGGAGTGAGCCAATTAGGAGTTTTCAAATAAATTTGGGAGATTCGCTTCAGATTATTTAAATATTAGCTTCATTTTACTTTGTCTTTGAAAAAAAAGATGGGAAAATTATATTTCAGGTGGGGGAAAAAATTGGACTGTGGATTGAAGTTGTTTTTTTCCCTCAAGTTTAAATTCATGTAAGGATTTCACAACAGAATCTTAACGCAAAGCACTTGTGTCTTGCTTAGTTGCTAAAGATGAAAATATATGGAAGTATTCATTTAGGAAAATAAAAGTTAAATCAAAGAACTGACGCATATATTCTGTTTTATTATGCTGCAGGTGGCGAAATGGTTCCAAGATCTGATTCCTGGTTCCGGGTTTCCACCTGAACGTGCCAGGAACCTCTCAGGACTGACGGAAACTCACCTGTCAAAGCATTGCTTGTCAAAGAATTTGACATTGTCACTTTGAATAATGCATTACGGCATAACTCAATCAAGTCTATGTGCATCATGCAAAAATATTTGTTTTTTGTTCCTTGTTGTATTGTTGTCCGCCAGCTAGTGAATGATCACTTGACGTCACGCGCTGCATGCCTTTTTGGCAATTGTTTGAGCGTGCCCATTGGTCGGATAAAAATAGAACATGTCACGGGAAGAGGAAACCCCAAGCTTTCAATCGGTGTAACTTTTATGCAAAAATCTTATTTTCGATAAGACATTTTATTTTGAACAGTTTGAACTAAATTTTAACCAGCCTAACATTGCCCCACCCTTTCAAAAAGTACATGGTTTTAAAGAGCATTCAATTTTCTTTTAGATAGAACCATTTTAGTTAATATTGAGTAAAGGGGCACGCTCATCCAAAGCCATGAAGTGCCGGGGGGTGCCGACGGCCTTAGTCTGAAGGCTCTGGCGGCGGCCAAAATCTCCAATACGGTTGGTATTTTCAACAAATATTTTAAAATAATAACACATCATACACAAGAATAAAAAGCACACCAATAAAACCACAAAAGACAGAAGTACAATTTGGTATGAGCTTTTATTCATAATTTTCATTCAGGAAGAAAAAAAAAGAAAGTTGAAAATGTGAAAAAATTAAAAATTTGAATATTTTTGTAAAAAAAAAGCCTTAAAATTTTAAATGTTTTGTAAATTTAGCACTTTTACTTGTTTTCAGAGTAGAGGACATTAAAAACTTGACAATTTGGTATAAAGGGCAACTCAGTAGCATTAAAAATGACAAAGTTATAGCAATTTGAAAAACCTTCAAAATTGATCCTTTTTGGCCAGGCGCTCAAATTCGATGATGTACCATTTTCATTGGACCAGTATGATGTAACTATCACAAACAGAGTTCTGAAAAAAATTGAGCATAATCTCTATGTTACTATTAAGTTGTAATCCAGATTTTGTAGTTATGGTACTGAAAACAACTGTGTACCAGACCTTTGAAATACCCCCATTGTGCGATTTTGTTCCAAGAATCTGTGGAAATAACTTAATTTTTGACCGAGTTTGGAGATTTACAACTTTTTTTGTAAAGCATTTGATGTCAACAAATTTTGTGTGTTTGATTACCAGTATATAAAGATTAAAAATCAGAACTTTTAGATCTCTGTGACTTTATGTTTTTTTGCTGTGTGCGAGTGAAAATGGCACAAAAATGTTGCCGAAAAATCTTCTAAGTCCAAAAATCACATAAAACGTCATAACTTTTTTATTTTTTACCACACAGACTTGTTTCTGGTATCACATTAATCAGGATCAAAAGATCTATCAAACTGTAGCAACAGACAATGTGTAGCATGTATTATTGAAAACCCCTTTGGAATACCTACTGACAGTAACTTGAGTAAGCAAAGGAAAAAAGCAGAGTCAAAGAGAGTGACAGATTAGAGGAAGTTGCAAGCACAGAACTTCCAGAAGGTGGGGGAAGTATTTGTACAACCTCCCTCCCCCCTCACTTCCCCCACTCCCTTTCCCCTCCCTTCCCCGGTATCCTCACAAAGGATTATGTTGCTTAATATATGGTTCCGTTATCATTGGTGCTTATACATATTCTTCTTGTTCAGGTGGATGATGGAGAAATTAAAAAAGTCAAGGCCAAACTGCTCGAAGCAAAAGAAGCCATTTTTAAGCAGAATGAAAACGAAGTCAGCAAGCGATGGGCATTTGAGGAAGCTGTGAGTAGATTTGATTCTTTATAATATTTGCTTTATCTTCTTCATATCAAACAGGGTGTTGTTTTGTTATCAACTCATGTAGAAGTTAGTATAGACTGTATTTTCAAATATAATTCATTCCCCTTTGAAGATATGCTCATTAACTTTTAGCTCTGCCATCTTGTTTAATTTTACACTGCAGCCACCTTTAACTGTATATCTTTGTAGAACATATCTAGAGAAACAAATTGTAACATCATGGGTGCAACTTTTTTCCTGGTAATGGTATACAAGGATTTCCTGTTTTTGAATTTTACCAGAAAAGGAAGTTCCTTTTTTTATAATTTGTTAAAAAAAAAATTTTTTGTGTCTACTGTATTTTTCAAACACTTTAAAATAAGCATTTGTATAAATTGTGGAAAAAAACTAACTAAAATACCTTCATAAATCAATTTTTGCTTCAGCTTCAGGGGGACATTATCCCTGGACCCCGGCCTTTCAGTTTTTTTTATATTTTGTGCAGTTGCACCCATGTAAGATGATGCGATTGTGTGTTGTCAGATCCGCAGACCTTACTTTCACGTGAAGCCGTTGGAGAGGGCTCAGCTGAAGAACTGGCGCGAGTACATGGACTTTGAGATTGGCACCAACAACCACGAGCGCATTGTGGTGCTGTTTGAACGCTGCATGATCGCCTGTGCCCTCTACGAAGACTTCTGGATGAAGGTGATGGGTGCGGCACGATGTTGTGTTTGAAAAAACGATGGGCTATGTTATCAATGTTAAGTGATTGCTTTCTATTTGGTAGTGATATTAATCAATAGCAATCGATAGACAGGAAAATATAACTGTCAAACTTCGGCCAAGTCCTTCGGGTGGGGACTTAAAGCTAGTCTGTCTTGTGCGCTTAACCCTTTACATATGTAAAAAGCCCACGGCAAGTCGGTAAGAGCATGGAGAGATCCCGCTGTCTGGTATGACCAAATTGATAGCTAGGTTTGCCTCAGAACGGGAAAGGGGCGTGGCAATGAAGGGGTTAATTTTTTTTTCTTCAGAGTTCAGTGTTATATGTTTTGTTTTGTGCATGGTATGTTTTTCTTTGTGTGCAGTACGCCAAGTACCTTGAACAACAGAACAGCATTGAGGGAGTGAGGAACGTGTACCGGCGTGCCTGTGACATTCACCTGCCGAAGAAGCCCTACATTCACCTGGCCTGGGCAGCCTTCGAGGAAAGGCAAGGTAGGGACAGAAAGATGGCATTCAAGGCAAAAGGTTACATGATCATTTGGTTTGGGAAAGCTGGAAAAGAGCAAGAGAGCTTGAGTGCGCTTGCGAGTGTAAGTAGGCTTTGTGTGTGCGGGTTATGATATTGTTTTCGTTGAAATGTGTGGGTTTCTTTTTTTTATTTATCTCTCTATTTCTCACTTTTTCTATCTCCTTCCCCCACCTCTCTTTCTTTCTCCCTCTCTACCCCCCGCCCCCTCTGCCTCTTTCCCACTCTCCTTCCCCCTCTCTCTAACACTTTCCATCCCCCTGTCTCCCTCTCTTCCTTTTCTCTCCCCCTACCTTTCTTTGTCTCCTTCCCTCTCTCCCCCTCTTTCTCTTGCCCCCTTGTTCTTGCCTGTTACTCATTCACTTTCAACTGTATTTGATGGTTTTGATAAACAGGATTCACACGTTTAGCACAAAGACTACACATTTAGCTATCCAGACTACTCACAGCTTGTGTAAGAGGTAACCAGGACGGGTGTTCATGACGAGCGTGTCTTATGCAGTTAACGCGGGTAATAACATGTAAGTTAGCATAAACAGCCAATCGTATTGGCAGTTGTTTCTTGTTTATATGTTGCTACCCATGTTAACTGTTTCAGATACACTCATGAACCCCCTGTGGGGATACTGGGGGGGTCTTTAGTACAAATAGTTCCCCACCTTCTGGAAGCTTTGTGCTAGCAACTTCCTCCAATCTATCACTCTGTTTGCATCTGCCTTTTTCTTCTTCTAGCTATCATTTACTATTTTTCTGACTTAGTTGCCCATTCTCCTCCTACCTTTTAAAAATCTTACAAATAATTTTCTCCTTTGAGCTCCTCCGAAATCGGAATGTGTCGGCTGAATGCAGCGGGGAGACCAGTGAAAACTAAAAACCGGACACTTGCATACCTCACCCGTTATGGCCATATGGCCTGGAATCGCGGAAGAAGAAGAAGAGAAGAATTACCATATTTTTCTGACTTTAAGGCAATCCTTTTTACCCCAGACCCAGGCCCACCCTGCGCCTTATAATGTGACTAATAAAATAGTAATAAAATATAATAACAAGAATCTTAAATTTGGTGGTTGCGCCTTATATTCCGAAAAATACGGTACTATACGAGGCCTGTGTCACTGCTGTGGTTTCAGGCAACTACAAGACGGCCCAAGAGATCCTATCGCGGGTGGACACGAACGTGCCGGGGCTGGTGATGGTGGCCATGAGGCGCATCTCCCTGGAGCGACGCCAGGGCAGCCACGAGGAGGCGGAGCACCTCTTCAAGTGTGTCTCTGTTTGTGTGTGCTTAGTGCATGTGTTTATGTGTTTGTGCATGTTTTTGTGTGTGTGTGTGCATATGTGTATGCGCATGGGTGCTACTCTTTCAGTTTTACACTGATTTCAGTAGATATATTTTTAATTTTACCAGAAACTTTTTTTTTATAATTCATCCAACAACAAAAAATGACCACAAATTATTTGGGGCGTTTTGAACTTGGTTGTTCTATCTTGGAAGTTTACAAAGGCAATGTAATAATTTTACAAGGCTTATCAGACTCAAACTGTCTATCATTTTAACTGTCTGTCTGTTTTGTTATCTCTCTCTTAAGTTGCCCCCCCCCCCCCCCCCGAATGGTCCAACAGGGCTCTGCCCCTGTGCCTGGCCGGGGCCATGGGTCCCTGGATCCCTGCCTTTCATTTTTTGGAGTTGCACCCATGGTATATGTGTTTGTGTGTGCGAGAGTGTGCATGTGTTAATATGTGTGTGGGTGGGTTTGTGTGCATGCGCGAGACGTGCGTGTGCTTGCGTGCAAGAACATTTGAGTGTATTGTGCGTCTTCATGTGTTGTATAAGTACTTTTTAATATATTTTTTGTGTGTCAGTGCTTGCGCCATGTATTACCATTATAGTCTAAGTTGTAGTAGTACTAGTAAGTTCCTGTCAAAAACGTTGTGCCTAATTTTTCGGACTATAAGGCAATACTTTTGTCCAAGATTGAGACCCCTGCGCCTTACAATATGATTGACAATATACTTTTTTAGTAAGAAAATATAATTTAAAAAATGAGTTTTGTATAAAATTTTGGGTGTGTGCCTTACAGTCTGAAAAATATGGTACTTTTTGTGTCGTCATCTGTAAAGCGCTGTGTAGTCTTTAGTATGATGTTGGTATATAATTGTTTCCGATTATTATTATTATGCAGGGACTACCTGGAGAAGACCACCAGCAACAAGTGTCGCACTTTCTTCGCCATCAAGTACACCAGGTTCCTCCAGAAGGTGAGTGAGCAAGAAAGGAACATCGTTGTTCCATCGTACTGGTTTTCATTTAAAAAATAAAATATCTTGGTTGTATTTTGAAGGTTTGGTGTGTGCGCGCGCGCACACGTATATGTATGTGTGTAGACACATGCCGACCTTTCTTCTTCTTCTTCCTCTTCTGCGTTCCCAGGCCAAAAGGTCATAATGGGTAAAGTATGTACATGTCCGGTTTTCAGTTTTTACTGGTCTCCCCACTGCATGCAGCTGACGCATTCCGATTTCGGAGGAGCTCATTGAGGGAGAAAAGTTATTTGGAAGATTTTTTTTTAGAAAAAAGGCATGAGAATAGGCAAATAAGTCAGTAAGATAGTAGATGACAGTAAACAAAGGAAAAATGCAGTCAAAGAGAGTGGCAGATTAGAGAATGTTACAAGCACGGAACTTCCAGAAGGTGGGGGAACTATTTTTACGAGAAAAAACTGGTATCCCTAAGGGGAGAGACTCATGGAGGGGGCGGGGTCATCCAGCTCCCCATATGGAGGCACGAGGCAGCCACCCACTACCTCAACCTGCCGACCATTCCTCTTTGAGATTTCTTCCACTCAAACTGACATTTGTCTACCCTTCCACTAGACTCCATCACATTTGCTCTAATAAAATATCAGCTTGAGTGTTTCCCTTCAAATGATTTGTTTAAAAGTTATGGGCTTTCTTGCCTTTGGTGTCCAGACACCATCCCCCACCCCTCCTCCCCCTTTGCTTTCTGTTTTTTGCCTGCGCATGCATAGTGTCTCACGGTGTGCTTGTGTGATGAACTGAATCAGTCAAAGAACAAAATAGTTTTTAAATCAAGGTTGGTGCGAGCAAGAAAGATCTGAAAATTAGTCCTATGTTGTGAAAAACCAGCGGTACTAAACTATATAGGGGGTAGAGAGAGGTATTTGATTACTGCAACATGTGCAGTTGTTTTGAACAAACTTTGTTGCAAAGAACATGTCATTGTTTTATTTTATTTTTCATGGAGAAAATGTTAGTTCCAGTTTTTCATTTTAGTCGCTGAAGCATTCTGATTTATAAACGTCTTCTGTGCATTTGCTTTCAAACTAGAAACTCTTTGTGTCTGTGTGTGTGTGTGTGCTTGACTTTAACTGGCTTTTGATCATCAGATGCAACAGATAACCAAGGATGTCAAAAAATACATGGCGCTAGAAGAGTTAAAGAGCCATGTATTTTTTGACGTTCTTGGTTGTCCTTGCATCTTAACCGACAAGAGGGGAGTACCTTTTTTTTTCGAGTGCGCATGCGTTACGGAAAAATCGCTGACATAAAGTCTAAAAATAGTCAAGCACACGGCAGGGTACTTGGCAGTGAATGTCTTTGCATTTGGTGGGAGTATAGAGTGATGCATTCGCCCATGGCGCTAGAACTAGCAGAAGAGTGAATGGTTTCCTGGTGGCTTGTTTCCTTGCAGGTGAGGGGCGACACAGAGGGAGCCAGGGAGGCCATCAGAGAAGCCAGTAACCTTGACAAGGTAATAGGAATTGTTCGGAAATAATTAAGGGGAGTAATTTCATGGTGTATGGGAGTGATCTTGACTAATTCAAGCAGGGGAAGTCACTACCATCAGCAGACATACAGCACTTAGAACACCGTGCGTCATTCTAAAAAAATGTTATTTATATTTTTACGTCACATTTTGCAAGTTTTATCAGTTTGTGGCCACTGGCCACCCCTAATTTTTCTTTAAAAAATGTTTGCAAGTCGCTGACTCGCATCCTGCGGTTTCAAGCTTTGACGCCATTGTTGCATTGTTGCTATGGCATTTGACCGAGCAATGGAGGTAAACAACTCTAATTTTCACGAAGTGCTCTCCCCTAGTTTTTTTTCTCCGAAAATCGTCTATTTGGACAGTGCACTACACACATGTTATACCTCTAGGCATGACAAACACTATAATTTTTGCTCCCCACACATGTTTTTCGTTGAAGTTTGTGAAGTGGTTTCATTTCATATAATTGTATTCAGCATTTTGATTTTAAATTAAAATTTTTAGCTAACAATCATCGCAAGACCCGACAAATACAAGCAAGATTTCATACAGTTCATGGCACGCCAGTTTTTGTTTGGATATAATTATTTGTACTAGGACAGTGTTAAGACCTTCCTTATTTAGACTCCTTTAAGATGTGACCCAATATTTTATTCATCAGTTTTTCCCCTTCATTCCAGACTGCTGAGTGTCCCCCTCCCTATTAAGAATTTTTTGGCTGATTTTTGAAAGTCTTAATACAATAATAGAGATGTTCCACTGTATTCAATAGAATTTAAGCTTAGATTAAATTATCAATTTCAGACATGCCATTTTTGCTCTGATAAATTATATATTTGCATGAGATTCAGTACTTAATATTCGACTTGTCTTTGTTATTATAGTTTATCTTTCCACTTTTTGTTTTCCACGATCCTCAAGCAAATTGAACTTGTCCTGCAGTGTTGTGTTTCGTGATATGCTATTTTTGTTTGTTTTGTTCTTGCAGCAAAACGAGCGTCTGTTCCTGCAGATGCTGGACGTGGAGTACCAGTCCCAGCCGGTGGACGAGACCAAGGTGATGGAGGTGTTCCGGGCCATCCTGTCCAGCGACCTGTCCATCGAGTTCAAGGTCAAGATCTCACAGCGACGCATGGAGTTCCTCGAAGACTTCGGACAGTGCATCAAAAAGTCAGCGTCTGCAACTTTTCTTTATCTGCTTTTAGCGGTTATGGTTCGCTGGTGTGAATGCCGGGCAGAAAGTTTATCTGTGCTCATGTTTTCTAAGTGTCTGTAACAATGCTTTAAGTTGTTGGTACGCGTTGTTTGACCTCTCAATGCCCTGACAAAACATGTTAATTACCGTATTTTTCAGAATACAAGGCGCACCCCCAAATTTTAGAATTACACAAAACTCAGATTTTTTAAATTATATTTTCTTACTATACAGCGGAACCTCCCTTATAAGACCTTAGTAGGTCTTAAATGGGAGGGAGTCTTATTAGGGAGGTTCAATTGTATTATCAATCATATTATAAGGCGTAGGGGTCCCAATCTGGGGAAAAAGTATCGCCTTATAGTCCGGGGAAAAACGGTGCTTAAAGCTATTTGCGGCTCAATGAAGCCAGATTAATCCTTGTCTGATTTGGCTCCAGTCAAGTAGTACATATTGACATTGATTTAAGAGTTCAATGAGATATTCACAATTAAATGACGGTATATTTTGCTCTTCTCTTCTTTATACAACACAAAAGGGTATTGATTTACCTTATTGACACTCCGAGGAAGTCCACAGGAGTGGACAAAATATATTTTAAAAAAACACCACTTTTTGTGTTGTGTAAACAAAAAAATTAGTAAAATGTATTGCATCTACCAATACGATGAACATTTTCAAAGATGAATGATGGTACAAATGACATGATTTATTCACAAGTGTTTTTGACCAGTATCTGTAAACTTATTATTTGCAGAATCACTGAAGCTTACGATGAACACCAGAAGCTGGTCAAAGATCTGAACAGTGACAAACGAAAACGAGTGCCAGACAGCGTGTGAGCTTTACGTCCTTATTTTGAAGTGGATTTGGTTGATTTTTTTGGTGGTTGTTTTTAGAAGCCATCTTGGAGTTGGATTTATTACTTTATTTTGTTTTGTGTTTTGTTTCAAGCCAGATCAGTTCTTGTCTGATTTAGCTGCATTTACACAATTTTAATGTTTGAAATGTTCATATTTCTTTTATTACTACTTACCTTTACTTTGCATGTATATCGGTTTGTTTTTTCTTTCTGTTTGTTTGTTTGTAAATGTCCCTGTTGTTTATAAATGTCTATCACTTAATCAGTGAAGGTAGTTAGGAATGCTGAAATCAGGAATATATAAACTGTCACAAAGAGTTCAGGAATTATGTCATCTGGCAGCTGCAAATCAAAAATGTCTGCTATTACTGGTGGCACACTGAAGCATGATATAGAGTCAATGCTAATGATTTCCCTACCCCTAAGCCCTACCCCTCAATTACACATGCACATTGGAGATGTATGGTGTCCACATCACTCAGCAACGGGGATACGTTGTTCAGGAATGGGAATATTCAGAAAACAGTGGGATGTGTCATTTCAGGATTGAGATAATTTTTCACTTTTGCCCATGCTTAACCCATTCGCCGCCAGCCCTTTTTTTTTTGCCAAAACATACCATTAAACCTAACTGGGAAGAGAAAAAAAATTGTCTGCAATATTGGGAATTCTTCTGTGACATGTCTAGCATTGGGCCAATCCTTACCTCCCCAAATTAAGAAAATAGGGTCTTCGGATAACAGGCCCTGATTTGATGCCTTTTAGTGACATGGGTGTTAAACCATTGCGGTGCATAAATGCGACATTGGCGGTGAAAGGGTTAATTACAGTGATGTCCCAAGGCTCGATTTCTTTGATGTAGCCATACTAATAATTAAAATGTCCCATTGTGGTTCACCCTGTCAGGACAAATGTCCTGTTAAAACTCAGTTTTATTAAAACTAATAAAAGTGAACACTGGTGGGGTCTTTGTCCTGTTGATTTGTGCAAGACCCAGGACATTTTGCCCAAATGATTTGCTTGTTTCGGGACAGTTTGTCACATCACATTCCTACCCTTGGTGCATCCTTGTAAATTACATGTTACACTAGTTATCTGTGGTTTCCTTTATAGCTTAACCCTTTCGCCGCCAATGTCGCATTTATGCACCACAATGGTTTAACACCCATGTCACTAAACTGCATCAAATCGGCCTGTTATCTGAAGACCCTATTTTTTTTAATTTTGGGAGGCAAGGATAGGCCTAATGTACATGACACACAGGAATTCCCAATATAACGGATACTTTTTTTCTTTCTACCCAGTTATGTTTATTGGTATTTTCTGGCTGAAAAATAACTGGCGGTGAAAGGTTATGAATGAACCTTTAATTTAATGTCTTTTCACACGAATAGTGATTTTAGACAAACGGTGAAAGGGTTAAAGCAGCTGCGATACGAATTTCATGGCTGTGCTGTTGCAGTGAGGAGCCCCCTGAGAAGAAAATCAAAGCCGAGCCCGTTCCGGCGGGCCCTCCAGAACCCCCACCCTCTGCACCCCCTCCCCCAGAGCCAATGCCCGCCTACCCCAGTTATTCCAACTGGGGACCCTACTCGGTAAGTTGGTATAAAAAGTTTATTCTTTCACGCTTTTGAATGTTATTCTAATCACATCTCGTGTAAGAGAACAAAAATGTTTTGAAGAGTTTAACTGTTTTTTTCTGAGATGCATCTTAATAATATGTTTGCTTGTCAGTTTTGTTTGTTGCTTCTCAATCAGATGTGTCAGTTTTGTTTGTTGCTTCTCAATCAGATGTGTCAGTTTTGTTTGTTGCTTCTCAATCAGATGTGTCAGTTTTGTTTGTTGCTTCTCAATCAGATGTGTCAGTTTTGTTTGTTGCTTCTCAATCAGATGCATCAGTTTTGTTTGTTGCTTCTCAATCAGATGCATCAGTTTTGTTTGTTGCTTCTCAATCAGATGCGTCAGTTTTGTTTGTTGCTTCTCAATCAGATGTGTCAGTTTTGTTTGTTGCTTCTCAATCAGATGCATCAGTTTTGTTTGTTGCTTCTCAATCAGATGTGTCAGTTTTGTTTGTTGCTTCTCAATCAGATGCATCAGTTTTGTTTGTTACTTCTCAATCAGATGTGTCAGTTTTGTTTGTTGCTTCTCAATCAGATGCATCAGTTTTGTTTGTTACTTCTCAATCAGATGTGTCAGTTTTGTTTGTTGCTTCTCAATCAGATGCATCAGTTTTGTTTGTTACTTCTCAATCAGATGCTTATTTCCTTGAGTATGCATACAGTGGAGCCTCCCTTTTAAGACCTTGAAAATCAACCCCAAAAAGGCCTTAATAGGGAGGGGTCTTAATGAGGCATCTCTGAAATTCAGGTTGCTCCCACCTGGAGAGCGCGTCACAGCCAAAGGCACGCCTCCCTTTTTTTTTTTTCTTTTTTTTGCATGCGATTTTTTCTGTTTATTTATTCGTTTTCAAGCACCACACATCTGGAACAATCTCCCTTTCTCTCTCCACGGCTCTCCATCTCTGTCATCTTTCAAAACTGGCCCGAAGACGCATCTTTTCAAAAAATATCTGTTAATTTATGTCTGTCCATCATGGGTCCTGCTGTGTTAGGAGAATAATGCTATAGAAGATTTTTTTAAATTATTATTATTTAACTTATATTTGAGTACTGTATGTTTGCTATGTGTGTTTTTGTTGTGTTTTTCCAGAGTTATCCTAGCTACCACTCACAGTGGGCCAACTACCCCCCTCCAGCCTACAGCGGTGGATACAACTACTACTGACGTGAAACAGTGCTGTTTGTTTAGTGTTAATATGTTACAGGTTACAACTTGACAGTGGAAATACATTGATTCCACACCGTAATGCTTCGTCGTGCAATGACAATGGTTTTTTTTAAAACATTCTGAACATTTGGGGAGGGGCAATATTACCATGAAAAAAAAGATACTGTGGAACCTCCCTTTTAAGACCTCCCATTATAAGACTCCCTCCCATATAAGACCTATTTCTCTGAGACATTACCCTCTTTGCAAGTATTAAAACTACCTCACTTATAAGACCTCATTTTGGATGGTTTTTGAAGGTCTTAGAAGGGAGGTTCCACTGTATAACCCAATTTCTTGTGGAGTTTTCATAAGAATCTGAGAAATGGCTTCAGGCTGGGTGAAATCCATTCAAACACTGACTGAGAGATTGAAAAGTTAATTAAAAAAATAATTTAGGCCTTTCAAAACTAGTATTTTAAGTAAAATACCAGTAATTACATGACATTTACAATAGTCTCTTTGTGCAGTAAACTGATAAAAGAAAGAAAAATGCAGCAAATAATAATAATAATTGGAATTTATATTGCGCTCTTTCTCTCATGAGCTCAGTGCGCTTTACATTGATAACAATTAAGAACATTAAAGGCAAGCAAATAATAAATCATTAGAAATTAAAATAAACACAATGCTTGCATGCACCATTCTCTTTCTTCCTCTGAAAGCAAACAAATAATAAATCATTAGAAATTAAAATAATAAACATGATGCTTGCACGCACCGTTCTCTTTCTTCCTCTGAAAGCAAACAAATAATAAATCATTAGAAATTAAATTAAACACGATGCTTGCACGCACCATTCTTTTTCTTCCTCACACACACGCACGCACACACATGAAATGTCTTAGCATACAATGTACTTGTTTGGTGGATCATTGTCACCAAGGCATGTTGTAATCATGAATGCGTCTTAGACAGTCAATGCAGGTAGTAGTATGTAAATTAGGCTAAAGAGCTAATCATTTTGGGAGTTTAGTCTAATTTACATACTACTATCCGTGTTGACTGTCTAAGACGCACTCATGATTACACGCCCAAATGTTTAAGTATTATGTGTGGTGGAGCAAGACACTTCATTTGTATGGAACAGGGCATAAACTAAAAACTATGAATTAACCCTTTTGCTGCCAGCCATATTTCAGCCAGAAAATACCATTAAACTTAACGGGGTAGAGACAAAAAATGTATCTGCAATATTGAGAATTCCAGTTTGTGACATGTACAACATTAAATTCGGGAACCAACTTGCTGTCTATGAAGATAGACGTGGCACCAGAGTCGCGGATCGCGTCTACAATCTTGCCCTCTACAACAGAAGCAAATGTTGGGTAGGATGGGCTAGCTGGTTGTGTGGTACCAAATGACACGTTGGCCTGGAACCTTTGACCGCGTCCGGTCGACTGTCTCATGGATTGACTATTGCTCAGGGAAGGACAATTTCTCCAAAAATGATTGGTTCGGCCACAGTTATGACAAGCGGGTGGTCCCCCTTCCTTCTTGGGTGTAGAAGATGGCTCTTCCTTTCTCTCCTCATTGATTCCCTCTGCCCTGTCCTGTTTCGAGTTTCGCATTATCCTAAAACTAAGAAAATAGGATCTTCAAATAACAAGCCCTGATTTGATGCCTTTTAGTGACATGGATTAAACCATTGTGGTGCATAAATGCGACATTGGTGGTGAAAGGGTTAACAAGCCTTGTAAGAATGCTGTATGTAGCTACTCTGCAGCTGTTAAAGGGCTTGATTTTCATGATTACATATCTCATTGTCAACCAGACTGATAATGATACTTACTCGTCAAAATACTTGGGAATGATGATACTTGTTATATGCTGGGCATTGCACTAGCTGTTATGTGTTATTTTGGGTCACAGAAGAGACATTGTGCCATCCCTATCCTAGATGATTTTATGTGGATGACTTCTCTGGTGTGTTTTTTATTTTAAGAAAGGAAAAATAGAGAAATGTTTAGCAATGGAGCATTGGTGTATGTATTTTCAGGGTTCCCTTTCAAAAAGGTTTGTCAGCAATGTAAAGTGGTTATGTTTTTCTTTGTTATTCCTTTAAAGACAACTATTTTGGCTGGAAAGTCTTGACTTATTGAACATATTGAAAACAATTGATCACTTGGTTGTATTATTGTGTTTTATTATGTATTTTTGAATGTTCATTATGTTGTGGAGTTTGGTGCTTACAGTATTATTGATGCATTGTATGTTTTATTTAATGTTAAGGTATTTTAACAGCTTAATTGTCAAAATTGGGCTCAAGCTGTCATTTCAAACATTATTTTACTTACCGTATTTTACAAGGCGCACCTGATTATAAGGCGCACCATCCAAATTTTACACAAAATTCAGATTTTGTTATTATAGTTTCTTACTCTATTATCAGTCACATTATAAGGCGCAGGAAAAAAAGTATTGCCTAAGGCCGGGTTCACATTAGACGCGTAAGTTCCGTACGGAAAACCCTAAATAAGTGGAAGAAAGAAGGATAAAAGTGTACGCATATAGGGGCAATTCGGACACGTGCACAAATCTTTTCCCTTCGTTGTTTCACTTATTTATGGATTGCGCACGGGTTTCCGCATGGAATATCCGCTTATGTGTGTACACAGCCTTATAGTCCTTAAAATGTGGCACATACATGTTTTTGGTTAGAGAATGGCATAAACTTTGAGTGAAAGAGACCTGATCATTATGAGAGTTGTGTGTGTGTTGTGGCAGCTTGTTGACTGTTTAATGGTTTACTTCAAAGAGGATCTTTTTTTCTTTCCTTGTATGGAACAGGGCAATGTTTTAAACATTAGGCTGCTGACTATTGGGTTAATTGAGAAATGTATCTATGCGTGTAAAAAGAGTTCATTGAACACTTTAAGACTTGTGAACGAGGTAAATTAAATAAAGACAAAGCAAAACTAAACATGTTTGTTTTATTTTTTTAATGAGAGAACCAGGAGGGAGTTTTGATGTGTGTGTGTGGTTTTTTTTATTTGTACTTGTGAAGATGACACAACTGTAATCGGAGTAATAAAAAACACTCTTTGTTTTAATTAGGCACATTCATCTTTCTACAAAGTCACTTTTTAAAACAAATATTGATCTAAAAAATAAATGCAACTACTGAGCCTGAATCATCACCAGTTAGAGCAAAAGCCAAAAGGATCACATTCAAGAAAAATGAATAAGTGAGCATTAAAAACAAATTACACTTGTGAACGACACACACACTGGTTATGCAGAAGCAAATTTATTTTTATGTTGTTTATAGTCTTGTCATCAGTAACGGTTTTCTCAGTACTGTCATCACATCAAATACCAAACATTCACATGAATAATACATTGCAACACATACTCATGGATGCAACCTTGCCTCAGCTAAAAGGAGACGCCTGTTTTTCAAAATGTTGACCACAAAAAAAAATGTGATTCAAAGTTCAAGGGGAAAAAAAGTGTAGAATTATCACTTTACAAGCCTGGAATAAGCTTCAAATAGAGTATGATTTTGCCTTTTCTTCAGCTTCGGGGTGGCGTTGACCCCCTGACCCCCCAGGGGTCCTGCCAGAGGACTGAGCGGCCCCTGGACCCCTGCCTTGCCTTTTTGGGGATTTTCTCCAGTTGCATACTTGCCCTACAAACAGACAAAAAAATAAATAAAGCTGACATCAAATTTCCCATTGCGGCCAATAGCCTATAAAGTTAGTGATGAGAGAGTCAGCCTTCCGCTTAACACACACACACACACACCCAACGAGTTTGGGTAAAAAAACACAGGCTGCCACTCTAGTATGTGCTTTTGTTCTGTCTCGCCTTGACTACTGTAACTCACTTCTTGCTGGCTGTCCATCAACTCTCATCTCTAAGCTCCAACGGATCCAGAATAATGCTGCTTGTCTCATTTCTCGCTCCCCTAGGTACGATCATATCACTCCGGTTCTTCGTTCCCTACATTGGCTCCCAGTTCAATCACGTATTGACTACAAAATTCTCCTCCTCGTCTTCAAGTCAAGCTCCCCTGTATCTCTCTGATTTTCATCTCTATGTCCCAGCTCGCCAACTACGTTCGTCTTCTGATTCTCGTCTCCTTTCCCTTCCCTCCATCCGTCTCAA
>CM065684.1:44769925-44772425 GCA_017654935.2 Phymorhynchus buccinoides | reverse complement strand
CTCTCCTCCCTCCCTCTCCTCTCTCTCTCCCTCTCTCTCTCTCTCTATATCTCTCCCTCCCTCCCTCTCTCTCTCTCCCCCCCCCTCTCCCTCTCTCTCTCTCTCCCTCTCTCTCTCTCTCTCTCTCTCTCTCTCTCTCTCTCTCTCTCTCTCTCTCTCTCTCTCTCTCTCTCTCTCTCTCTCTCTCTCTCTCTCTCTCTCTCTCTCTCCTAATAATAGTAGTAGGAGTAGTAATGGTAGTACTAGTAGAAGAAGTAAATTGTAGTGAAAGAGGCGTTTGTCATTTATTTCTTTGTTTGTTTGTTATTCGGTCGGTTAGTTTTCTGTTCTGCTTGTTTTTATTGCCGATGTTGATGCTCTGTCTATCATGTCGTTGCTATAATATTACTGTTGTTGTCTCTGTTGGTGATGTTCCTGTGTCTCAATGTTCTTTTATAGTAGTAGTTATGTATTGCATGCTTAGAACCAAAGACTGAATGGAAGACTAGGCCCAGCCTAAATTCTTATCCTTGTAAAATAAAGTGTTTGAGGTTTGAACTCTCTCTCTCTCTCTCTCTCTCTCCCCCCCTCTCTCTCTCTCTCTCTCTCTCTCTCTCTCTCTCTCTCTCTCTCTCTCTCTCTCTCTCTCTCTCTCTCTCTCTCTCTCTCTCTTCTTTGCTCTCCTCCTTCTGTCTCTGTTTTACTGTGTGCCGAAAGAGCCTGTCACTGAGTGAGACTGAGAGGAATGGAAGTAAAAACAAGAGTAAAGGAGTAGACCTAATTTTCAGCCTAGCTGCTGCTAGCATATTCCGTCCTTTGCTTGTTACCGATTCATGACATTTCCTTTCCCTCTTCTTCTTCTTCTTCTTCTTCTTCTTCTTCTTCTTCTTCTTCTTCTTCTTCTTCTTCTTCTTCTTCTTCTTCTTCTTCTTCTTCTTCTTCTAATCTGTTTCTTCTTCTTCTTGCAGTAGACAACCGCCTTCATCTTTTTGATGGTTCTGTTGTGTGTAAAAACTGGTGATGTGTAAATGCGTCGTTGTTGCATGCCCGCGTGTGTTTATCGTCTTCTTCTTCTTCTTCTTCTTCTTCTTCTTCTTCTGAGAGAGAGAGAGAGAGAGAGAGAGAGAGAGAGAGAGAGAGAGAGAGAGAGAGAGAGAGAGAGAGAGAGAGAGAGAGAGAGAGAGAGAGAGAGAGAGAGAGAGAGAGAGAGAGAGAGAGAGAGAGAGAGAGAGAGAGAGAGAGAGATTTAAAAAGAATCCTCAACACAAGGGAAATAACATACTTTTCAGAAACGTTATGAGGGTTGTGTTGAAGGGATTCTTTCCCTTGGATTTGTTCATTAAAAACACGGTTGTTTTTTTCTGATCAAGAATTCTCTGTGATACATTTTTTGGTTAAAACCATGGAAAAAAAAATCCAACGAATTCAAATATGTATGTGAGGATGAAGACAATTTGATCATATTTTTTTGGCTGAGCTTTTGCCAAACAGAACAGCTACACTGATTCTCCCCCTCTCTCTTTCTCCTTATTGTTGTTGTCGATCCCTGGCTTAAAGACTCCAGGGATCATCCCAAAAGCCAAAGCAATTAAACACTATGGTATAAATGCACCAGATAGGTATGAGAACATTACGTGTGTGACCGGTTTTGATTAGGGATTGATTGGTCTTTGGGGTCCGGCAGTGGGTGGACGCCTCGTGCCTCCTTTCTGGGAGCTGGACGACTCCGCCCTTCACGAGTCTCAGGGGATACCGGGGGTGTCTTTTGTATAGTTTTATAGTTCCCCCAACTTCTGGAAGTTCTGTGCTTATAACTTCCTCTAATCTGTCCCTCTCCTCAATGAACTACCTTTTCCCTGTGCTTTCTGACATCTGCTATCGTTCTGACTTATTGGCCCATTCTCCTGTCCCTCTCCTCAATGAACTACCTTTTCCCTGTGCTTTCTGACATCTGCTATCGTTCTGACTTATTGGCCCATTCTCCTGTCCCTCTCCTCAATGAACTACCTTTTCCCTGTGCTTTCTGACATCTGCTATCGTTCTGACTTATTGGCCCATTCTCCTGTCCCTCTCCTCAATGAACTACCTTTTCTCTGTGCTTTCTGACATCTGCTATCGTTCTGACTTATTGGCCCATTCTCCTGTCCCTCTCCTCAATGAACTACCTTTTATCTGTGCTTTCTGACATCTGCTATCGTTCTGACTTATTGGCCCATTCTCCTGTCCCTCTCCTCAATGAACTACCTTTTCTCTGTGCTTTCTGACATCTGCTATCGTTCTGACTTATTGGCCCTTTCTCCTGTCCCTCTCCTCAATGAACTACCTTTTCCCTGTGCTTTCTGACATCTGCTATCTTTCTGACTTATTGGCCCATTCTCCTGCCCTCTCCTCAATGAACTACCTTTTCCCTGTGCTTTCTGACATCTGCTATCTTTCTGACTTATTGGCCCATTCTCCTGTCCCTCTCCTCAATGAACTACCTTTTCTCTGTGCTTTCTGACATCTGCTATCGTTCTGACTT
>CM065684.1:44747425-44762425 GCA_017654935.2 Phymorhynchus buccinoides | reverse complement strand
TCGCCGTCTTCATCATAGTCGTCCGGAGGTCCCCCAAGATCGGCGGGGAGCTGGGCGGGCCCTACTGGCAGAAGGTGCTGACCAGCTGCGTGTTGGTGACCTTCTGGGTCATCTACATCGTCATCTCCAGCTTGGTTTCCTACTGCTATATTGAAGGGTTCTGAGGGCTTAGGGACAGGTGTCTTTTTGTGTCCTTTCTTTTTGCTACCTTTCTGTCTTTCTGTTGACCTACTGGGTCATCAACATCGTCATCTCCAGCTTGGTTTCCTACTGCTATATTGAAGGGTTCTGAGGGCTTAGGGACAGGTGTCTTTTTGAGTCCTGTCTTTTTGCTATATATTTCTGTCTTCTGGTGATGATCTGAGTCATCTACTTCGTCATCTCCAGCATGGTTTCCTACTGCTATATTGAAGGGTTCTAAAGGCAGGTGTCTTTTTGTGTCCTTTCTTGTTGCTATATATTTCTGTCTTCTGGTGATGATCTGAGTCATCTACATCGTCATCTCCAGCATGGTTTCCTACTGCTACATTGAAGGGTTCTAAAGGCAGGTGTCTTTTTGTGTCCTTTCTTTTTGCTATATATTTCTTTCTTTCTGGTGATGATCTGAGTCCAACTACATCGTCATCTCGAGCATGGTTTCTTACTGCTACATTGAAGGGTTCTGAGGGCTTCGGGTACTACCGGTTGGGGAAAAGCTTTTGGGTTGGCCTTTGTTCCTAGTGCAGTGATGATTTGGGTCATCTACATCGTCGTTTCCAGCATGGTGTATTACTGCTACATTGAAGGGTTCTGAGGGACAGGTGTCTTTTTGTGTGTTTTCTTTTTGCTACCTTTCTGTCTTTCTGTTGACCTTCTGGGTCATCTACATCGTCATTTCCAGCATGGTTTCTTACTGCTACATTGAAGGCTTTTGAGGGCTTAGTGTTCTATCTTCTTGTCTTTCTGTCTATTTCTTTCTGTCTGTCTTTCTTTCTGGGGCTCTTCTTGATCATTTGCATTTCCATTTGCAGCATGGTCTCTCCTGCTGCTATATTGAGATGGCTTGGAGTGCTTTCTGTCAGTCTTTCTGCCTCTTTCTGTCTGTCTGCTGCTGTCTGTCTGTCTTTCTTTCAGGGGCTCTTCTGGATCATCTTCATCGTCATTTCCAGCATGGTCTCTTACTGCTACATTGAGAGTTTGTTGAGTGCTTTCTGTCATTCTTTCTGTCTTTTTTTGTCTTTTTCTTTCTGTTTATCTGTATGTCTCTTTGTCTGTCTTTCTGAGTTTCTTCTGGATCATCTACATCGTCATCTCCAGCATGGTCTCTTACTGCTACATTGAAGGCTTTTGAGGGCTTATGGACAGGTGTCGCTTTGTGTCTTTTCGTGTTGCTACCTTTCTTACTTTCTTTCTCTCTGGTGACCTTCTGGCTCATCTGCATCGTCATTTTCAGCATGGTTTCCTACTGCTATATCGAAGGCTTTTGAGTTTTGAGAGTTTGGTGTTCTGTCTTTTTAAAATTTCTTTCCATTTCTTTCTTTCATAGTTTCTGGTCATCTTCTGGATCATCTACATTGCCATCTCCAGCATGATTTCTGACTGCTGCATTGGAGGCTTTTGAGTTTTGAGAGTTTAGTGTTCTGGTGGGGGGTTTTCTGTTTCTTTCTTTCTTAGTTTCTGGGGCTCTTTTGGGTCATCTGCATTTTCCATTTCCATCCAGCCTGGTCTCTTACTGCTACATTGAAGGGTTTGTGTGCTTTCTGCCAGTCTCTTTTTTTCTGTTTCTGTCTGTCTATATGTCTTTCTTTCTGGGGCTCTTCTGGATCATCTACATCATCATTTCTAGCATGGTTTTCTTACTGCTACATTGAAGGGTTCTGAGATCCTCGGGTAGATGTTGGGGAAAACTTCCCCCCATTTCCTTTCTTCTGGTGATGATCTGGATCATCTACATTGTCATCTTTCAGCAAGGTTTCCTACTGCTACATTGAAGGATTTTGAGGGCTCTTCTTGGTCATCTGCAGTTTTCATTTTCATCCAGCATGGTCTCTTACTGCTACCTGGAAGGGTTTTGAGTGTTTTCTGTCAATCTTTCTGCTTTTGTGTTTGTTTGTTTCTTTCTTTCTTTCTGTCTGTCTTTGTGGGGCTCTTCTGGGTTATCTTCATCGTCATTCCAGCATGGTTTCTTACTGCCACATTGAAGGTTTCGGGTAAAGGCTGAGGTAAAGTGTTGGGGGGTGGTGGCTTTCCTTTCCTTCTTTCCTTCCTTTTTCTGGGGCTCTTCTGGATCATCTACATACTACTTTCTAGCATTGTTTCTTACTGCTACATTTCTTACTGCTTTTGAGGGCTCAGGGCAGGGTAGAGGTCGGGGTGTAAGGGTATTGGTTTTGGCGGTGGCTTTCGTTCTTTCCTTTTTCTGGTGATGTTCTTGGTCATCTACATCGTCATTTCTAGCATTATTTCTTATTGCTAGATTGGAGGCTTTTGAAGAGTTAATGGAAAGGCGAGGAAGAGTGAGGGGGTGGGTGGGATGATGTGTGTGGGGGGCGGGGGGCGGGAGTCGGGGATTTATTTATTTCTTTTTATCTTTTTTGTGGTATTTTCTCTTTCTTTGGTTCTTTCTCAAGGTGAGTCTGTATAGGGTGGTGTGTGTGTGTGTGTGTGTGTGTGTGTGTGTGGGTGTGTGTGTGTGTGTGTGTTGCAGGTTAGCCTCTTCCTTCCTGTCTGTTTGTTCTATCTTTTCTCTTTCTTTGGTTATTTCTCAAGGTGTGTGTGTGGGTGGTGGTGGGGGGGTCCGGGTTTGGCTTCTTTCTTTCTGTCTGTTTTGAATCATTTACATTGTTGCTTCTAGCATGCTTTCTAACTGCAACATTGAAGGGTTTTGAAGGTTTAGTGTCTGTCTGTCTTACTGTTTTGTTTTTCCCTTTTTTCGTTTTGGTGCTGTTTTCGAACATGCCCATCGCCACTTCTAGCATGGTTTGTTGTCACTGCTACATTCAATGGTTTTGGGGGATTTAGCGTCTGTCCTTCTGTGTATTTTATGTCTCTTTCTTTTTCTTTCTTTCTGGGTCATTTACATCTCTTTCCAACATGGCGTCTTATATACTGCTACACTGAAGGGTTTTGTGAGTTTACTCTCTTCTGTCTTTCTCTCTTTTCCCCTTTGTTTTTCCTTCCGGTGCTCTGTTTGGATAATGTACATCGTTACTCCTAGCAAGGTTTCTTACTGCTATGTTGAAGGGTTCTGGAGGGTTAGAGTCTTGTCTTTCCTTCCTTCTTTCTCTTTCTTCCTGGCGCTCTTCTGGGTCACTTACATCGTTGTTTCTAGCATGGTTTCTTACTGTTATGTCGAATGGGTTTGGTGTCTTTGTCTTTGAATTTTCTGTTTCTTTCTTAGCTTCTGGTGCTCTGTATGGGTCACCTGCATCGTCATTTCTAGCACACTCTCTTATTGCTGCATGTAAGGGTTTTGAGGGTTTAGGGGCAAGCGAAGGAAGGTAAGGGGTGGATTTAGCTTTTTCTGTCTTTCTTTTATAGGACTCCTGTCTTTCTTCCCTTCTTTCTGGTGCTCTGTATCTGCATCGTCATTTCTAGCACAGTCTCTTATTGTAAGGGCTTTGAGGGTTTAGGGACAAGCGAAGGAAGATAAGGGGTGGATTTAGCTTTTTCTGTCTTTCTTTTATCTCCTGTCTTTCTTCCTTTCTTTCTGGTGCTCTGTATGGGTCACCTGCATCGTCATTTCTAGCACAGTCTCTCATTGCTGCATTGAAGGGCTTTGAGGGTTTAGGGAAAGGCGAAGGTCTGGAGGATAAGGGAGGGAGTTGGTTGGGGATGACTTCATTTTTGTCTGTCTCTCTTCTGTTTCTTCCTTCGGTGTCATCTACCCATTGCCATTTCCAGCTTAGTCTCTGACTACTACATTCAAAGGGCTTGAGGAGTTTAGGGGGTGGGGTAGGCTCTAGGAGTTGGCGAAGGAGAAAGGTGTGTGAAGAAGGGTGTGTGTGGGTGGGATGGGGAGGGGGTGTCGGTGGTGTCATGTTTTCTTCGTGTTTGGTTGCTTTTCTATCTGTATTTGCTTATTTTCTTCTTCTTTTTTGTATCTTTCTTTCTTTTTTTCTGTCTTTCTTTTATTTCGTTTGTCAAACTTTCTTTCTTTTCAGTGGGTTTTTTTTCTTTTTTTCTGTTCCTTCTTTTTTCTTTACTTCTTTCTACCATTCTCCATTCATCCTTTCTTCTTCCTCCTTTTTTGGCTTTAAAAAGAAAAATTCAATATATGGATTGTTCTTTTTCTTTGTAATGTTCTTTTTTTAATTGCTTAGGAAGGGTGGGGGCAAAGAATGGTGTCCCTTTCTTTGACATGAGTAGGGTTAGCTGTGGAGGCGTGAGATGTGGATTGTGGCTGGGAATGGAATCTTTGTAAATTTATAATTTCTTTTTTGAATCTAGTTTCTTTGGATGCGACAGCGTGTTGTGTGTCTTTGATTTTTTTTTCCTCCTGTGTGTGGAAGGGGGGGGAGAGTGATAGGTTTTATTATGTGTAGTTATTTGTATTTGTCTTTTTATATGTAATTATCTAGAGCGAACAGTGTGGCAGGAGACGGGAAGAGGGTGGGGAGAGAAATAATTTCGCAGGGACAGATAAGAATGGAGGAGAAACAATGGAACTGCAGAAACGTGTCTGCCTCTGTGTATGAAATGAAAGGAGAACACTGAACACTGAAATGTTTGAATGATTAGGCCATGGACCCATCTCCTAAAGTGAAAGAAGAAAGACGTGGTGAAGTGGGAAAGGAGTAGGAGAAGGGGTGACTCTACTGGCTACGATCCACGCGTCACCACTATAGCAAGTGTGATACGACTAAAGTCATTACTCTATTGCTGCTGTGTTAAGAGGGGCCGACTCGCTCGTCCAATTTCAGTCGTGCGACTATCCAACTGTGATGACGTCTGTGGGGCATGATTCTGTTGAAACGCTACTGTCTCTATGATTCTGACTGAAAGCCTACTAAATTTTTTGTTCACTATATTCATGTAGATTTCAATGCACAAATCTGACAAATATCGAATACAGAAACACGGATTTGTCTTCAGGTTCATATATAGGTGACTAAATAAGCTTCATTATTTATAGCGAAGGAAAGTATACTGTCCACACACCTTACTGCGCACACACCTTACTGCGCACACCTTACTGCGCACACACCTTACTGCGCACACACCTTACTGATTCTTCGGTTCTTTGGACGTTCAGTAGTCAACACTATGAACTGTTTGGACAGTTGAAATGAACATGTGAATCACGATTATTGAAACGAAAAACAACTTGTTGCATGAAATTCTTCAAATGGAATTGTTTGGGAAAAATAATGGAATTTGAAAGAAATGTCCTTCTTAAAAGAACGTGCGTTTCATTGCTGGACAGTAAGCAGGGTTTCATCAGATTTACTTAAGACGGTAGTATTTCGTGAGAATCATGCCACACAAATGCCACAGTTGGATAGCTGCACGACTTCAGTTGGACGTGAGGCTCGGTCCTTTTAAGGGCATTTATTTATACGCGCAAGCATGACATATTGTCATTGTGTCGGGCGTTTTGTTTTGTGTTAAAGTTTTGAAAAGAAGTTTCAAACTGCAATTTTAAAACCGAAAAGGGATTAAAGGAAAAAAAAATATGTCCGTTTGATATGTTGAAGTTGGGGTGCATTTTATTTGTGTGATATTTGAGGGGAAAAAAATTGTATTTTGTGACGGTGTGATAAGAGATAAACAGACCAAAAAAACTAAACAAAAAACACACACTAGAAAAGGAGTCTGCGTCCTTATTGAGGGCTTTACTTGAATGAGTGATGCTGTGTTCTTCACAAGTCGATATTGCTTGGCATAGCACTTTGCTCTTGTCTTGGAAACTTGTTTGTAAAGAAATAGATCCCAAAGCAGATGTGTTGAATTGTTTATTTATTTGTATTTTTTTTCTATAACAAAATATGGTATGTTACCTACCTATTACACTGCTATGGTAATTTGCAAAAACGTTTTGTTGTTGATTTGTGACTTTTCTGTACAAAGTTGGGAGTACTTTGGAGCAAACGTTGTGGTGTTCGTAGTACTGTCCCTCTCTCTTTCATTGATGGCGTTTTTTGTTGGAGGAATACCTCCAACACTGATCAGCTTCTTCCGAAGCATTCAGTCTGCCCCCCCGTCCTCTCTCTCTCTCTCTCTCTCTCTCCTCTCTCTCTCTCTCTCTCTCTCTCTCTCTCTCTCTTCAGTCTCTCTCTCTCTCCCTCCTCTCTCTCTCTCTCTCTCTCTCTCTCTCTCTCTCTCTCTCTCTCTCTCTCTCTCTCTCTCTCTCTCTCTCTCTCTCTCTCTCTCTCTCTCTCTCTCTCTCTCTCTCTCTCCTCTCTCTCTCTCTCTCTCTCTCTCTCTCTCTCTCTCTCTCTCTCTCTCTCTCTCTCTCTCTCTCTCTTCTCTCTCTCTCTCTCTCTCTCTCTCTCTCTCTCTCTCTCTCTCTCTCTCTCTCTCTCTCTCTCTCTCTCTCTCTCTCTCTCTTCTCTCTCTCTCTCTCTCTCTCTCTCTCTCCTCTCTCTCCTCCATCTCTCTCTCTCTCTCTCTCTCTCTCTCTCTCTCCTCTCTCTCTCTCTCTCTCTCTCTCTCTCTCTCTCTCTCTCTCTCTCTCTCTCTCTCTCTCTCTCTCTCTCTCTCTCTCTCTCTCTCTCTCTCTCTCTCTCGCTCTCTCTCTCTCTCCTTTTTTTGTGAAAATGTTTTAAGATGTTCTATAGTAATTTTGAAGTCGTGATTGTATGTGAAATGATTTTTCTCATACAGTTTTTTTGTTTTGTTAGTGGGTGTGCTGATTTGATACGCGACACTTTCCAGATTGTAAGTACAGACGTTGTGTCTGTTAATTGGTAAATCTGTTGACACAGCGCAGCAGTCATCTTTTAAAATGTGTTAGAATGTGATCCGGCTGAACGATCTGAAAACTATGCTTGCTGTGATACATCTATGAATGTGAAGAGAGTGACATAACAGACCAACCGGGGATGTTTAGACAGAGCGAAAGGGTTCTGAAAGTTTTCAAAGCTGAGCATAAAACAGTTGAGAGAGAAAATATCACAGTGTATTTCAACTCCGAAAATTGGAGAGAGAGAAAATATCAGAGTGTATTTCAACTCCGAAAATTGGAGAGAGAGAAAATATCAGAGTGTATTTCAACTCCGAAAATTGGAGAGTTCCCAGAACAGTGGCCGTGCAGCGATGCTGAAGAATATTCGGAAACTTTCGAAACGTTACGGGATAGGAATTTAGGATTTGTTTTGTCAAAGAGTTGCAATGTTAGTATCTTTTTGACAGAGTTTAACATGACCAGGCTATTTTATAAATTAAAAAAAACTATCCATGGTGTAATTCAGTAGAAAGATAATATTCCCTAATCGGGTTATTTAAGTGTTCCACCTCCAAACTTTTAAGAATGCGACATAATGGTGATAAAGGGAAATAGTTTTTACAGAGTTCAGCAAAGCTATAATCATATAAATTTGAAGTATTTTCAACATAATTTCGAAACGAAGTAACTTTTTTTCTTTTTTTTTTTTCTTTTTTTTTTGGGGGGTGACAATATTTCAACAGAACTGTTGTACATGGCGTGGAACATGTTAGAAAGAAACAGTTGTTAATGTGATCATTTTCAGTGTCTGACGTACAGCTGCAAATGCTTAACAACGCTTCTTTTTCTCTAATGTAGCCTACAGCACATGCGCAAACGTTTGGATTACCAGAGTTGCATGTACTGTTTGCAACGTGTTTTTCTTGTGTGTAACTCAAAAGATACTGTTTGTTACCACTACTGTAATGTTTGGACAATTTCCTAGGTTTTTCTCTAACAGTAACTGTTTGAAGATCTAGACCTTTGCACATTGCCGTGTAGTTTAAAATTTCAATGTTTTTCTAAATGTCACAACAATTAGATGGGTTGTTTTTTAATGTGCTTAGAGTATACTACACTTTCAATATATTTTTCAATCTATTGCAGTTGATGAGTCGATATATTTTTTTTTAGTGCATAAAACTTTGATGATATTGGGGGGAAAACATGCCTACAATGTCTGCTTCAAATGTTTGTTGGGTTACTTTTGTATCGTCACTTCAGAAATGTTAGTAATACTGGCTGGTATTGCCACTTCATTTAGCGACTGTGATTGTTTAGCATCCTTACAACCCCCCCCCCCCCCCCCCCCACCCCCACCCATGGGGCTTTAGGGTAAAAACAAAAAGCGGTACGAATCAAAGTATCGCACAATTCTCAAGGTGATGGAACTCAGCTCAGTGGGTGTTTCAACACTGGTTCAAATAATATGTGTTGTCAAGTAGTGGGAATGTTCGATGTACGATTTTACTGGCGTTTTGATGGGTGTGTAGTACTCTGTTTGTGGGTGATCTTGGGCACTTGTTCTGCTAGCCTGTTACTGTTGTTGTTGTTGTTGTTGCTGTCATGAGCATTGTGAATGGCAATATTTGATATTAGAGAAAGGCCAGACTATTCCGTTTGCCTTTCTGTGATTACTGTTACAACTATTCATCTATATTCTTGTGTCTTTGTTCTTCCTCTGTGTTCATCTCTTCGTTCAATCATTATTATGCGCACAAGTCATTGAAGTGGCAATGGTGTTGAATGTTTATCAAAGGTAACTGGCGGTGGGGGTGGGGGGTGGGGGACTATTTGACAATGGAAAAAAAGCATGACTACGCAGTGCGCTTCGCAACATACGTGCGCTTTCTCTCTCGCGCTCACACATGCATGCACACACTTGCGAACAAACACAGAGAGAGAGAGAGACGCTAACAAACGCGCACGTGCATACACGCATGTACATACAGACATGCTTACAAACACGATCAGCTGCTAACGCTACAAAACTTTTTTTTTTTTTTTTTTTGCACAAGTTTATTTTGTTTTTGCACAATCCTAGAACCCCCACCCGACCTTATGACCTCCAACCCCTTCTCATGTCACCCCTTTCATGGCTGACTATGCTTCAAATACTGATTATTGCTGTTGGATGTGTTTGGTTATGATTTTGTTTGATTGCTTCGGGGGGGGGGGGGGGTTCGTGACTTATTGTTCGTTCCTGTTGTTTTCCCACTCTCGACTTGTAAGCTCTTGACTTGTCAGTCAGAAAGCTTTTTTTACGTAATTACTGAACTTAAAATTTAAAAAAACAAAACAAAAAAAAACCACGAATGGGACCTAGCGACGCACTGACCCAACATGCCCTACCTTACCAACACAAGAGCAGCCATTCACTACAGCATTTGTAGATGAAATACAGATAATTTTTTAGCTAAACGATACCCAACAAAAATCCTTCGTAGAAAACGATCCATTTTAATGTTTAATAGTTTCCTCTTTCATTGGGGGGGGGGGGGGGGGGGGTGGGGTGGGGGGGGGGGGGGGGGTGGAGGGTGCAACATTCTAAAGTTTCCCAATTTGAAAATACAACGGCAATGAGAAAACCAACAATATAATCTTCTTGGTTGAAATAAGCATCTCGGAATTGTCAAGTTCACTAACGATGGCCCATAGGGCTTGAACTTCGACCTTATAAAAAGACCCACCACGTCACGTGTCAATATCATGGTTTTCACGTGTTTTCCCTCTTATAGCTGGTAAGAAATCTTAAGAAATCTTCCAAGCATAAGGCCGGGTTCACATTAGACGCGTAAGTTCCGTACGGAAATCCCTAAATAAGTGGAAGAAAGAAGGATAGAAGTTTACGCATATAGATAAATTCGGACACGTGCGCAAATCTTTTCCCTTCTTTGTTTCACTTATTTATGGATTGCGCACGGGTTTCCGCATGGAATATCCGCTTATGTGTGTACACGGCCCAAAAAGGGAATGTGACGTGACGTGGGGGGTCTTTAAGCACCGGGTGGGCTAATCACTGACGTGGTGAGACTTCCAGCATAACAGGGAACGAACACAATGTGCGCAAAAAGAACACTACACCAGGGACGGTATTCATGTCGAGATAGCATGAGACTTAGCATCATGCTAACTTAGAAGCTCTTCCAATGTCCTAGCATGATGCTAACTTAGAAGCTCTTCCAATGTCCTATAGGATTTAATAGGACTTTTGGAAGAGCTTCTAAGTTAGCATCATGCTAAGTCTCATGCTATCTCGACATGAATACCGTCCCAGGAAGATGTTTACAAGCAAATAGGGGGGAAAATGTTATCGGATATCAAATGGTATCAATTATGCATGAATTTCTTGAATTGATCTTACCACCTTATTTGTTGCTTTCGTTTTGCAATCTATTGCATCCATCCATTTTCCTGTTGTTATTGTTTTATTTATTTATGCTTATGTTGTTGAGATCTTCATGTTTCAGCAAATAAGATACTTTGTTTGGGGATTTGTGTGTTTATTATTTTTTATGTTTAAACTTTGTTTGGGGATTTGTGTGTTTATTATTTTTTTATGTTTAAGATGCCCCTCCCCGTTTTGTGTATTTGTTTTACAAGAAATTCAAAGCATTAAAATAGGAATTCCGATCTTGTCTGTTTCCCAGTTATTTTCTTCGTAGATTGGAATATCATACGTCTTTAAAATATAAAAAATTGTATTAAGGTTTGCTTGTGTAACATTGATTTTTGTTTTCATAATACACACTTTAAACTGTCCCTTTCTTGTGCATAATCTTCATACATGTTTTTCTCTTTAAAAGCAATGGTTGACGGTATGCGCGTACATAACTAATAAAACTATATACTTTCCTTTTCTTGTGCATAATCTTCATACAGTTTGTTTTTTTCTCTTTTAAAGCAATGGTTGATGGTATGTACATACAGGTAAAACATTGTGACTTTTTTTCTGTTGACGGTATGCGTGTACATAACTAATAAAACTATATACTTTCCTTTCCTTGTGCATAATCTTCATTAGAGTTGAGAACCAGTTCAAAAATTCGAACCGGTTTTAAACCTCTTCGAACCGGTTTGGTTCGAACCGGTTTTTTTTTTTAACCAGTACTCGCATAGTTTCACCTATGCAAACCTATTTATTTGTCAGAAGATTCACACACACGCGCGCGCACATAAACACACACACACTCAACTCAAAACATTTTAATGACGAGGACATCTGCCCGTGTCAAAGGAAGGTGAGGGTAGGGGCATGGTTGAAAAATATAATAATTAGTCATAGGAAAAATAATTAAACCAAAGCAAAAACAAAACGTTATGGCGGTTGGAGTGTGAAGGATGGTGGCACATTTACACCGCAACGAACTAGCTTGGAGAATAATCATATATGTAGCAGGGTCAAAAGGAATATTAAAAAAAAGTACAATAATCTTAACTGTGTACGTGAACAGATAATCAAAATGAGAAGAGAAGATCTTTCTCAATGGAAGGGAAAATGTCACACGCGCGCGCACACACACATTCACACGCGAATATGCCTCCAAATGTCTGATTTGTCCTTAGGGCTCGTTACTGTAGGGTGATAATCAGCCATACTTCCGCCTTACACCACCAGACAACTAAAAACAGCTACTCTTGGTTTACAAACACCCAATCTGCTCTGAGATTCAGTGTTGTTCTTCGAAAAGAATGCGTGTTTTTTAAAAGAAAAACTTCCTTTCAGTTTGCAGTTAAAAAACCGGTTCACAGCAACTCGAACCGGTTTTTGAAACCGCGGAATTGTAGCACCGGTTTTTCGGTTCAACCCGGGTTTTTTTTCCCAACCTCTAATCTTCATATAATTGTTTTTCTCTTTAAAAGAAATGGTTGATGGTATGTACATACAGGTACTTGTACTTTTTTCTGCTCTATCGTGAGTTTGTTTGCCTTTTCTTGAATAGTTTAGTACAACTGACGGTGAAATGGGTCAGGGTTTTTTAGCACATTGTTATTAGTTGTTTACTAGTACAATCCATACTGCTGTTAATATACATAAAAGCAGAGAGAGAGAGAGAGAGAGAGAGAGAGAGAGAGAGAGAGAGAGAGTTTCAGTGTTGTGCTTCTTCGTCGTGCTTTTTGTTTTAAATGTCATGTGTGTGTGTGTGTGTGTGTGTGTGTGCGCTTGTGCGTGCGCGCGTGCGTGTGTGTGTGTGCGTGCCTGTGTGTGTGTGTGTGTGTGTGTGTGTGTATGTATGTGTGTGTGTGTATGTGTGTGTGTGTGTGTGTGTGTGTGTGTGTGTGTGTGTGCGTGCGTGCGCTCGCGTGCGTGTGTGTCTTGTTATAAATCATGTCGCAGGCAATAGTGTTGGGGTTGTTTTGTAATTATTGTTAAAATTGCAGCTGACATTATTTGTGCTGTTGCCTGATTGCTTTATGTGTGTGTGTGTGTGCGTGTGCGTGCGTGCGTGCGTGCGTGCGTGCGTGCGTGCGTGCGTGCGTGTATGTGTTTCTCTTATGACCTGTTCGGTGTCTTTCTCTTCTTTTGATTTAGATGAGAGATTGTAATGTCGATGTTTGAATATCAAACTGTCATGTTTTCCCCGTGTTCAATTAAATACTAAGAGTGTGCATCACGAAACGAATAAAAGACTAAAGAGGTCCACTACACACATACGATTTCTATCCAACTGCGATCCAACTGTGAGGCATGATTAACGTGATATACTTCCGTCTTAAAATTATTCTAGTATTTTCGTTCAATATAGGCCTACTCATGTAGATCCCCACTACAGGAATCTCATTGAATGTCTCATACAGATACAGATATTTCATCAGATTCATGTGTGTGTGTGTGACTACAAATAAACGTATAGTGAACAAAACGAGTACAATTTCGTCAAATTAACCCTTTCGCCGCCAGCCATTTTTCTACCAAAAAATACCATTAAACTTTAACTGGGTAGAGAACATAAAATATCTGCAATATTGCGAATTCCTCTGTGACATACCATAGGTCCTTACCTCCCAAAATTAAGAAAACAGGGTCTTTGGATAACAGGCCCTGATTTGATGCCTTTTAGTGACATGGGTGTTAAAAAAACATTGTGGTGCTAAAATGCGACATAGGCGGTGAAAGGGTTAATAATAATAATAATAGACATTTATAGAGCGCACATTCTAGACGAACTACTCATGGCGCTTAACAAAACTGAAATTCACTCCACATGCAAGATTACATCATACATATCGACCATACTCACATGCGCTCGCATTCCCACCGTCACCCCCACGCAAACACATGCATACTCCTAGATATACAAACATGCACACGCATATATACACATTGGTATACACAAACGCATCCTTCCCTCCCCACACACAAACACACTCACATCAACGCACACATGTACACACACACACACACACACACATATGCGCGCTTACACACACATATGCGCGCGTGCACACACACACGCGCGGGCGCGCGCGCTCGCACACACACAAACAAACAAACTCAGTTACTACATGCCCCGTTCCCTTCCTCCCATTTAATCCGCGCACACTTCATTCATGCAGACCCATCACAAGCATTTAGCGTTGAGAGAAGACGTGCGTTTTGAGATTAGCCTTAACCCTTTCACCGCCAAAGTCGTATTTTAGCACCACAGTGATTTAACACTAAAAGGCATCAAATTGGGGTCTATTATCCAAAGACCCTATAGTCTTAGTCTTTGAGAAGTAAGGATAGACCATATTTTATATATGCCACAGAAGAATCCCCAATACTGCAGATGGATTTTGTTCTCTACCCAGGTAAATTTGATGGAAAAGTTGGCTGAAATATGGCTGGCGATGAAAGGGTTAAAGAGTGAGAGATTCATGTAGACAGTAATATTTCAAGGGAATCATGCCTGACAAATCACAGTTGGATTGAGTCGCATACAGTGTGACGGCCCCTTAAAGACCCCCCACGTCACGCGTCACGTTCCCTCTTATGCTAGGAAGATGTCTTCAGATTTCTTACCAGCTGTAAGAGGGAAAACACGTGGAAACCGTGATTTTGATACGTGACGTGGTGGGTCTTTAAGGGCCAGCCACACGTCCACAAAAACCGTACGACTGTACGATACGATTCGATCACGAGCACACATTTGATTCGCGCTTCGACATCACGTGATCGTACCGTACAGCCGGGCGATTTTAGCTGACGTGTGGCTGGCCCTTTAAAGGAATACTTTGGCATTAAAGACCCCCCACGTCTCGTGTCACATTCCCTCTTATGCTTGGAAGATTTCTTAAGATTTCCTACCAGCTATAAGAGGGAAAACACGTGAAAACCGTGATTTTGACACGTGACGTGGTGGGTCTTTAACCCAAAAGATATGAAAATAACTTTTGGTATTTGAAATTCGATATTTTGTTCGTTTCTTATTGTGTGTTAAAACTAGCTTATCTTTTTTTTTTGTACACTGCTTTGTGTGATGGATTCAATCACTTCGATGCTTTCAAAACGCAGTCTCATCTAGTTTATTTACCACTCAGAAACTACACTCAGCCCATATTTATGTCAATCGAAGGGTGGTTTATTACTGTTTTATTAGTGGTTTCACATACATCATTGACTACGTCTTCGTTTGTTATGTAATAATGTTCTTGAGAGATGTAACTGTCACAATACACGCTGTTATTGTTCGCTTTTTTTCTCATGACAACACAGTGATAACGCTAGTAATGATATGACTTCCACAGCATTGTGTTGCAATGGGGGGAAAGTGGAAAAATAGCAACATCATTGACTACGTCTTCGTTTGTTATGTAATAATGTTCTTGAGATATGTAACTGTCACAATACACGCTGTTAGTGTTCGCTTTTTTTCTCTCATGACAACACAGTGATACGCTAGTAATGATATGACTTCCACAGCATTGTGTTGCAATGGGGGGAAAGTGGAAAAATAGCAACATCATTGACTACGTCTTCGTTTGTTATGTAATAATGTTCTTGAGATATGTAACTGTCACAATACACGCTGTTATTGTTCGCTTTTTTCTCATGACAACACAGTGATACGCTAGTAATGATATGACTTCCACAGCATTGTGTTGCCATGGGG
>CM065684.1:44734925-44744925 GCA_017654935.2 Phymorhynchus buccinoides | reverse complement strand
ACATGAATACTAACATAACCACACAGCCAAGATTGCTTAGCTAGGGTTTTTATGGACAGTATGCACACATTCGGACTATCTTGTATTCTAGTCACCCCCCACCCCATCCCACTCCTCTCAAGCTTTGGTATTGAAAAAAATCACTGAGAAGCAACGTTGTGCCTTTTTTTCCTCTTTTTTAAGGGAAAGGGGTAGTGTTAGAATCAGCCTAGAATTATTTTCATAAAACTAAGAGGCAGACTAGACCCTCAATAGACGATTTTCGGAGGAGAAAAAAACTAGGGGAGAGCTGCACTTCGTGAAAATTAGAATTGTTTACCTTCATTACTCGGTCAAATATCATAGCAACAATGTAGCAATGGCATCGAAGCTTGAAACCGCAGGATGCGAGTCAGCGACTTGCAAACATTTTTTAAAGAAAAATTAGGGGTGGCCAGTGGCCACAAACTGATAAAACTTGCAAAATGTAACGTAAAAATATAAATGACATCAATTTTTAAATGACGCACGGTGTTCTAAGTGGTGTAAGTCTAATCAAACACACGAGCCCAGAGCTGGGGATCTACCTGAAGGTAGAGTAACTCCCCCTGTTTTAGCGATTGAATTTGGCAAGATCACTCCCACACACCATGAAAGTACTCCCCTTAATTATTTCCGAACAATTCTTATTAGATCGAGGGTCGTAAACATGAGGGGGGGGGGGGGGGGGGATTAAACCGCACGATTGCCCACATCTACACAGGGTAGACTTTCCAGCCCGTTTACCTTTTTAATGAAGGCTTTTTAGTTTGGACCGCAGCCTGGGCACAATTCAACCAGGAGGCATTTGCATTTGCTTTCTCTTAAAGGGCCAGCCACTCGTCCACTGAAATCGTACGACTGTGCGATACGATTCGATCACGTGGTCTACAAGAACAAGTGTGATTGGCGCTTCGAGATCACGTGATCGAATCGTATCGTACAGTCGCGTGATTTCCAGCGACAGCTGTTCTCAAGTCTTCTGTTGTTTTTGGGTGTGTGTGTGGGGGGGGGGGGGGGGGGGGGTCTCTTTTTTTCTTCTAATGGTATGAAATTTGCCTTTTTAATTACCATTCTGTCTGTGTTTTGAAAACAAAACACACACACACACACACACACACACACACACACACACACACACACACACACACACACACACACACACACACACACACACACACACAACAACTAACAAACTAAAAACAAGGAAACTTATCATTAGGTTCATGTACATAATTACTTAAAGACCCACTGACCCACCACGTTCAAGTCCCTTACATTGCTTAAAGACCCACCAGATCACGTGTCAAAATCACGGGTTTCACGGGTTTTCCCTCTTATAGCTGGTAAGAAATCTTGTTTTGACCAGGTTTGACTCCCATGCAAATTCCCCCAACTTCAAATTGAGGCTGCTCTTTACAATAATGTTTCGTTTTGAATTTGGGGGCATTTGTTTGGGAGTCAACATGGTCAACACAAGATTTCTTACCAGCTAGAAGAGGGAAAACACGTGATACCCGTGATTTTTGACACGTGATCTGGTGGGTCTTTACGCAATTTAATTGTTGAATACACAGCCCAAGGGAAGAATGAAAAGGCTCGGCCTACACGACTGACGGGGGAAAAAATAATAGCAAACTTAGAAACTGTGTGTCCTTGAATAGTGCTGGGAGTGCGGAGGTGGAAGGGTAGGGGGCAGCGTTGGGGGGGGGGGGGGCGCCTGTGTGTGTGTGTGTGTGTGTGTGTGTGTGTGTGTGTGTGTGTGTGTGTGTGTGTGTGTGTGTGTGTATGTGTGTGTGTGTGTGTGTGTGTGTGTGTGTGTGTGTGTGTGTGTGTGTGTGTGTGTGTGTGTGTGTGTGTGTGTGTGTGTGTGTGTGTGTGTGTGTGTGTGTGTGTGTGTGTGTGTGTGTGTGCGTTGTGTGCGTGTGTGTGTGTGTGTGTGTGTGTGTGTGTGTGTGTGTGTGTGTGTGTGTGTGTGTGTGTATGTGTGTGTGTGTGTGTAAGTGTGTGTGTGTGTGTTGTGTGTGTGTGTGTGCATACCCCCATATAACTTTGGTCACAAAATACTTGGGGTTCACGTGTCGCTAGCATTATCTCTCTCTCTCTCTCTCTCTCTCTCTCTCTCTCTCTCTCTCTCTCTCTCTCTCTCTCTCTCTCTCTCTCTCTCTCTCTCTCTCTCTCTCTCTCTCTCTCTCTCTCTCTCTCTCTCTCTCTCTGGTTGGCTTAACGTCTAATTAGGCGTAGCCTCTATATAAGTGTTCCTGACTATGTCTACTCAGTCAGTATGTCCCATATGTGCCTTCCCAGGTCGAGAGGACGTAAAATCCAGATTTCATTCTGCTCAGTCAGTCTGAAATAAAGCAGCTCAACCGGCGACAGCAGCTTGTCAAATCAATTCAGCCACATCCCGTGTTGGTTCGCACGCGCCTGTTTCTTTCTACAAGACTTGTGAATCATAAACGTGCCTTTTTGTTTATATACTTTTGTTTCTTCAGAAAAATAATGGATTTTTCAGGTAAGCGATTGTTGTTTTGTACACGTAGTTAAGTTTGTTGATGTTGCTGTCGTGAGTCCCCGAGCGAAGCTGAGTACTGTTAATCCCCGAGCGAAGCTGGGGTACTATTGTTTTTTGTCTCTGTCCGTCCATGCGTGCGTCGTGCATGCTGCATGCGTGCGTCGTGCATATGCTGCATGCGTGCGTGTATCCGCCCGTTTGTGCGCGTTCTCTTGAAAATCATTCAATCTATTTCAATGAAAAAAATGTTTTAAAGATGATCCAGTGTATATTATTAGCTATGAACCAATTGTAGTTTTATTCCAAGGTCAAGGTCAAACCCGAACCTCAAAACACCTAATTGTCAATATCTGACCAAGTTTTCAACATATTTCAGTGCAGTTTTCTTCCGAATGTTTTCCTGCAAAAGTGCTATGATATCAAAAGATTGAATTTGTGTGTCCGTCCGTGGGTCCGTCCTTGCATGCCAATAATGGGGGTTTGGACCCCAAGGCTCTATCTCGTGAACTGCTAGACGAAATCGCTTCAAATGTGGTGTGCTGGGGCATCATTGATCACAATTTTTTTTATCTGTGTGTGTGTGTGTGCGTGTGCGTGCGCGTGTGCGTGCGTGTGCGTGTGTGTGTGTGTGTGTGTGTGTGTGTGTGTGTGTGTGTGTGTGTGTAGGCCTATATGCGTGCGTGCGTGCGTGCGTGCGTGTGTGTCAGCGACCGACCCTCTCTGCTTTCAAAGCTCTCTTTCTCTTCTCTCTCTTGCCATTAGGTCTGTTTCTGCCCTATTCCATTTATGTCATCCGTGTGTGTTCGCTTTGTATTGCGTTTTTGTTTGAAAGCGTTATGAATGGTAGTATGTGTGCGCGCTTTGATTTGATTTATATCAAGATTCAGCGCCGTATAAATACTTGTTGTTGTTGTTGCTGCTGTTGTTGTTTGTTGTGTGTGTGTGTGTGTGTGTGTGTGTGTGTGTGTGTGTGTGTGTGTGTGTGTGTGTGTGTGTGTGTGTGTGTGTGTGTGTGTGTGTGTGTGTGTTCTGTGTTGTGTGTGTGTGGTGTTTGTGTGTGCGTGTGTGTGTTGTGTGTGTGCGTGCGCGCGCGTTTGTGCTGTGCATGCAGGCATGTGTGTGTGTGTGCGTGTTGTGTGTGTGCGCGGGGGGGTGCTATGTGTATGCGTTTGTTTCTGTGTGTGTGTGTGTGTGTGTGTGTGTGCGTGTGCGTGCGTGCGTGTGTGTGCGTGCGTGTGTGTGCGTGCGTGCTTGCATGCGTGTGTGTGTGTGTGTGTGTGTGTGTGTGTACATGCGTGCGTGCGTGCGTGCGTGTGTCGATGGGTTCATTGGCTGCTGTCCACTATTTTGTCTGACAATTAGTACAATGATGTGTGCAGGCCGCAGAGTGCTAATTGCTGGCGGAGCGGGCAACATTGGAACGGGTGTGGCAGTGGAGCTACTCAATAGAGGAGCCAAGGTAAGTGACAATTGACAACTCATTCGACTGAAATGGACTGTTGGAAACGGCTTTTGTTCTTGCGTTGTTTCTCTTTCCTTTTATCTTTCACCAAAAATTAATAACAACGATGTTGGATTTTAACACACACACACACACACACACACACACACACACACACACACAGAGAGAGACACACACAGACAAACAGACCATAGACACAGACAGACACAGATACACACGCACGCATGCACATAGACACACACACACAGTCACACACACACACACACACACACACACACACACACACAGAATAAGAAGAAGAAAAAAAGACAGATTAATGTAATAAGAAAAACAAGCACAAGTCACAGTATTTCGGGCCCAACCCGTTTTCTGTTCTTATAATTCTCTTTCCCTTTTCCCCCCTTTTGTTTTCTTTATTTTCTTTCTTTCTTTGGGGGATGTGTGTGTGTGTGGGTGGGGGGGGTGGGGTGGGGTGGGGGGGGGGGTGGAGTACTATAATATAAATTCAATAATCTATAATATATTAAAAAAAAGAAAAATCATTCAATGGACTGGCACAGATGTAGTAGGGCCAACGTACTGGATTGATGTAGCGCGTTAACAACCGACTTACATATTCGTCGATCACATTTATTGAGCGATCGAGTTTTTAAAAGTAACTCACTGATGGATCTTCTAGTGATTGGTTGATTTGTGTCCATTGGTTCGTTGATCTGTCATTTCGATATTTCTTCCAGGTTATCGTGACCACTCGTTCGGCGGACCGCTTCGAGGGGATGAAAAAGAAGATACCCGCAGAACTGCTGCCCAGCTTGTCGAGCATAACGGTCAGGGGCCTCTCGTGTCATCTGTGTCTCTTGAGTTAGGTTATACTGTAAGAGGATTTCAAGGGGTGGGAGGATGGGGCTGGGGGTTGCGCGTCACAGTGACTGACTGTTGCGGGGGTGAGATGATGAGGAGGGGATTGACGACTGGGGATTATAATCAAAACGCGCGTTCGCGCGTACAGACACACATACATACACACACACACACACACACACACACACACACACATACGCACGCACGCACGCACGCACGCACGCACACACGCACACACACACACACACACACTCGCACGCGCGCACACACGCACATGCTCGAACACACATCTATATTACTTAGGGGGGTGATGCGGATATATATGAATATGCTAATACACCATGGTATAAGAAATGAGTAGCAAAAGTAATATAGATGGAAGAAGAAAATGTTGTTGTTTTTGCTGAATCCCCTTACATAATCGAGGTTGTTCCATGGCAACATAGTCAAAGTGTTGATTGTGGCCACGCTCCGCCAAGAAGATCAAGAAGAGTCCATAAAAAAAAAGTGATGCACACAAAGACGCCAGAACGTAGCTCAAATCAGCTCAAATGATGCTTTGTTTGTCTGACTTTGGATCTGATCCACGCATTGCTAGATGATTGGTATCGTAATCAACTTTGGTGGAGGGGAGTTAATTAGAAAGAGAGAGAATGATGCTTTGTTTGTCTGACTTTGGCTCTGATCCACGCATTGCTAGATGATTGGTATCGTAATCAAGTTTGGTGGAGGGGAGTTAATTAGAAAGAGAGTTTTCCCCCTTTGTTCAATTTCATTATATTACAGTATCCTTATCTTCATCTGGTTTTGCGCCTTGCAGGCAGATGTCAGCACTGAAGATGGGGTGGCGGCCATTTTTGAACAGAGCACCAATCAGCCGGGCGGAGTTCAGCACGTGATTGCTTCTATTGGTAGCTGGTACCAGGTACAGACGAATGAGAATAGCGCTCAAAATGTGGACCAACGAAATTTTGTGAAAAGAAAAACAAAAAACCCTAAAGAGTTCAGTTGTAACGCAAGAATAGTACATGACACTAATCTTAATCTTTAGCTTCAATTATACATCCAGTGTCAAGTCAAAGTCAATGGGGTTTTGTAATTATTTCTTTAAGAAAAATTACAGTGTGGTCTCATACAAGCACATTATAAACAAGAGGCAAAGCCTTCAAGGCAAACTCGAACAGGCACATGTGGGACAACAACAAACAAAGATTGAGGGGGGGGGGGGGGGGGTCTAAAGTATATGATTGCTAATAAATTTTAATGTACAAATGAAACAATCGTTAATGGATGCAACTTAAAAAAATAATAATTAAAAAAAAGTGCCCGTGCCGAGAATCGTACCCGGAACCATTGGCACGAGAGACAGACACTCTACCAATGAGCTATCGAGGCTTTCGCTGTGGAATACTTTCTTAACTCATGTTGCCTGTTGAATACTCTCTAACCCACTAATCTAAAATGTTATGTGTTTGTTATCTGTTTACAGTGTTGTTTTAAGTATTTAATTATCAAAATCATTAATGTTTGAAAGCTTGTATAGACATCTATATGTGTGCAAAGTTTGTACAATGTACACTTCTATTTCAAGAGAAAATACCAACATTAAAGTTTGGAGATTAGACCACGGACGCAGCACACACACACACACACACACATACACACACACACACACACACACACACACACACACACACACACACACACACACACACACACACACACACACACACACACACACACACACACACACATACATACATACATACATACATACATACATACATACATACATACATACATACATACATACATACATACATACATACATACATACATACACACATACACATACATACACACACACATACATACATACATACACACAGACACACAACCGAACAACTATGATACACGAAGTTAACACGAGTGAGCCAACAAGAAAATACATACTCATTCACTAAAAATGAAAATAAAACGAAGGAAAAGAAAACACAGCCAATCGTGATTCACATAATGTTGGACATATTTGAAGTCGATGCAAGCACACTTCTCAACACATTGAGAACCGCCCTCCATCCCCCACCATTTCTGTCCTTGCGTTCTGTTGTCCTTCCCTCTCTACTTCACTCACGTATAAGGGTCAGTATAGCAGCGTTCAAATTTGCATGGAAAAACTCAACCATAGTAGTTCCTATTTCTGGAGGAGAAAAAGAGTGAATTAAAGCAATATAATGATGCAAATCATGCAACACTAAAATCAATGTATACAATGGAGGCGTGTTTTCCCTTTCCCTTTCCCAACATCCCATGCGCGCCTCTCTCTCTCTCTCTCTCTCTCTCTCTCTCTCTCTCTCTCTCTCTCTCTCTCTCTCTCTCTCTCTCTCTCTCTCTCTCTCTCTCTCTCTCTCTCTCTCTCTCTCTCTCTCTCTCTCTCTCTCTCTCTCTCTCTCTCTCTCTCTCTCTCTCTCTCTCTCTCTCATAGGCGTTGCCTAAAATCTAAATATATCCTTGGAAAATAAAGTTTAAGTTTTCAAGTTCTCTCTCTCTCTCTCTCTCTCTCTCTCTCTCTCTCTCTCTCTCTCTCTCTCTCTCTCTCTCTCTCTCTCTCTCTCTCTCTCTCTCTCTCTCTCTCTTCTCTCTCTCTCTCTCTCTCTCTCTCTCTCTCTCTCTCTCTCTCTCTCCTCTCTCATCTCACGCACGCACGCATGCACGCACGCACACGCACACACGCACACACGCACACGCACACGCACACACACACACACACACACATATGCAAACAAGCGTATGACATGCTATTCTCCCAAATGGAATCAGGACACAATAATTGGGTTAGTAAAGTAAAACAAGTTTTAACTGTTAACGGGTTTGGTATTGTATGGCTTAGTAAAGAGGTAGGGGATGAAAGGGCATTTATCTTAGAATTTAAGGATCGTTTGATAGCCTGTTACACACAGAATTGGCATTCTAAAATGGAAGACAAAAAGTATTCATGTTTTTTCTCTTTTTAAAGTATTTTACAGCCTGAAATGTTTTTGAAGTCTGTCGCTATTAAATGGCACAGAAGCATGTTAGCCAGATTTAGAAGTAGAACTCTTGGTTTCACAGCGAACACAAATTGGTTTAGTAATGAAGTTACTGTTGATAATGTTTGTATTTTATGTTCAGGTAATGTCAAAGAAGATGAAGTTCATTTCTTTTTTCATTGTAAAGCATATGAGGATAAGAGGAAGAAATCAAAATTGTTTACTATGATGCCAGCAAGATCTTACACTTTGTTTGAATTATTATCTTCTAATGATGAAAATATTGTTCGATTGTTCGCTAAGTACATAGCTGAAGCTTATGACATCAGAGAAAAGAAAATGTTGATTACAAGTTCCGAATAATACAGTGCTCTAGTTCTTTATATACATAACGTGTATAAGTTTGGTGATCAGTTTTTCGTTTGACTTTTTCTTTCTTCTTCTTAGACTTGTACATGTATTCGTATATTACGACGATAATTGTTATCACTGTAAATGTTATTGGTCTTTCTTTATAGAATATATTGTATTATATGTTGTTATATTGTGTCCAACGTTGACTCAATTTGCATTTATTCATAATACATTTAATCTTTTTCGTTTTTTGCATGAATTCCTGACGCTGCAAATATGGTAATCCCCCTTGACATAAGGACTGTACTTGTCAATGTCAATAAAAACGAGTCTGAAGCGTCTCTCTCTCTCTCTCTCTCTCTCTCTCTCTCTCTCTCTCTCTCTTCTCTCTCTCTCTCTCTCTCTCTCTCTCTCTCTCTCTCTCTCTCTCTCTCTCTCTCTCTCTCTCTCTCTCTCTCTCTCTCTCTCTCTCTCTCTCTCTCTCTCTCTCTCTCTCTCTCTCTCTCTCTCTCTCTCTCTCTCTCCTCTCTCTCCTCTCTCCCCCGGTCTCATCCCCTCTCTCTCTCTCTCTCTCTAGGCGTTGCCTAAAATCTAAATATATCCATGGAAAATAAAGTTTAAGTTTTCAAGTTCTCTCTCTCTCTCTCTCTCTCTCTCTCTCTCTCTTCTCTCTCTCTCTCTCTCTCTCTCTCTCTCTCTCTCTCTCTCTCTCTCTCTCTCTCTCTCTCTCAGACGTACATGCACGCACGCGCGCGCGCACACGCGCACACGCGCACACGCGCACACACACACACACACACACACACACAGACACACACACACACACACACACACACACACACACACACACACACACACACACACACACACACACACATACACACAAATACACAGGCGCGCGAAGTGTTTCTTAGTGCGTGTATGTGTGTGTGTATGCGCGCGCGGTATAGGCCCTATGTGCATGTATACGCTTCTCCATGTTGAAGCTTTGTACCTTAGTTTGCTTGTTGCAAATATTATCCATGTCTAATGTCTATGACGTTCGGTAATTCGATTTTTTTATCAGGACTACATGCATATCTAATCTGCTAGGCCTACATAATTTGTTGTTGTTTTTTCTTCTTTTTGTTTCTTTTTAAAAGGCGAATTTTACTTCTTTCAACCGCGTTGTTTCAAACCGCCTAACAAGCTAAATTTTACCAGGTTCCTGCGAACGTTTATTTTAACGAATAATGATTTTACAAGTTCATTTTTATTTTAATGAACTGAGATCGTTTTCTTCTTCTTCTTTTTTTTTGGACCCTTGCGGGCAAACTCTAAAAGAGATAATGTTTCCGGGTCTGTCTGTATCTCTGTGTATTTGTGTTTCCTTTTTTTTTTAAATCACGAGAAGGGATGTAAACTGGCGGAGATCAGCCTAGCAGAGTTCAACCAGAACATCCAGGATCGGGTCACAGGTCACTTCCTGCTTCTCAAAGCTTTCAGCGCTTATCTGGAGAAACAGCAAGGTCAGTGTGTGTGTGGGAGGATCAGAAGCAATATCCGGAGTTCTTGTTCTTTGCGTTTCCCTAGACTTTATTTGTTCTTTGAAAATGCTCTTTATATCATTGTTCTTAGTCAGACGAAAGGGGGTGTAATGTTATGAGTGTCGTCAGATAGGGGACATAAAGGCTGAAATGTAAAAGCCGCCTCACACTATCCAACCAACCAGGATGAAAATGGTTATGACCTTTCCACAGTTTTCCTTTCTTTCGAAAGAGT
>CM065684.1:44724925-44729925 GCA_017654935.2 Phymorhynchus buccinoides | reverse complement strand
TGTTTGGTAAGAAAGGCAAAAAACGGAAAAATTGAATTAACCGAGAAATACAGGGGTGGGGGGGGGGGGGGGGGGGGGGGGGTGGGGGGCGGGGGGGGGTGGCACATGTTTACCTTTAGGGGAAGACGGGGTAAAAAGCGCATGGGCGGGTAAGAAGCCCACCCCAATAATCTCATGAAATGAAGCAAATTTCAGTCTCATTTTGCCCATGAGACGAGCGTTAATGCCTAGCATTCGTCTCATGGGCAAATTTGACTGAAATGTTCTTTATTTCATGAGATAATTGGGGTGGGCTTCTTACCCGCCCATGCGCTTTTTACCCCGTCTTCCCCCAAAAAACGTGCACATACCCGCACGCACTCGCACACACTGTCACACACACACGCATGCACGCACACACGCACACGCACGCGCACGCGCGCGCGCACACACACACACACACACACACACACACACACACACAATTATATACACGCGTGTGCGCACGCACACATACACATACACGCGCGCGCTCAATTGAAAAATAGGCTTCAAGAAGAGAACAAGACCTTATGACGTCAAAGAACATCTCGAGTGGTAAGTATAAACCATGACGTCAAATACGACAGAACTAGCCAGCCCCTCTAAGCTTACTCAACACCGTCACCAACTGAACATCACCAGTGGTGTGAATAGTGCAGCACTAGCAGCTTCAGTGGTCAGCATGAACTGACCAAGTTAATAGTCCGCACAGCCGGCTGACCTCACTGTGATGGCAACATCCATCCCAGCACTGGTCGGGATAACTCCAGGTAAGAAAGTTCTTTCTTTCTGTCTGATTAACAACCACCGTCAATCGTCATCATTTTGACGGTTCTGTCGTTGGAACTGGGGGACTCCAGCCAGGCAGAAAAAAACCTGTAGGTGTCTTTGCCGCCCGGATGATCGGCATGATTATGGTTGGGATGTGAGGAGGAAATGTGGGACAGTGAAGAGGGAGGGGTGAAGGGTAGGGAAGGACGGGGTAGTGGGGCAGGATTGAGGGGGTTGGGGGATGGGAGAGGGTGGAGGGGAGGGGGGGGGGGGGGGGATTGCTCAGATTCGGGACTTGAAGCCCTCCACCGAGGCTGATGTTACTACTGCCTCTGGTGGGAGGGCGTTCCATCCGCGGATGGTCCTTGGGAAGAAATATTGCTGTCTGTAATTGATTTTGCTGGAGGGGAGGAGGTATGTGGACTGGTGGGAGTGTCTGGTACGCCTTGTCGGTGGGTTGAAAGATGGTTGGTATGGGGTATTGATGGAGACGTCACCATGGTGGCAACCATTCAACAATCAGTAGCCTATAATTGTAATAAGTAAACAACCCAATCATGATACAAAAAATATATAAATAAGCTTATGCCAGGCTGGTGATGAAAAAAAGAAATTGAAGAACTTGACCGCCACAGCAGAACACAGGAATGAACCCGTCCATAATCACAATGACGCCAACATTGCGACACAGACCTCTCTAATTTCTTTTTTTATAATCTTGTTGTTGCTAATTGTTCTCCTCCTCCTTCTTTTTGTTTATCATGTGTGTGTGTGTGTGTGTGTGTGTGTGTGTGTGTGTGTGTGCGTGTGCGTGTGCGTGCGTGCGCGCGTGTGCGTGCGTGCGTGCGTGCGTGCGTGTGTGCGTGCGTGTGTGCGTGTGTGCGTGCGTGCGTGTGTGCGTGTGCGTGTGCGTGTGTGCGCGCACGCGCGCGCGCGTGCGTGTGTGCATGCGTGCGTCCGTGTGTGTGTCCTTGCGTGCGGTGTTTTTTTTTGGGGGGGGGCGCGCATATGTGTGCGTGCGCGCGTGCGTGCGTGCGTGCGTGTCTGCGTGTGTACTTACTCATGTCAGGAGCAAGAGTGCTGGTGGCTGGAGGGACTGGCACCATCGGCTCTGGCATCGTGCTGTCTCTGCTGAAACAGGGTGCTAGGGTCAGTTCAATTATAGACCAAGATAGCGTTAAAGCGTAAATTCCACCATTGAGTTACGTTACGTGCACACGCCCTGTGTGTGTGTGTGTGTGTGTGTGTGTGTGTGTGTGTGTGTGTGTGTGTGTGTGTGTGCGTGTGCGTGCGTTGTGCGTGCGTGCGTGCGTGCGTGTGCGTGCGTGCGTGCGTGCGCGTGCGTGCGTGCCCGCGTGTGTGTGTGTGTATGCAGGGCCGGATCCAGGGGGGGTAGGGGGGGAGGTTACCTGGGTTCCGTACCCCCCCTCCCTCCCTCCCACCAAAAAAAAAAGAAAGAAAAAAGGAAAGACATAGAGTTCTACTTACTGTTGTTGTTCTAAGGTACAAATTAAAGGGAGTTTTGGCACTTTATTTGGTTTAAAAGGTTTTAGCTTAAGGGGGTAACGCACCCTGACCCCCTCTAATATGTATCTCAGGTCCGGCCCTGACTGTGTGCGCGGGCGCATGCGCGTGTCAGTGTGTGCGTGTACGTGCTGGTTTTGCGGTACCAGTCCTGGGCCTACTTATCATTTCTGATTCCTTATCCTGTGAATTGACAAAATACAAACAAGGGCGTCGCCGAGCGGCAGACATGTCCGTCACCAGCAATGCCACGCACTTGCGACACCCCATAGAGTGTCACATCCTGACACAAAATTGGAAGGGATTCTGTCTTCTAGTTCACGAGATACAGCTTGAAGAAGAAACATATAGCGCAAAGAAGGAAATTTCGGTTTTCAAGGTCACACTTCAAGGTCAAGGTCAGCATGGTGATAATTTATGCTCGGATGTTTTCTTCTCTAGGGTATACAGTACCACACACAATCTGAAGCGCTTCTGTCAAGTACCAATGTGGAAAATATGGCTTAAAACCCAATGTGTAGACCCCTACCACTTTCAAGGCCTACTGATCGCCCGGACCGTGACCTTGACCTTGATCGGTATCCACCATCAGAACGGGCATAAGCCAAAGTACCTTCATGCCAAATTTGAAGACTCTAACACTAACGGTGTGGGAGTTATGGCCCCTTAAACATTTTCGGTTTTCAAGGTCGTACGCCAAGGTCAAGGTCACGACGGCAAAATGGTTTGCGCGGATGCCTTCCTCTCATGGTGACACACCAGCACACAAAATTTGACGTGATTCTGTCAACCCGTTCGAAAGATATCCTTGGGACAGACAGAAGGAGAAAAAAATGACCCTCCGATTTTCAGGCTCCAGAGATCTTTTTGACCTTGACCTTGACCTTGATTGGTATGTCCATATTCAGAAAGGGGCATAAGCCAAACCACCTTCATACCAAGTTTCAACATCCTATGTTGATCGGTGCCCGAGATATGGCTAAAAATAGATTTTCGGTTTTCAAGGTCGTACGTCAAGGTCAAGGTCACGACGGCAAAATGGTTTGCGCCGATCTCTTCCTATTAAGGAGGCACACCTTCACACAAAATTTGACGCGATTTGGTCAAGCGGTTCGGGAGATATCCTTGGGACAGACAGAAAAAAAAAAAAAAAAAAAAAAAAAAAAAAAAAAATACAAACCAGCCCATCGCAAAGTCCGTTCACCTTCGGTGACGGACAATAAATATATAAATTATATCATGTATATAAATTCTGGTATTTTGTATGACCTAAATTAAAGTTTACACGAATTTTATATCTGGCATTATGACAAATCCACCGCATCACCACAAATCATCAGAATGTGTTGTAGATGCTGCTGTTTGTTTGGTTTGTTGCTTTGTGTCGTTTAGTTTTGTTTTTAGGCAAATAAAGAAAGTCGAAATGTATTTCAATGTGTAAATTTGGGTTTTACGTTCTCTCGACCTGAGATAGGTGTATTTCAATGTGCAGGTGGTGGTCCCTTCAAGGAGCCGCGAAAACTTCACAAAACTGGAGAAGTCTGTCCCTGAACATGTTCGGCATGACCTGTCTGGAATTGTGGTCAGAAGCTTGCAGTATCTTCCCTCTTCCCTATATCTCTATCCATAATGTGGCGTTTAATTCTTGTGTTCTTTCTCTGCGTCTGTCTGTTATTCTATGATGAAAACAAAAACCCGAACGCCCACGTTGTTGCTTGTAATATTTCGGAAATGTAATTACTTCCCTTTATCAAACACAATCATGGACTAAATTAAAATAGGCTGTGCTGCTTCTAAATTAAAATAGGCTGTGTGTGCCACACTCAAGGTTATTCTGTCAGTTAGTCTGTCTGTCTGTCAGTTTCTACATCTCTCTCCCTCACTCTATCGCTGTCTGTCTGTCTCTCAGTTTCTACATCTCTCTCCCTCACTCTATCGCTGTCTGTCTGTCTCTCAGTTTCTACATCTCTCTCCCTCACTCTATCGCTGTCTGTCTGTCTCTCAGTTTCTACATCTCTCTCCCTCACTCTATCGCTGTCTGTCTGTCTCTCAGTTTCTACATCTCTCTCCCTCACTCTATCGCTGTCTGTCTGTCTCTCAGTTTCTACATCTCTCTCCCTCACTCTATCGCTGTCTGTCTGTCTCTCAGTTTCTACATCTCTCTCCCTCACTCTATCGCTGTCTGTCTGTCTCTCAGTTTCTACATCTCTCTCCCTCACTCTATCGCTGTCTGTCTGTCTCTCAGTTTCTACATCTCTCTCCCTCACTCTATCGCTGTCTGTCTGTCTCTCAGTTTCTACATCTCTCTCCCTCACTCTATCGCTGTCTGTCTGTCTCTCAGTTTCTACATCTCTCTCCCTCACTCTATCGCTGTCTGTCTGTCTCTCAGTTTCTACATCTCTCTCCCTCACTCTATCGCTGTCTGTCTGTCTCTCAGTTTCTACATCTCTCTCCCTCACTCTATCGCTGTCTGTCTGTCTCTCAGTTTCTACATCTCTCTCCCTCACTCTATCGCTGTCTGTCTGTCTCTCAGTTTCTACATCTCTCTCCCTCACTCTATCGCTGTCTGTCTGTCTCTCAGTTTCTACATCTCTCTCCCTCACTCTATCGCTGTCTGTCTGTCTCTCAGTTTCTACATCTCTCTCCCTCACTCTATCGCTGTCTGTCTGTCTCTCAGTTTCTAC
>CM065684.1:44712425-44717425 GCA_017654935.2 Phymorhynchus buccinoides | reverse complement strand
CAATGAAAAAAAAAAATATTAAATGCCCGAAATACAGTGTGGTACTGGAGAGATAGGAACACTTATCAAAAACAAACATTCAGAAGGAAAAATGACTTCAAATTGATAGGTATAATTGAATTAGAATACTTTTTTTTTGTAATAGCCAACAAAACAAAACGCACACAGAGAGAATCTTGTTTGAAACCGGTCATTAGGTCAAAGGGGAATAAACCAGTAACACATGAAAGTTTGCATGCAGCTCAAATCCAAGTTCCTTCCCTTTATATATTTTTGGGCTCAGCATTTTCGCTGCGTGAATTGAACCCCCCCAAACAAAAAAAATGTAGCGTTATTCTTTTCTCGAAGTATCTTCGTTTCAACCCTGACAGAATCACAATAGTACACTTGCTCGACGATATCAATTTTTGATTATTATTATTATGATTAATTATTAGGCTATTTTTTGTGACTAGGCTATAAAATTATCCTGTTATGTAAAGCGTTGCCTTAACGTGTAACTCATCATAATAAGCATTACCCAATCGCACCATCAAAGAGATGGATCCCAAGTAAATAGAGCATTGGAACAGAGGGGGGTGGGGGTTGCCCTCTATCTATCTCTACCCCACCCCACCCCCCACCCCCCAGCGGAGTTGGCAATAAGCGCGCATCGCTCATAAGAGCGCGCTCATAAGCGCACATTTGCATGCTCACAAGAGCGCATCCCTTCTGCCGATAAGAGCGCATGTAGGCCGCTGATATGCACGCACCGCACGTTTTGGGTCAGGTCTTGTTAACAGTGTCTTGTTAAAAGTGTGATTTTGAATTCGCCAGCTTTCTTTCAAAACCGATCAACACGCGGGTTAGGGATAGGGTTAGGGATATGGTTAGGGATAGAGTTAGGGATAGGGTTAGGGATAGGGTTAGGGATAGGGATAGGGATAGGTTTAGGGTTTCACATCACATTTTACAACGCGCTCTTTTTGACATCCTCGATCTTTCTTAGGTTCCAAAGATGCGCGCTTATTGGACAAAACATTGCGCTCGATGATAAAAACTGAATGCGCTCATTTAGGACAGAAGCGATGCGCTCAATTACGACAGAGGGGATGCGCTCATTTCGGACTACATGCATGCGCTCATATGAGCCGGAAAAAGTCGATGCGCGTTTATCGACAATAGAAAAATGCGCGCTTATCGTATGCAGCCCCCCCAGGTACAGCAGCTCTCCATTTGTAAATACATAGCTCTGTTTTTAACGACATATTACCCAGAGTCGGCCAATAATATGTTTCAGTGTCTCTGGAGTGGAGGGGTTTGTACATTTTAAATAAAAGCTAGGCATCATCACTCTTTCATAAATAATACATTGCACTCCTACGCATAACACGCTTCAAATTAGACACAATACTAACAATCCAGGAAAAAGATTTTCGTATATCAGACTTAATACAATTCAAAATTCACTTTTGTACTTACTTGTTTTTAAACCCCTTGCTTGAAAATAAAGATCACATGTATATAGTGTAAATTGTCTCTAGACCTTTATTGACTTTTATAGATTTCTATAGCTTTTTAAAAGTTGGTCCTGAAAATTTGAATATCCAATAGCTCATGGAGTAATAACTAAAACTTACATAAATTTTATAATAACATTTTAAACAAAAGAATATACATTTATAAATTATAGTCTTTGTGCGAGCCATGGCACCTAACAAAATCTTGACCTATTATTCAAGATAAAAAAAGGTAAAATTCAGTTTCAGTTTTTAAAAAAATATAAATAATAAAATAACTATATTTAAAGAAAACACTTTTTTCTTCTTCCTTTCTCCCCCTCCTTTCCCCAATAACTAAATTAAGAGCAATGTCTCATATGGTATTGCAGTACCTCCAGGATCTGCTCAGAGCATTGAATTATGGTTGGTTGATGGTTTGTCCCATAGGTGCTGTTTTGCAGCCGAGTGCACGTAAAACCTAACTTTCATTCAGCGTTGGTTGGTACACAATTTGAAGAGCCGAAAGTGCACACACCTCTCTCTCTCTTCTCTCTCTCTCTCTCTCTCTCTCTCTCTCTCTCTCTCTTACCATCCCTCCCTCCCATTCATCCACGCAATCACCAACCAACCGACCTTTGGAGACTTTTTTGAGAACGGACTGTGAAGTTTCACCAATTTGACTGACGTGCGACATAATTGAATAACTCCATATTTGCCTTCTTCGCTAGCATGCAAACAACCTGGTCACATAATCATTAGTCCTAGAAAGGGTTACATATTGCTGTGCCTCCGTCTCATTTTGTCCCCCGTCTCTATGTGTTACAATGGGTAACTTAGGACGATAATTTGACCGCCAGGGGGCAGTCAACCAGTAGGGGCTTAGCGCGTGATATTCTTAGTTGGGCGTACTGTGAGAGAGAGAGAGAGAGAGAGAGAGAGAGAGAGAGAGAGAGAGGGGCTTGTTTTGACTGCCACCTGGCGGTCAAATTATCGTTCTAAGTCTCTATAGTCTATGTGTCTCCATTCTATATGATCCCGTCTCCCTCTATGCATCCCCGTACTTCGTGTCCCCGTATTTATGTTTCCCGAGCTCTGCATGTCCCGCGCGATGTATCGTTCTGAGTTTACCCCAGATCTGTCTCATGGTAACTGCGCATGTGCGAAATCTCAGATCGTGATTACTCCTTCACTTTTTCCCCCACTGTTTTTGAATTGAATGGTTTCTTTCCGTCTCTCTCTCTCTCTCTCTCTCTCTCTCTCTCTCTCTCTCTCTCTCTCTCTCTCTCTCTCTCTCTCTCTCTCTCTCTCTCTCTCTCTCCCCCCTAGGCTCTGTTTTAGGCCCCGTTTTATTTTCAATTTACATAAATGACCTATTACATTTACAAAATACCTGTGAACTCTTCGCTGATGACACAACTCTTCATTCTAAACACAAAGACATGAGCCAACTTTGTTCAACCTTACTGAACGACCTTGATAAGCTTACAAATTGGACTAGTGCTAACCATTATGGCCATTCACCCTATCAAAACTAAATGCATGTTAGTTACCACCCGACAAATGAGACAGATATTAGAATCATGTATATTAAATTTTAAAATCTGTAACAAGGCTCTAGAACTAATGGATTCCTATAAAGTTCGTGGACTGATCATTGGCAATAATTTAACCTGGTCCATTCATATGGCTGAACTTTGCAAATAGAATGATATCTAGAAAGGTTTTCCAACTGAACAGAATTAAGCACTTTCTTGACCAGCATACACGCAAGCTCTTCTTCTATGCATACATACAGCCAGATATTGATTATGCATCGACGTGTAGTAATTCTTTGAAACCACTCAAAAGTTTATACCGACGTTCCTTAAAGCTGATTCTCCTCAAATCTTCTTCCCTCATAACAAATGACTATAACAATCTATATATTCTCCTTTTTGATCAGAAAGAGACATAGAGATAGGGGCATATCGATATGTTCCCCCATAAATCAGGACAAAAAGAACGAAAGTCAGTACTCGAAGGGTGACAGAGGAGGAAGAGGGGTTGGGGTGGTTATTCGTCCACTTTCCCCTTCCATCCGTCCATCCATCCCCATTCTTGTATTAACCGTTAACGTTCTTCCTTCGTCTGCCACCCTCTGTGTGTCAAAAAGACTTCGAGGGGCGAGAAAGCAATCAATTTTAATCACGAGTTACCATTCCTTACTACGTCATATTTGCTCAGGTCACAACCCGCTTTGAGTGGGTGGGGGCGGGGGGGGGGGGGGGGGGGTGGGGGGGGGGGGGGGGGGGGGGGGGGGGGGTGGGAGCAAGGGGGGGAGGGGGGGGGGGGTAGGGGGGGGGGGGGGGGGTGGGGGGGGGGGGGGAATAAGTCTACGCACCACCAGCAGATGCAGAGAGAGAGGGGAGAGAGAGAGAGGGGACGGGGGGCTTCGAGGGGGGAGGGGGGTGGGGGGGGGGGGGGGGGGGGGGGGGGGGGGGTAGGGAAGTTAGAGCTCTGCGCAAATAGAGAGAGAGCACAGCAGAGAGAGAGAGAAGAGAGAGAGAGAGAGACTGAAGACTGAAAAACGTTGTTACACAAGGATTATGATTTCGGGCCGAGCCCATTCCAATCTGTGCTTGGGACGAAAACTAGACTAATCATATAATACAAAACAATTAGGCAAACAGATATGAGCATGCATGATGAGACGAGGCATCAAAGTAAAGAACAATTTAAGGACAATGAAATAACCAAAATAGTTAACGGGTAGATAAGCAAACAAGCAGAAAAAAGCAACAAAAAAATTGAAGCATGTGTACTACTACTACGAGAGAGAGAGAGAGAGAGAGAGAGAGAGAGAGAGACAGGAGAGGATAGAGACGAGAGAGAGAGAGGAGAGAGAGAGAGAGAGAGATGAGAGAGAGAGAGAGAGAGAGAGGGAGAGAGATAAAATGGGCGGTCGAAATACCAAAAGCCTCGCATGACTCGATATGACAAGAAGAGCAGAAGATTCTGAGATTGGACCTAGAAAGAAGAGATTCCGAGAGAAGTCTGTCGAAGAAGTCGGACAAGGCTGCACCCCCTGGACATCGTCGGAAGGTGGCGCTGGTGGTTAGAGTTAATTACTGTCATCGTGTTCAGTGCTCTCTCTCTCTCTCTCTCTCTCTCTCTCTCTCTCTCTCTCTCTCTCTCTCTCTCTCTGCGTCCGCAAGCTGGTCTCAAATGAACCGTTTGAAGTAAAGGGAAAGTGTTCCGGCTACAGGAGGAGATGATGAGCTTCTATAGTTTCGACCTTCTCACCTTGCCCTGTCTAAGGTAGCATCTTTCTGTGGCCTGTGTGGGAGGGGGGTGGTTCTGTGTTTATATCCTGGGATTCGTTTCACAAGGGCGAACGTTGCGTAGCGTGGGCTCAAATCGGCACAAACGGTACTAAGAAACACCTCTTTCGCCGACGTTTGCCGCAAACGGTTCGTGGCTGCTATCGAGGTAACAAGCCATAAACTATTTGAAGGATCATGGGAAATATCAATACTTCCG
>CM065684.1:44684925-44692425 GCA_017654935.2 Phymorhynchus buccinoides | reverse complement strand
AGAGAGAGAGAGAGAGAGCCTACAATGACACAGCCAGTAAGGTTTCCGTGTGAATCCCCAACATGATGCCGCCGCGTCAGACATGTATACGTGTATGTGTATAACATCACACACACACACACACACACACACACACACACACACACACACACACACACACACACACACACACACACACAACTAAACGATTGGAAATAACTTCTTTTCATTTGAGCTATTTTCGCTACATAATCTTTATCCACGGAATTCTCCAAAGGCTGCATGTAATAACATATCGTTGTACAAATACGTGCACGTGTAATGTTCGTGCCAATATCCTATCAATACGCAAGTTTTTTGTTGTTGTTGGTCAGCGTGTACTTGTATGCACGTGCGCGTGCATATTTGCCCATTCGTTTGTGGCAACATGTAATCTTTTTAACCCTTCCCGTACCCCGTGGGTGTATTTGCACATATACGTTTAAGTTTTGCTTCATATTTTCAAAACTGTTCATTGAATCTTGTTTCAATTTTACTAGCGCAACGCCGAGTCCTAGTAACGCCTAGTAACGGTAACGCCAAGTACTGGTAACGCTGAGTACAGCAAATTTGAAGCGATTCGGTTAAGAAACGGCGGAGTCGTATAGCGCGCGCGTTTCTGAGGCGATTCGCTTCCGGGTTGGTCCACGGATAGTCACCGTCCCCGGTGATCTTCCTGCCAAATTCGATGGCAATCGGTCCAGAAACACCGGAGATACGGGCGCCGAGAGGCCGGCGGATGTGCGTTTCGCGCATTTGCCGAACCGCGCAAATGACACGGCCGCCTCGGTTGCCGTTGCCATCGGCCCGTTAGGGCTCACAGCAAATTTGAAGCGATTCGGTCGAAAAACGGCGGAGTTATAAGGCCCGTTTCGTGTTTCACACACACACACACACACACACACACACACACCACACACACACACACACACACACACACACACACACACACACACACACACACACACACACACACACACACACACACACACACACACACACACACACACACACACACACACACACACACACACACACACACACACACACACACACACACACACACACACACACACACACACACACACACACACACACACACACACACACACACACACACACACACACACACACACACACACACACACACACACACCACACACACACACACACACACACACACACACACACACACACACACACACACACACACACACACACACACACACACACACACACACACACACACACACACACACACACACACACACACACACACACACACACACACACACACACACACACACACACACACACACACACACACACACACACACACACACACACACACACACACACACACACACACACACACACACACACACACACACACACACAACACACACACACACACACACACACACACACACACACACACACACACACACACACACACACACACACACACACACACACACACACACACACACACACACACACACACACACACACACACCACACACACACACACACACACACACACACACACACACACACACACACACACACACACACACACACACACACACACACACACACACACACACACACACACACACACACACACACACACACACACACACACACACACACACACACACACACACACACACACACACACACACACACACACACACACACACACACACACACACACACACACACACACACACACACACACACACACACACACACACACACACACACACACACACACACACACACACACACACACACACACACACACACACACACACACACACACAACACACACACACACACACACACACACACACACACACACACACACACACACACACACACACACACACACACACACACACACACACACACACACACACACACACACACACACACACACACACACACACACACACACACACACACACACACACACACACACACACACACACACACACACACACACACACACACACACACACACACACACACACACACACACACACACACACACACACACACACACACACACGCGCGCGCGGACAGTTGGCTTATTACTATATGATGACTTCGTCAATGAATGATTCGAGCATGTGCACCCAAAACATCAAGTATTTGTGTTGACAAACAAGCGAGTAAATAAACAACAAATTCGCCGTTTAAACGGCTGGTTCCACAAGGAACCTGTCACGGGTAGTATAACAATGTCATTAGGATCTGATTCCTGTGACATTTCTTAATAATACTATTATCTATTACTCTGGGGAAGAATTCCTACGTCCACCCTACCTTCCCCAAGCCCACTCGTAGACCTTCCATGCTCTTTTTCCCATGGCTGGGGTTTCGACATCTGTGCATATTTGCTCTCCCCTAGCATGCCAGGCATACTGGAGCTCTGCACACGCAAAACAAAATCATACTTGGGTGCCTGGGTGTATAATAAGGAAGAAGAACTACAGAAGAAATGATTTTTGTTATGGCATTTTGTAAATATGAATGATTAAATTCGGTTTCATATTAATGTCTGGAACCTCTTTTACCAGAGAGAGAGAGAGAGAGAGAGAGAGAGAGAGAGAGAGAGAGAGAGAGAGAGAGAGAGAGAGAGAGAGAGAGAGGGGGAGAAAGAGAGGAAAGAGAGGTAGAGGGAGAGGGAGAGGGAGAGACTGAGAGAGAGAGAGAGAGAGAGAGAGAGAGAGAGAGAGAGAGAGAGAGAGAGAGAGAGAGAGAGAGAGAGAGAGAGAGAGAGAGAGAGAGAAAGAGAGAGAGGCTTAAAAATGGTTCGACATTGGTATAGACTAGTACTACACAGAGAGAGAGAGAGAGAGAGAGAGAGAGAGAGAGAGAGAGAGAGAGAGAGAGAGAGAGAGAGAGAGAGAGAGAGAGAGAGAGAGAGAGAGAGAGAAGAGAGAGAGAGAGAGAGAGAGAGGCGAGGAGAAGAGAGAGAGAGAGAGAGAGAGAGAGAGAGAGAGAGAGAGAGGCGGGGGGGGGGTTCCTCGTTATAATATGTCTGTTTGATTGCATCTGTATATTTCTGTCCCTCCTACCATATTTGTCTGCTTTGTCTGTTACAATGTACTTCATTCCATCCTCTCTCTCTATATATCTCTCTCTATACATAACTTTTTTTCTCCTACATTCGTGTCCTTATTAATTGGATGTAAACCATTATTATCTAATTGAAACGTGTAGGTTCCCGTGCGTTAAGGTTGTTGTAGACTACAGGGGATTGTCGAAGTGAATTAAAATCAACATAGGCCTAAAGGGTACTTTGCAATACTAACTGGTCTCCCGGGCAACTTGGCAATAAAAGAAGTAAAACTATTACCATCCCCGGCAAACATGTAGATGAACACCTCCCCTCCATTCCTCGGTAATCATGTAGATTAACACCTCCCCTCCATTCCTCGGCTCTCATGTAAATACCTCTCCTCCATTCCTCGGCTATCATGTAGATCAACATCTTCCCTCCATTCTTCGGCGATCATGTAGATTAACACCTCCTCTCCATTCCTCGGCAATCATGTAGATTAACACCTCCCCTCCATTCCTCGGCTATCATGTAAACACCTCCACTCCATTCTTCAGCGATCATGTAGATTAACATCTCCCCTCCATTCTTCGGCGATCATGTAGATTAACACCTCCCCTCCATTCCTCTGCGATCATGTAGATTAACACCTCCCCTCCATTCCTCGGCGATCATGTAGATTAACACCTCCCCTCCATTCCTCTGCGATCATGTAGATTAACACCTCCCCTCCATTCCTCGGCGATCATGTAGATTAACACCTCCCCTCCATTCCTCGGCGATCATGTAGATTAACACCTCCCCTCCATTCCTCGGCTATCATGTAAACACCTCCACTCCATTCTTCGGCGATCATGTAGATTAACACCTCCCCTCCGTTCCTCGGCGATCATGTAGATTAACACCTCCCCTCCGTTCCTCGGCGATCATGTAGATTAACACCTCCCCTCCATTCCTCGGCGATCATGTAGATTAACACCTCCCCTCCATTTCTCGGTTCTTTCCGTTGTTGTTGTTTGTTGTTTGTGGCACAAGCCACAAACCTATAACTCACTTTGTCGGTCTGTCGGTCCAAAATTGTCGCACATATTGTAAAAGAGAAAGAAAAGTACAGAAAGAAAAACATACTTGGGCATAAAGTAACATTTCAGTTGTCATATCTACAGTCCTTCGGTATGACGACGAAAATGGTGTTTTACGTCCTCTTGGTCTGAATCAGACACATATGGGACATTTGTAAATACAAATATGTTGGGAACAATACTGGAGGCAATGCCCGGAGGCAGTACGAAACCAGTAAAGTCCCGATTGTTTTATTAATGCAGATAGGTGTAGCGGTAACCACGATTTTTAAAGTCCTGGTGATGGTGAAAATGATGTTTTACGTCCTCTCGTTCATAGACACATATCGGACATTTGTAAATACAAAGATAGTGGGAACAATACTGGCTGCAATGCCCAGAGGCAGTGCAACACCAGTAAAGTCCCGAGTTTTTAACAATATAGATAGGTGTAGCGGTAACCACGCCTTGGTTAAACCTCATCGGCTATGGTACCGCCACACGATGTACAATAAACACAATGTGATTTTTAAAGTCCTTCGGTATGGAAAGAATTGTATACTGCACAGAGCACATGAATCTTCATTTTAAAGCGTACAAAATAATAAACATACGTAATACAGACACTGCAACAGACACGACGAGTATGCGGTGCTTCTTTCGATGAGTATAAGTAGGATAAATAGTTTTAAATGTTTTCCAAAAGATATAAAAAGTTACGAAATGGTGCAGAGATAACATTCTGGTTTACAGATTAAAATTATTGAAAAGCCAGGGGAAGCGACTCAGTGTATGTGATGATTGGAGTGGTAAAAATAGACCGTACTTCAAATCGAGGCTGTTCTTTAAAATGATGTTTCGTTTTCAATTGTCGCACGCCACAAACGATTGCGAATCCGCGCTTGTTTCAGTGTTGCTTTCTTACTGTGGATTTAGCGGTTAAACCTCTGTCGTTTTCTATATTTATCGTTGATTCTGATCCATATAATCAATTTAAAATATGCGGTCGATAAAAGCGCAATACGGGAGGGGGGGGGGGGGGGGGGTGTTAACGGAACAGCGAACGGAATTCCCATTCGGTGTATAATGTAGTATAGCTAGCAGGAACAAAGAGCACTAACAGTCACATGACAGTGACGTCACAAGCGGGAGTTTTCGAACTGGCTGTTCCGTCATTTTGGACTAAAGGATAAATAATTGAAATAATTATGAGTGGCAATGGCTATTAAGAAAACATTATTAACTCAAAATGTTGCTCAAATACTTCTTAATGTTCGCTGCTTAAGAAAGGCAAGGGGGGGTGGGGTGTAATCTACATGATTCCCCCATCCTCATCTCCCATGAGAAATATAGGCCTATGTGCAATGGTCCTTTCTTCGGAGCGATAACCAGCAAATCAACTGTGCAAACACGGAGTCCGACCGAGCTTGTCGTCTGATTCGCAATCTGATAGTTACGGGCATAGCCTATGCCTCTGATGGATTCTGCAAAAGGAAATATGAGAGAGAGAGAGAGAGAGAGAGAGAGAGAGAGAGAGAGAGAGAGAGAGAGAGAGAGAGAGAGAGAGAGAGAGAGAGAGAGAGAGAGAGACAGAGAGAGAGAGAGAGAGACAGAGAGAGACAGAAACAGACACACAGAGCGAGAACAATGAACAATGGTTTATTACCTGGAGGCTATATAGCCCCTGGACACAAGAGGAGTGTGTGTGAAGATATACAGGCAGACAGAGAGAGAGAGGGGGGGGGGAGGGGGAGAGTGAGACAGAGAGACAGAGAGAGAGAGAGAGAGACAAAGAGAGAGAACACACAGAGAGAACAATGAACAATGGTTTATTACCTATAGGCTATATAGCCCCTGGATACAAAAGGACTGGGTGGGAAGATATACAGGCAGACAGAGAGAGAGAGAGGGAGAGAGAGAGAGAGAGAGAGAGAGAGAGAGAGAGAGAGAGAGAGAGAGAGAGAGAGAGAGAGAGAGAGAGAGAGAGAGAGAGAGAGAGAGAGAGAGAGAGAGAGATACAGACAGACAGACAGACAGACAGACAGACACACACAGACAGAGGCAGCAGAGACAGAGACTTGCAGATAGACCGGCTGATTGACACATACAGTACAAACAAGTGCAACGCCGAGCGGCTGCAAAGTCCCCTCGCAGCATCGCCGAGCTACTCCGAAATCGGAATGTGTCGGTTGTACACATACATAAAAACGCATCAAAACAGCACGTAACTACATAAAATCGCATCAAAACAGCACGTAACTGAATAGGTTTTTTTTTATATATAGCCTTGGGGTTCGGACCCGTGATTTGAGCGCGCGCGATCATGCGCACACGAGCGCACAGAAACATTCATGACAACTGTGTTATAGACCATTCATTAAGAAATGTTGTGAAAAAAACTGCATTGAAATACATGCAAAACTTCGCGAGATATTAGCGATTATGTGTTTCGGGGTTTGAACCCCGTAACTGGCGCGACCTTGACCTTAATGCCAAACTAAATACATCAGTGGATAGCTTGCCTCTTTGCAAACTAGTATGCCAAATTTGATGATGATACACTGAATAGTTTTTGACAAAAACGGACGAGAAGCCGGACGGACGGACACCGGACGTACGGACGGACCAGACCAGACCTTCGGCTCGGGGACCAGGTTCGGGGACTAACAATATCAATCGAGCATGTGCAATAAAGGACAATGAATGTTTCTCCTGTCAACTATAACAGTTAGGCTCCATTTTAAAAAACAATCTCCTTTCGTTTGACAAGTTATCGGACCCAAATAATATTATGGAGATATTTCATGTTGAATGTTTGGTATTATTGGATGATATCATCTACATTTTCTCACACGAGACATTTCATGTTGAATGTTTGGTATTATTGGATGATACATTTTCATTTTCTCACAAGAGACATTTCATGTTGAATGTTTGGTATTATTGGATGATACATCTACATTTTCTCACACGAGATATTTCATGTTGAATGTTTGGTATTATTGGATAATACATCTTCATTTTCTCACACGAGAGATTTGATGTTGAATGCTTGTATTATTGGATAATACATCTACATTTTCTCACACGAGAGATTTGATGTTGAATGCTTGTATTATTGAATAATACATCTTCATTTTCTCACACGAGAGATTTGATGTTGAATGCTTGTATTATTGAATAATACATCTTCATTTTATCACACGAGAGATTTGATGTTGAATGCTTGTATTATTGGATGCTACACCTGCATTTTATCACACGAGAGATTTGATGTTGAATGCTTGTATTATTGGATGATACATCTACATTTTCTCACACGAGACATTTCATGTTGAATGTTTGGTATTA
>CM065684.1:44649925-44657425 GCA_017654935.2 Phymorhynchus buccinoides | reverse complement strand
TGCAGTACCTCCAGGATCTGCTCAGAGCATATGGAATGATGGTTGGTTGATGGTTCGTCCCATATGTGCTGTTTTGTAGCCGAGTGGACGTAAACCTAACTTTCATTCAGCATGCATGGAGGTAAATACGTCTGAATAAGTGAGTGGCAAACATGATACAGGACTCACTGGGCGGGTAGTTCATTTGGACTTACACAGCAGCTGACAATATTTAACGACCCACCAGATCACGTGTCAAAATCACGGGTTTCACGTGTTTTCCCTCTTATAGTTGGAAATAAATCTTGTTTTGACCAAGTCTGACTCCTATATAAATGCCCCCAAATTCAAACCGAAACATCATTTTAAAGGGAAGCCTCAATTTGAAGTTGGGGACATTTGAATGTGGGTCACAGCTACCCAGAAAAAAACAAGGGACTTAATAAGATGTGCCACCCCCCATGCATTTCTCGGTTAATTGTATTTTTCCGTTTTTGCCTTTCTTACCATACATAAAGCTGTATTTTAGGAACATTTTTAGGTAATAACCTTTTTGGAATACTAACCCTAACCCTAACCCTACCCCCCACTATGTACTGCAGTACACCGCGATTTGTCACAGTTGTGGTTCGTTGCGTTTTTCCGTCTTATACGGTGGGGGGGTAGGGTTAGGGCTAGGGTTAGGGTTAGGGTTAGTATTCCAAAAAGGTTATTAGCTAAAAATGTTCCTAAAATACAGCTTTATGTATGGTAAGAAAGGCAATAACGGAAAAATACAATTAACCGAGATAGGTAGGGGGGGTGTTTTGGGGGGGGGGGTTTAGAGAGAGAGAGAGAGAGAGAGAGAGAGGGAGAGAGAGAGATGAGAGAGAGAGAGAGAGAGAGAGAGTGGAGTCTTGTCACTTCATAACAGCCTATGATCCGCCCCGTGGGTCGCCCTGGGTATGACCCACTTGTTTGATTAGGTCTGCCACTCTGAACGAAGGTCACAATCATCTCTCTCTCTCTCTCTCTCTCTCTCTCTCTCTCTCTCTCTCTCTCTCTCTCTACTCTCTCTCTCTCTCTCTCTCTCTCTCTCTCTCTCTCTCTCTTCTTATCTCTCTCTCTTTCTCTCTCTCTCTCTCTCTCTCTCTCTCTCTCTCTCTCTCTCTCTCTCTCTTTTCTCTCTCCTCTCTCTCTCTCTCTCTCTCTCTCTCTCTCTCTCTCTCTCTCTCTCTCTCTCTCTCTCTCTCTCTCTCTCTCTCTCTCTCTCTCTCTCTCTCTCTCTCTCCTCCTCTCTCCTCACTCCCCCCCCCCCCCCCTCTCTCTCTCACTTTCCATGAGAAGTCGTGTGTCTTTATGGTTTAAGAAACAGAATTATTGCTAGTTGCGGTAGGAAAAGTGTTTTCATGGACTACACTCGCTGCAAGGATGCAGGCAATTCCATTTTTAAAATGTTCCTGTGTCAGACCTGTGGTGTGATGCTTATTCGGTTAGTAAAAGAAATTAGACAAGAATAATAATCTTAATTCTTGCTCACATTAGCAAAATAATTTTTGGGGGGACATTTGTGGGTTTTTTTCCATTGGTGACTTGTACACTTGTCGTCGTCAAAGATGTGTGTGTGTGTGTGTGTGTGTGTGTGTGTGTGTGTGTGTGTGTGTGTGTGTGTGTGTGTGTGTGTGTGTGTGTGTGTGTGTGTGTGTGCGTGCGTGCGTGCGTGCGTGTGCGTGCGCGTGTGCGTGCGTGCGCGTGTGCGTGTGTGCGTGCGTGCGTGTGTGCGTGTGCGCGTGCGTGTGTGCGTGTGCGTGTATGTGTGTATGTGTGTGTGCTACACCAGTGAAACTTCATAATTATGTTGTTTTTCGCTCTGTTGTCTTGGTTTTGGGTTCTTGCCCTGGCAAGCGTATCACACACTAGTTTCGTGAGAGGAGTTCCGCGACTAAGAAACACATCTCCGGTGCTGCTGCTGCAGCCTAGCCAGACACTGAGGAGTGAAGGAGTGCGAGATACAAGATGACGTTGGAAGGGTGGGGGGTGGATGCTGGTGGTGGTGGTGTGGAGATATGGCAGATATGTGGATGGTGAGAAGGGGGGACGGAGGTAGAAATATTGGAAGAAAAATGTAGGGAGGCGGGAGATGGGAGGTAGAGAGAGAGAGAGAAAGGATGGTGGGGGGGGGGGGGAGGGAGGTTGTGTGGTGGGGGGGGGGGGGGGAGGGGGGGGGGGGCAAGAGGGCAAAGAAGGGGTCCTTGAAAGGCCAATGCATCATCGGAGGTCTTGTTTGCTAAGGTGAAATTAAAACCTGACCCCCTTTAGCCTCCCCCCCTTGATAATGTTTTTGTGTGGTTTTTTTACTTCAATTTTTGTTTCTTCTCCTTTTTGTTTCAATCACACGTCTGTTGTTTTTTGGTGGTTTTTTTTCTTTCTCCTCTTGTTTCCTTTTCTAGTTTTTGTTTTTATATGATTTTTTGGGGTGTTTTTTTTCCCTCTTTTATTTTTTCCATTCCAAACTAATTTAAAATGATACCCCCCAAATCATAGCAGAAACAAACCACAAAGAAACAGACAAAAAAAAGAATGATTGCACTGAAAGCGAACAAACGGACATTCTCTTTAGTAAAATCAAAAGCATACATCAATGTATAAAAGTAAACATCTATACATGTAATAAACAAAAAGACTGAGCACAAACTCATGTGCATACAAATGACAATGGAAGTAAAGTAAAGCAAATTAACGATAAGAAAATACGATCGTTCGCAACTTACGGAATCATGTACATGCTTACATGTTGCATCGCTTAAACTTTTTTAAGAGTCACGTGATAAAAATAATTTAAAAAAATAGCGAAAACAGCAAACATCTAAGATTCGATAGCTAAAATAGCTTACCAAAACACTAAATAAATAAATAAATGAATGAACAAAAAAGAAGTAACTAACTATCTAAGTAACTAAATGGATAGCTAACTAACTAAATGAGAAATATAAATAACTAAGTAAATAACTAAATAAATAACTACCTAAGCAAATGATTTAATTCCATCCGAATCAATCTATCAGTGATTCAAGCATCCAACCTACTTACCAAGCAGTCATGCGATACAGTAACAACTCATTATTTGAGAGAGAGAGAGAGAGAGAGAGAGAGAGAGAGAGAGAGAGAGAGAGAGAGAGAGAGAGAGAGAGAGAGAGAGAGAGAGAGAGAGACAGACAGACAGACAGACAGACAGACAGACAGACAGACAGACAGACAGACAGGCAGACAGACAGGCAGACAGGGAGAGGGAAAGGAGATGGGTGATTATATATGAATGAAGTTTGGTTAGGTTAGCATTGCAATATCGAACAGTATGGTCGAATGTTAATGTCTCTCGAAGACTCTCGAAGAGAGAGAGAGACTTCAACTTCAAACTTCAAACTTCAAATACTTTATCTTACAAGGATACTAATTTAGGCTGGGCCTAGACTTTCATTCTGTCCTTGGTTCTAAGCATGCAACATGTCACTAATACTATAAACGAACATTGAAACACACACAAATCGTCAACAGAAACAACAAACAGTAGCAGAAATATAACAATGACATGGTAGGCAGAGCATCAACATCAGTAATAAGAACAAGCAAAACAGAAAACCAACCGACCAAATAAAATAAACAAGGTCAGCACGGTGTTGATTAACGAAAGGAAGCTTCCTTTTCAAGCTGTCTACCCCTCTGCCAATTTTAATCAAAATCCAAACAGTACTTTTTAAGATAATCGATACACTGACACATACACGGACAGACACACACACGGACAGACACACACACGGACACACACACACACACACACACACACACACACACACACACACACACACACACACACACACACACACACACACACACACACACACACACACACACACACACACACACACACACAGACAGACAGACAGGCACACAAACCGATCGCAATACCTCGGCCTCTGGCCGGGTAAAAACACGGCAATAAATGAAAAACACTACTTCCACCACAAATTGCTTCTTCCACTACCATTACCACTCCTCCTCCTCCTCCTCCTCCTCTCCTCCTCCTCCTCCTCCTCCTCCTCCTACTACTACTACTACTACTACTACTACTACTACTACTACTACTACTACTACTACTACTACTACTACTACTACTACTACTACTACTACTACTACTACTACTACTACTACTACATGTGTGGGCATGAGTCTCTCTCTCTCTCTCTCTCTCTCTCTCTCTCTCTCTCTCTCTCTCTCTCTCTCTCTCTCTCTCTCTCTCTCTCTCTCTCTGTCTCTGTCTCTCCCTCTCTCTCTCCATATGCGGGATTGTGTGTGTGTGCGTGCGCGCGTGTGTTCAAAGGGGCATTCATGTTCAAAACCCCTTTACTATCTTTTCTTCGTTTTATTATCATTAATATTATTATTTGATTATTATTGTTAATTGATGATGATGTTGATTATCATTATTATAATTTCATTATTATCATTATCTTAAATCTTGGTCGTGAATGGCTGCATGTGGAGTGCGTGAGCGTGTTTTGCCTGAATGCTGCGTTATTAGCTACTACTACTACTACTACTACTACTACTACTACTACTACTACTACTACTACTACTACTACTACTACTACTACTACTACTACTACTACTACTACTACTACTACTACTACTACTACTACTACTACTACCATCGCCACCACACCACTACCACTACTACAACAACTACTACTACTACTACTACTACTACTACTACTACTACTACTACTACTACTACTACTACTACTACTACTACTACTACTACTACTACTACTACTACTACTACTACTACTACTACTACTACTACTACTACTACTACTACCACCACCATCGCCACCACACCACTACTACTACTACTACTACAACTACTACTACTACTACTACTACTACTACTACTACTACTACTACTACTACTACTACTACTACTACTACTACTACTACTACTACTACTACTACTACTATACCACCACCATCGCCACCACACCACTACCACTACTACAACAACTACTACTACTACTACTACTACTACTACTACTACTACTACTACTACTACTACTACTACTACTACTACTACTACTACTACTACTACTACTACTACTACTACTACTACCACCATCGCCACCACACACACTACCACTACTACAACAACAACTACTACTACTACTACTACTACTACTACTACTACTACTACTACTACTACTACTACTACTACTACTACTACTACTACTACTACTACTACTACTACTACTACTACTACTACCACCACCATCGCCACCACACCACTACCACTACTACAACAACAACTACTACTACTACTACTACTACTACTACTACTACTACTACTACTACTACTACTACTACTACTACTACTACTACTACTACTACTACTACTACTACTACCACCACCACCATCGCCACCACACCACTACCACTACTACAACAACAACTACTACTACTACTACTACTACTACTACTACTACTACTACTACTACTACTACTACTACTACTACTACTACTACTACTACTACTACTACTGTCACTACTACTAATAATCATAGCATCATAACACAAGTAGCTGAATGTCAATCAAAATTTTTTTAAAGGCAAATATAATCATAAAAGCACAATTACACAAGTAGCCTAATGCCACTAAAAAAAAAGCAAAGATAATGAGAAACGCATAGTTGCACAACCAGCCTAAACCTACGAAGAGTGAGTGCTATTGTGTGGTGCATCAACTGGTCTAAAAGTTTTATTGAATGGAGTTACGGAGATGCCCCACGCAGGTTAGATTCGAAATTGGACACTGAAGAACTTGCTTTTACATCTGAAGAAAGTGAGTTCCAACATATGGCCCCGAGAGAGAAAAACTTGATTTGAAAAAGGTCAATGCGGGTGCGTGGAAGAACATAATTATCAGAACGATAACTACATGTGGAAGGAGTGAGGGGATTTTCTAGGTGCGTTGAGTTAGTATGTGTGAACTTTATATATTAAGACAGCTGTGTTTGTAATGCAATTGATGTTCAAGCGGTAAAGAACAATGGTTTATTATCTTTAGGCCACTAACCCCCAGAAACAGGGTCAAGGAACGAAACATAACATACGATATTTACTACACATCTCAATTGGATAACAACATCATTATGGAGACATACTATCATGTTGGTGAGCGAAATATAATAACACAAAACGTATTCTAGGCAACCCAACATATGTTAACAACACTATATAGACATTTTCTTTTCGTTTCTATATAAGAACATTCTCACAACTTATTATTATTTTGTCTCAATTCTCTGTCGAATTGCATAGAAAATTAAGACGAGAAGAGAGAGAGAAAGAGAGAGAGAGAGAGAGAGAGAGAGAGAGAGAGAGAGAGAGAGAGAGAGAGAGAGAGAGAGAGAGAGAGAGAGAGAGAGAGAGAGAGAGAGAGAGAGAGAGAGAGAGAGAGAGAGAGAGAGAGAGAGAGAGAGAGAGAGAGAGAGACAGACAGACAGACAGACAGACAGACAGGCAGACGGACAAATAAGCAGACAAACAGGCACACTAAGTGACTTCGACTAAACTACCAAACTTAAGCATGGAATGAATGAAATAATGGCGTTATTTCTAGCCCCGTGTCGTATTACAAAGCTGTTCGATGGGTCTTCATGACACGAGTAGCCCCTACCTGGCCTGTTTTCTGTTTGTACAAGATCGGATATCCTGACAGAGTTCTTTCCCGTGGCGCTCTTCAGACAACATGACGCCTTTAGTCTTCTAGCAGCCGTTTTCTAGTCTTCTAGCAGCCATTGTATTCAATGTTCGTATATGTACAAAGGTGCTACCTTTATGTTCAAATTTGTATGTGTAATATCATGCCTTGCCATGTTTGTATTCTATGTTCGTATATATACCAAGGACAGATTGGAAGACTAGGCGTTGCCTAATATCTTTATCCTTGAAAAATGAAGTTAAAGTTTTCAAGTTTCTAAAAATAATACTTTTTTCTTTTTTTTTCTGGGAGCGGTTTTGACGGACACGGTAGGCCGAACGAGTAATATCATAATCTAGATTTGCATGTAGATTTATGTATATATAGAACTAGAAGCGTATACGTATGTACATTAAGGATTTATGATGGTGTGCTCAATTTCGTGTGCTTGTGAGCAACACTCGTGTCCTTCAATTAGGGCCTTTACATTTCACCGACGTTATATAATGGAATGAGTAGATGCTACTGCGTGTAATTAATCAAGCTGTTGTTTTTTCGTGTACCCACATGTACGCTGATCTCAACTGTGTGTTTTATGCAAGTGATAATAACAATGACAAATAGTTTAATTGCATACTGGCCTCTGGCCCGTCAATTACAGCGAGTGATAATAGTGCAGAGAGAATGAAATAAGCAAGGAATTCAATAACCGAATCGATATTACTGAATAACAAACAAACAAACATGCGCCTCTCTCTCTCTCTCTCTCTCTCTCTCTCTCTCTCTCTCTC
>CM065684.1:44619925-44632425 GCA_017654935.2 Phymorhynchus buccinoides | reverse complement strand
TCTCTCTCTCTCTCTCTCTCTCTTCTCTCTCTCACTCACCCTCTCTCCACCCCTACTTTCACTCTCATCATCATCATCATCATCATCATCATCATCCTTGTCCACCATACACATCCTCATCCACTCTACCCCTCGGGCTAAGGCCTCCAGAAATCCTGGCAGGAAGATGTTTGCTAACTGTCTTGTCCCCGGGGGGAGTAGAATTGAAGAGGGGGTGGGGGTAGGAATGGAAGGAGTGTGTGTGTGTAGGGGGGGGGGGGAGCTAAGGGGAGGGAAGGATGACCTCCGCCTAACAGATTTAGTGGCCGAGTCATCAGCTTTGAAGTGTTAAAAATCCGCCGGGGCGGCCTGTTTGCACAAGAGGAGGGTTCTGCTCTCAGCCCCGTGCCCCGATCCTCTCTCGCGTCCATGACTCGGAGTGCATTCCATCTGTCTGAAAGGCAGAAATAGAGAGAGAGAGAGAAAGGAAGAAAATAAAAGAAAGTGTAAGAGAAGACGAATAGAAGAAAAGACCAAAAAAAGCCAAAAAGCAGGAGAAAGGAAATAAACTTAAAGTTGGATGGAGAAAGAGAGAAGAGAAAGAGATTGAATGAAGAGAGAGAAGAAACAAGTTGAAAGGGAGAGGGGGTGGAGGGGGTTTAGATGGGAGTAAATGTGATGTGAGTGGGGGTGATGGGACAGAGAGAGAGAGAGGGAGAGGGGTGGAGAGAGAGGGAGAGAGAGAGAGAGAGAGAGAGAGAGAGAGAGAGAGAGAGAGAGAGAGAGAGAGAGAGATTCAATGAACACAATTCACAATTCACAAAGCTTACTGATCCAGGCCTTCTGCCCATGTCAGAGGGGAGGGGGTTACAAAAGGACAACGATGACAACAAATCAATCATCAGCAAAAAGAACTCCATTATAAGCGAACATACACACAAAAAGCAACAATGACAACAAATCATCATCGCCAAAAGAACTCCATTATAAGCGAACATACACACAAAAGCAACAATGATAACAAATTGGCCGTGCCAAAGAGTTAAATTATGAAGCGAACATACACACAAAAGCATCAATGACAACAAATCAACAGCACCAAGAGTTCCATTATGAAGCGAACATACACACACAAAGCAACAATGACAACAAATCAACAGCACCAAGAACTCCATTATGAAGCGAACATACACACAAAAGCATCAATGACACAAATCAACAGCACCAAGAACTTAAATTATAAGCGAACATACACAAAAAGCATCAATGACAACAAATCAACAGTGCCACGAGTTAAATTATGAAGCGAACATACACAAAAAGCATCGATGACACAAATCAACAGCACCAAGAGTTAAATTATGAAGCGAACATACACAAAAAAGCATCGATGACAACAAATCAACAGTGCCAAAAGCTGGATTATGAAGCGAACATACACAAAAAGCATCAAAGACAACAAATCAACCGTGCCAAGAGTTAAATTATGAAGCGAACATACACAAAAAGCATCGATGACACAAATCAACAGTGCCAAGAGTTAAATTATGAAGCGAACATACACAAAAAGCATCGATGACACAAATCAACAGTGCCACGAGTTAAATTATGAAGCGAACATACACAAAAAGCATCGATGACACAAATCAACAGTGCCAAGAGTTAAATTATGAAGCGAACATACACAAAAAGCATCGATGACACAAATCAACAGTGCCAAGAGTTAAATTATGAAGCGAACATACACAAAAAGCATCGATGACACAAATCAACAGTGCCAAGAGTTAAATTATGAAGCGAACATACACAAAAAGCATCGATGACACAAATCAACAGCGCCAAGAGTTAAATTATGAAGCGAACATACACAAAAAGCATCGATGACACAAATCAACAGTGCCAAGAGTTAAATTATGAAGCGAACATACACAAAAAGCATCGATGACACAAATCAACAGTGCCAAGAGTTAAATTATGAAGCGAACATACACAAAAAGCATCGTTGACAACAAATCAACGGCTACCTTATATAGTAAACAAGCACAATGCACAAATCTGTCAACTATCAAATGATAAAGCTTCGTTACGGATCTTAAAAGCTTCATACAGAAAGTTGGCTAATCGAATGTACATTTAGAATCACACTTCAATAAAGTTAATATAAAAGCAGAGGGTGGTTACAGACACAGAAAAAGAGATCGAGAGAGAGAAATCAACGAGCTAGAGAGATAGAGTAAAGAAGAGAATGCAGAGAGAGAGTCAACTAGAGAGATGATAGAGCTTCGAGAGGATCTTAGAGAGAGAACGAACGAACGAAGAACGAATTTTTTTATTGATGGTGTAAGAATAAGCATAGCTTCTTTAAAGTTAATATAAAAGCAGAAGGGTGGTCAAGAGAGAGAGAGAGAGCAAGAGAGAGAGAGAGAGAGAGAGAGAGAGAGAGAGAGAGAGAGAGAGAGAGAGAGAGAGAGAGAGAGAGAGAGAGAGAGAGAGAGAGAGAGAGAGAGAGAGAACTTAATAAGAGCTTAATAAGAATATCTAACGAGGTACACCATTTTCTACACTGCATCATTAATTAAAGGAGGAATTAAGCAACTGCGATTAAAACTTCTTCTTTTTTAAAGCTCAAAATGAATGTCACATCTAATGCAACAATTCTATTCAGCCTTTAATTCGTGATAGAAATGTGACCAACAAAACCAAAACGAAGCGAAGCAAAGAAACAAAGAAACAACAATCATCAAAATCGGTTTACAAATCGTACAGGAACCCCAATAAACGTAAAACAAACAAACAAACAAACAAACACTAAAACAAGCACAAACCTTCACATTTCCTTTACCAGAATGGGAAATGAGACTAAAGGAATCTATCCACACGTCCAACCGTGCTCAATCAATCAATCAATCAATCTATCAATCAATCAATCAATCAATCAATCAATGAGTCAATCAATATTTATTAATCCATCCATCAATCAATCAGTCAATCAGTCAGTCAATCAGTCAGTCAGTCAGCCAATCTTTATGATCCCAGTCAAACATGAACAAGGAAAGGTTTCTTTCCTCGTACGACTTTCGCTCGTAGATCTACGACTGTCCAACTGTGACGACATCTGTGAGGCGTGATTCTGATGAAATACTACTGTTTAAATATATCGAATGAAATCTTACTCCTTTCGTTCACAAATAATATGATAATGTGCACCCCAATCTGGATGATAATTTAATATCTGATACAGAAATACAGATGCTTGTTTCTTCTCTTCAGATTCTTCTGTGAGGATCTAACAAATTTTAATATAGTGAACACAACGAGTAGGATTTTCATCATTTTCATTTTAGTCAGTAGTATTTTTTTGTTTGTGGCTCAAGCCACAAACCTATAACTCACTTTGTCGGTCGGTCTGTCGGTCTGTCGGTCGGTCTGTCGTTCCAAAATTATCGCACATTTTGACAAAATTGTCGCACATTTTGACAAAATTGTCGCACTTCAAATCGAGGCTACACTTCAAATTAATTGAGGCCGCTCTTTAAAATGATGTATTTTAAAAGCGTACAAAATAATAAACATACGTAATACAGACACTACAACAGACACGACGAGTATGCGGTGCTTCTTTTGATGAGTATAAGTAGGATACATAGTTTTAAATGTTTTCCAAAAGATATAAAAAGTTACGAAGTGGTGCAGAGATAACATTCTGGTTTACAGATTAAAATTATTGAAAATCCAGGGGAGGTGACTCATGATTGGAGTGGTAAAAATAGACCGCGTGCCACAAACTATTGCGATTTCGCGCTTGTTTTCATTCATGCCTCACATCTGTCGCAGTTGGATAGTCGTCCGAGTGCAGTTGGACGAGTGGAATCAAATCAAAGTTACATAGAAATATTAACTTGATTCTAAACAACAATTTGTCCAGAATTGGAAAAAAACAAAAAACACCTTGCAATATGGAACCAATACCTGAATAAAAAAAACATTTTGAATTTTTTTTTACATAGAATAATGTCTTCGGGCGATACCCTAGGGGTGCAAGCATTTCGGTTCATCGCAGTGTTTTGAAAACAATCGTTCACAGACACTGAGGAAGGAGGATGGTAAGAGACAAAAGCAGGAGAACAAAGAAACAAACCAAACCTCTACCACCACCTTTCCTAATAAAGCTTTCAATAATCATGCCATCATATTGAATTCATAGTTTGTGGACAAGATTCTAAACAGGGAAGATCAAAGTAATTTTTATTTATGTAATACATTATATGTGCTTTGTTTGAAAAGGTACAAATAAAGTGGGTTCTATTGCATCCCAGTGTGAGAAAATGTTCCATTTATTATTATTACTAAACAACTTTGGCGGACACTTTCAGTTATTGCAAACATTTTCCCCGAAAATAAGTGTCTTTTAATATTTTATAATGTTTTATTCAAATTGAATTTCAATTTAGTCCAAAGTTCCCTGATATTTTTTTTAGCTCTATGCTGGAATGAAAATCCGTTTAACGTCCTCTGGTCTGAAACAGACACATAATTTAAGGGTCATTTGTAGATATAAAGATGGTGGGAACGATCCTGGAGGCAATGCCCGGAGGCGGTGCAACTCCAGGAAAGTCCCGAATGGAATGAAAATCCGTTTAACGTCCTCCGGTCACACATATGGGACATTAGTGGATATAAAGATGGTGGGAACGATCCTGGAGGCAATGCCCGGAGGCGGTGCAACTCCAGGAAAGTCCCGAATTTTTAACGTTACAGATGTGTATTTTGTATTTTTGTGTGTGCTAAAAACGTTTAGGCATTAAATACAAGAGCAAAAGTAACAAGTGCAACGCCGAGCGGCTGCAAAGTCCCCTCGCAGCATCGCCGAACTACTCCGAAATCGGAATGTGTCGGCTGTACACACAGCGGGGAGACCATTGAGAACTGAAAACAGGACGCACGCACGGACAGATGGACGGCCGGAAAGAAGTGGGACATATCGGGCCTGTGACACAAAGGGCCTAGGGCACAGCGGGCTTATCCCATGAAAAATTCATGACAACTGTGTTATAGAGCATTCATCAAGAAATGTTGTGAAAAAAATTGCATTGAAATACATGCAAAACTTCGCGAGATATTAGCGATTATATGTTTGGGGGTTTGAACCCTGTAACTGGCGCGACCTTGACCTTAATGTAAAACTAAATACATCAGTGGATAGCTTGCATCTTGGCAAACTAGTATACCAAATTTGATGATGATAGACTGAATAGTTTAACGGACGAATACCCGGACGGACGGACGGACGGAGGCACGCCGGACGGATTAGACAGAAACAATAGTTCCCGAACCTTCGGCTCGGGGACTAATAATACCGTGTGACTGTGTATTATGAAACCCACACACACTGGCATACACAAGCCCACAATCATAGGCTATGGCTACTGCAAAGAACACCTTTTGCAAAAGTGAATGCCCTTGGTGGGTGGGGGCGGGGAAAGATGGTTGAGTACTGACCGAGCAAGGGAATAACTCTCGCCAATAACCCCATTTGATGCCACTTAATGGCTGCCTTTTGCAAGAGTGAATGCCCTTTTTTTAAATACTGATCAACAAGGGCTTAACTCTTGCCGTCAAGGGCGTTAATAACCCTAGTTGCAGTTACCAATAACGCGCGTCACAACCATGCGCTTACGGTTCTACTAAAAAAAAGGAGTTAAATACATAGCACAACACAACACAAACACACACATACATGCACACACACACACACACACACACACACACACACACACACACACACACACACACACACACACACACACACACACACACACGCACGCGCGCGCGCGCGCGCGCGCACACATACGTGAGCGCACAGAGAGAGAGCGAGAGAGAGAGAGAGAGAGAGAGAGAGAGAGAGAGATGGCAGCGTCGGCGAATGTTGGTATAGTGGTGATGGAGGTAGTGATATCATTTGATTTTTTTAAAACCAAAAAAAACCCCAATCTTTCAAAATACGTTTGTATGGCCTTGCCAAATTGTTTTCATAAATTCTTTTCCTTGTTCCAGAGTATCATAACGTTTACACACACGTGCGCTGCACCGAACTCACACAGTATTTTCGACGGGCATATTAAGCAAACAGGCAAATGGCTACAAGGATCAATCAATTTTATCCATCACCGTGGATCAAATAAAGCCTCGATAATGTTCTTCCACCCACAGCTGCGCCCAAAGGGGCTAGATTTCTACCCGTGTCTCAAAGTTTATTTTTCTTGAAAAGAGAGAGAAAGACTGTGCGAATATTGCCCAACGGACATGTTTGTAAAGGAAAACAAATAAATGTCCCAAGATATATTTGCGTTTCTAGAAAATGTAGTGTAGTAGGTGGTTGAAAAGAAAATGTCCGAATTTAGCCCAAGAATCCCCCGTGGGGGTACCAGGGGGTCTTTCGTACAAATAATTCCCCCACCCTCTGGAAGTTTTGTGTACACATCTGCATTGTTCAATATTCGGGACTGTCCTGGTGTTACACTGCATCCGGGCATTGCCTCCAGCATCGTTCCCACCATCTGTATATCTACTAATGTCCCATATGTGTCTGTTCCAGACCGGAGGACGTTAAACAGATTTCCATCCTGGATGTTTTGTGTTTGTAACTTCCTCTAATCTGTCACTCTCTTTGACACTGCCTTTCCCTTTGCTTACTGTCATCTCTCTTTCTGTCTTACTGGTCCATTCTCCCTGCCTTTCCCTTTGCTTACTGTCATCTCTCTTTCTGTCTTACTGGTCCATTCTCCTGCCTTTTCCCTTTGCTTACTGTCATCTACTATCTTTCTGTCTTACTGGTCCATTCTCCTGCCTTTTCCCTTTGCTTACTGTCATCTCTCTTTCTGTCTTACTGGTCCATTCTCCTGCCTTTCCCTTTGCTTACTGTCATCCTCTCTTTCTGTCTTACTGGTCCATTCTCCTGCCTTTCCCTTTGCTTACTGTCATCTACTCTCTTTCTGTCTTACTGGTCCATTCTCCTGCCTTTCCCTTTGCTTACTGTCATCTCTCTTTCTGTCTTACTGGTCCATTCTCCTGCCTTTCCCTTTGCTTACTGTCACCTCTCTCTTTCTGTCTTACTGGTCCATTCTCCTGCCTTTCCCTTTGCTTACTGTCATCTCTCTTTCTGTCTTACTGGTCCATTCTCCTGCCTTTCCCTTTGCTTACTGTCATCTCTCTTTCTGTCTTACTGGTCCATTCTCCTGCCTTTCCCTTTGCTTACTGTCACCTCTCTTTCTGTCTTACTGGTCCATTCTCCTGCCTTTCCCTTTGCTTACTGTCATCTCTCTTTCTGTCTTACTGGTCCATTCTCCTGCCTTTCCCTTTGCTTACTGTCATCTCTCTTTCTGTCTTACTGGTCCATTCTCCTGCCTTTTCCCTTTGCTTACTGTCATCTCTCTTTCTGTCTTACTGGTCCATTCTCCTGCCTTTCCCTTTGCTTACTGTCATCTCTCTTTCTGTCTTACGGGTCCATTCTCCTGCCTTTCCCTTTGCTTACTGTCATCTCTCTTTCTGTCTTACTGGTCCATTCTCCTGCCTTTCCCTTTGCTTACTGTCATCTCTCTTTCTGTCTTACTGGTCCATTCTCCTGCCTTTCCCTTTGCTTACTGTCATCTCTCTTTCTGTCTTACTGGTCCATTCTCCTGCCTTTCCCTTTGCTTACTGTCATCTACTCTTTCTGTCTTACTGGTCCATTCTCCTGCCTTTTCCCTTTGCTTACTGTCATCTCTCTTTCTGTCTTACTGGTCCATTCTCCTGCCTTTCCCTTTGCTTACTGTCATCTCTCTTTCTGTCTTACTGGTCCATTCTCCTGCCTTTTCCTTTGCTTACTGTCATCTCTATCTTTCTGTCTTACTGGTCCATTCTCCTGCCTTTCCCTTTGCTTACTGTCATCTCTCTTTCTGTCTTACTGGTCCATTCTCCTGCCTTTCCCTTTGCTTACTGTCATCTCTCTTTCTGTCTTACTGGTCCATTCTCCTGCCTTTCCCTTTGCTTACTGTCATCTACTATCTTTCTGTCTTACTGGTCCATTCTCCTGCCTTTCCCTTTGCTTACTGTCATCTCTCTTTCTGTCTTACTGGTCCATTCTCCTGCCTTTTCCCTTTGCTTACTGTCATCTCTCTTTCTGTCTTACTGGTCCATTCTCCTGCCTTTCCCTTTGCTTACTGTCATCTCTCTTTCTGTCTTACTGGTCCATTCTCCTGCCTTTCCCTTTGCTTACTGTCATCTCTCTTTCTGTCTTACTGGTTCATTCTCCTGCCTTTCCCTTTGCTTACTGTCATCTCTCTTTCTGTCTTACTGGTCCATTCTCCTGCCTTTCCCTTTGCTTACTGTCATCTCTCTTTCTGTCTTACTGGTCCATTCTCCTGCCTTTCCCTTTGCTTACTGTCATCTCTCTTTCTGTCTTACTGGTCCATTCTCCTGCCTTTTCCCTTTGCTTACTGTCATCTCTCTTTCTGTCTTACTGGTCCATTCTCCTGCCTTTCCCTTTGCTTACTGTCATCTCTCTTTCTGTCTTACTGGTGCATTCTCCTGCCTTTCCCTTTGCTTACTGTCATCTCTCTTTCTGTCTTACTGGTCCATTCTCCTGCCTTTCCCTTTGCTTACTGTCATCTCTCTTTCTGTCTTACTGGTCCATTCTCCTGCCTTTCCCTTTGCTTACTGTCATCTTTCTTTCTGTCTTACTGGTCCATTCTCCTGCCTTTTCCCTTTGCTTACTGTCATCTCTCTTTCTGTCTTACTGGTCCATTCTCCTGCCTTTCCCTTTGCTTACTGTCATCTACTCTCTTTCTGTCTTACTGGTCCATTCTCCTGCCTTTCCCTTTGCTTACTGTCATCTCTCTTTCTGTCTTACTGGTCCATTCTCCTGCCTTTCCCTTTGCTTACTGTCATCTCTCTTTCTGTCTTACTGGTCCATTCTCCTGCCTTTCCCTTTGCTTACTGTCATCTCTCTTTCTGTCTTACTGGTCCATTCTCCTGCCTTTCCCTTTGCTTACTGTCATCTACTCTCTTTCTGTCTTACTGGTCCATTCTCCTGCCTTTCCCTTTGCTTACTGTCATCTCTCTTTCTGTCTTACTGGTCCATTCTCCTGCCTTTCCCTTTGCTTACTGTCATCTCTCTTTCTGTCTTACTGGTCCATTCTCCTGCCTTTCCCTTTGCTTACTGTCATCTCTCTTTCTGTCTTACTGGTCCATTCTCCTGCCTTTCCCTTTGCTTACTGTCATCTCTCTTTCTATCTTACTGGTCCATTCTCCTGCCTTTCCCTTTGCTTACTGTCATCTCTCTTTCTGTCTTACTGGTCCATTCTCCTGCCTTTCCCTTTGCTTACTGTCATCTCTCTTTCTGTCTTACTGGTCCATTCTCCTGCCTTTCCCTTTGCTTACTGTCATCTCTCTTTCTGTCTTACTGGTCCATTCTCCTGCCTTTTCCCTTTGCTTACTGTCATCTCTCTTTCTGTCTTACTGGTCCATTCTCCTGCCTTTCCCTTTGCTTACTGTCATCTCTCTTTTCTGTCTTACTGGTCCATTCTCCTGCCTTTCCCTTTGCTTACTGTCATCTCTCTTTTACTGTCTTACTGGTCCCCTTTCTGTCATCTGCCTTTCTGTCTTACTTCCCTTTGCTTACTGTCATCTCTCTCTTTCTGTCTTACTGGTCCATTCTCCTGCCTTTCCCTTTGCTTACTGTCATCTCTCTTTCTGTCTTACTGGTCCATTCTCCTGCCTTTCCCTTTGCTTACTGTCATCTCTCTTTTTCTGTCTTACTGGTCCATTCTCCTGCCTTTCCCTTTGCTTACTGTCATCTCTCTTTCTGTCTTACTGGTTCATTCTCCTGCCTTTCCCTTTGCTTACTGTCATCTCTCTTTCTATCTTACTGGTCCATTCTCCTGCCTTTCCCTTTGCTTACTGTCATCTCTCTTTCTGTCTTACTGGTGCATTCTCCTGCCTTTCCCTTTGCTTACTGTCATCTCTCTTTCTGTCTTACTGGTCCATTCTCCTGCCTTTCCCTTTGCTTACTGTCATCTCTCTTTCTGTCTTACTGGTCCATTCTACTGCCTTTCCCTTTGCTTACTGTCATCTCTCTTTCTGTCTTACTGGTCCATTCTCGTGCCATTTTCTTTTCAGACATTCTTACAGAGATTTTCACCAGCCGAAGACGGATATGCTGGGCAGAACTATTTCTTAGTCAGGTGCATAACGGCGGCGTGACGCATCTGCGCTTATATGACAAGAGACTGTCTGAGCGATCGACGAAGAAGAAGAAGAAGAAGAAGAAGAAGAAGAAGAAGAAGAAGAAGAAGAAGAAGAAGAAGAAGAAGAAGAAGAAGAAGAAGAAGAGGAGTCCATGTATGCTGCTTGGATTTAGAGTGAAGTCGGCTAATGGGCCTGGTAGCATTCATTATGGCAGACTAACCCTAACCCTAACCCATAACCCTAACCCAAATCGGTTTTTCATACTGCATGGCAACAAACAAGATTCCGACACTTAGCTAAATTAAATGTATAATCATATGTAATTGTTCATTCAATCCATACCAATCCATAGCTGCAGCAACATCATTTCCATCATCATCATCATTATCATCACCATCGTCATCATTTATCAGTATCATCATCGTCGTCATCATCATCATTATCATAGAGAAACGTGTATAATTATTATGAAGCTTCGGGAACACACACGATGCCTTTCAATCACATTTCACACGAAAACAATCCCGTAAAAAAAAACAACCCCAAAACCCACCCCACAATTCCTTTGAGATGATAATGAAAGCAGAACAAAATAAAAGAACAGTGAGAAAATAGCAAAACTGAGGGTGTGGAAAATGAAACAATGACAAGAAAATAAGAGCAGAAAAGGATCTGTTAACCCTTTCACCGCCAATGTCACATTTATGCACCACAATGGTTTAACTCCCATGTCACTAAAAGGCATCAAATCAGGGCCTGTTATCCGAAGACCCTATTTTCTTAATTTTGGGAGGCAAGGGTAGGCCTAATGTTATACATGTCACGTAGGAATTCCCAGTATTGCGGGTAACTTTTGTTCTCTTCCCAGACAAGCTTAATGGTATTTTTTTGGCTGAAAAATGGCTGGCGGCGAAAGGGTTAATTCGAGAACAATGATGGGGCCGGGAGAAAATAAGTCAACACACAGAACCCGAAGAACCACAACTCTCCATAGATGTCCAAGGGACATAATTCCAGCTAAAGCTGCTTTTTGCTTCCCACTCAGATGATGAAGGGACATAAGCAGCTTTGATTAGAATCGTGTCTTTTTTCTAAACAATGCGGCGAAATAGTATTGATAAGAAACAGAAGCACAAGCACAAGGCACAAAGAGAGTGGGGGAGAAAACGCAATTAGAGAATAAATGAGAAAAAAAGGACACCAGTATAGCGCACACGTCAATGCAATGAAGGTTTGTTTAACGTCCTATTTGCAAGTAGCACTTAAGGACATGTTGGCTGAAGACGAAGTTTTGGGGGGGAAATGTCCACAGAGGATATGTTTTAACGTAAAATGTCCGCTTCAGTGCTTCGCTGCCAGTAGCCTATTTCATACAAGTCTTCAGATAGGACACTACTCATACAACACCCTGGCTACTGCCAGTAGCCTATTTCATACAAGTCTTCAGATAGGACACTACTCATACAACACCCTGGCTACTGCCAGTAGCCTATTTCATACAAGTCTTCTGATAGCACACTACTCATACAACACCCTGGCTACTGCCAGTAGCCTATTTCATACAAGTCTTCTGATAGCACACTACTCATACAACACCCTGGCTACTGCCAGTAGCCTATTTCATACAAGTCTTCTGATAGCACACTACTCATACAACACCCTGGCTACTGCCAGTAGCCTATTTCATACAAGTCTTCTGATAGCACACTACTCATACAACACCCTGGCTACTGCCAGTAGCCTATTTCATACAAGTCTTCAGATAGCAGACTACTCATACAACACCCTGGCTACTGCCAGTAGCCTATTTCATACAAGTCTTCTGATAGGACACTACTCATACAACACCCTGGCTACTGCCAGTAGCCTATTTCATACAAGTCTTCAGATAGGACACTACTCATACAACACCCTGGCTACTGCCAGTAGCCTATTTCATACAAGTCTTCTGATAGCACACTACTCATACAACACCCTGGCTACTGCCAGTAGCCTATTTCATACAAGTCTTCTGATAGCACACTACTCATACAACACCCTGGCTACTGCCAGTAGCCTATTTCATACAAGTCTTCTGATAGCACACTACTCATACAACACCCTGGCTACTGCCAGTAGCCTATTTCATACAAGTCTTCTGATAGCACACTACTCATACAACACCCTGGCTACTGCCAGTAGCCTATTTCATACAAGTCTTCAGATAGCAGACTACTCATACAACACCCTGGCTACTGCCAGTAGCCTATTTCATACAAGTCTTCTGATAGGACACTACTCATACAACACCCTGGCTA
>CM065684.1:44599925-44614925 GCA_017654935.2 Phymorhynchus buccinoides | reverse complement strand
TGGGGATGGGGACATATAGAGACGGGGACACAATGAGGGGGACACATAGTGTCGGGGATTACAGAGACGGGGACACATGGGGATGGGGACATATAGAGACGGGGACACAATGAGGGGGACACATAGAGTCGGGGATTACAGAGACGGGGACACATGGAGACAAATAGAGACGGGGTCACGTTGATATGACCCCAGAGTGAGAGAGATAGAGACAGACAGACAGACAGACAGACAGACAGAGACAGAGAGAGAGAGAGAGATGGAGAGAGAGAGAGAGAGAGAGAGAGAGAGAGAGAGAGAGAGAGAGAGAGAGAGAGAGAGAGAGAGAGAGAGAGAGAGAGAGAGAGAGAGAGAGAGAGAGAGAGAGAGAGAGAGAGAGACTTGAAACTTGAAAACTTTATTACGCAAGGATTGAGATCTTAGGCCAAGCCTATTCTTACAATCTGTTCTTGGGACAAAAACAAGACTAATACAAAACGATAAGGCAAACAGATAATTATAAGGACATGTAGAGACAGAGAGAGAGACGGAGACAGAGAGAGACAGAGATAGAGTCAAAGAGAGACGGACAGAGAGACAGAGAGAGAGAGTCAAGGAGAGAGAGAGAGAGAGAGAGAGAGAGAGAGAGAGAGAGAGAGAGAGAGAGAGAGTGTGTGTGTCAAGGAGAGAGAGAGAGAGAGAGAGAGAGAGAGAGAGAGAGAGAGAGAGAGAGAGAGAGAGAGAGAGAGAGAGAGAGAGAGAGAGAGAGAGAGAGTCAAAGAGAGACTCAGAGAGAATTCTTTGCGCTGCACTGAAAATGCTTTATTGCCATTAACAATGAGAGAGAGAGAAAGAGACAGAGACAGAAAGACAGACAGACAGACAAGCAGACAGACAGACAAGCAGACAGACAGACAGACAGACAGAGACATAGAAAGAGACAGAGACAGACAGAGAGACAGAAAGAGACAGAGACAGAGAGAGACAGAGCAAAACGAGTCGGACATACAGACTAATACGAACGGACAGAAACGAGGAAGAAAGAAAGAAAGAAAAGAAGAAAAACCAGACGGAGCTAGAGAGAACCACAAAAACGCATCCACACATGTTTACCTTGACTATTTGCCCACCAAACACCGAGTTATAATGATCAGCACCCCCTGTTCTCCTCCGGGTATATACCCACCCATTAAGGTGGGATGCTGCTACTGCTGCTGCTGCTACTGATGTTGCTGCCAAGCCTATGGCCCACGGGAATGGACAGGGGAAAGGGTAGGGAGGGGGTTGGAGGGGGTTGGGGGGGGGGGGGGGGTTGAGAGAGGTAAAGGCTTTAGTGGAAGAACATTGATTTTTATTCCTACCTTTTTTTATAATATTGTTCAGGAAACAGCCAGAACTTTTTTTGGGGGTTCTTTTCTTTTTTCTTTTCTTTCTCAGATTCTGACAGTAACTGTTAGGTTATGTAGGTGAGGCATTTGAAAGGCCTTCAACAAATAAATGTTCATTATTATTATTATTATTATTACCAAAGTGCTTGAATAGTGTGGTCTTCTTCGTTTTTTCTTAATATAACATTCTTTCTTAATTAACATTCTTAAAAATAAATGAACATTTGTGACTTTTTTTTCACAAAGTGATTATGCTGTTGTTGTTGTCGTTGTTGTTGTTGTTGTTGTTGTTGTTGTTGTTGTTGTTGTTGTTGTTTTCTGTTCCAATAGTGATCTTCATGTTTCATCGTTGCCCACCTTGTGAATAAAACATGAAGACCAGACGCTCATGCCCTTTTACAACAAATGCAAAAAAAAATCCATATGAAAATATTCAGGAATCAGACTGTTGAAACAAACAAAAAAAGAAAAAAATACCTTTTAAGAAAAAAATATTCCGATTGAAATACAGTAAGAGACTTGGTCGTAGTAGACACAGGAGGAAAGAAGCAAGCAAACTTTAGGGAGGGGGGGGGAGTGGGAGGGGGGAGGGGCGGGGCGTTGAGGGGGAGGAGGAGGGAGGAGGTAGAGAGAGAAACCAGATATATAAGGTGGAAGGGGGTGGTAGTGGGGAAACGGGTCGAGGTTGAGTAGGGGTGGGGATGGGACTTGGGTAGAGCGAGCGGCAAAAAGATGAAAAGAAGTTAAGGGAGCTTTTAACAGACGGGCTTGTGCCCCGTCATGAACGGCAAACAGAGACGATACGTTCAATAGGGCTCACCCCCCACCCCCCGCACCCCTCACCCTCACCCTTTCATTACCACCACCACCACCACCCCCTCCACCACCTAGCCCTTGTTCCCTCAGTGTCTCCCCAGTCCCCTTGATACTACTGGTGGGCCCGAGCCTTCTATTCCCAAGCCTGGTACCCGTTTCCTATACCACTTTCTTCCGTAGTTCCCAGTCTCATCCACTTTCTTTCGGTGTACATTTCGTGTACACGGATACGAAAAACTCAAACTCAAACTCTTTTATTTGTCGTAAAACCATCCAAGGAATTATTGACACAGAAGTGGTAAGCACACACCTACCACGAAAGAAAATAAAACAAAAAGCACAAGGTAATGTTCGTGACGAAGTAAATGCAGCAGATTAAAAACTAAACAAAAAAACATTGATATATTATTATTGCTTATGCGTTTGCGTTACAGTTCGTTCTCTTCATTGTTGTTGTTGTTGTTTGTTCCTGAGCGAAACTTCGGGAAGTATTGTTTTTGTTTCATCCGTTAGTCCGTCCGTCCGTGCGTCGGTACGTCCGTCCGAGCATCCGTGCGTGCATGCGTCTGGCAGCGTTTTCTTGTTGCTGTTGTTGTTTTTCTTCTTCTTCTTCGTCGTCGTCGTCGTCAACGTCACTTCTTCTTCTTCTACTACGTCTACGTTTTCTTCTTCTTCTTCTTCTTCTTCTTCTTCTTCTTCTTCTTCTTCTTCTTCTTCTTCTTCTTCTTCTTCTTCTTCTTTCTTCTTCTTCTTCTTCTTCTTCTTCTTCTTCTTCTTCTTCTTCTTCTTCTTCTTCTTCTTCTCTTTCTTCTTCTTCTCTTTTTTCTTCTTCTTCTTCTTCTCTTCTTCTTCTTCTTCTTTCTTCTTTCTTCTTCTTCTTCTTCTTCTTCTTCTTCTTCTTCTTCTTCTTCTTCTTCTTCTTCTTCTTCTTCTTCTTCTTCTTCTTCTTCTTCTTCTTCCTCTTCTTCTTCTTCTGCAGCAACAGCAGTAAAAAAAAAAAAAAAATCGTTATTTTGAAAAATAAATATATCAAACCATAGAAAATCGCCCATGCCCGTCGTCCATTATCTACTCTTTTTTTTAGACGGAAGTTTTACCATAGAAATGAGGATTGATTTCCCCCCCCCCCCCCCCCCCCCCCCCCCCCCCCATCGACTTGTCATGGACCGTACTGTTTCATCTGTTTGCTCTGTCTGCCTCACCCCTGGTTCGGGTTCTCTGTCGTCCTTCATCATCATACAGCCCACCTTATACCGTATCCAGCACAGTCCCTTCTAGCACCCCACACACTCTCAAACACGGAACATCGAGGAGGAGGAGGAGGAGGAGGAGGAGAAGAAGAAGAAGAAGAAGAAGAAGAAGAAGAAAGAAGAAGAAGAAGAAGAAGAAGAAGAAGAAGAAGAAGAACAAGAAGAAGAAGAAAGAAGAAGAAGAAGAAGAAGAAGAAGAAGAAGAAGAAGAAAGAAGAAGAAGAAGAAGAAGAAGAAAGAAGAAGAAGAAGAAGAAGAAGAACAGAAGAAGAAGAAGAAGAAGAAGAACAAGAAGAAGAAGAACAAGAAGAAGAAGAACAAGAAGAAGAAGAAGAAAGAAGAAGAAGAAGAAGAAGAGGAAGAAGAAGAAGAAGAAGAAGAAGAAGAAGAAGAAGAAGAAGAAGAAGAAGAAGAAGAAGAAGAAGAAGAAGAAGAAGAAGAAGAAGAAGAAAGAAGAAGAAGAACAGAAGAAGAAAGAAGAAGAAGAAGAAGAAGAAGAAGAAGAAGAAGAAGAAGAAGAAGAAGAAGAAGAAGAAGAAGAAGAAGAAGAAGAAGAAGAAGAAGAAGAAGAAGAAGAAGAAGAAGAAGAAGAAGAAGAAGAAGAAGAAGAAGAAGAAGAAGAAGAAGAAGAAGAAGAGAAGAAGAAGAAGAAGAAGAAGAAGAAAGAAGAAGAAGAAGAAGAAGAAGAGGAAGAAGAAGAAGAAGAAGAAGAAGAAGAAGGAAGAAGAAGAAGAAGAGAAGAAGAAAGAAGAAGAAGAAGAAGAAGAAGAAGAAGAAGAAGAAGGAGAAGAAGAAGAAGAAGAAGAAGAAGAAGAAGAAGAAGAAGAAGAAGAAGAAGAAGAAGAAGAAGAAGCAGCAGCTTGGTGAGGATGAAATGAATAAGCACAACAATGGCTTCTTTTCATCAGGTCCTCAAACAAAGGAAAATTATAAACAAGTAAAATCAACAATTAAATAAATGAACCAACAAATGAACAAAGGAGAGAGAAAAAGAGAGACAGAGAGAGAGAGAGAGAGAGAGAGAGAGAGAGAGAGAGAGAGAGAGAGAGAGAGAGAGAGAGAGAGAGAGAGAGAGAGAGAGAGAGAGATAAACAAACAACTTTGAGAGAGTATGTAAGAGAGGCAGACAGAAAAAGAGACCGTCAGAGACTTAGAATTTTTAAAAAAAAGCATAAGAAGGAGATATTTTCCCAATGTATGCATCAAGGAAAAGCAAACTTGAAATTGTTGAAGAAACATTCTGAACAGTCTGTCGCGCTGTAGCCGTGCTATCTCGATTTAAACTCTCTATTTTTTGTGAAGCACAATCCTGGATTGAGTTTTAAAAACAAATAATGAAGAAGAGAGAAACATCAAAATTGTTGTGGTTTGGGTTTTTTTAATTAAAAAAATCTAGTTGGGTAAGAACAAAATATTGCAGGGAAGCCAGCCAGAGGTCAGGAAAATCGACCTAAACGAAAAAAGGAATAAAAAAGATCCTGAAAAATGGCAGGGCCAGAGATGACCTTTTCTGAGCTCCAGAGTGCGACAGAGACAAGACAGACAAGACGAGAGTAATATTCTTGTCAATCTATTGGCATCCCAACGACCCTGAGGTCACAGTATTGTTAGATGATAGACAAGGTGATGATAGCGGTGCCATTTGGACTATTATTATTTTTATGATTAAAACAGAAACAGGCAAGAAAGCACGAATCGACAGTAGTGTAGAAGAAGGAGAGGGGGGGGGGAGCAGGGAGGGAGATGTGGATAGGAAGAGAACTAAAAGGAACAAGTGCAACGCCGAGCGGCTGCAAAGTCCCCTCGCAGCATCGCCGAGGTACTCCGCAATCGGAATGTGTCGGCTGTACACATACATAAAAACGCACGTAACTACATAAAAAGGCATCCAAAACAGCACGTAACTGAACAGTTTTTTTATATATAGCCTTGGGGTTCGGACCCGTGATTTGAGCGCGCGCGATCATGCGCACACACACGCACAGAAAAATTAATGACAACTGTGTTATAGACCATTCATCAAGAAATGTTGTGACAAAAACTGCATTAAAATACATGCAAAACGTCGCGAGATATTAGCGATTATGTGTTTCGGGGTTTGAACCCCGTAACTGGCGCGACCTTGACCTTAATGTAAAATTAAATACATCAGTGGATAGCTTGCATCCTGGCAAACTAGTATACCAGAGAAAAACGGACGAATAGCCGGACGGACGGAGGCACGCCGGACGAACACCGGACGTACACCGGACGGACGGACCAGACAAAAACAATAGCTCCCATAACCTTCGGCTCGGGGACTAATAAAAAGGACAACGACAACCACAAACAAGAAGAGAAGCAGAGAAAGAGAGAAGAAGAAGAAGAGGAAGAAGAAGAAGGAGGAGGATGAGGAGGAGGAGGAGGAGGACAACAAACAACCACAACAAAATAAGAATGATCATGTACTTTGTTATCATTACATCGTATTATTGTATACTGGATTTGCTTCATACAAGCGACACGTACAAGGTATCAGGGAAACGCGCAAATACACACGTGTGTGTGTGTGTGTGTGTGTGTGTGTGTGTGTGTGTGTGTGTGTGTGTGTGTGTGTGTGTGTGTGTGTGTGTGTGTGTGTGTGTGTGTGTGTGTGTGTGTGTGTGTGTGTGTGTGTGTGTGTGTGTGTGTGTGTGTGTGTGTGTGTGTGTGTGTGTGTGTGTGTGTGTGTGTGTGTGTGTGTGTTGTGTGTGTGTGTGTGTGTGTGTGTGTGTGTGTGTGTGTGTGTGTGTGTGTGTGTGTGTGTGTGTGTGTGTGTGTGTGTGTGTGTGTGTGTGTGTGTGTGTTGTGTGTGTGTGTGTGTGTGTGTGTGTGTGTGTGTGTGTGTGTGTGTGTGTGTGTGTGTGTGTGTGTGTGTGTGTGTGTGTGTGTGTGTGTGTGTGTGTGTGTGTGTGTGTGTGTGTGTGTGTGTGTGTGTGTGTGTGTGTGTGTGTGTGTGTGTGTGTGTGTGTGTGTGTGTGTGTGTGTGTGTGTGTGTGTGCGTGCGTGCTTGTGTGTGTGTGTGTGTGTGGTGTGTGTGTGTGTGTGTGTGTGTGTATGTGCATGTGTGTGTGCGCATGCGTGCGCGCGCGCGTGCGTGTAGTTATCAAGGGAAAACATAATGACCCCATCGACGACAAATAAAAGACATGTAAATAGAATGGTGGGGGGGGAGCAGAGAAAGGGGGAAACTGATAGTGATTCCCCTAAGAGTAGGAGACACACGAAACAAATCTGTCCCCTGTGCCAACCCCACCTCCAGCCAGCAAGCTGTCGACACCTGACATCCTGACACTACAGGTGAACCTCATACACGGACACACCCCTCCACTTCATTCGAACCCGACGCCCCCCCCCCCCCTCTCTCTCTCTCTCTCTCTCTCTCTCTCTCTCTCTCTCTCTCTCTCTCTCTCTCTCTCTCTCTCTCTCTCTCTCTCTCTCTCTCTCTCTCTCTCTCTCTCTCTCCCCCCACCTCACCAGGTACCGTAATCACGAGCTGTTCTTAAAGAGTTAACACTGGTAGTAAGCTTGCAGTTTAGATTAAACTGGCGAAACCATTGGCTGTTTAGTGTAACTTACATTTCACGAACCGTGTTAGATGTTTAAAGACGCACTCGTGAGTACGGTACAAGGTTAACGGTGACCATCCGCGTTACGGTAGCTCTCCCACTATTACAATGGCGCCAATCCACACGTCCGACTGCAGTTGTACGACTATCCAACTGCGACATTTTGTGAGGCGTGAACATTTGATGAAATACTACTACTGAATGAATGAATGAAACTGATGAAATACTACTACTGAATGAATGAATGAAACTGATGAAATACTACTACTGAATGAATGAATGAAACTGATGAAATACTACTACTGAATGAATTAAGCTGATGAAAGACTACTACTGAATGAATGAATCTGATGAAAGACTACTACTGAATGAATTAATCTGATGAAAGACTACTACTGAATGAATGAATCTGATGAAAGACTACTACTGAATGAATTAATCTGATGAAAGACTACTACTGAATGAATTAATCTGATGAAAGACTACTACTGAATGAATTAATCTGATGAAAGACTACTACTGAATGAATGAATCTGATGAAAGACTACTACTGAATGAATGAATCTGATGAAAGACTACTACTGAATGAATGAATCTGATGAAAGACTACTACTGAATGAATGAATCTGATGAAAGACTACTACTGAATGAATGAATCTGATGAAAGACTACTACTGAATGAATGAATCTGATGAAAGACTACTACTGAATGAATTAATCTGATGAAAGACTACTACTGAATGAATTAATCTGATGAAAGACTACTACTGAATGAATGAATCTGATGAAAGACTACTACTGAATGAATGAATCTGATGAAAGACTACTACTGAATGAATTAATCTGATGAAAGACTACTACTGAATGAATTAATCTGATGAAAGACTACTAGTGAATGAATGAATCTGATGAAAGACTACTAGTGAATGAATGAATCTGATGAAAGACTACTACTGAATGAATGAATCTGATGAAAGACTACTAGTGAATGAATGAATCTGATGAAAGACTACTACTGAATGAATTAATCTGATGAAAGACTACTACTGAATGAATTAATCTGATGAAAGACTACTACTGAATGAATTAATCTGATGAAAGACTACTACTGAATGAATTAATCTGATGAAAGACTACTACTGAATGAATTAATCTGATGAAAGACTACTACTGAATGAATTAATCTGATGAAAGACTACTAGTGAATGAATGAATCTGATGAAAGACTACTACTGAATGAATGAATCTGATGAAAGACTACTCGTTTCGTTTGATCCCAACACACGAACCTCATGAAATCATTCTGCTATGTTAGGTATTTCGATTCTAGGACACTTTCCCCCTGGACTTTTTCCCCCTGGACTTCATCCCCCGGAATTCTTCCTCCCGGACGTTTTACCCCCGTATCTCTTTCCCCCTAGGACACTTCCCCCCCTGTACTCTTTCCCCCCGGACATTTTCCTCCCTAGGACTTTTTCCCCTGGGACACTTTCCCCCCATAGCATCATTGATTGGTGTATCACGAGAGCTATAGTGCATGCCCTGCACACACATACACACAACAGATGAGTGACACTTCAATACCTTTCTGCTCTCTCTCTCTCTCTCTCTCTCTCTCTCTCTCTCTCTCTCTCTCTCTCTCTCTCTCTCTCTCTCTCTCTCTCTCTCTCTCTCCTCTCTGATAATATCGGGGAGGGGTGGGTGGGTGAACGGCGGTCTCGGAGGTGGGAGGGAAGTGTCCCAGGGGCAAGAAGTGATAGAGGGAATAGTACCGGGGGGGAAAGTGTCCTGGGGGGAAAGAGTTCCAAGGGGGAATTTGTCCGGGGGGAAATAGTACCGGGGGGGAAAGAGTCCTAGGGGGAAAGAGCTCCAGGGGGAAGAATTCCGGGGGATAAAATCCGGGGGGAAAAAGTCCAGGGGGAAAGTGTCCGGTTACCGATATTTCATCAGATTGATGCTTTGGGGTCTACTATGTTTGAACATAGGGAACGAAACTAGCAATATTCCATTAGTTTCTCTTCAGAATATCATGTCTCGCAAATGCCGTCACAGTTGTACTACTGCAGTTGTACGTGTGGATCAGTCCAGGCATTGCTATTACCCATACTTCATGACCGTACAAAACAAACAACACCTATCAAATGACGGTTACGGCACTGAGATAATAGTACCAGTCAAACGTCTTGTGCAATGTTTGCTTCAGCGGTGTGGCAACGGAAAGCCATCGATGACTGTATTAGTCTACTCCCCCAGTCTCTTTGTACCCTACATGCTCATTTCCTGGCTCATTTAAACGCTCTGTTGTTTGTTCAGCCTGTATGCTTACAATCGTCAGTGAATGCATGTCCACTGAGCAATTGAGCGTGCGACTCGGTGCATATGCTGCCAGAGAAGTTGAATTGTAACACAGACCTAGTGTCTGCGAAAACTTGTACCTAAACTTAAACCCATTCTTACTCTAAGCTAACACTAACACACCCACACAAAGAAACATTTACAGCACATTTATTTACATGAAATAATTATACCAAAAAAACACCCAAAAAAAACACCGACAAGCAATAAACAAAAAAAAGAGTAAATAGTAAATGCAATGATGATGAGGATGAACACTGCAAGCAAAATATAGACGATTCACACATACACAAATACTTAATAGTAAAAAAAAACCACGTAAACTCAATGTGACACTTTTAGCCAGAAACGCTCTTTAAAAAAACACGTAAATTCCACCACATTTCTTTTAATCTGAAGACTTCCTGTCGACGTTTTCGTCTTTGACTTGAGTGGGAAGTGGGGGTTCAAACGGGAATTGATGAGCGGTGAACCCCAATTTGAAGAGCAGGCAATCATGACTTCCCAGTCCGTGTTCCATCCTTTTTTGTTATTGTCCATCTTGTTCCATAACTGGGGCTACCCTTTGCGCTGTGCTTCTTAAAGGTGGATCCTGATGGATGAGTTTTTGTAAGAAACACGTCGAGGTCGCCATGAAAACACCTTTTACAGAGATCGTAACACTCACTTTGCTCTGGTTTCCTAGAAATCAAACCATCAAATCGGCGATTCCTCCTTGGCGGAGGTGCTGGAAGTCAAATTATTTCACTGAAAGAGAAGGCGTGTGCCGTCTCTTTTCTAATGACTGCCTGAGTTTAGACCAAATCGTTTGCACGGCATTTTCGCAATGCAAGCCTTTTTATTTATTTAAAAACAAATTCTACACCGTTTATCTAAAGGAGTTTTGCTCACAACAAAGGAAATAGCTCCTTTTTTTTTTTTACTGCACTACCAAAGCACACACAAAAGCTTCAACCATAATGGGATTGATCTCCACTCACCCCATCCAAAATGGCTACTCTCTCCGGCATCTCCGCCAAGGAAGAATCGCCGATTTGACGGCTTGATTTCTAGGAAACCAGAGCAAAGTGAGTGTTCCGATCCTTGAAAAGGCTGTCTTTTGGGTCATCTCGACGTGTTTGTTGAAAAAACTCATCCGTCAGGGTCCACCTTTAAAACAAAGAAAACATTGTGTCGTCATACGTCCTCTTTGAGAATAATTATGCATTCTAATGCAATGGAAGTATTTCACGTGATTCGTGAGTCGCATCGTCACAATCGCATCGCATTGCCAGCGACTCGTATGTAGTGTAGCGGGCCCTTTAGGAGTAAACAAGAGATGGTGAGTGGGCGTCGGATAAGCAAAAGGTAATTGAGGAGACGTTTGAAGATTTGTGGTAAAAAAGATAGATGCATTTCTCAATTCAGCTGCTTGCTTTGCATTGAAGGGTGAATAGTATGAATGCCCGTGGGTGGCCCCAAATACACATGTTCCCCCGGTAGCATTTAATTACCTCTACCTTTCTTTGCCTGATGGTTGAACTTTTGTTGACATCTCTCTCTCTCTCTCTCTCTCTCTCTCTCTCTCTCTCTCTCTCTCTCTCTCTCTCTCTCTCTCTCTCTCTCTCTCTCTCTCTCTCTCTCTCTCTCTCTCTCTCTCTCTCTCTCTCTCTCTCACTCTCTCTCACACTCTCTCTCTCTCTCTCTCTCTCTCTCTCTCTCTCTCTCTCTCTCTCTCTCTCTCTCTCTCTCTCTCTCTCTCTCTCTCTCTCTCTCTCTCTCTCTCTCTCTCTCTCTCTCTCTCTCTCTCTGCGCATGCCTCTCTATCTCCCTTTTTTGTTTAAACCTATAACTCACTTTGTCGGTCGGTCTGTCGGTCGGTCCAAAATTGTCGCACATTTCGCAAATATTTTAAAGGAGAAAAAAATACTTGGACATAAAGTAGCATTTCAGTTGTCAATCTACATATCTACAGTCCTTACGTATGGAAAGAATTATATACTGAACAAAGCACATGAATCGTCATTTTAAAGCGTACAAAATAATCTCCTTGGCGGAGATGCCGGAGGAAAAAGCCATTTCATTGTGGTTGAAGCTTTATCTTTTTTTGTAGTGCAGTAAGAAAAAAAATTGGAGCTATTTCTTTTGTTGTTATCGAAAGTCCTTTAGGTACAATTATTAAACAAAATTATAATAATAAAATAAATAGGCTTGTATTGTAACAATTTCGTGCAAACGATTTGGTCTAAACTCAGGCGGCCATTAGAAAAGAGAAGACACACATCCTCTCTTTCACTGAAAGAATTTGACTTCCAGCACCTCCGCCAAGGAGGAATCGACGATTTGACGGTTTGATTGCTAGGAAACCAGAGCAAAGTGAGTGTTGCGATCTCTGTAAAGGGTGTTTCTTGCAAAACCTCATCCGTCAGGGTGCACCTTTAAATGAGAGAGAGAGAGAGAGAGAGAGAGAGAGAGAGAGAGAGAGAGAGAGAGAGAGAGAGAGAGAGAGAGAGAGAGAGAGAGAGAGAGAGAGACAGACAGACAGAACGACATAGAGAGAGACAGAGACAGAGAGAGAGACAGACAGACAGACAAAAATACAAAGAAACAGATCAGATACAGAAAGAGAGAGACTCACACAGAGACAGAAATGGAGACATACACATAAGAGAGACAGACAGACAGACAGAGAGAAAGAGAGACAAAGACAAATCGAAGCAAGAGCAAACGGGACCCGCCCGAATCATCACGTTAATGAAGGCATGGATAACTACAAACACCCGATGTTTGAGTAGTCACACCAAAGAGCTGCCGCCGATTATCCCTCCGTGTAATACTTAATACTAATAGCCAGGCCCCGTAGTCATGCGTGCGAATTAGACAGTCAACACGGGGAACAGTATGAAAATTAGACTAAACTCCCCAAACGATTGGCTGTTTATTCTGTTAAAGGTGAACTCTGACGGATGAGTTTTTTTGCAAGAAACACGTCGAGATCACCAGAAAGACAGCCTTTTCAAGGATCGGAACACTCACTTTGCTCTGGTTTCCTAGAAATTAAACCGTCAAAACGGCGATTCCTCCTTGGCGGAGATGCCGGAGAGAGTAGCCATTTTGGATGGGGTGGGTGAAGGTCACTCATTGTGGTTGAAGCGTAGTAAAAAATAAATGGAGCTGTTTCCTTTGTTGTAAGCAAAACTCCTTAAATCTGTATAAAATTTTAAGAAAAGAAAAGAAGAAGAAAAGGCTTGTATTGCGAAAATGTCGTGCAAACGATTTTGTCTAAACGTAGGCGGCCATTAGAAAAGACGGCACACGCCTTCTCTTTGGGTGAAATAATTTGACTTCCAGCACCTCCGCCTAGGAAGAATCGCCGAATCGCCGGTTTGATTTATAGGAAACCAGAGCAAAGTGAGTGTTGCAATCTCTGTAAAGGGTTTTTTCCTGGTGATGTGGACGCGTTTCTTGCAAAACCTCATCCGTCAGGGTGGCCCTTTAAAGCCACAGCCGAGGTAGATAAGGAGCAAGCAACCCGAGCATTTTTATAACCGTCCATAAGGGTCTCTGATCGATTGGACGCTAATCTCATCATCATTTATTCATTTTTATACCCCGGACCGGGCGGACGTAAAACATAAACTTTGGCATTTTTAGACCCTGGTTATGATATCAATGACTGAAGACCTGGTATTGCAGTACCTCCAGGATCAGCTCAGAGCATTGAAGGATGGTTGGTTGATGGTGCGTCCCATATGTGCTGTTTTGCAGCCTAGTGGACGTAAAACCTAACTTTCAGCGTGGCCTCATTACTATCTTGATCATCCCAAAAAATAGAGACTTTCCTGGTATTCCAGCACCTCCAGGATCGTCCCGCTATCTTTACTGCTTTTAATGTCCCGTATGTGCCTGTTCCAGGTCTGAGGACGCTAAACGAACTTTCATTCGCGTGGCCTCATTAAGCAGACTAAACTGCCCCAAAAGAGCCAATCAAAAGCCTATATCTTTATCGATTGAAATTTGGAACTGACCTGGTATTGCAGTATCTCCAGGATCGCCCCCACTATCTTTATAGGGGAAGACGGGGTAAAAAGCGCATGGGCGGGTAAGAAGCCCACCCCAATTATCTCATGAAATGAAGCAAATTTCAGTCTCATTTTGCCCATGAGACGAGCCTTAATGTCTAGCATTCGTCTCATGGGCAAATTTGACTGACATTTTCTTTATTTCATGAGATAATTGGGGTGGGCTTCTTACCCGCCCATGCGCTTTTTACCCCGTCTTCCCCTATCTATTAATGTTCCACATGTGCCTGTTCCAGGCCGGAGGACGTTAATCGGATTTTCACAGCGTGGTCTCATTCTGCCTTCCTCCTCGCGTTCCGTTACTCTTTTTCCCAACCATTTTCTCTGTAGCGCGAGGCGGCAATTGTCGGACTAGCGAGGCCCGATTCTTTGGATCGGATGCTATGGCTTTAGTATTCTGCTACATTTTGTGGGGGGTTTTCTGTTGTTTATAATCCTCCGTGTCCCAATATTTATGGATGAAAGGAATAAACTGAATAGAAATTGTAATTCTGTTCGTTCGTCCGTCCCGAGGGATGATGACCATGCTTCAACAGTTCGTCCTTGTGGAAATCTAGGATGCTGGATGAGTTCGCATAATTAGTATGGCTAGTGAGGCCAATGCGAGCCAGGAAGGATCTCTGACAGTGAGGACAGAAGGAATAGAGTTGGGGGGATCTGTCGGGGTTGCAGAGCTGCGACTGTTCAGGCGGATCTTGCGTGCCTCACGCTTTGCCTGCGATGTATCGATACGGTGCGCCTCGAAGTTGGTGGCTCCCTTTGTTACTGCACCACGCCATGCTGGTCTGTTCTGTGCCAGGGTGAAAGTTCGTTTAACGTCCTCCGGCCTGGAACAGGCACATATGGGACATTAATAACTATAAAGAGAGTGGGACGATCCTGGAGGCACTGCAATACCAGGAAAGTCCCGAAGTTAATGAGTGCCAGGGTGTCCTATGAGGAGACATGTATGTTGAAGTTCTTTGGGGACACTTTGAGGGTGTCCCTAAATCTCAACCTTGGTCTACCAAGACTCCGTGCACCAGTCTTCAGCTCTCCATAGAAGACACGTGTTGGTAGTCTATTGTCAGACATTCTGACGACATGCCCTAATTCTAACGTACATGTTGCTACCGTCTTATCGCACTCGTGATTGCGTACGGTACCTGATCGATCGACAAAAACAACTGCTCTCACGAATCTCACCCATATTATACTTTGCCTTCTCCCCCATTTAGGCGGTGTGTCAACTCCTTTAAAACAAACACGTTCTCAGGTTCGCTGTCGTGGCATACCAAGTGCACAGTTCTTGACGACAAGCCTTGCGCAAGTGATAGCCTAAAGTGCGTGCAAACAGCCCCTTGGGGACCGGGACGGGAAAGCAAGAAGGTGATGGTGGTGGTGGTGGTGGTGTGTGTGTGTGTGTGTGTGGTTGCACTGGTAAAGGTACGTCGTCAGATGGGTGGGGTTTGAAGTGCGTTATGGGAAAGAAAGTAGAGAGAAGAACGAGATTTGGATGACAATTTGTTTTTACGTCCTTTTTTTTTTTAAGATTGTGAGCGTGTCTGTTTCTCTGCTCAGAGGG
>CM065684.1:44579925-44587425 GCA_017654935.2 Phymorhynchus buccinoides | reverse complement strand
GTTGCCACATCCTGTCACACCCCAGCGAGGAAAGTCCCGGAGAACATAGAAAGGGGACTGGTCAGCTTGTCCACAGTGACATAGGGATGAATATGCGACCCCAATCCTGCATAAACGTGCGCGGAGGCCACAGTGCCCTTCATAATAATGTCTCATATGTATCTGTTGCAGGTCGGAGGACGTTAAACAAACTTCATCATCACAATGCCCTATGCGCAGGCGAAGGATGGTGGTTTGATCTCTCCTCTTCAGTGTCAGGATCGGGTCCTTGTGTGCCTGATAAACCACTGCTTCGGTGGAGTCAGTCCGTTTCGAACCTGTCACTGTGACTCTCGAACGAGGAGGTGTTCTTAGTGCTGTTTCAAAGTGTTTAAAATGTGTTGTGTAATTTATTCTGAACCAGAATGCTTACATAACAAAACATAACGATAATGAAAAATAACTGTACCCAATAGAGTCGAATAGGTGAAGTATTAGTAACTGCAGTAGCAGCAGCAGTAACAGTAGTAGTAGTAGTAGTAGTAGTAGTAGTAGTAGTAGTAGTAGTAGTAGTAGTAGTAGTAGTAGTAGTAGTAGTAGTAGTAGTAGTAGTAGTAGTAGCAGCAGCAGCAGCAGCAGTAGCAGCAGCAGTAGCAGTAGTAGTAGTAGTAGTAGTAGTAGTAGTAGTAGTAGTAGTAGTAGTAGTAGTAGTAGTAGTAGTAGTAGTAGTAGTAGTAGTAGTAGTAGCAGCAGCAGCAGCAGTAGTAGTAGTAGTAGTAGTAGTAGTAGTAGTAGTAGTAGTAGGAGGAGGAGGAGGAGGAGGAGGAGGCAGAACAGCAGACAATACTCTCTGTCTCTCTCTGCATTTGTTTGTCTCCGTCTGTTTGTCTTTCTGTCTGTCTCTCTCTCTCTCTCTCTCTCTCTCTCTCTCTCTCTCTCTCTCTCTCTCTCTCTCTCTCTCTCTCTCTCTCTCTCTCTCTCTCTCTCTCTCTCTCTCTCTCTCTCTCTCTCTCTCTCTTCTCAGAATTCGTAATGAAACAATGTGATATTTTCGGCTATTATCTTGACACTGCTTGTTATGTTTATCTCTTTGAATTGTGAAGTTTTCTCATTGTTACCCCTTCCCTCATGACGTGGGCAGATGGCCTGGTCATTAAACAGTTGTTCATTGTTCATTGTTCATTGCTCTCTCTCTCTCTTTCTCTCTCTTTCTCTCTCCCAGCTCTGTTCCGCTCTCTTCCCCCACTAACCCCATCCCCTACCCGAGCTGGGCTCTACTCTGCCTAAAACACTACACAAGTCACCCAGACTTGCCCAGCGCAAAACAAAAGCATCCATCATTACTGGCTAAACCCGATAACCCTCGCTTTCTGTTTGCCTAATCGTCTGGGCTTAAAGAGTTGTTGGCCCTGAGGACAGACAGTAAAGCTTCTCTCTCTCTTTCCTTCTCTCTATCCCCTTGTTTTTCTCTCTTTCTTTCTCTTTCTCTCCCCTCTTCCTTTTCCTTTATAACCCTTTGCTCTTCATCTGGGAGGTACACAGTCAACCCTACTTTACTTCGTCGAAGCTCTAGGGTGAGGGGGGGGCAAGAAGAATTCATTACTCTAGAAAACAGCGCCCTCTCTATTAGATTAATCCACACAGGGGCATGAGCGGGAAAATATTGCCCAGCCTAATGAATAGAATGCCTTCAGGGTGGTTGGGTTTTTTAAGGCTTCGGGGAAAGACTTTTATTTGTTAAATTTCCCAACTAAAGTCACGGCTACTTCTACTCCACGAGGTCCGGACTTCTGGATGTCCAGACATTCTTATCAGAATGAATGAATGAAAGTGTTAATTGTAAAACGGTTCAGTTTTGGATGTTTGGTTCAAAGAAAATTATGGAACAGGCTATGGATTGGCTAGCGTTGCGATGCCTTCATGTTGCCGGAGTCGAATTGTGGCTTTATAAACGACAAACGTTGCTAGCTTTTGGAAGACAAGGAAAGTCGATTTAGCCTATGATGAGTTTCGTTTTAAAGACGATATATGCAATTCCAAATTTTTTTCTTTTATTAATGACATTCAAAACAAGAGGTAAAACCTTCAAGGCTCACTCGTTTTGTGTTTCTTTAGATATATCTAAATATCAGATTGTGTACTTTCGCATAAACTCCGTACCAAAAATAGAAAAAAAACCCCATTGATTTGCGTATTCTGTAAAACATATATAAAAAAAAGGACACTGGACACAAAGAAATTGGTTAGTTAGTGTACTCGCTTTATGTTCTTGAAGATAGGCTATATCTAAATGTCAGATTGCTCACTTTCAAATCACTTCAATGGCCAAGGTCAAGGTCAAAGGTCAAGGCCATAACGTAAAAGATATTGCCCCCCCCAAAAAAAAGAGACGATTTTCAAGGTCAAAGGTCAACGTTAAAGTTAATAGGGTACACGTGACCCTCTGTACTTAATCACCTTAAGCTAATACACCAACATGCCAAATTTGGGGACCGTAACTGTGAAAATGTTAAAGATATGGCCAAGACAAAAATTGCATATTAAAAGTCAAAGGTCAAGGTCATTTGTTAATTATATTATGCAAATCATCTTTCTATAAATCTTGCATAAACATCTATGTGCATGCAAAGTTTGAACAATGTACGCCTTCTAGTTCCCGAAAAAAAGCCAACGTTAACATTTTGACAATGGACGCAACGCACACACACAGACACACACACACACATACACACACACACACACACACACACACACACACACACACACACACACACACACACACACACACACACACACACACACACACATGGACACACAACTGAACACTGATGAAAACATAGACGCACTTCGTTAACACGAGTGAGCCAAAAAGGGAATCACGACTGAAGATTCTTAGCGAATTGCGTAGCTTTTGAGCCACATTGATTTCAGAATAATGTTAGGCTACCTCATTTATATTCCATTCATGGTGCAGCATTTTGAGGCATCTGGGTAAACAAATAAACAAAAGAAATTGTCGGGAGTCACGCTTTTTGTTTCCATCCCCCGTTATGTCCAATGTTTCCAATGTTTCCAATGTTTCTATGACAATAGACACTACCGGGTCATGTTGTGAAGATGGTGAAGAAGAAGAAAAGTGAAGTTGAAATTCTGGCCTCAAGAGGAAGACATTTCATTTGAAGCTTTCGAATAGGTTCTCTTCAGCAACAGTTTTCTTTCATCACCTTCGCCACCACGTCTGTTCTTATCCCCAAGCCAAAGTTGATGTATGGGGGCAGTGGGTGGATGCCTCGTGCCTCCACACGGGGAGCTGGACGACCTCGACCCCTCCACGAGTCTCTCCCCTCGGGGTTATTGGGGGATCTTTAGTACAAATACGAGGGGTTATCGATAAGTTTCTGGATGTGAAGATTATATTGACATCACAGAAATGCCAATGATGTACAGAGATAGGCCATTGTCATGATACGTATGTTGCAACATTTCATATTTTTTCACCTGACCAAAACCGTTGGGCAAAGCAAAATGTCCGCCAAGGTGAACGCTGATCACAAGCTGAGAGAATCTCTTTCAATCTGATATTTTTTGCATATGATGTTGTACGCTTATGATCATGGAAAGACATTGAAACAAAAGTATCACACACTGGTAAATTGTTTTTAAGACATTGCTCTACTAAACGCAACTGTCCACAACTAGCTCAAGGATTTCCACTTTGGCAGACGGACGTTAGAAGAGAGTGACCGTTACAATCGTCAAGGGATCGTTGTAACTGTCAAAACCGTAGCCAGTGTGAAGTCTCTTGTTGAAAATATTTTTTGTATAAGTGCTGACGAGATAGCGAACACAATAAGCATTATATCGGGAAGCCTTGATAAAATGTTACATGAACACATGGGTCTTCAGCACTGTTATGACCGTTGGGTGGCCCATCAGCTTACTGAAGATCAGGGGAGGGGGAGAGTTGAATGATGCATCAAAACACTGCAACAGTTTTAGTGGATGGACATCAGGTGGCAACTGGGACATCGTGACTGATAATGGAATATGTGTGTGTCAGTTTGATCCAGAAACCAAGTAATCAATCATTGTTTAGGTGTTTCAAGATGTGACCCCTTGGTAAATGTCCACAAGAAACGGATTACTGAAACCCCTAAACAAACAAGTAGTCGATATATTTCGTCTCTAGCGATTGTCATAATGGCATCAGTTCGTCTCTATAGAGAAGAGACATCACTGCATATTAAAGCATAAACACTTGTTTACACAAAGGCGCTTTGGACATGTCGTCCGTACACTGGTATCTGAGGTACTAGGTCACCTACTTTGCCAAGACAACGCAAGTGACCACACTGCTGCAATTACTGTGGACATTCTGCAAGAAAACAGATTTCATTTAGTCCCCCTCCTTACTATTTATCTGATTTAATCCCGTGCGACTATATTCTATTATCTTATGCAAAGCGCCAGTAAAACGGGACACAATACCAGAAGGTTACAAATGCTCGAGGGCTCTATTTTTACATACCTCAGTCAACCTGGTCTGGTGCCATAACTGTTTGTTTTCAAAGGATGAACAAATGTCTGTGTGCTTAGGAAGGATACCTCAGTAATGTAGACTGACGAGAAGAAGTGTACCCTCTCCGTTCTTTACATCCAGAAACTTATCGAGAGCCCCTTGTAGTTCCCCCACTTTCTGGACGTGTTGTGCTTGTAACTTTCTTTTATCTGTTCACTCTCCTTGACTCTTGTCATTTCCTTTTGCTTTCTGTCAACTGCTATCTTTTTGGCTCATATATAAAATATTATTTTTCCTTTGAACACTTCCGAAATCAAAATGTGTCGGCAGAATGCAGCGGGGAGACCAGTGAAAACAGAAAACCGGACACATTACGTACCTCGCCCATAATAGCCATGGCCTGGGAACGCAGAAGACGACGTTGATGTATGTAGGATAGTAATAGCATAAATTCTGCTACAGTTTCCTTGGTTTAAACAAGAATTTATTCACGAATAGAAGATCATAACAAGGCAGCAATACATTTATAAACTTCGAGTACAACAAGCTAAGAGCTTATACAGGGTACTCTAATACTTGAGTTACACAGTAAGGGCTGCATACGCAAAACTAATCATTCATTGAAAAATAATAAGATAAAAGCAACAACAGTAGTAAACCCTTTTATACAAAAAGGAAAAAAAAGAAAAAAGAGACAAAAGAAAAGAAAATACACAACAGAATTAAGTAAATCTAATCATGAATTTTAGGGGCAATATAAAACATAATGTCAGCTTGCATTGAATCAGAGTCATCACAAAACTATGCTTACCAGGGCTAACAATGGGACTGCAAAGTCGTAACAAGAGCGGAATAAATATTTGTTTATGTACGTGTGCGCCCCTTATCAAAGTGTAATGACGAATCATGTTACAGTCAGAATTGATCATGGTATTGAACATTTGTTTGACAGTTGAATAAAAGTACAATCAGTAGTATTCTCAATAATTTAGTTTAGGAATTAGACAAAACATGCATGGAAAATAATTTGACGTATGCATCATTCCACGCATAGCCGACCACAAACCTGTTAGACTTTTGAATGAACTCGCAAACTGCAAGGAGTATTCTAGAGTTCTCTGAAAATGTTTTGTAATTACAATAACACTGCACAGTCTGTTTTAACATCATCTGGCAGTAATGCAATGGTTTCTGCACGAGCTTGTTGGAAGAGAGGACAATACAAAAGGAAATGTTCAGCATCTTCAGCATCAAATCCGCAAGCACATACTGTACTATTGGAGAGATGTCGAAGGAATAAATCATCTTTTAAGTCACTCATTTGTAGTCTCAGTTTACGAATTATTGCTTCAGAAGCTCTGTCAGGTAAATAATAATATTGTGGTACAACGTTATCTGTCTCTCGGAGAAAACGCTTAAGCACGCTAATGGAATCACATTGTTTAGGAAGAATGTTCCAAAGTACAGTTGCAGAGGGAAAGAATGAGGATCTGCTCCTTGGTACAAGTCTTTCAAGGTAATTACGTCTGTGGTATGGGTTTACTGAGGCAACCAGGGGCGGAAGACGCTCTGTTAAGTACAAGGGCAGTACAGTTTCCTTAATGACTAATTGTATTTAATTTCTGGTTAATTACGTTGTTTTTTACGCAGGCAATAACTTTTCAAACAAGGATGCTCATTTCCAAAGAAACATTCCCTGCTCTCAGCCCGCCAAAGACCGTTTTATCTTCTAAAACACACATACACTCACACACGCACATACACACATGCGCGTACGCACGCACGCACGCACGCTTGCACACACACACACACACACACACACACACACACACACACACACACACACACACACACACACACACGTGCGCAGGGTCCTGACATGATATCTTAAAACTATCCTGATTTGGCGCAATGGTACTTTGCAAAACGTGAAAGGAAAACTAGTTCATTCTAGTCCTCTCATCCCGGAATGTCTCCCCGAGTTAGAGTAAAACAAAACTACCACATATTATTATTATGATTATTAGTAGTATATCCCCATCGCCCCTTCCACCCCTCCCTCCCTCAAAACTCCTTTATCCCCCACCCCATATCATCCCCTCCCCCACCTCCCAAACCTCCCAAACCTCCAATCAATTAGACTATCGATCTTTCTCTCTCGTTCTCAGATCGATGAGAAGAAGAGAGACTGGGTGGAACAGCGGCCATGTTAGTTTGGGGGACGTGAAGGACTATGGGGCTTGTTAATTGGATCTGGGCTCGGGGAGGGTCGTGTGCAAACAAGGGCTCTGGCTTCTCTCTCTCCTTCTATTATATCTCTTGCCCCTCGCTGGACTGACTAGAAGAAGAAGAAGAAGGAGAAGGAGAAGGAGAAGGAGAAGGAGCAGAGGAGGAAGAGGAGGAGGAGGAGGAGGAGAAGGAGGAGAAGGAGGAGGAGGAGGGAGAGGAGAAGGAGGTGGGGGAGGGAAAAGAAGGTGATTGCGTTGAGGTTGTGAATCCCTACACACCTCCACCCATATTTCCCCCTTCAAAGTGGTTTGACTTCCTGCTTCGTTTTTGTAAACGGGGAATGGTTGTAGGGAAGGAAGAGATGAATGGGTGAGAGAGAGACCGGGGGAGGTAGGGGCTGAATTGGTACTAAATATGTTGTTGTTGCTTGCTTACATTGTAGAGGCGTTGCTATTGTCCATATCTTACAGTGTATCGCAAATATAAGAGAATGAACCCTCACCCCCACCCCCACTCACCTAATATACAGTTCATAAAATTGGGTGAGCGAATGTATTTCAGGGTTGCAATTCTTTGGTCAATCCGTATAACGTAATATTCTGATGATTTCGTTACTTGAGTTTAGCGCAGCTACGACTATTAAAGTTGATTTGGTTGTAAATTCAAACTTATTCAGATTCAACAAACTATTTTTAGAAGTGACCAAGGTATGGTGTGCACACGGATTTACTTTCCTTGAAGCAAATGCATCAAATTGACAGCCATCTTTTAAT
>CM065684.1:44572425-44574925 GCA_017654935.2 Phymorhynchus buccinoides | reverse complement strand
GCACCACGATAGGGACATCAAGTCGATGGGCTAGTTTCTCACAGCTTGCTGGCAAAGTAAAATAATTACTTATTTTATCAATTTGGAATTATGGGTATTTGCGTGCTCTCTAACATCTTATCTTTCATAAAATATCTGTAATATCGTTTCTAAATATTAAAACAAAAAGAACTTTAAAATTAGCAGGGTTATGCTTTTTGTTAGGATAGGCTAGAATTTAGACTGATTTTTCAAAATGGCCGACAATCACCGTACCAACTTTAAATGCTCATAACTCTGCAACGAAAAATGATACAAGAATGGTTTTCATATCATTGGAAAGAGATTTGCCTGAAGTCGCCAACTGTACCATTTTCTCAGAATGGTCATTTTGACACTTAATGTCCCTTTCGTGGTGCTGGGTCACATATGTGCACATGCCCGTAGTCATTCGGCAGCTGATAGAAGCGCTGTTGTAAACCTACTGTTGGGAGGGTACATGCACATATTGTAATCTGTCGATGAATCGAGATGGTCCAGTTGAGGACTTCAAAAATAGAGACAATCAATCATTTTCAATAGTTTATTGGGCCGGGTTTGAAGTTCAATATTATTCGAAATTATACAGTTGCAACTCGCCTTGGCTTAACGTCAGACCAACTGACATAGGCTAGAACACCAAGGTTACATCCAAATGTTGTTATTCTATGCATAGTTATGCGGGGATTGTCTTTAGCCATGACAAGCTCCTAGCATGTCGTCATCAGTCTCCAAAATCCCCCGAATACGGAATGTGGCTGGTCACGTGGCGGGGTCATCAAAAACGGTCACACACGTAATTTTCGTATCCCTAGCTGATGCATTGTATCATACTATTCAAGTGCTTCGGTTGTTGTGATGATCCCTGGATTCTTTTAGCCAGTGTACGTCAACAACAATACATTTACACTAGATTGAAAAGTTTTGGAATGTAGCATTCCAGAATCACCCGCGGAGCCCAGCCAACATTCCCACCTGATTTCATCTTGGGAACTCCATTTTTCCGACCCCCCGACTTTTAGGGTCCAGCGATCTCCTTGACCTTGACCGTGACCTTGATTGGTCAACAATATTCGGAAGGAGCATAAGCCAAACCACCTTCATACCACGTTTCAACATCCTATGTCGACTGGTGCCCGAGATATGGCTAAAAATAGATTTTTCAGTTTTCAAGGTCATGCGTCAAGGTCATTACGTTGACCTTGACCTTGACACCAAAAGGCACATCTACAGTACCTAGCCTACATGCACATCAAGTTTCATCTTCCTATCTTTATTCCTTCATGGTGATATGCTGTTAACAAACACACACACACACGCACATACACGCGCACACGCACACACGCACACGCACACGCACGCACGCACACGCACACGCACACGCACACGCACACACACACACACACACACACACACACACACACACACACACACACACATACATACACAGCCACTTACACAACAGAAACAATATCACCTTCGCTCCGTAAACTCATAAGGGAAATAATTATGAAGGACGATTAGCTACATCGTATCAGACAGAAATACAGAAAAATAAATACTTGAGCTTATTCCCTAAATGGTCGAAGGTTTGATGCATTGTCCTTCTACACATCTTGCAGTTGCACTAAAAAAAATACCTGTATTTATGTTTAATATTTTCCCGTGCTTTGAATAGAATGAACGCTTTACTTCCTCATGGCATGTGCCTTTAGGGACAAGTTCTTCTGGTGCGGTAGTCTTCGATAAACAGTGGGTCGATCCTGGAGGTACTGCAGTACCAGGTCGACCCAAGGCGACTCTTCGTCGTCGTTGAAATATGAGTAGGGGAAGACGGGGTAAAACGCGCATGGGCGGGTAAGAAGCCCACCCCAATTATCTCATGAAATAAAGAAAATTTCAGTCAAATTTGCCCATGAGACGAATGCTAGACATTAACGCTCGTCTCATGGGCAAAATGAGACTGAAATTTGCTTCATTTCATGAGATAATTGGGGTGGGCTTCTTACCCGCCCATGCGCTTTTTACCCCGTCTTCCCCTACATTGATACCGAAGCCCCCCTTGAAAAGGGGGCGTATCAGATATCAAGCTACTGTCTTTTGTTCTTTTCTTCTCTTCAGAACTTACTTACACTAACATAAATGTATTCATATGTATGACACAAAAACATTGGACTGTAGAGGGGAAGTACTGTTTTTTTATTTTGATCTTGTTGGTTTTTTGCTCCTTTTGTTGCCTGCTTTTTGCTCATTTTGCTATATTTGCTGTTTGCTGTTTAATTGTTTGTCTGTGTTGATAAAGGCGCATTCGCCGAAATATCCAGTAGTTTTGCTTTGTCTCATGTTTAATGAAATAACGTCACTTTACACTCGTCGTGTAGTTGGTTGTTTGTCATGTGTATGACAGGATTTGATTTATCTATGCATTTTGTGTGTTTGTTATTCCTGTACTTTTCGTTCGTGTTTATTCAATTCAATTCAA
>CM065684.1:44552425-44554925 GCA_017654935.2 Phymorhynchus buccinoides | reverse complement strand
AGGTAGAGAGAGAGAGAGAGAGATAGAGAGAGAGAGAGAGTGAGAGAGAGAGAGAGAGAGAGGAGAGAGAGAGAGAGAGAGAGACAGAGAGAGACGAGAGAGAGAGAGAGAGAGAGAGAGAGAGAGAGGAGAGAGAGAGATAGAGAGAGGGGAGGGGGAGAGAGAGAGAAACAGACAGAGACACTCAGAGACAAAAAACACACAACACCTATGGTTAACAGAATTAGGTTGAACATTGATTTGACTGCAATGTATAAAATACACTCTAAAATGACATTCTAAAATAGGCCTATATTAGAATGCGTCTGCACTTATAAACATAATTATGCTAATCAACAACCAGTAGACTGGAGTGTTGTCGCACGTTTTTTTAAAGACCCCCCACGTCATGTGTCACATTCTCTCTTGATCTTATGCTAACTCTTACCAGCTATAAGAGGGAAAACACGAGAAAACCGTGATTTCGACATGACGTGGTGGGTCTTTAACATTTTCTTATATCAGTAATCATTATGCACCTCGTTAAAGAAAGAAACACGTCTGTTTTAGTCTTGCTTCAAATACTGGAAGTCGGAAGAAAGCAAATCCAATAAGGCATCAATCAAGCTTACTAAGAAAATGCAAAAGTATTCCAGGATGCACACTCTCTATACCGTGTCTCGTCGCCTTCTGATATACATCGTACTCATTATGATTTTTGTATATGAACGTGTCATTTCAATCATTTCTCTTCAGTTCTACCCTTCCCAATTCTCCGTGTGCATTTCTTACATTTCCTCCCACACTTTGGCACCCGCAGACCAGATTGATTGAGCAGAAGACATTGAAAAAACTTTTAAAAAAAATACTTCTGCCACATACAGTCTTTTGGAACCATAGTTCTGAGATTCTCCATTCGCTTTTTGTAAAACAAAGTTTTTAAAAAATCGAAGAAAATGTAAAAAAAAAAAAGTCTACTTCTTGGAAGCTTTCTGTACATTCAAGCACCTAGGCTTGTATTCTTCTTTGCTCCTCAACATACTCAGCCCCACCCCCACCCTATCCCCCACTACCCCAGCTCCACTTTAGCCCCTCAAGTTCATGAAAACCCTGGACACCCCCCACCCCTACCACTCAAGTTCCCAGAAAACCCTGGACGTCGTTTCCTTTTCATCAACCCACACTTCCATCCTTTGAATTGCTGCTACATTCAGCTGACAACGCGACAGCCAGCAAGCGGCGGCGCATTATGATATCCCTATAATACAACCTAAAGGCCTAGGACATAGGAATCGTATCTGAATGCGATGCGATTTTTGGGACGATGTGAGTCACGATTCACGTGGAAACTCATGTGTTGGGTCTACTTGAGTATTAGTGAACCAAAATGGCAGAATTATTTTTAGACGGAAGTATTTCACGCGAATCATGACTCACGTGACACAATCGCATCGCATCCCCATACAATTTTACGCGCCGTGTGGCGCCGGCTTAACGGAACTGAGCTCGGTCATAGACTAAATGGACAGTACGCTTGAACGAAGAGGATGACAATGAATGACGCACGTGGTGATACCGGGGGGGTCTTTCGTACAAATAGTTCCCCCACCTTCTGGAAGTTCTGTGCATGTAGCTTCCTCTAATCCATCACTCTCTTTAACTCTGTCTTTTCCCTTTGCTTACTCATCATCTGCTATCCTTTTTTTTTTTTTTTTATCTTACTGGTCCATTCTCCTGCCTTTTTTCACGAAACATTTTCACAACATATTTCCTTCAGCCGAAGTCGGATTTGCTGGGCCTAGCTATTTCTTAGTTTGGGCGCATGACGGCAGCATGAAGCGTATATACTCAAATGACAGGAAAACTGTCGGAGCGAACGAAGAAAGAAGAAGAAGAAGAAGAAAGAAGAAGAGAAGAAGAGAAAGAAGAAGTTGGAGGGGGAAAAGAGGTGAAGGATGTAGGGAGAGAGAGAGTGGTGTGGGGGGGGGGGGGGGAGGGGAGAGGGAGGGGGGTAACAGACAGCAGAGAGACGGGCCGACGCTTTCCCCCATTTTGCAGGGGTTTCCGTGAGTAAACACCATCTTCACAGTAGAAGGGAAAAGGACTTTTTTTTGTTCAAGAATCGGTCCTCCTGAACCACGCTTTTGTTTCTCCGATCTCACACCCCAGACCCATCGCTGTTCAGAGTCTTTTCCTCCTCTGTTTGCTCTCTCTGTGTCTCTGTCCCTTTCTCCCTTGCTGTCTCTCTCTCGTACTGCGGTCTGTCTATGACTCTCTCTCTACTCTCTCTCCTCCTCTCTCTCTACTCTATCTCTCTCTTCTCCTCACTACTCTCTCTACTTTTTCTTTCTCTCTCCTCTCTCTCTCTCTTCTCCGTTCTCTCGCATTGCCCAGCTATGACAAATATAAGGCCACATTTAAAAAATATATTCTCATGCATTTCTCTGCATTTTAAAAGAAGCTCTCCAAGATACCACACTCTGTTTTGCATCTCTTCCCCTCTTCCTCTCTACCCCCCCCG
>CM065684.1:44519925-44539925 GCA_017654935.2 Phymorhynchus buccinoides | reverse complement strand
TGTAAACTACGCCATTGACTTTGTCAGTGGGCCTGGTCATATGACTAGTGACACATGTGTCCAAAAACATTAATTGCTCATTTCTCATAAACTAATTGCTCCCCCCCCCCCCCCAATATTTCCCATAATAACAAATGAGCAATTAATGTGTTGTGACAAATGTGTCTGGTCACGTGACCAGACCCAATGACAAAGTCAATGGGGTATCTTACAAAAATATGGAGGATGTTCACAGTATAATTCTTGAAAGGATCATTAGCAAATAAATATACAAATAATTATGCTGAGGGTCTTCAGAGATATCGATAGTTTCGTGGAAGCCAGTCAGAAATCACGTGACTGTTCAATATGGCGGCTTAGCCTCACTTTAGTGATACAAGACGTAACTGCTTCTGCCTAAGAAACTGCCCCACTAATTTACCAGAAACCTTTTTGTAGCGATCGAGTATAATAACAGGATTGTCTTTCATTACATGCCCAATGTCTGTGACGTCATCGTTAGCTAATGAGAGGCCAAAGGGTAAATTGCGCGTATTTAGATTTCTTTTACACACAAATGATAAGGGTGAGATGAACAACAAAGTGGCAGTTTTATTCACTATTCATGTGTGAACACTGCTACACTTTCAATTGTATGGCATGGTGTGCCTCCAATTGGATCATTTATGTACGTCTTAACCCTTTCACCGCCAGCCATATTTCAGCCCAAAATGTCCATTAAATGTACCTGGGTAGAGAACACAATCCATCTGCAGTATTGGGGGATTCTTCTGTGACATATATAAAATAAGGTCTATCCTTACTTCCCAAAACTAAGACAATAGGGTCTTTGGATAATGGACCCCAATTTGATGCCTTTTAGTGACAGGGGTGTTAAATCACTGTGGTGCTAAAATGCAACGTTGGCAGTGAAAGGGTTAAAGGTGGACCCTGACGGATGCGTTTTTGCAAGAAACACGTCGAGATCACCATGAAAATACCCTTTACAGAGATCGCAACACTCACTTTGCTCTGGTTTCCTACAAATCAAACTGTCAAATCGGCTATTCCTCCTTGGCGGAGGTGCTGGAAGTCAATTGTTTTGACTGCAAGAGAAGGCGTGTGCTGTCTCTTTTCCAATGGCCGCCTGAGTTTAGATCAAATTGTTTGCACGAACTGTAAACCTTTAAGCGTTCTCCCGTCGGTGCATTTGTAAAGTTGTACGGAATAGTTTTACATTGCATAAGAGTTCGGATGTTGGCCGATCATATTGCAGCATCAGAAAGTGCATAAATGTCAGCTTAAGCACTCAAGTCGGTGTCTGAAATTGTCGCACTAAGCGGTCATTAACTCTTTTTTTTTAAAAAGTATATAGTAAAGCAAAGATGGTAAATAAATAGACAATATAATCCACCCAACTCCATAATTCCACCATCACACATAGAGATTTTGGCGAAAATGTTCAGAGTGACACGTTGAACGTGGACCGGAAGCACATTGAACCTTTCTCCCATCCAATCAAAATCCATGATTGATATTGGCTGCGAACCTGCCCTCCGGACAATGGCGGACTCTTCAAGGAACATGGCAAGATTCTTTTTGAGAGAGAGAGAGAGAGAGAGAGAGAGAGAGAGAGAGAGAGAGAGAGAGAGAGAGAGAGAGAGAGAGAGAGAGAGAGAGAGAGACAGAGAGACAGAGAGAGACAGAGAGAGACAGACAGACAGACAGAGACAGAGAGAGATGATGGGATGGGGGGAAAGATAGAGTGTGGGAGCATGAACCTCCACTGACTACCTACCCCCTCAGGATGCAATAAAACCCTCAGTTATTGCATCCTCCTCCTCCTTTCCCACTCCCTCCCTCGCTCCTTCGTTCTCTTGGCCCTCTCCTCGGTGTCCCTTCCCCGTCACTCTGGGCGTTGGCGGATCAAGTCGAGAAAAAGAGTCAATACAGGGTATAACAAAAAATATCGAAACCAGCCCTGAAAGAACTAGATGGTGTACCAGGCTTCTTTTTTTCCTTCTTTTTTTTTATCCCCCCCCCCCCCCCCCCCCTAGTGCCAACCACCCCCATCTTAGACCCCAGCCAGACAGAGGTCAGTCAGGAAAGAAAAGCAGCCAAAAGACAAAAGGAAGGACAGGGGAGGGGGGGGGGGGTAAAGAAAAAAGAGGGGAGTTCGTCAAGGTTGTCACTAGCGACAGACCCTGTATGTACATACGGTTCCCTTAGGGTTGTGCCTACCGCCGACTGGCTTTATTAGAAGGGTACACAGGCTAGGGAAAATATTGTCCCACTTGCCTCTGGCTTGTCATCCGTTTCCCCCCATACCCACGCCCATGCCTCCACCATCCCCAACCCCCATTCCCGTACTCTTCTCTCACTACCTCCTCCGCGAAGGTTCCAGATAATTGTAAAAAGAAAAAAAAAGAAAAAAGCTATGGACGTTGGAAGTGTGGACATTAAAATTTTCTCGGGTAGGAACTGGAGGTGGTAAAGAAAAGCGAGTGTCGAAAAGTGAGGGGTTTGTCAATTCGTACGAATTGGGTTAAGCGAGTTAGTACCGTAGATAGAGTAGGGACCGCTGACTGACTGGTCTTTCAGAGGATTCATCAGGAGATACACTTCTTCACCAAGTTCCCTACACTTTCTTTTGACTTCTTGTTAACATTGTTTCCGAGTTTCTGGGTTCTTCAGAAAGTGCTGTCTGTAAGGGTGATAGACACTGAACAGTTGTCAAGTGTGGCTATTGTTTGATGTAGACCTCTGTCTGTAAGGGTGATAGACACTGAAAAGTTGTCAAGTGTGGCTATTGTTTGATGTAGACCTCTGTCTGGCCGTCGAGTAGTCTTTTTGTCTGTCTGTCTGTCTTTCGTGCCTTTTGTTTTATTAACACTTTAAGACCGGGTTTTAAATTATATCTTTATTTTTAACCAATACTCATCATGGACTGGCTGCCTATCTCTTTGACAGCGTAGTCTGTACTGGACGATGTACTGTCGTCTGAACGATGATGATGAGACTTACGTCCTATTAGCGGGTAGCTCTTAAGGACAAAGTTCCTGAAGGCTTCCTGAGATGGGGGATGGAGGGTGATGAAATGAGGATGAAGAAGGTGGAGAGGGAGTGGAGAAAATCTGGTCTTGGCATGTAAGCCTCTGCAGCTGCATGGCTTTAATAGGCAAGGAAACACATTGTTTATGCTCGTAAAAACATGGGTATGCATGCGAATTGTTATAATTTGTATAGGCCTACATTTGCAAACGTGTTTAATGAGGCATGGAATGGTACTTGAAAAGTGTACTCCTGATCTAGACTAATCATAGTTGTGAGCTGCATGAACCAAGTTCATAAGGATGAACCAAAGAAAAGAGGTGGGTTTTTTTTTAACGTTCCTACAAAACATAAATGCTCTTGTGTTTTTACAGCTTATAAACCGACTATGAGGACAAATGTGTTGACGGGTTCACAACATCGCAAGTAAACTAACCTCTTGGAATGATATAAGTACTCTAAACAAATCCTAATATAATGACTGAAAATGGCATAGGGGCGATGCTTATGCCAATATTATTCTTTATTCTATCAAACGCCATTGCTATAAAATTATGTTGTTCTGTTTGTTATTTTGCAGTAACAGTTGGGATGCGTCTTGTTTAAGTAGTAGTAGTGGTAGTAGTAGTAGTGGTAGTAGCAGAGGTAGTACAAGTAGTAGTGCAAGTAGTTGTGGTAGTAGGAGCAGTAGGGCCAGCAGCAGCAGTAGTAGTAGTGGTAGTAGTTGTGGTAGTAGGAGCAGTAGGGCCAGCAGCAGGAGCAGTAGTAGTAGTAGTTATGTGTACGTGTGTGTGTGCACATGTGCAAACGTGTGTGTGTGTGTGTATGTGTGTGTGTGTGTGTGTGTGTGTGTGTGTGTGTGTGTGTGTTGTGTGTGTGTGTGTGTGTGTGTGTGTGTGTGTGTGTGTGTGTGTGTGTGCGTGCGTGCGTGCGTGCGTGCGTGTGCGTGTGCGCGCGCGCGCGAATGCGTGTGTGTGTGTGTGTGTGTGTGTGTGTGTGTGTGTGTGTGTGTGTGTGTGCATGTGTGTGCCTGTGCAAACATGTATGTGTGTGTGTTTATGTGTGTGTGCGCGCGCACGCGTGTTTGTGCACACGTGCGTGAACGTTTGTGCTTCTGTATAATTATGTGTGTGGGCGATAGGGTGTGCGTGTCTGTGTCTGCGGGAGGTGTTTGCGGTTGTATTATTTCAGAGTTCAAGTGACGTGGGAGCAGCCAGTGGAACGAGGACAATCAAACAGACCCCGGGGTCCACTTCTCCATCCCTCCCAATATAATACATCCCCCCCACCCACCCCAACCTCTTCATTGCCCTCTGCTACACCCATCCACACCTTTCACTACCCCCAGCCATATTCCTTTCCTGTCCACACACACACAGTTCTCTCTGGATCTGGATCTGGATCTGGTGCGATACGTCGCAGACGCCACTTCTGACGATAAATCGCGACGGAACTAGGAGGGGCCATGTGCCTACTAGAAAACATAGAAGAAGAGAGACCTACTGCTTACCCTGGGTTAAGACTATTAATTTAATCCCCCCCCCCCCCCATTCAGCCGGGAAGGCACAGGCCCCACTTCCAGAAGCAAGCAAAGAATACAAAATAAACAAGGTCAAGGTCACGACGGGGATAATGTATGCGCGGATGCCTTCCCCTCATGGTGACACACCACCACACAAAATTTGAAGCGATTCTGTCGAGCGGTCTTGGGATATATCCTTGAGACAGACAGGGGGGGGGGGGGGGGGGGGGGGAACAAGCCGAGACAAACTCAAGCTCCTTCGCGGATCTTATGATCCGGCAAAGGACAATAAAAATTTAAAAAAATAATGATACTCATAATCTAGCGGTCTGGGGTCGCAGGCTCAGACGGTGATCTGATCAGCGCTGATGTAAATGCGCTGACAGTGGCCTCACTTAGTTGGTTCCACTCCGTGGAAGTTCGGATGAAGAAGGAGCTACAATATTGCTCCGTTCTCACGTCGGGGACACGACATCCACGACAGTGGTTTCTGGCCTGTCTCTCAAATCTGGTTGGCTTAACCCTTTCGCCGCCAGCCATTTTTCAGCCCAATAATACTATTAAACTTACTTCGGTAGACAACCAAAAATCTGCAATATTGCGAATTCCTCTGTGGCATGCATAACATTAGGCCTACACTTACCTCCCAAAATCACGAAAATAGGGTCTTCCGAATAATTATCTGATAACAGGCCCTGATTTAATGCATATTAATGACATGGATGTTAAAATATTGTGGTGCAAAAATGCGACATTGGCGGTGAAAGGGTTAATCCTGCGGCGATTTGCGGAGGCCGGAGTAAGGAATTTTGTTTCTGCTGGGAGAGCTGGAAGGACACCCTCAGCAATCTCGTAGAAGAGCCTGAGGCGTTGGTGCCTGCGTCTTTCCTCCAGGGGTGGCAGGTCTAGTTCCTTGAGCATGCCACTCGCGCATCCGGGATTCCTGCACCTGTAGTCCCCGGTAATGAAACGTGCTGCTTGGCGTTGGGGAACGCCACGACTGTCCGACTCACGAATCTCCGAATCTTTGGCGGCTCCGTATCAGTGACGTCATAATGACCAAACTATTACGTCTGTTAGAACGATAGCCTCACGGCTGTCCGAATGAGCTAAAGCGATTACAGTGTGTGTATGTTTGCATATATGGGTCTGCGTGTGTTTGTTTAAATGCATGCGTTTACTTGTGTATGTGTATGTGTACATTAAGTTGTTCGTACTTGAGAGAAAGCGAGAGAGAGAGAGAGAGAGAGAGAGAGAGAGAGAGAGAGAGAGAGAGAGAGAGAGAGAGAGAGAGAGAGAGAGAGAGAGAGAGAGAGAGAGAGAGAGAGAGAGAGAGGGAGTCACCAAATCCCTACAACAGACGCTACTCTACAGAAGCTCAGCAAAGAACCATAACTCTCCAAACCAACCGAGTTAGCTACCCGGACTAAAAGGGGTTACGTATCCCGCTAGGGGGCGTATCGCGTGTCGTCACTTCGTGCTAGCCAATACAGAGAGAGAATCAAGGCAAAAGCTGCTCCCAGCCAGAAAAAAACCGGATCGGTATCAGGATTCGGTCCCGAAGCCGAAAAAGCTTCCACCAGAGCGCAGGGAAAGGTCGAGGGATCGAATTCTAAGCCATGTTAATTGGATAACAAGTCGATGAAGCGGCGTAGGGGGTGGGGAATAGGTGAGGGTAATGAGGGTAGAGGGTTGCTTTGGGTGTTTTTTTTTAAACAGGATCAGAGAGAAGGAAAAACAACACGGGTTCGTTGGGAATCACATAGTAGGGAGGGGGTGGTATGAATTGTTTTGTAGTTTACAATGGGGAAAAAAGTATAAGGCTGGTGACACTGTATGATAAAACAAAGCTGACATTTTATCCTGTGACTCGTTTCTCTGGGTCAGGAAAGTTTAATAGAATTGGCTTTTCCTGTGTCTGATCGAATTCAAAACATGTTGAGAAGTATCTTAGGTTTAGGTATGGGGAAGTTACGTTGATTACTGACAGCACATAGCGCAACTTAAGTGACAAAATGTATGCAAAACTGAAAGAGAGGAGCTCGTTTTACTTATTCTCAGTGAAACAAATGGCAACACATCTGTATTTTGTTTTCTGTCGGCTTTCAAAGTCAAACTTTTTCAGAAGAAGTGAAATGGTGAAAATCAGTTACCAGCTTTGCAGAACGAAATTGGTTACTTTGATTTGACATGTTGGGTACTTCTTGTATACAGTACATAACCGAGACTCGTCTTGATGTAACTGAGAAAGAATGAAATGATTCTTTGAGTTTACGTTCGTTTTATGAGTTATCAAACGTTTTGTTTTGGATTTCAAAGAGGGGCTGCTTAACCTTTTGGCATCAGTTGGTAATCTTATAATTATTCAGTTCAGTGAACCTTTGTTGTTCAATGCATTATGGGGTACATTTTGTACTTTGATCCATTGTATGTATCCTGCGCGTGATTCAGATCCTTCATTTTGTAATCATTTTGTACTTTGATCCATTGTATGTATCCTGCGCGTGATTCGGATCCTTCATTTTGTAATCATTTTGTACTTTGATCCATTGTATGTATCCTGCGCGTGATTCAGATCCTTCATTTTGTAATCATTTTGTACTTTGATCCATTGTATGTATCCTGCGCGTGATTCAGATCCTTCAATTTGTAATCATTTTGTACTTTGATCCATTGTATGTATCCTGCGCGTGATTCAGATCCGTTCTTAGCTCCTCGTCTCGCCAAGCCGGAAGGACGCTCAAACGGATAGGAGGACAAATTCCTCTTCAAGAACGACAACCCTGCCGACTGTTGTGATTAATTCCCCCCTTGTTCTGGTGGTTCCCCCTTCTCGGCATCTGCTTGACCACTACCTGCCGACACACTCGCACGTGCACGTGCAATATCCGGATCACGTGCTTCGGAAGCGGTCGATGCCTTGTTCCCCATGTCGGCGCGTGCGCGGCATTGAAAGCGAATGGAAGCTGGGAGCCTTGTAGCAACACTAGCAGCTTCTACTAGAGCTTGGAGTCTATGAAAAAGACGTTGCAGAATATTGTTCACGCTCCATACTTGCCACACCCTTGGAACACACTCACAAAAAAGTAATCATGTCAGCAGATGGGCAGACACGTGCCCGTTTTTGCTCAAAAGTCTTGCCATTTTGCCGACCAAGGCCAGTTCCCAATCTCTGCTACTAACCAACCTATTTCAGCTTGTGCTGCTGCTGCTGCTGCTGCTACAGTGGTCGCATGCCTCTTGTCTCTCGCTGAACGATTGGTGTGCTGAAGTGGTTGTTAAGAAAGAAGAATAGTGTCCCCCCAAAATGAGGATCGGTGGGGGCTTACAGCCTCTTGTGTCGATCTTGGGGAGGAAAGTGTTGATGAAAATCACAAAAAATGGTTTCAGTCCGAGCAGCTGATACCGCTGTGCGTCTGATTGTCTGCCCCGTCTGTCTACGATCTCAGTCAGCCCTGACGCCTCCTTTCCTTCTGGTACGGTAAACACGAGTGAGTCTTAATCAGTCAACACGGGTAGTAAGCAACATGTAAATTAGAAGCAACCGCCAAAACGATTGGATATTTATGCTAATTTACATGTGACTACCCGTGTTGACTGTTTTGCACGCACTCATGAATACCGTACCTGGTCTTCCACCTCCCCGTCCCCCACCCCCTTCCGCAATGGCCAACCCCACCCTCCCCATTTACCTTTTAGGCCTTTTTTTTTTTTTATCCCAACCAAAGAACGAAGCTATGTTCTTAGTTTGTCATTCTCGTGTTTGTGGGCATGTGAACAATTTACCTATAATGCGTACCCTTACGTGGTATGATTTAACGTGGTGACAGCCCTGACACGGCCTTAGTTGTCGACGGGGCTATGGTTTTAATCTTAGCCTTAAAACCTATATAGGTGAAGACGGGGTAAAAAGCCCATGGGTGGGTAAGAAGCCCATGCCAATTATCTCATGAAATAAATCAAATTTCAGTCACATTTTGCCCATGAGACGAGTGTTAATGTTTAGCATTCGTCTCATGGGCAAATTTGACTGAAATGTTCTTTATTTCATGAGATAATTGGCATGGGCTTCTTACCCGCCCATGGGCGTTTTACCTCGTCTTCACCTAATGCTTAATAAGATCTACAAAAGGTTAATTATATATTTTGGTTGAGGGTTATGTATCACCCAAAGGAAGCAGAGGGATGGGGTTGAGGGAGAGAGAGAGAGAGAGAGAGAGAGAGAGAGAGAGAGAGAGAGAGAGGAGAGAGAGAGAGAGAGAGAGAGAGAGAGAGAGAGAGAGAGAGAGAGAGAGAGAGAGAGAGAGAGAGAGAGAGAGAGAGAGAGAGAGAGAGAGAGAGAGAGAGAGAGAGAGAGAGAGAGAGAGAGAGAGAGAGAGAGAGAGAGAGAGAGCAATAAAACGATAATAACTAACGTAGAAAAAAAACGTCTTTGGCAACCTATTCTTCCTTCCCTTTGTCAGCCCCGGGGTCTCGGGTCACGTGTCCCACGTGCGCCATACTGTGAAGCGCATGCGCTCTGACAAGCAGACTAGCACGCGCAGAGCTCGCGCATGTGCGAAACTATGAACCCGACCTGATTGTCGAATGACGAACTTGCTGTTTTCGTCAGTGTGAGTTATAGGCCTTTATCGTTACAAAACAAATTGCGTAAGAAAAACGTTGCAACATGCTCTAGAGATCGTATCCAACCTGGTCCCTGTTTATTTAAATACAGAAATCTTTAAAAGCGCTTATAAGCTCTATGTGGGAGTTTCCGGTCAAAACGTTTCAAAATGTTACAGAAATCTGCCTTCAAGTTTCACAGATTTTGTTCGTTTACGAATTTATACGGGACTTGCTCTTTTAATTTTGAACACAGGTTCCTTGTCTCAACTATCTCTGAACGACAGCTTTTATTTGAAATGTTATTCATTCTTTTTTGCATCATGGTGTCAGTAATTGTTAATTATGAAATAAGGGTCTTCGCCAATCCAGAGATTTCAGTTGGTTCACGGTTGAAAAACAGTGTTTTTGCAGTTTAGAACAAAAAAGGTTTGCATCGAAAAATAGGTTGCCAAGGGGAGTTAAAATAGGAAAAAACGAAGAACGGTCTATGCGAGTGTTTTCTCTTAGAATCGTCACACACATCCTCCTTCTCTTTCTTTTCTTTCTTTGTTTAAAGACCCACCAGATCACGAGTCAAAATAACGGGTTTCACGTGTTTTCCCTCTTATAGCTGGTAAGAAATCTTGTTTTGACCAGGTTTAACTCCCATACAAATGCCCCCAAATTCAAAACGAAACATCATTTTAAAGAGCAGCCTCAATTTGAAGTTGGGGGAATGTGCATGTGGGTCACAGCTACCCAGAAAAAAACCAAGAGACTTAATCGTGATGGATCAGTGTGTCTTTAAGATAGGAAAAGAGAAAGCGTGTTTCGTGTGGGTTTTTTACGTGGTTTTTTTTTTGGGGGGGGGGGGGGGGGGGGAGACGCACTGGAGTAATAAAAAAGTTTCTCCGTTTTATTCATGATAATTCGTACATTTAATACTGCTGTTCAAGTCACATCATTATATGTGATTAATTGTTTGAATCAATAGTCGTTTGTTTGTCATTGCAGTTGAGTTAGTTTATCAATTGGTTGCCTAATCGGTGGAAGAACTGTCTGGTTGATTAATTGGACTACTTCTTTTTCTTTTTGTTTCGGTTTCTATTGATAATGTTGAGTCCTCTATAGTCTGTTGGGTTGTTGGGTTTTTTACACATAGAGAAGGTGGGTGGGGGGTGGGGTTAAGGAGAGAGAAAGAAAGAGAGAGCGCGATCGAGAGCGAGAGAGAGAGAGAGAGGGGGGGGGGAGAGGGAGAGAGAGAGAGAGAGCGAGAGAGAGAGAGAGAGAGAGAGAGAGAGAGAGAGAGAGAGAGAGAGAGAGAGAGAGAGAGAGAGAGAGAGAGAGAGAGAGAGAGCGATCGAGAGAGAGAGAGCGATCGAGAGCGAGAGAGAGAGAGAGAGAGAGAGAGAGAGAGAGAGAGAGAGAGAGAGAGAGAGAGAGAGAGAGAGAGAGAGAGAGAGAGAGAGAGAGAGAGAGAGAGAGAGAGAGAGAGAGAGAGAGAGAGAGAGAAAGAGAGAGCGCGATCGAGAGCGAGAGAGAGAGAGAGAGAGAGAGAGAGAGAGAGAGAGAGAGAGAGAGAGAGAGAGAGAGAGAGAGAGAGAGAGAGAGAGAGAGAGAGAGAGAGAGAGAGAGAGAGAGAGAGAGAGAGAGAGAGAGCGAGAGAGAGAGAGAGAGAGAGAGAGATGAGAGAGAGAGAGAGAGAGAGAGAGAGAGAGAGAGAGAGAGAGAGAGAGAGAGAGAGAGAGAGAGAGAGAGAGAGAGAGAGAGAGAGAGAGATGGCGTTTTAGTTTAATCTATTCACTCTTTTCTTATTATCTAACATCACAAATTTAATAAAAATGGAAAGCATGCCTTTCAAGGATTCTCGTCTTTCTCGTTTGTTTGTTTGTTGTTCTTTTTTCTTCTTCGCTGTCTTCAATATCCCCCTCATTTTTCATTCTAGCTTTCATTAACGTTATTTCTTATATTATGTGTCCTCTGGTTGTTGTTGCTGTTGTTTTTTTTGCTTACTTGTTTGCTTACTTGTGTAATTTAGCAAATCTAATTTTGAAAAAATGCATAGATGTGTACTTGAAAGAAATTTCCATGTTCACTCTTTCTTTCCTTCTTTCTTTCTTTCTCTCTATGCTCCTTTGTTTTTCTATTATAGTTTTGTTTCTTCCTCAGTTCTACATTGTCTCAATTGTCTTCATTTCAATATCTGGTAAATGTAATTTGTTTAAAAAAAATTTAAATTGAAAAGAGTGCAAAACAAAAGCATCATTAATTTTAATGGAACTGAAAGGAATAAGATAGGTTCTGAGAAAGCTTAGTAGGTTCCATTCTTCTTTGTTTGTTGATTAGATTTATTTTAATTCTGAAATATTAGTGCCTCCCTATTTTCCTTTATGATTTCATTTCACCTCCATGCATAACGGCCGTTCCAGACTTATTATCCAATTTAAGCAAAACAGGCTGCGAATTTGAAATTATTTTTTTTTAAAGAGTGTATAATACACAAATTAAAGCATCATTGATTTGAATGGAACTGAAATGAATACTACTACTACTACTAATAAAGAATATTTATATAGCGCGCATTCTAGGTGTACTACTCATGGCGCTTTACAAAAACTAAGAATCGCCCCACATACAAAATTAGACATATCAAACATACTCAGACGCGCTCGCATACCCACCCTCACCCTCACGCTGTGACATATTCATAGACATAAAAACATGCATCTTCGCATAACACACACACACACACACACACACACACACACACACACACACACACACACACACACACACCCACGCGCGCGCGCGCACGCTGCGCACGCACACGCACACACACACACACACGCACACGCACACACTGGCACACACACACACACACACACACACACACACACACACACACACACACACACACACACACACACACACACACACACACACACACACACACACACACACACACACACACTTAAGTTCTGAGAATGCTTAGCAGGTTACATTCTACTTTATTTGTTGGCTAGATTTATTTCAATGCTGAAATATTAGTGCCTCCCTAACTAACGTTCAGTTGATGGAACTTTGTCTGTGGACAGTGTGTGAGAAATAGCCAAAGACTAAACCGTGTCGTCTTAATCGTCATCCTCTTCGTCACCGTCGTCGCCATGAATATCGTCATCATTATCATCATCAAATCAAGCGTCATTTCCATCGTCGTCATCATTATTAGCCCCAACAACCACAGACGACGATTCTCTTTAGTCAGCCTGTCAGTCAACCTCTCGCCATCGCTAAATGACTGATAGCAAAGGGAGGGAACCGCCCCTAGCCGAGAAACTAGCCATGGGAAGGGGAGGCAACCTCTAACCAGCCCACTGGGCTTACCGCTTGGAGGCGCTCTTCGGCTAACTGACACGTGAAATCGACACAGCGCTTTAGGCCACGCCCCCACTTTTGTGTGCGTTCGTGTGTTTGTGGTGGAGGGCTTCCCTCCCCCTTTCGTTTCTTTTTCAGTCGCTAACTTTTGCGACTACCGTGAAACAAGTTGTCCGGAGAGAGAGAGAGAGAGAGAGAGAGAGAGAGAGAGAGAGAGAGAGAGAGAGAGAGAGAGAGAGAGAGAGACAGAGACAGAGACAGAGACAGACAGACAGAGACAGAGACAGAGACAGACAGAGACAGAGACAGACAAAGACCGACAGAGTCTCTCTCTCTCTCTCTCTCTCTCTCTCTCTCTCTCTCTCTCTCTCTCTCTCTCTCTCTCTCTCTCTCTCTCTCTCTCTCTCTCTCTCTCTCTCTCTCTCTCTCTCTCAACAAAAATAAATAAATAAATAAAATCACAATAGTTCCCACTCGGGAGCTAATAAAATAAAGTTATGAACTGATTCTGATGACGTCTTAGTGGATATGGGTCAAGGAATAATCTTACATTTTATAGTTTATTGCGACTGTTATCCAAGCACTTTTTTTTTCGTTTCATAATCTTTTCTAAAAATTTCATTTCATTCTTGTTTTTATACGCGTTGTATTTATGAATAAAATTCTTCATTTGTCTTAACTTAATTTGCAGAAACAATTATTGCGACTGTTATCCAAGCACTTTCTTCCCGTTTAATCTTTGTTTTATTTCATTTCATTCTTGTTTTATACGCGTTGTATTTATGCATAACATTCTTCATTTGTCTTAACTTAATTTGCAGAAACAATTATAGACCAGTTTGGATGAAAATTATCAATGAAGGATTTTTGGGAGGTGAATATCCAGCACAATTGTATTTTGAATGTATATTATCAATCTGATTTGTTATTTTGAATGTGTATTATCAATCTGATTTGTTATTTTGAATGTGTATTATCAATCTGATTTGTTATTTTGAATGTGTATTATCAATCTGATTTGTTATTTTGAATGTGTATTATCAATCTGATTTGTTATTTTGAATGTGTATTATCAATCTGATTTGTTATTTTGAATGTGTATTATCAATCTGATTTGTTATTTTGAATGTGTATTATCAATCTGATTTGTTATTTTGAATGTGTATTATCAATCTGATTTGTTATTTTGAATGTGTATTATCAATCTGATTTGTTATTTTGAATGTGTATTATCAATCTGATTTGTCATTTGTAAAGAGAAAAAAGTGTATGTGATTGCAAAACCACAAAACATGACTAAACTCCAATCTGAAAGGGCAAACTATGTCAACGATCACATAGCTTGTATATTCATAAGGATAATTATTCTTGTGAGTAATGAATAAGTTTATAATACAGACACGTGGAGAGACCCGGGGTGTCTTTCGGTACAACTAGTTCCCCCACCTTCTGGAAGTTACGTGCTAGCAACTAGGCATACCTCTAATCGATCACTCTATTTGACTAGACTGCCTTTACCTTCTCTACTACTTTTCTGACTTATTGGTCCATTCTCCTGCCATTTCTCCTAAAATCTTCCAAATAATGTTCTGTTTTCAGTTCCTCCGAAATCGAAATGTGTCGGCTGAATGCAACAGGTGAAAACTGAAAACTGGACACTTGTGTAGCTTATCCATTATGGCCATATGGCCTGGGAACGCAAAAGAAGCAGAAGAAGAAGATCAAGATCAATGTTCAACACTAGCTTGACTCTGAAACTAGGGCTAATTGTAAATTGATAGTTGCACGATACTGCTCTTATATCTTTACGTATTACATTGTTATGGTTATTTTAAATTGTTATTATTATTTATTTAATAGTTGGCAATTATGTAGAGTAACACTAAGTCTGCTGACGATCATTATGGTGAACAATTAATGTTTCTTGTTCTTTTTATCTTTGTATTGCTGTGTCCGGATGGAATGGAGAGAGAGAGAGAGAGAGAGAGAGAGAGAGAGAGAGAGAGAGAGAAGAGGGGGAGGAGAGAGAGAGATTGCGCGCGCGCGTGTGTGTGTGTGTGTGTGTGTGTGTGTGTGTGTGTGTGTGTGTGTGTGTGTGCGTGTGCGTGCGCGCGCGCGCGTGTGTGTATGTGTATGTGTGTGCGCGTGCGTGCGTGTGTGAGAGTCTTTGTCTGTGTCTATGTGTGTGTGTGTGTGTGTGTGTGTGTGTGTGTGTGTGTGTGTGTGTGTGTGTGTGTGTGTGTGTGTGTGTGTGTGTGTGTGTGTGTGTGTGTGTGTGTGTGTGTGTGTGTGTGTGTGTGTATGTGTGTGTTAGTGTCTATCCATGTGTATATGTATATGTATGCACAGGTATTTCATGTATTGGGTATGTGCATCATGCTATTTGTTTCGTTTGTATTGTAACTGTATATTATGAAAACGAAACAAGGTTAAAAACGATAGTTGCGCGATAAATGACTTTTCTATAGTTACAAAAAATCATTGTACAGCTTGGTCTCTTGTGAATATTGAGGACAACTCCCCCCTGGACAATCTGCCCCCGGACAACTCCCCCAGGATAATCCCCCCCCCCCCTGGACATTTCCCCCCTAGGATACCCCCCCCCCCCCCCCCCCTGGATTATCCCTCCCCCTCGCCCCCTTGCCAACACTACTTTTAATGAACTTTTTTTTTTTAAATTCGGATTATGAGTGTTTATCAAGGCTGGTAGTTGTCAAACCATTCAGTGAAAAATAATCAAAGTTTAGTTTAGATTTTGCACACATACAAACATACAAACTCCAGCCCGGTCCTCTAGAATAGCTTTTGCCTTTTCTGCTATTACACAACAGTTTATGGAAGTCATAATTATATCACATCCTGGTCTTGTGAATTCCTGTCTTGTGTGTATGTAGTAGGTCCTTCGTACTTGGCTGCATTTTGTTTTCCTCTAAAAGGTATTCCTGCCTTCCTTTTACCGCGCCTTTCTAAAGATGTGTAGCCTAACTAACATTCCTTGTCGGAAATTGGTCTTCGTCATGACTCTTACCCCCATCAAAGTAACCGGTGTATTTGTGCAAATTCCTACTGGGGAGAGTGGGGATGTACCCTGGGCAAGGCATCTCCACTATCAACAAATTATCCGCCCAGCCCGCCAGAATAGTATCTGGCCCCTCTGCTGTTTGGCAGTCATTGACAGACTAGCGTACAACTGGGCCTACTATTTTAGCAAGAGAGCATGTAACGTATAGGTAGGAATATTGTTTGCAGAGGTGTATAGCGAAATAGCCTCCGTTCACCTTCACAATGAAAAGGGGGAGTGTGAAGAACTAAGGAGAAAGGGGGGGGGGGGGGGGGAGGAGGGGGTGCTAGTGATGGGCAGATGTATAGAAATACATTTGTGTAGGCCTATGCGTGCGTGCGTGTCTGCTACATACACGCACGTACACACACGCGCGCGCGCGGGCACACACACATACACACACACACGCACGCGCACGCGCACGATTGACGAGAGAGAGAGAGGGGGAGGAGAGAGAGCACACACACACACACACACACACACGAACACAGACAACACACACACACACACACACACACAGATTGAGAGAGAGAGGGGGGGAGGAGAGAGAGGGGGGAGAGAGAGAGAGAGAGACTGAGATAGAGAGACAGAGACATAGATAGATACACAGACAGAGAGACAGAGACAGAGAAAACACACTGGTGGCATAAAAACTGATACTGAAATAATACATATGCATCAGCATTTATTGACCAAAGATTTACAAGCATGTGTTGAATATATACACAGAGCACAAGAATACCTTAAACAAAACATTTCAAAGAGACCAAACGAAACCCAGAAAAACAGAGAGAGAACGAGATAACTAGAATGTTTCATATCCTCACTGGACTAGTAGGAATTTAAGACGAGGATCGACTTGTATTTGGTATTTGGTATTTGGTAAATTCTAGTCACAGAGACTTATCTCTGTGAAATTCGGGCTGCTCTACACCGGAGAGCGTGTCGCCGCAAGTGCAGCGCCTACCCAATGTTGTTGTGTTTTTTGGGGGGGGGGGGCACATGGTGAGGAGGGGGTGTGGGCACACTTGCAAAACCTAGCTATCAATTTGGCCATACCAGGCAGCAGGATTTCTCCCTGCTCTTACCGACTTTCAACTGCCGTGGGATTTTTACGTGCGTAAAGCGCACGAGTCAGACTAGCTTTAAGTCCCCATCCGAAGGACTCGACGTTCAGTTCGATTTTCCTGTCAACCTAGAAAGAAAGGGCGAAGCCGGGATTCGAACCCGGGTCACTCACGCTGCAGTCACGCGTTATATTTGGCAGGCGAACGTCTTAACGACTCTGCCACCTTTCTCCCATCTCCCATTTGAAAACGAAACAAAACAATTACAAAAACACATACAAAAACCCCCCACAAAAAATGCAAGTTCTCAGATTTTCTAAAAAAATTCTAACTCGCAATTATAAAAAAACCGGTTACCAACCATCTTCGAAGTCACTCTACAACCACGTGAGGGCAGAGTCATTATGATTAGAACATGCATATTTGGAGAGCGGCGGTCGAACATCATCATCACAGGCAGCAGCATCAACTTGGGTCATCACAGGCCTGCACGTTGACACAAGGGACCAGTATCGTCAACGAGAAATCTGTCAAAAAACAAACAAAGATTAAACACACAGAAAACTGCAGGTATAAAAATTACTTTAGGTTATTGTTGAATAAAGACAAAAGACAGAACTCTGTCTCTGACTCTGACAATGTCTCTGTCTCTCTGTCTCTCTGTGTGTCTCCATCCCCCCCTCTCCCCCCCTCTCTCTCCTCTCCTCTCTCTCTCTCTCTCTCTCTCTCTCTCTCTCTCTCCTCTCTCTCTCTCTCTCTCTCTCTCTCTCTCTCTCTCTCTCTCTCTCTCTCTCTCTCTCTCTCTCTCTCTCTCTCTCTCTCTCTCTCTCTCTCTCTCTCTCTCTCTCTCTCTCTCTCTCTCTCTCTCTCTCTCTCTCTCTCCTCCCTGTCTCTCTCTCTGTCTGTCTGGTCTAAACGTATTATTGTCTTTACATAACAAACATACAAAGTAACAAAACTGAAGCAACTCAGTATCTAAGAGAAAGTGCATATCAGACAATATTGACGGATTTAAATAATATATGCTTCAATCAAAATAAACAAATGACACAAAACCATCTCTCTCTCTGTCTCTCTCTCTCTCTCTCTGTCTCTCTCTCTCTCTCTCTCTCTCTCTCTCTCTCTCTCTCTCTCTCTCTCTCTCTCTCTCTCTCTCTCTCTCTCTCTCTCTCTCTCTCTCTCTCTCTCTCTCTCTCTCTCTCTCTCTGTCTCTGTCTCTGTCTCTGTCTCTGTCTCTGTCTCTCTCTCTCTCTCTCTCTCTCTCTCTCTCTCTCTCTCTCTCTCTCTCTCTCTCTCTCTCTCTCTCTCTCTCTCTCTCTCTCTCTCTCTCTCTCTCTCTCTCTCTCTATCTCTCTCTCTCTCTCTCTCTCTCTCTCTCTCTCTCTCTCTCTCTCTCTCTCTCTCTCTCTCTCTCTCTCTCTCTCTCTTTCAGGAGTGAATGATTGTTTGTGGAGGGTGGATTAAATTAGGAGTGGTGGTGAAAGTAGAAAAGAAACAAAGTTGTGTGTGTACGCGTGTGTGCTTGAACACGCGTATGCGCTTGTGTGCGCGCACGTACGTGTGTGCATGTGTGTTTCCGTGCGTGTGCGTGTGAGTGTGTGTGTGTGTGAGAGAGAGAGAGAAGAGTGCGCGAGAGAAAAACAATATGTGTGCGTGCGTGCATGCGTGTATGTGTGTGCGCACGCGCGCGTGTGTGTGTTAGTGCGTATGCGGAAACGCTAACATTATTACCTGAATTTTGTACTGTTCAGTGTAAGTTTAAACAAGCATATCAATACATAAAAGAAAATGCTACAATATGATATATCACGCAGACAGACACACACACACACACACACACACAGACACACACAGACACACACACACACACACACACACAGACACACACATAGACACACACACACACACACACACACACACACACACACACACACACACACACACACACACACACACACACACACACACACACACACACACACACACACAAGTATCAACCCATCTTAATATTATAAACCCATTACAATGCAAACCCTCATTATTCATTGACCACTATTAAATTTGTTAATTTTTGGAATTTCATTCCAATCCACTCCTTTTTCTGACATGAAATATGACGGAAGATGAAAAGTGGTGTGTGGTAGTGGTGGTGGTGGTGGTGATAATGTAATGAAAAGTGGGGGTGAACACAGAAAGGTGTATGTGGAGGCATGTGGGGAGGGGGGGGGGGGGGGGGGGGGAAAAAGAAAAGAAAAGGAAAGAAACCGGTTAGACTTGAAAGCCTTTTCTCTTCCCCTTTCAATGTCAATCACTCCTTGTTGCTTCTTTCAAGTCTCAGAAAGAACATAGGATAATGTTCCATTCCCTAAGCGCACCTGTTGCGATTGAAAGTGTATGTAAGTGTCAGTATGATGTGTGTGTGTGTGTGTGTGTGTGTGTGTGTGTGTGTGTGCGTGAATGTGCGTGTGCGTGTGCGTGTGCGTGCGTGCGTGCGTGCGCGCGCGTGTGTGTGTTGTGTGTGTGTGTGTGTGTGTGTGTGTGTGTGTGTGTGTGTGTGTGAGTGTGTGTGTGTGTGTGAGTGTGTGTGTGTGTGTGTGTGTGTGAGTGTGTGTGTGAGTGTGTGTGTGTGTGTGTGTGTGTGTGTGTGTGTGTGTGTGTGTGTGTGTGTGTGTGTGTGTGTGTGTGTGTGTGACACTCTGTGTGCGTGGCCTATGTGTGTGTGTGACACTGTGTGTGTGTGTGCGTGAGAGAGAGAGAGAGAGAGAGAGAGAGAGAGAGAGAGAGAGGAAAAAAAACGTGAGGAGAGAGACAGGGGGGGTGGAAAAGAGAGAGAGACAGAAGAGAGAGACAGAGAGAGAGACAGAGAGAGAGACAGAGAGAGAAAGACAGAGAGAGAGACAGAGAGAGACAGAGAGAGAGAGAGAGAGAGTGATGCATGCATTCAGACAGAAAACAGAGAAAGAGAGAGAGAGTACGTGTGTTAATGCATACGTTTGCGTTGTGTTTGTCTGTGTGTGTGTGTGTGCGCGCGTGTGCATGCGCGCTTGTGTGGAAAAGCGTGCATGTGTGTGTAGCTAACTTCTCTCTCTCTCTCTCTCTCTCTCTCTCTCTCTCTCTCTCTCTCTCTCTCTCTCTCTCTCTCTCTCTCTCTCTCTCTCTCTCTCTCTCTCATCATTCCCTCAATAGATTTATTTCACTATTATAATAGTCATAAAAAATGAAAACGGAAAATCAAGTTCTGGAATGTTTGTTTAAACAATTATTAGTCTGTCCGTTTATCCATGTAAATGAAGAAAGTTAAATGTCAATAAAGCCCATTATGATTGTAGAAAGATCCAATAGAAAATAAAATAGACAA
>CM065684.1:44499925-44512425 GCA_017654935.2 Phymorhynchus buccinoides | reverse complement strand
TCTTGGGGAACCAAGGTATCAGCAATTGTAAAAAAAATGATTATTGAACATGTCCGCAGTAAGGAAGTGCGGTACAGTAGTGTTTACAGGTCCACGAGTGACACTGTTCATGGCGCGCCAAATTGTAGACGTGCTTTTACCATTTTCAATCAGATTATCGAAATGTTGTTTCTTGGTTTTATCTATCAACTTTTTTTCGAAATCACATTGTATTTTAAATTCTTGAAAACGTTTTTCTACTTTCAGTTGGGCTTTCTTCTTAACTGCTTCTTCTACTTGTTTTGTATACCAGGACGGCTTGAAAATTGTGTTTTACTCTTTTTCTTTTTCTTTTTTTTTTTTTTTTGTGTTTTTTTTTTTTTTTTTTTGTTGTCGTATGGGTGCGTGCTTGTTTAACACCCCTATAAAAATATTATGCCAGTATTGAAAAGCGTCATGAGGATTATCCATCTGGTATACATAATAAAAGGGTGCCACAGAGAGGTCCCTAAGAAAAGCGTCATTGTTGAAGTGTTTGTACTATCTGTACGAGATGCACTTTCAAGAAGAAAGGGGCCGGAGCAATCACTTTGCCATTTTGGATTGAATGAGAGAGAGAGAGAGAGAGAGAGAGAGAGAGAGAGAGAGAGAGAGGAGAGAGAGAGAGAGAGAGAGAGACAGACAGACAGACAGACAACAGAAACAGAGAGAGAGAGAGACAGAAAAACAGAGACACACAGAGACACAGACACAGGAAACACAGAGAGAGACAGAGAGAAGAGACAGAGAAAGGAAATGTAGACGAGGCTGAAATCACAACACCTACATAATCTGCATTGTTAAGAATTCTGGACTGGTGTTGCACTGCCTCCGGGCATTGCCTTCAGGATCGTTCCCACCAACTTTATATCTACTAATGTCCCATGTATGTGTCTGTTCCAGACCGGAGGACTTTAAACATATTTTATTTTTTCTCACAACACCTAAAAGTGCGTTGATTATGTAACAGGTGGACTAATTACACTACGATTTTGTTGTTCATTATTTTATAAAAAAAATCCAGAGCACTAGCGATCCTCCTGACATGTAAAACTTTGAAACAATACAAGCCTTCTGGCGACATAAAATCGAAAGCATTAATCATTAATCATGAGCATGCTTTGTCAACCTGGTTTTAATGGTAATCATACGTGTTATTGTTTTTTACTCTTTCCCCATGGCAGCACAATGATATGCTAGTAATATGATTAGTATATCACTGTGTTGCCATGGGGAAAAGAGTGAAAAATAGCAACGTGTATTTTGACATTCACGAAGAAGAAGAAGAAGAAGAAGAAGAAGAAAGAAGAAGAAGAAGAAGAAGAAGAAGAAGAAAGGGGCCGGAGTAATCACTTTGCCATTTTGATTGAATTAAGTTTTTTCAAAGAACATTTTACCTAAGCGTGTTTGAAAAGAGAGAGAGAGGAGGAGAGAGGAAGAGAGAGAGAGAGAGAGAGAGAGAGAGAGAGAGAGAGAGAGAGAGAGTGTTGGGGTTGGGAGACTGGGGGGAGGCTTCAGTGTACTTAAAAGCAGATGACTTAAAATGGCATGGAAAAGTAAATTAGATATATATCTAAGTCACGCAAAACATGATTACAAAGGTAGAGAGAGAGAGAGAAAGAGAGGAGAGAGAGAGAGAGATGAGAGATAGAGAGATAGAGAGAGAGAGAGAGAGAGAGAGAAGAGAGAGAGAGAGAGACAGACAGAGAGAGAGAGAGAGAGAGAGAGGGGATGAATAGGATGAGAGAGAGAGAGAGAGAGTAGAGTGTGTTGGGGTGGGAGAGCTGGGGGGAGGCTTCAGTGTACTTCAAAGCAGATGACTTAAAATGGTATCCCAATAGGTCTAACGCAGTTTTAAACAAGGGCGTCGCCGAGCGGCAGACATGTCCGTCACCAGCAATGCCACGCACTTGCGACACCCCGTTTTAGTCCGTAGAGTGTCACATCCTGACACAAAATTGGAAGGGATTCTGTCTTCTAGTTCACGAGATACAGCTTGAAGAAGAAACATATAGCGCAAAGAAGGAAATTTCGGTTTTCAAGGTCACACTTCAAGGTTAAGGTCAGCATGGTGATAATTTATGCTCGGATGTTTTCTTCTCTAGGGTATACACAGTACCACACACAATCTGAAGCGCTTCTGTCAAGATACCAATGTGGAACAAATATGGCTTAAAACCCAATGTGTAGACCCCTACCACTTTCAAGGCCTACCAATCGCCACCTTGACGGCACTGTGACCTTGACCTTGATCTGGTATGCCCACTATCAGAACGGGCATAAGCCAAAGTACCTTCATGCCAAATTTGAAGACTCTAACACCAACGGTGTGGGAGTTATGGCCCCTGAAAATTTTCGGTTTTCAAGGTCGTACGCCAAGGTCAAGGTCACGACGGCAATATGGTTTGCGCGGATGCCTTCCTCTCATGGTGACACACCACCACACAAAAATTTGACGTGATTCTGTCAACCGTTCGAAAGATATCCTTGGGACAGACAGAAGGAGAAAAAAATGAGCCTTCCGATTTTCAGGCTCCAGCGATCTTTTTGACCTTGACCTTGACCTTGATCGGTATGCCATCATCAGAACGGGCATAAGCCAAAACCACCTTCATTCCAAGTTTCAACATCCTATGTTGATCGGTGCCCGAGATATGGCTAAAAATAGATTTTCGGTTTTCAAGGTCGTACGTCAAGGTCAAGGTCACGACGGCAAAATGATTTACGCCGATCTCTTCCTATTAAGGAGGCACACCTTCACACACGATTCGGTCAAGCGGTTCGGGAGATATCCTTGGGACAGACAGAAAAAAAAAAAAAAATACAAACCAGCCCATCGCAAAGTCCGTTACCTTCGGTGACGGACAATGAATGTAACTATTTGTGTGTGCGTGTGTGTGTGTGTGTGTGTGTGTGTGTGGTGTGTGTGTGTGTGTGTGTGTGTGTGTGTGTATGTGTGTGTGTGTGTTGTGTGTGTGTGTACGTGCGTGCGTGCGTTTGTGCTTGTGTGCGTTGTGCGTGTGCGTGTGTGCATGTATGTGTGTGTGTGTGTGTGTGATTGTGTGTGTGTGTGCGTGCGCAACGCATGTGTGTGTTTGTGTGTTTGTCTGTCTGTGTCTGTCTGTCTGTCTGTCTGCGTATGTATGTGTAATTGTGCGTGTATGCGCGTCTGTGTGCACGTGCGTGCACACCTGCGTATATCTGTGAGTTTGCTTGCAAAAGCGCGCGTGTGCACGTGCATGTGTGCATGTATCTATTCACGTAATTTCGCGCAGGTGTATAGGTGGTATAGGTGTGTGTGGTGGGGGGGGGGTGGTGGGGGGTGCAGCGCGGCGTGTGTTTGTTTTTTGTGTGTGTGTGTGTGTGTGTGGTGTGCGTGCGTGCGTACGTACGTGTGTGTGTGCGTGCGCGAGTGCGTGCGTGTGTGTGTACGTGTTGGAAATAGGGAGTGCATGAATAGGGAGAGACTTGAAAACAGGACTTACTTTTTTGGGGAGTGTAGCGGTTGGGGTGTGGGGGGGGTGGGGGGGGTGGGATGGGGGGGGGGGATGAACCCATATCATATCGTACTGAGGGGACGGTTGTTATTTTTATAGATTGTTTTAAAAAGGGGGACGGGGGTTGGGTTTGACAATAAACTTCCAGCTGGTGTGGACCAGGATAGAGCTGATTGTGGTGTACCTTGTCCGTGACAGCAGGTTGCATCAAGGAGGGGACTATATTAACACCCAGAAAGAAGGGGTAAGAAAGGAACGGGTAAGGAGGACGGTAGAGAAGAGGGAGTGGGTGGGAGGGGGGGGGGCATTATAGTGGGGTGTCATGGCATTAAGTCTGGGGGCATCATACTGGGAGTTTCCTAGATTATATCTCTGGGTGGGAAACACCGCGTGATGCTCATAAGGAGAGAAAACATCAGCTATAGTTTGTAGGTGTTACACTTACAGGTGCTTATATGTGTGTTGTGTATACACAATGTCAATGTTTCGAAAGTATGCTAGATCAAACATTAGCACACATAAACATGGTGTGTAATAATAATCAATAACAATAATAATAATAATGAATAATAATGATAATAATAATAATAAAGAAAAATAATAATATGTGTTGCTGTTTGTTGTTGTGTTGAGTAGTGCTTTGACAAACATGACAATACTGCACAATGACGGATCGATACTCACGCTCTCTCTGTCATCACATACTAGGGCGAGGTAATAATAAAAGGCGAAAGAAAGGGTGTGGGGGGGTGGGTGGGGTAAAGGGAACGTAGAACAGGTGGGGAGAGGGAGATTGATGAGAGGTCAATTATGTCGGCAAAGGTAAAAAAATAAGGGGTTATAGTAGAGATGGTTAAAGGGCAGGAACATCTTTAAAAGGCCCAGTCACACATTGTGCCAAGCACGTCGCTCTGAAGTACGACTTGTAAAGCACACAACAATCGATCTGACCTGTGTGTCTACGGTTAGATAAGGGGCTAAGTATCCACAAGTGTCCATGCAGTGTTCTTTTTTTTCTCTTTCTCTGTAGTTACATCCCATCACTAGTGATTGGGATAATAAGTTCTCTGCATTTTTTATGTTTAAATTTGATGTATATAGCTTTTTATGTGTGTGTATGTGAGAGAGTATACTAGATTGGGTAAGGTTGGTTTGTGAGGCACTATATACCGCTATGTTTCTCTCTGCTGGTTATGTGTGTAATGTTTAATTTGGAAGTAGTTACATGTATTATGTAACAATTTCATGTACCCCCTGGGGGGGGGGTTTGGAAATAAACTTACTTTGACTTTGAGACAGAAGTGTTTGAGCATGGAGTCAAAGAAATTCCGACATCCCTGCTTGCCTGCTCGTTTTGTGTTTGTTTTATTTATGTTAGTTAGTTAGTTAGTTAGGACCGTTGCTCCAAGAGGAGCATAGTCCACTGACGACACCCCGCCATCACACCCTGTTCTGGGCAGCTCTTTCCACGCCATTCCAGCTCGTTTGCGGGGTTTTTTGGTGTGTTTTTCCCCCTATCTTTTCTTTATACCTTATAGATGTCTTGATGCCATAAAATTAAAAAAAGCCTTTTATGTGCTTATTCAGTGTCCATCTTTAAATAAAATGTTGTCTTGACTTGACTTGACTTGACTTGATTTCTTCTTTATACCTGTACTGTGGTTTAAACAAAATTGTATTCATTCCAAAGCATACGTAGTCACTGTGGCTTTATTACAGATCAGGCATACATTCAACCTACTTTTTTTTCTCTTTCATGCTTACTGATTGGCATGAAAATGGCATGCAAATCTAGTCACGTGGCAGTCTGGCATCCATAGCCTGTGTGTGTGTGTGTGTGTGTGTGTGTGTGCGTGTGCGTGTGCGTGTGCGTGTGCGTGTGTGTGTGCGTGTGTGCGTGTGCGGCGTGCGTGCACGTGAGTGTGTATGTGTGTGCATGTGTCACACAAGGTATGCATCTAAAAACAAGCCTAGTACAAGAGCGATAATGTCGTTTTTGTTATGCGAGTGGCTCTAGTAAAATGGCAAAGGTTTAATGCATGCAGGTGGTAGGCCTAGTGGTACCAGAGTATTTCCAGGGGTAGACTGCAATGCCAATGTAGCCTCTGGCACCATCCTGACAGCATGATAGACTGGGGGTAGAGTCTATGATAGACTGGGGTGATATCGCAGTAGTCTGCTCTGTCATGCATAGATGGCTTCGGGCCATCTTCCCTCCCCCTCGCTTGTGCTACCTGGCGACTCCTGAGACACTGTCTCATTATTCTCTCTCTCTCTCTCTCTCTCTCTCTCTCTCCTCTCTCTCTCTCTCTCTCTCTCTCTCTCTCTCTCTCTCTCATCTCTCTCTCTCCTCCTCTCTCTCTTTCTTTGGAAGGAAGAGGCTAAGGCCTAACATCTACAAGTCTCTCTCTTCGTGTAAAAATGTTTCCATAAAATATAATAGCTTGGGGGATGACTGTTTCCATAAAATATCATAGCTTGGGGGTATGGGGGAGGGGGGAAAGAGAATGATCGTAAAATATGTATATACTTTATTAATAAAATCAACTTTTCAAAACAGTGTTAAAACAATATCCCCAGTGCTGCGTTTAAAAACCTATCAATCCTATGAAGAGAAAACATATATACAGAACACTGAACATTTATGTCATAACATATAAGGAAAACATTCAACCTATCTACATATAATACACGTACATAAAAGGTAGTTTATTGTTATGGTTTAGGAGGATTTGTAGTGATGATGGAAGTTAATTAGAGGCTGTTGGCCTGAATCATTAAAGGCTTTCGGAGAGAATCTCTCTCTCTCTCTCGAATCTCTCTCTCTCTCTCTCTCCTCTCTTCTTCTCTCTCTCTCTCTCTATCTCTCTCCCTCCCTCTCTCCCTACCCTCGGTCTCTCTCTCTCTCACTCTCCCTCTCTCTCTCTCCCTTCTCTCTCTCTCTTCTCTCTCGCTCTCTCTCTCTCACATGTTGTGATAATATATTAATACCATGTTGCAATGCTTAATGACTCTGTTTCGCTCTGAGAATGGAAGACTAGGGCCCAGCCTCTCATGTATCTATCTGTGTGCCTTGTAACCTAAATCTCTCTGAAGTCTGAAGTCTGAAGGACCACTCTCTATCTCTCTCTCTCTCTCTCTCTCTCCGTCTCTCTCTCTCTTCTCTCACCTTAGCGAGTCTGCGTACTCTCTCACTCCTCTCCTCTCTCTCCTCTCCTCTCCTCTCTGATAGGGCCACTCCTCTCCTCTCTCCTCCTCTCAGCTTCTCTTCACGAGTGGCCCCTCTCTCTCCGCATGGATCTCTCATCGTCAGCTCTCTCTTGCTCTCTCTCCGTCGGGTCTCTTGAGGGAGGGGGGGAGAGAGAGGGCCCTCCTAGAGAGCTCGTTCCGCATCTCCCTCCGTTCTCCTCCCCGAACCGTGCCTCCATCGACCTCCTCTCGATCTCTCTCTCTTAAAAGTCGTCTCTCAGGGGGAGTCCCCCTTAGGAGGGAAAGGGGCGAGATGATGAGGTGATCTCTCACTCTCTCTCTAGGGGGAAGGGGGATGGAGGGCTCACTCTGATAGAAGAAGATCTCGGATCTCTTATATAGCTCTAATCTCTAGATTTCTCTAGTCTATCTCTCTCTATCTCTGTCTCTTTTGTTTCTGGACTCTTTCTCTCTCTCTGTCACCTCTCTCTCCTCTCTCTCTCTCAACTCTCTCTCTCAACTCTCTCTCTCTCACTCTCTCTCGCTCCGTGCTTCTCTCTCTCTCTCTCTCACTCCCATCGTCTCTCTTTCTCATCTCTCTCTCTCTGATTGGTGCAATTCTCATCCTCGTTGTTGTTTTTTTCCTTTTGTAATCCCTCTCCTCTGAAGGCCGGAATCAGTAACAACTTTTGTTATTTGTGAATCTCTCTCTACTCTCTCTCTCTATCTCTCTCTCTCTGCCTCTCCTATCTCTCTCTCTCTCATCTCTCTCTCTCTCTCTCTCTCTCATCTCGCTCGACTCCTCTCTCTCTCTCATCTCTCTCTCTCTCTCTCTCCCTCTCTCAATCTCTCTCTATCTCTCTCTATCTCTCTCTCTCTCTCTCTCTCTCTCCTCTCTCTCTATCCATGTTTTTACTAATGATTAACTAATGTGTTATGTGTGTTGTGCCATTGCTCAGTATACCCTCCCTCTCCCCATCTTATTCCCCCTCGCCCCCCACTCACCTGTCATTACCCTCTCATCGTTTCTTCTCTTTTTGTGTCAACCCATTTGCCTTTTCACCTTTCATGTGCATGCGTCCTAATTACCTTTGTTATTGAATGTTCTAATTTACCCCAGGGCTGGGTGGAAAAAAAGCTCTGCATTGCTTATCTCATGTCTCCCTGGTTTAAATAAAATTTCGTTTTCGTTTTTTCTTCTCCTCTCTCTCTCTCCTTGAGTCTCTTTCTCTCTCTCTCTCTCTCTCTATTCTTTCTCTCTCTCTCTCTCTCTCTCCCCTCTCTTCTCTCTCTCTCTCTCTCTCTCATATCTCTCCCTCTCTCATCACCCCCAGGCATCAAATAGACCACGTGGCATTATGCGCTCTCATGTAACAAACCACAAAATCTGAGTAACACATCATAGAAAATAAACTCACTCTCAGGCACACACACAGAGGCATAAATCTCTACATAATTAGCTCTACTTTGAAGAAAGAGAGAGATAGAGAGAGAGGACGAGAGGAGAGAGAGATCTCACGACAGAGAGAGAGAGAGACTGAGGAGTAGAGATGGAGAGGCGAGAAAGAGAAGAGAGACGAGAGAGAGAGAGCAGAGAGAGAGAGAAAGAGAGAGAAAAAAAAGAGAGAGAGAGACTGAGCATTTTATCTGTGAGGGTGCCCACCGGCCTGTCCGTACAATGGCTCACACGTTCTTGAAATCTAAAGATGTCAACAAACAAAAAGGGAACTAAATAAGAGACGAGAGAGTAGAGACGAGAGAGAGAGAGGAGAGAGAGAGAGAGTGAGATCGAGAGGAGAGAGAGAGAGAGACCGAGAGAGAGGGGACAGAGAGAGACTCGAGAGAGACAGAGAGAGACAGAGAGAGAACTTGAAATCTTGAAAGCTCTGAAAACTTTGTCTCTATATTGGGGGAAATTAATAAGCACCATTGATCTGAGAGGAGATGAGAGAGATGAGAAGAGACTCGTCTCTCTCTCTCTGAGGTCGAGATGAGAGAGAGAGAGCTTCAGAGAGAGAGAGAGAGACTCTAGAGACGAGATAGAGAGAGAGAGACGTCGTAATCTAAGAGTCTCCCCTCCTCCTCTAGAGAGAGAGAGAGAGAAAGAGCGAGAGAGGGAGAGGGGATGACTGAGAGACGAGAGAGAGAGAGAGAGAGAGAGAGAGATCTCTCCCCCTCCCTTTCTAGGCATCGAGATCTTCTCTCTCTAGAGAGAGAGAGAGAGAGCACTAACTCAAACATAGCTCTACACACTCACAAACACGCGCGCGCACACACATCACACACAATCTCTCTCTCTCTACACACACACATCTATCGCGCGCACACGCACACGCACACACACACGCACACACACACGCGCGCGCGCTGTACGCACGCACCTCACACACGCACCTCACACGCACCTGACTTCACACGCCTCTCTCACACACAATCACACACTATCAACACAACAACACACACACACACACACACACACATTCACTGACTCACTCTCTCTCATACACATCGCGCGCTCACACACATGCGCGCGCCCTCTCACACACACACACACACACATTCATTCTCTCACCCACTCACTCACTCAGACATGCACATGCACACACATGAATACTATCTCTCTCTCTCGCTCTCTATCTCTCTCTCTCTCTCTCTCTCTCTCTACTCTCTCTCTGTGTGTGTGTGTCTCTCTCTCTCTCTCTCTCTCTCTCTCTCTCTCTCTCTCTCTCTCTCTCTCTCTCTCTCTCTTCTCTCTCTCTTCTCTCTCTCTCTCTCTCTCTCTCTCTCTCTCTCTCTCTCTCTCTCTCTCTCTCTCTCTCTCTCTCTCTCTCTCTCTCTCTCTCTCTCTCTCTCTCACACTCACTCTCGTACACATATACAGATATGCATACGCGCTCGCGCGCGTACACTGCCGCATCGCTGCTACTGCTGCTGCTGCTGTTGCTACTACTACTACTACTACTACTACTACTACTACTACTACTGCAGCGCTAGCAACTTGTCACGTAGCCCAGACAATTGACAAGCCCGGGGCGCCATGTTTACCTTAGCCCCCGTTACCATAGCAACGACAGCCCCGTGCAAACTTGACACACACCCCTCCCTCCCTTACCAGCCACCCCACCCCTCTTTCTCTGTCTGCGCATCCATCCATCCCATCTATCTATCCACCCCCCTAATCTATGTTCTTCCACTGCGCATCTTCACCCCCCCCACCTCACATTGTATCATTTTCTCCTGTAATGAATTACCCCCAACACGCTTACTTTTATATTCCCTTTGCTTTCCTGTCTCTCCTTTCCCCCTAACTACTAACGTTTTCTACCGTTTATAGAATGACACTGGCATTTTAAAAGTCAAAACTTGAAAATGGCCTTGAGTTTCAAAACACTGAGACAGATGTTCAGATTATGGTGATGGAAATCGAAAGTTGTGCGTTGAAAATAATCGGCAAGAAGCAGCTGGATTTACACAGCAGACAGAATAATGTTTGATACCGTGGTCGTGGTTGTGGTCATCATCATCATCATCATCATCATCATCATCATCATCATCATCATCGTCGTCGTCGTCGTCGTCGGTGGCGTCGTCGTCGTCATCAGCAGCAGGAAAGAGAAGAACAACGCATAATGAATGTCTCCGTACACGTGGAAAATGTTCACTCTTTCCCCTAGGCAACAGTGATATGCAAGCAATCTTATGAGTGGCTATCACTGTGCTTCCATGGGGAAAGAGTGAAAAATGTTAACGTGTATTGAGACCTTAACCCTTTCACCGCCAAAGTCACATTTTAGCACCACAGTAATTTAACATCTATGTCACTAAAAGGCATCAAATTGGGGTCTACTATCCAAAGACCCTATTGTCTTAGTTTTGGGAAGTAAGAGGATAGACCTTATTTTAGATATGTCACAGAAGACTCCCCAATACTGCAGATGGATTTTGTTCTCTACCCAGGTAAATTTAATGGAAATGTTTGGCTGAAATATGGATGGCGGTGAAAGGGTTAAAGAAAGAGAAAACAAATATGATACTACCGTACGACTGAAAGTCAGGCGTGTTAATGTTGCTGTCAAACACGTTTCAATATTAAACTGAAGAAAAATAAAACCCAAAGATTTTAATTTTTATTTCGCGTCTGATCATCAACATGGAATAATATTAATCTAAAATAAAATCAAAAATCAAACAAGAAACGTTCTTCACGAACGTAAACAACAGAGGTTCCAATATAGGTTATTTTCGATTATATTAATGACACAATTAAAATCTCATCCGGGACTGACTTGGCATGCTAAGAAGCTAACACTGCTGTCAGTGTCATACTTTGCGTCCCTCCGCTTGGTATTAGAGAGCTTTACAATTAACAACTTGTCATGTCCTCATAACCGACGGATTAATGCCAATTTCCTAACGCCTAAGTACACAACCGTTGGAAACAGCTGTTGGTCATTTAATATTACAAAAATTATGTTAGTAATTATCAGTGAGCTTAATCTTTAACTTGTCTCCTGTGAATGTACCTTATTCAAGGAGCAGATTATATTTATCAGTATGCCAGAATCAGTTGTCAACATTTAAGCGATAATTATTATTATTTCATCAGTTTATTACTAGTACTCAGATGTGCCCCCCCCCCCCCCCCCCCCCCCCACCCCGCACCCCACCACCCCCCTCAGGCCCCCACCCCCCTGCATTTCTCGCTTAATTGTATTTTTCCGTTTTTTACTTTCTTACCATACATAAAGCTGTATTTTAGGAACATTTTTAGCTAATAACCTTTTTGGAATACTAACCCTAACCCTAACCCTAGCCCTAAACCTAACCCTACCCCCCACTATGTACTGCAGTACACCGCGATTTGTCACAGTTGTGGTTCTTTGTGTTTTTCCGTCTTATAGGGTGGGGGGTAGGGTTAGGCTTAGGGCTAGGGTTAGTGATAGGGTTAGTATTCCAAAAAGGTTATTAGCTAAAAATGTTCCTAAAATACAGCTTTATGTATGGTAAGAAAGGCAATAACGGAAAAATACAATTAACCGAGAAATGTAGGGGGGTGGCACATCTTGACCTTTACCACGGCACATCTTGACCTTTACCACGTTTTTTGTTCTTTGGTATCAGTTTGATAGTGGTTTAAACGCTTTTCGCATAATTTGTTAAAACAAATTCCCGTCAACTTTCCTCTTTTTTTCTTTGGAAAAAATAAAACAGTGAATAAAACATCTGCAAAAAATAACGTTTCTTATAAACTGAACATCAAATATGAAATAAAATCCTTTAAAAGAATAATTAAACAGTGAATTAAATAAGGCAACGTTTCTGATAAACGGGTCTAAAAATATGCATGAAAAAGATTTTTTTTCTTTAAAAAGGATAATTAAACAGTGAAGGAAATAGATTTACTAAAGGTAACGTTTCTGATAAGCGGGTCTAAAAATATGAAAAACACATTTGTTTTTCTTTAAAAAAGATAATTAAACAGTGAATTAAACTGGTTTACTAGAGGTGCTACGTTTATGGGGGGAAAACAAAGGGTCCAAAAATATGAAAAACACAGGGGGGTTTTTCTTAAAAAAATTAATTAATTAAACAGTGAATGAAAAACAGGTTCGCTAAAGGTAACGTTTTTAATAAACCGAATATACAAAAGAAGAATCTCTGTGAACACTTTTCAGGCAAAAATTCGGGACTTTACTGGTGTTGCCTCCAGGATCGTTCCCACCATCTTTATATCTACTAATGTCCCACAATTCCAGACCAGAGGACGTTAAATACATTTTCATTCAACACTTTTCA
>CM065684.1:44474925-44484925 GCA_017654935.2 Phymorhynchus buccinoides | reverse complement strand
AATATCCGCCATCTTGTTCCGAAGGCTACTACGTCAACGGAATGAAACCAGTCCTGTAATCGTTGCATCCCTTCTGAGCCTTCTATTCTTTCCGCATCCTCTTTTTGCCCAGTCCTTAAAATCCTTCTTGTAGGCGTAATGAAGCGTGCGACTGATCACTAGCTTATCGTCCGTTAATTTGCTGTTGGGAGTTGCTAAAACTGTAGGGATGGGTTTGAGGGTGGGGCAGGCAGAGTTGGTTGTCGCGGTGGGTGGGATGGGTGGGGGCAGACAGACAAGCTCCAAGGGTGATTGTGATATAGGAATAGGAAGGGAATGAGAGGATGGGTGTACTGGGAGCGGTAAGGGTAGGGGGTATAGTAGGGAGTGGAGAGGGGGTGGAAGGAGGAGGTGGGCTTTGCTGCTTTTCAAAGGGCAGCAGCAGCAGCAGCAGCAGACGGCATGCCTCGAACCAGATCCTTCATTATCATCACAAGAAAAGGACTCCGCACCCAACAGACGTGGCCCATTCCAGCTCCGCCACACGCGGTTTTTACAAGGGGGGGGGGGGGGGGGGGGGAGAGAGAGAGAGAATGGAATAGAACAACACGCGTAGCAGCCTTCTTGAACTGGCCCCTTCAAAATGGCAATTCCAATTTTGTAAGCCTGGAAATCTATCGAATCTCCGTGCAGGGTGAGGCTGAAATGAACAATTCGTGGAGACGAGAGGAAAGGTGGGTGGGGGTGGGAGAGGGGGGTGTAGTACCGTCTCATAGGCCACCCGATTTCAATTGGCTCAGTTCCTCCCAATTTCGATGAGCTTGGAGTACTCTGAAAGATGGAGAAGAGCCGTAGTCCCTAAAGAGCTTCTTAGGTGAATCACTCTCTCTGGCGCTGTCTGTTGCTGTCCATTATGTTTGGAATGAGTTAAAGCTTCTTCTTCTGGATCTGAATCTGGATCTGGATCTGGATCTGGAATAATACGTCGCAGACGCCACTTCTGACAATAAACGCGACGGAACTAGGAGGGCGCATTCCCTATTAGAATTAAAAATTAAAAAAATAGAAGGAGAAAGACCTACTGCTTACTTCTTCTTTTCTTCTTTTCTCTTTATAGTATGTTTTTTTTAGGGGGGGTGCTATTCTTCAACGAAAATATGATGCCAAAAACAAAAAGAAACTGACTAGTGAAGAACGCCAACCGAAATGTGTCATATGTTTCAAAACATAGGCTGTTTGAAAATTAAGAAAGCGCTTAATTACTCTGCTTGGTCGTCCGTCACTATTATTGTCTGTGCACTTTTTTTCCTTTAAGATAGGGCTTTATATAAGTTTTCTTATTGCCCTATCTAATAATCATTGTTGAGTTTCATTTGTGACTTTCAGAAATAAAATGCTATCTAAACCAAATGTGTCATTTACATGTGTTCATTGTTTTTACTCATTTCGATTTCGTCTCCATTTTCATTTCAGTTATCTTGGACAGAAACAGAGAGGCGGATATTGTTTTAAGTAATCGGGGTTTTGCTTGGCTACGGTGGAGATTTGCTTACTGATAAACAGTCTAAGAGGGCGGGGTGGGGGGACACCCGTTTCAATTCATCATCATCATCATCATCATCATCATCATCATCATCATCATCATCATCATTTTCATCTTCATCATCATCATTAGCAGTATTATCATCATCCTCGTCTGGTGCACCATATATTCGACCGCATTGCAAGCTGTACTGTAGATTCGGCCGTATAAATCTCTCTCTCTCTCTCTCTCTCTCTCTCTCTCTCTCTCTCTCTCTCTCTCTCTCTCTCTCTCTCTCTCTCTCTCTCTCTCTCTCTCTCTCTCTCTCTCTCTCTCTCTCTCTCTCTCTCTCTCTCTCTCTCTCTCTCTCTCTCTCTCTCTCTCTCTCTCTCTCTCTCTCTCTCTCTCTCTCTCTCTCTCTCTCAATTATCCGGCCAAGGGAGGGTTGCATCGTAGTTTAGCCGAAGGCTGCATTGTAGATTCAGCAGAATTCGGTTTTCTTGTACGGATCTCGTCAGTATCTTCATCTCATCAGGGCTAGATTCCACCAATACCAGAACCACGTCTTCACCAATACTCTTGTCAGTGAGATCAAAGACACTGAAAAGAAAAGACTAACATCCGGTCCCTTTTCCCTATATGAGTAGTGAGGACAGAAACACTGGTTATGTCCCTTTTAAACGTGACACGTTTAGGTTACATAACTTTTTTTTCAAACCTGAGATAGTTATCTTTTCATGAGTCAGTTATACTTTGGATAGCCGTCATTGTGAATGGTGTAACTACCCCACTAACGATAACTCTATCAGCCCGGCTCGCCGTAACTCTTAAGTAGTCCATCTTACCCTTTTAGAGTCTTTGGTGAGATAATGAAGAATGGAGTCAGGAAGGGAGTCGGAATAATACAGTAGTCGAGGAAGTGGGCGGTAATACAAAAATGGGTTCATCATAAAAATAAAATATTTTCATTTTCTGGGATGAACTCGTCCCCTTTTCTCTAAGAAGCCTTTAACCCCACCACCCCCACCTCCCTCCTTAACTAGGTACCCACGATCTTTGCTGCCCTAGGAACTGAAACAGAGACAAGGGGCAGATACAGGCACGTGCCTCAGCATAAATGAAACCCCCAACCCCTCCCGGGGTGACACACTTCCATGATAGCTCTTGCTCCCTGGAGCTCTGTCTAGCACAAAAGCTGCGACCCCGATAGCGTCGTAAACGGTCGCCATTTTGCACACCAAAGTTCACTTCCGGTTCATCCATGTTTGGATGAGGTCGTCAAGCCAGGAGGTTCCGTTCCCGTCTCTGAGTCTCTGTATCTGTGTGTGTCTCTCTCTGTGACAATCTCTGTCTGTGTCTGTGTCTCTCTGTCTCTGTCTCTCTCTCTCTCTCTCTCTCTGTGTCTCTGTGTCTCTCTCTCTCTCTCTCCGTCTTTGTCTCTGTCTCTGTCTCTCTCTCTCTCTCTCTCTCTCTCTCTCTCTCTCTCTCTCTCTCTCTCTCTCTCTCTCTCTCTCTCTCTCTCTCTCTCTCTCTCTCTCTCTCTCTTTAGGAAAGGAACAACTAATATAAACATTGCTTCGTTTGGAAATCGTGCCAGTGTTTTCATTAGGCCAGTATATAGCAACTGGCGGTGGTAATAAGGGATTTTAGTGCAGTGGGTCAGAGCCAGGGGCAGAGGGGTGGGGGGGTGGGGGGGGGGGGGGGGGGTTGGGGGGGTGGGGGGGGGGGGGGGGGGTGCTGAGAGATCATGGGACGAGAATAAGACGGATATAATGGGGATAATATTGATTGCAACTAATAAGTAGTGTAACGTGGGGTACATTGACATTTGACATAAGCAATATAACATACAAATGTTTTCTTCGATTCTGTTCTGTTCTATTCACATAAAAACCAGTGACTGAAAGTTTGTATTGTCATCATCATCGTCGTCGTCATCATCCTTTATTTTTAGCAGCAAATGTATCGCAGTCGTAGTCATCATCATTAACTTAATGATGTTACTGATGTTGCTACTATCCTTTTGTATTATTATTTTCTCTTTTTTTCTTCCTTTTTGTTGTTGCTTGGTGTGCTTGTAAATATAAACTAATACTAAACTAAAACATCGTCCTTTTCATTTCTTTATTTCTTTATTTTCTTTCTTTCTTTCTTTATTTATTTACTCGTGTGTTCAATACTCCTCGCCATCCAAAATACACCAGGAGTACATTTCATTTAATGGTTTGGAAATAAAAAGAAGATATTCATTGGCATTCGCCGAAAGCAGAAATATGTTCACCAGTTGACCTTCGTATCGCTTGTGAAAAATCACCAGCCTCTACACATCTCTAACTCCCTTCACTCGGGTCCTCATCACGTTACTTTGACACCAAACACACTTAAAACATACTTTAATATATCTCAAGATTATACAAAATGAACATGGAATCCGCAGTCAGCAACTCCACTCAGCTCAACCAAGGTCAAATCCTTACAAATCTATAGCCACTAACGTGGAGAAAACACACACAACAAAAGTTTATTTGATTGACGTCATATTAGCAAGTAGCTCTTAAGGACCCGTTGTCTGAAGAAAAGAGAAAACACAACCAGTAAACAAGTATTTATTTATAGGAGAATGAAGACGCTTAGCACTCTGTCAGAGTAAACTTTGGACGGTATTCAGAAACTGAAAAAGTCAGTTTTTGAAAGACTCTCTCTCTCTCTCTCTCTCTCTCTCTCTCTCTCTCTCTCTCTCTCTCTCTCTCTCTCTCTCTCTCTCTCTCTCTCTCTCTCTCTCTCTCTCTCTCTCTCTCTCTCTCTCTCTCTCTCTCTCTCTCTCTCTCTCTCTCTCTCTCTCTCTTTGCTATTGCTACCGGTTTCATACCATAGGCTGCATTAGTTTGCCCTGTTCTAAAATGTATAGTTCTTTTATACGTGCTTCGACATATATCTGTGCGTATATGCATGTATTCTTGCGTGTGCCGCGCGCACGTGCAGGTGTGTGCGTGTATGGTTACACGCATGTATGCCCGCACAAGTATTAACAATTATACCTGTGCGTATGTAATTCTATAAATTCGTATTTCAACCTGTCTGTATCATAACACCTGCTTTGCTACCTTTATGTTCAATTATGTATGTGTAATTTTATGCCTTGCCATGTTTGTATTCTATGTTCGTATATGTACAAAGGTGCTACCTTTATGTTCAAATCTGTATGTGTAATATCATGCCTTGCCATGTTTGTATTCTATGTTCGTGTATGTACCAAGGACAGATTGGAAGACTAGGCGTTGCCTAAAATCTTTATCCTTGCAAAATAAAGTTCAAGTTTTCAAGTTTTTCAAGTTTTCTCTCTCTCTCTCTCTCTCTCTCTCTCTCTCTCTCTCTCTCTCTCTCTCTCTCTCTCTCTCTCTCTCTCTCTCTCTCTCTCTCTCTCTCTCTCTCTCTCTCTCTCTCTCTCTCTCTCTCTCTCTCTCTCTCTCTCTCTCTCTCTCTCTCTCTCTCTCTCTCTCTCTCTCCTGGGCCTCCAATATCAAGCTATGTTTGTATGAATATGGCTTTGGTCATGTTTGGTTAAACCAGGGTGTGGGTAATACTAAAGCATTTTTACAAGAATTTCGGCAAAGGCTCATAGACTCTAACTGGCAGAACTGGCATCATCATGTACAGACTAGTGACAGATTCCATACGTACTCCTTGTTCAATAATGTGTCTCGTTCTGTTAAACCATATCTAACTGTCAACTTAAGTCGTGCATTAAAACAGATTACTTGTAAGCTTAGACTCGGTATTTCTTATATTAAAGTTCATTATTTAATACAGGCCACACACAGAAAATGACCTAGTATGTCCAATGTGTAGAACAGAAAAGGAAGATGAAGTAGATGTTGTTTTGGTATGCCCAGTGATTCACGGTTTAAGACAGGTTAATTCCAAAGAAATTCTAAAGAGAGCCATGTCAATTTCGTTTGTGCATTTAATGTCCTCGAGCAACGAAAACTTAGTAAAAAGGTTTAGCGTGTTTCTAGAGACACATTATGTTCGTAACACACTTTCAGTGCTAATATTATGCCTATTATGTTTGATGTATAATTTGTGTCATTTGTTTGTATAACACTCCCCTTCATTATGGGCCATGGCCTAGATTAAATAAAAACTATTTTCATTTCATTTTTCATTTCATTTCTCTCTCTCTCTCAATCACACTGTGTCTCTCCAACCCACTCTCTCTCTGCCCAAAATATTCTCCATCTTTCCGCTCAAAGCAAAAGAAACTCAGACAGGGGGCAGATACGCGAATGTGTTTGACAGGGGCGGATCAGTTAGTCCAGCCGGGGGTTCTGCGGATAATTTGAATGTAAAAGATGCAAAGAAGACCTCTTCTGGCAGGAAAAAAAGGTATACCTCTGGCTTGAAATTACACGAAATCGTGACATTTCCCCTCTTTTTATTTTTTTATTTTATCATTTTTTCTAGGGGAGGGGGGTCCCGGAACCCCTGTCTGTTTGATATGAGACTAGTATGGATGAAGAAACTCGCCCCACCCTTCTTGAGACGAGACACACACGTCTATTACAACTCGTGGAAACCCTGAAATTCCCGCTGTGATCACAACGGAGTTTCTGGAAAGTCTGGTTCCCTCAAGGCATGTCTGGCTCTGGCTCAAAGTTGTGACCTCAACATTTTAAGCAGTCGCTTCGCTGCTTTGCAGACCATAATGGTCAACCTATGGCGATATTTTTCACGCCAGAGGGCAGTCAATGCACTAGGGGCTTATCACGCGATGTTCTTACTTGAGCGTAGTGAGAGAGAGAGAGAGAGTGATGGTAGGACCACTCACTGTCTCTCTCTCTTTCTTTATCCCCAACTAATAATATAGAGAGGATTAGCCCCACACGAGCGTCATGCCCTCTGGCGTGAGAAAAATCGCACTAAGTCTCTCATTGTAATAGTTGACTTCCAGTGGATGATTTTATTATTTTTAAATGAGGTCATCTAGCTTGGGGGGGTTTTCTGCCCAAAATTCTACTGATGAGGATCCTTATAGGGATCGATTTGTTTAATAAAAACTAAAAAGTAATGCCCGTGTTGTCATGCAAACAACATACTTAATGCATCTAGTAATAACGAGCTGTGGGCGTTATAAAGTAGATGTGACTGAGGAATTTTGTCACTTTTGTTGATAATCTGATGTTTGTTCCTACAGTTGCTTTTAGATTCTGACATGGAAAATGTTTCTGCAAAGCTCTTCCAAATGTTTCAATAACAAATGAATGTACTTATATTTTCTCTTTCTGATTCTTTGGTTTTTCCAACAAACCATGGTCACCATGGACAAATGTACATAGTTATTGATCTTATTCTCCGCTGTCATTTCGAGGGTCAAACGTTAAAAGATAGTATCTTTTTCGTCTGTTTGTTGTTGTTGTTGATAGTATGAATATTTTTTAGGAAATATCAAAATATCATATCACAAGAGGACTAAAGAAGGATAATAGTACTTTTTGGCCATTTAACTGTGATAAATGGCAGTATTGTTTGTTATTTTACCCTCGAATGTGCTAACTTTTTGTTATTTTACCCTCGAATTTGGTGCCTTTTGTTATTTTATCCTCGAATTTGTATCATTTGTTATTTTTTCCCTCGAATTTGGCATCGATTGTTAATTTGCCATCGATTTGGACCGTAGGTAGATAAACAAAAAATATTCAACGTTTTACAAAAGGGTATAAATGTAATAACTCTGATCTGGAGGTGATGAGATTAGCGTCCAAATCGGTCGGAGACCCTTATGGACGGTAACTCTGATCCTCGGGATATAATTTATAGCAAACAATTGATAATTTTTTGTTCTGACAATGGGTTGTTATGGCAAATTTCTTGTTCAATTCTGGAGCTGTCCAATTTATTTTTGGAAGAAAGCACACTATGTTAACCATTCATGCAAATGGTCGAATTCACAAAGATGAAAAATCAAACGGTCAGCGTAAACAACTCTATGTGTAGGTTGCATTTTAGGTCAAAGGATATACGCAGAGGATCCGTGACCAAATTGATTACATGTGTACGTCTCTCTCTCTCTCTCTCTCTCTCTCTCTCTCTCTCTCTCTCTCTCTCTCTCTCTCTCTCTCTCTCTCTCTCTCTCTCTCTCTCTCTCTCTCTCTCTCTCTCTCTCTCTCTCTCTCTCTCATCTCTCTCTCTCTCTCTCTCTCTCTCTCTCTCTCTCTCTCTCTCTCTCTCTCTCTCTCTCTCTCTCTCTCTCTCTCTCTCTCTCTCTCTCTCTCTCTCTTCTCTCTCTCTCTCTCTCTGTGTTTTATATGTGTCTCTTTCAATTTTTTTCCACGACCGTTTTCTGCCCAGACGACACAAGAAGAAACATTAGAGCAGAAACGTGTACATGGACATGAATGATGCCCCTAAACCCATCTTGGGGCAAGACTCAGTGCGTGTAAAAAAAAACATAACAAGGGCGTCGCCGAGCGGCAGACATGTCCGTCACCAGCAATGCCACGCACTTGCGACACCCCGTAGAGTGTCACATCCTGACACAAAATTGGAAGGGATTCTGTCTTCTATTTCACGAGATACAGCTTGAAGAAGAAACATATAGCGCAAAGAAGGAAATTTCGGTTTTCAAGGTCACACTTCAAGGTCAAGGTCAGCATGGTGATAATTTATGCTCGGATGTTTTCTTCTCTAGGGTATACAGTACCACACACAATCTGAAGCGCTTCTGTCAAGTACCAATGTGGAACATATGGCTTAAAACCCAATGTGTAGACCCCTACCACTTTCAAGGCCTACGGTTCGCCCGGACCGTGACCTTGACCTTGATCGGTATGCCACCATCAGAACGGGCATAAGCCAAAGTACCTTCATGCCAAATTTGAAGACTCTAACACTAACGGTGTGGGAGTTATGGCCCCTGAAAGATTTTCGGTTTTCAAGGTCGTACGCCAAGGTCAAGGTCACGACGGCAATATGGTTTGCACGGATGCCTTCCTCTCATGGTGACACACCAGCACACACAATTTGACGTGATTCTGTCAACCGGTTCGAAAGATATTCTTGGGACAGACAGAAGGAGAAAAAAATGACCCTCCGATTTTCAGGCTCAGCGATCTTTTTGACCTTGACCTTGACCTTGATCGGTATGCCATCATCAGAACGGGCATAAGCCAAACCACCTTCATACCAACTTTCAACATCCTATGTTGATCGGTGCCCGAGATATCGCTAAAAATAGATTTTCTGTTTTCAAGGTCGTACGTCAAGGTCAAGGTCACGACGGCAACATGGCTTGCGCCGATCTCTTCCTATTAAGGTGGCACACCTTCACACAAAATTTGACGCGATTCGGTCAAGCGGTTCGGGAGATATCCTTGGGACAGACAGAAAAAAAAAAAAAAAAAAATACAAACCAGCCCATCGCAATAGTCCGTCTTGGTGACGGACTAATCATGAGTGCATCTTAGACAGTCAACACGGGTAGTTGCATGTTATTTAGGCTAAGGAACCAATCGTTTTGAGAGTTTAGTCAAATGTCCATACTACTACCCGTGTTGGTGTTTAAGGCGCACCCATGATTACACGCCCAAACGTCTACCTATGCAATGCAACTGCGATCTTCTTCAGCCCTCCTCTATAAGTCTAAGATCATTGTTCCGAAAAGTCTGCTCCCCGAGGTGCTGTCTGGCGCTAAGCTATGACCCCAGCAATGTCTCTTTTTGGGGCTTAATCTTTCACGGTCGCCATTTTGCAGAGACCCTAGTTCACTTCCGGTGGTCGACTTTTGATGAGGTCGCCAGTCCTGGGGGTATGATTTTGTCCTCGGGTTTTTTTTGGGGGGTCCCTTGGCTTTACAGATTGGGGAGAGGGTAGCGATGGGAAAGGGGGTGATGGGTGCGAACGACTGATTCCAAAGGAAAATCATGTCAGCGGTTTTCATTTCGCTGGCTCAGATAGTAAAGTGTGCATGTGTTCCAGAACTGTGAAATTAAGTCAGAAGAAGAAGATGACGAATAAGTGATGAAAAACAAAAACATAGAAATAAATGAAACGCCCGCAACCAAACGAACAATTGAAGATCCATCCAAAGAAACAATTTTTATTAAGATTATGTTTCTTAGTTGACTTCAGTTTGTCGCTTTTCCCCCCATTTTCTCTCGTAGCCTGGACCTCCATTCTAGGTAATCTCTGCCCCACCATGTTCCACACACACATACATACACACTCGCGCGCGTACACGCACATGCATACACGCGCACGCACGCGCGCACACACACACACACACACACACACTTTATTTGCAAGAATAGGGGGCTATCGGCCGAATAAAAACATCTGCACGAGTTCTTTTCATAAAGCTCTCCGACACCCCACTATTCACCTAAAGCTTTACCAAGGAAGGAGAAGAATAGGAAGAAGAAGAAGAAGAAGAAGAAGAGAAGAAGAAGAAGAAGAAGAAGAAGAAGAAGAAGAAGAAGGAGCCGGAGAAGGAGGGGTACAATT
>CM065684.1:44462425-44469925 GCA_017654935.2 Phymorhynchus buccinoides | reverse complement strand
GGGCCGGACCTACAAGGGGGGGGGGGTGTAGGGGGCTTCAGCCCCCACCCTTTTTCCTACAAAAACACACAACAAAACATGTCGCCGAGCAGCAGCTAAATTTCCTCGCGGGCTATACCTAGCACTCACCAGCACCGCCAGTTGATAGGTGCTTACTGGTTCAAAACATGTTTCAATAGGGGTATGAACAGTAATGGCATTAGTCCTTTATTTCATGCCCAGATTGCACTATTTTGCTTCTCGGATTTAAACCTTTTCAGGGGGAGCATGCCCCCGTACCCCCCTAGGGGTCTTGGTGCTTCGCACCTTCGATGAATTAGCCCCCACCCCTTACAAACTTAGGTCCGGCCCTGATTCTGGCGGGCTGGGCAATCATTTCTTTATAGTGGAGATGCGTTGCCCAGGCATATCCCCACACTCTCGTCCAAAGGAATTTGAGGACACAGCTGCAGCACCAGAGCCGGTGCAAGGCCCCCCTCGTTCGAGAGTCATCGTCTTCCACAATTAAAATTAAGAGACTAAACTGTACCACGATTTTTCATTACCGTATAAAATCATCTATTGTACAGCTCTCATGTTACTGTTGGCCCCTACTACAGGCTAACGTCAACCACCGATACAAGCCATTGGAGTTAAGCGACCACCCCCGATATTATTTTGTAATCGAACTGCATCATTCATACACCCACCCTGATTTCTGCCACCCCCCCCACCCCCCAAAAAAACACCACACACAAAAACAAACCAAAAACAAAAAAAAAAAAACACCCAATAACTATCCCCTACTCTACTGTTTTTCTCATATCGACACAACCCACCCACCCACCCCTACCTATATCCCTCCCTCCCTCCCTCGGGCCACCGTGAGAATAGCAGAAACACACCGGTAGGTTGAAAGTGAGCCAGATCTGACGGGTGAAATATGGCGGGCTCTCCCCTTTTTTGAGGGCAGAAACTAATTTCCGGGGCCTCGCTGCCTGCCTGGGGCGACGCTCGAGCTGGGGATCGGAGGGGCTGGGAGGCTAATTAACGCCTCTTCATCAAGCGCGCGCGACTAGCACATGGCAGGCCCACCCCTTACCTCGAAGTGCACGTGCTCTGTGCAGCGGTTATTAGCTGTTGGCGCCGGTGACATCTTTATCGCTCATAATTCCGGGTGGTTTTTGTGTGTGAGGGGGGGGGGGGCGAGAGAGAGAGAGAGAGAGAGAGAGAGAGAGAGAGAGAGAGAGAGAGGAGAGAGGAGAGAGAGAGAGAGAGAGAGAGAGAGAGAGAGAGAGAGAGAGAGAGAGAGAGAGAGAGAGAGAGAGAGAGAGAGAGCCTCCGGGCAAGATAACGGAACTCGGGTACCGTATTAGGCTATATCCACTGGGGAAACTGAAGTTCGTTCCTGAGCATCGATGAATAAATGAATGAATGAACAACTAGAAAAAAGAAACGAAAGGAAGAACAAAGTTATAGAGGGCACTAAGGGGCAGGGAAGGAGGGGGTAGAGCCTGAAACGGTAGAGAGGGTGGTGGTTAAATTATAAAATAAAAAAAAAATAGACGGAAAACATGCGTTCTGGTTGCCTTAGTTCCGGATGATGCCAGTTTAAATTTGTGATTGAATTTGGTTCATTCTCTCTCTCTCTCTCTGTCTCTCTCTCTGTCTCTCTCTCTCTCTCTCTCTCTCTCTCTCTCTCTCTCTCTCTCTCTCTCTCTCTCTCTCTCTCTCTCTCTCTCTCTCTCTCTCTCTCTCTCTCACCCACACCCACACACGTGTACACACACGCGCGCGCACGCACGCACGCACACGCACACGCACGCGCACACGCACGCACGCACGCGCACACACACACACACACACACACACACACACACACACACACACACACACACACACACACACACACATGATCGTTTCCGAGTGAGTGAATAAAGATTTGTTTAAACCACACACACACACTTACGCAAACTCTTCTATGTTCGTAGCATTAAAGACAATGTTACACTCTATTAGCCATTTGCTTCGGATACTGCTGTAATATTACACCGATCAAAATGTCAGAAGAATCGGACGTGGAACCCATTATTTTGCGCAGTCCTGCTCCAAAATCGTCGCAAATCGGTTGTGAGGTCTGAACGGGTGTATCGATTCAAACTAGAATTTTGCTCGCAAAAACATGATATATTATTATTTTACATCAAAATGGTTACCATATAAAGCTTTTGTTTTGTGAATCCTCTTCAAATTAACATTAAATCAATAATTTAGAATGCTTACCCAGCCTTTGTTGTGCTTCCAAGAATTTGGTCATACAAGAACTATGTATCATGCCATAATGTAATATTACATGATTTGCAATAGCATAGCCCAAAATCCATGGAAAAAACATAAATATTGATAACTTATGTGCTTATATATATGTCGTATCCAACAGGCTAAATTGCGTATTAAGCTTAATGAGCAAGACAATTTGCGTAATAAGCTTAATGCGCAAAATTACCTGCTCAATAAGCTTAATGAGCAATTTTGTGCACATTAAGCTAATGCAATGGTCTGCGTATTAACCATAATGAGCACGGAGAGAGCAAAGACTCAGACTAGAATCGTAATGCTAAAAAAGATGACCGTTTATATCACTTTTGGGGTGGATGGGCTGCTTTCGTGAATTCCTCTCAGGACGTTGACTGAGTTTTCATCAACTGATTTGTATTTATCACTCAGAGAACTGCTGTTATCACAGATTCAGATCGCTCCTGTTGTTGTCACAGATTGCACGTGCCCTACCTAATCACATTTCGGAAATGGACAGCTTCGAGAAAAAGCACACCTTTGAGCAAGAGCTGTATCGTATGCAGTCAACGAGTGACAGTAGTTCACAGAAGAAAAAATGAACTCGTTTATCAGCAAGGTGGTGACTCTGCGTTCTGCTGTGAAAACAAATACAATGAGGAATACGACTTATTGAAAACGGTACGACGTTGTGGAACTGGGAGATGTGAAGAAGCTGGTAAGGCCAGGACACAAAGACCAGCTTCAGTTTTACGTCTCTCTTGGGGACCTTTTTTATGCAATGCGAGAAGCACACATTGTGTGTGGACACGGTGGTAAAAAAAGAACTGAAAAAGAACTGTCCCAAAAGTATGTGAATGTAACCAGAGATCGGATCAAGGTCTGTCTACCCCTCCCTCTGCGAGAATGGCCTGCTGAAACAGTGCCAGATGAACAAAGGTGTTGTAGTGAAGCCCATCCTGTCACAACGTTTCTGCACAAGAGGACAAGTTGATCTGATTGACCTTCAAAGCCAGCCAGATCGGGACTACAGGTCAGAGTAAAACCAGCCTCTCTCTCTCTCTCTCTCTCTCTCTCTCTCTCTCTCTCTCTCTCTCTCTCTCTCTCTCTCTCTCTCTCTCTCTCTCTCTCTCTCTCTCTCTCTCTCTCTCTCTCTCTCTCTCTCTCTCTCTCTCTCTCTCTCTCTCTCTCTCTCTCTCTCTCTCTCTCTCTCTCTCTCTCTCTCTCTCTCTCTCTCTCTCTCTCTCTCTCTCTCACGCACACTCATTCACTCTCTTCATCACAGTCTCCGCCTCACATTATCTGTTCTGTCTGTCTCCTATACTTCTCTCCCTGTCTAACAAACACATCAGACGCCAACACACCAAACACACACAAACACACCAAGCACAAACACAAACACACCAAGCACAAACACAAACACACCAAGCACAAACACAAACACACCAAACACAAACACACCAAACACACACACACCAAACACAAACACACCAAACACAAACACAAACACACCAAACACAAACACACCAAACACAAACACACCAAAACACACAACACAAACACACCAAGCACAAACACAAACACACCAAGCACAAACACAAACACACCAAGCACAAACACAAACACACCAAACACAAACACAAACACACCAAACACAAACACAAACACACCAAACACACAAACACACCAAACACAAACACACCAAACACAAACACACCAAACACAAACACAAACACAAACACACACACAAACCAAACACACCAAACACAAACACACCAAACACAAACACACCAAACACCAACACACCAAACACACCAAAAACAAACACACCGAACACAAACAGACCAAACACACCAAACACAAACACAAACACAAACACACCAAACACAAACACACCAAACACAAACACACCAAACACAAACACACCAAACACAAACACACCAAACACAAACACACAAACACAAACACACCAAACACAAACACAACAAACACAAACACACCAAACACAAACACACCAAACACAAACACACCAAACACAAACACACCAAACACAAACACACCAAGCACAAACACAAACACACCAAAACACAAACACAAACACAACACAAACACAAACACACAAACACAAACAAACACAAACACACCAAACACAAACACACCAAACACAAACACACCAAACACAAACACACCAAACACACCAAACACAAACACACCAAACACAAACACACCAAACACAATCACACCAAACACAAACACAAACACACCAAACACAAACACACCAAACACACCAAACACAAACACACCAAACGCAGTTCTCTGAATAAGAAATAGAAATCAGTTGATAAAATCTCAGCCATCGTGCTGAGAGGAATTCACGAAAGCAGACACCCCAAAAGTGATATGCACGATCATCTTTGTCAGCATCACGATTCTAGTCTGAGGCCTTGCTCATTTCGTGCTCATTAGGGTTAATACGCAGACCAATGCTGTTGCGCATTAAGCATAATGTGCACAAAATTGCTCATTAAGTTGATTGAGCAGGTAGTTTTGCGCATTAAGTTTAGTGCGCAAGTGTTCTTGCTCACTAAGCTTAATGCGCAGTTAAGCCAATTGGACACGACATATATATATGCTTGTGTGTATGAGTATATGTCGTGCATGATTGTGTATTGCTCGTGGTTTTCAACTCGTGTCGATTGGTCATTATTAACTCCTTAAATGTGCATTGTTTAATTACCATCATTGTTCCTTTGTCTCCTTCCTTTCTCATTTATTTATCTTTTTTTTTAATTATACTTTCTATATATTTTTTTGGTTTATTTACTCATACATTTATTCAGTCTTTTATTTTTTTTATGTATTTGTCATTTTTTCAGGAAAAACATGCAAACAAAAGTTTAATATAAAAAAAAAGAAGGTATAAACGGGTGATATTTTCAGTTGTGATTTTTTTTTGGTCTGTCCGAAAGCTTTACTCCACAATGTACATTCAAGGCATCTCCACTATAGCACTGTTTCGAAATGAAAACGGAAGTAACAGACGAGTTGTGTGCCCGTTAGGACACTCAGTTCCGGTTAGGAAATGCTGTAAACACGGCATGGCTGCTCCGTAATTGAAATAGAGGAGTGTTTAATTGCTCAGTTATCAGTTTGTAGATGTAATAATATTAAGTCCAGTTTGATGTTTCTTTCTTAAAGTGTTTACATTCGTTGACTATAAACAGTTATGTTCTTATTTCTTTACTTGATACGACCACCCTAAGACTTGAAGACAAGAACAAAATATAGTTGTTGTTTAAGGTAGGTAACTTCCATTTTTTAATTCTAAATTTGAACCGGAACTACCCCAAACCGACTTCAAGACGAGACAGTAGGGAAAGATAACCCCAAAAGACCGAATTATGAAACAGTACTATAGACACATTCTGGTCCAGCCAGCCAGCCAGAATAGTAGCTGCCCCCTCTGCTATCTGGCAGTCATAGTCAGACGCGACAGACTGGCATATATAGCCGTGATACCATCAAACCACGGAACTAATGTCCCGTAATTATGTATCTTTAAAGATCGGGAGGACGTAAAACATAAATTATATAACCACGGAACGGAACTTGTTTTTAAAGCGATACGGACCCACCAGATCACGTGTCAAAATCACGGGTTTCACGGGTTTTCCCTCTTATAGCTGGTAAGAAATCTTGTTTTGACCAGGATTGACTCCCATACTAAATGCCCCCAAATTCAAACCGAATCATCGTTTTAAAGAGCAGCCTCAATTTGAAGTTGGGGGCATTTGTATGTAGGTCACAGCTACCCAGAAAAAAACAAGGGACTTAATCGTGGTGAGTCAGTGGGTCTTTAACGTATGCGAGTTTCTCCCCCCCCCCCCCCCCCCCCCCACTCACACACTCAGACAGTCTCCTATCATATTGGCCACTGCAAAGAACACCTTTTGCAAGAGTGAATGCCCTTGGTGGGTGGGGGAAGATGGTTGAGTACTGACCAAACAAGGGCATAACTCTCGCCAATAACCCTATTTGAGGCCACTGAATGGCTGCCTTTTGCAAGAGTGAATGCCCTTTTGGATACTGATCAACAAGGACTTAACTCTTGCCGTCAAGGGCGTTAATAAGCCTAGTTGTAGTGGCCAATAGGCGCAGATGCGGTCATGCTGTCGTGCGCTATGCGCCTAAATATGAATATGTTAGGCCCAGCATGTCCGTCTTCGGCTGAAGACAATCTTTGAAAGAGTTTCTAGAACAAAGGCAGGAGAACGGGACCAGCAAGGCAGAAAGATAGTAAGATGATAGTAAGCGAAGGGAAAAGGCAGAGTGAAAGAGGGCGATAGATTAGAAGAAGCTACAAGCATAGACCTTCCAGAAGATGGGGAACTATTTGTACGAAAGTTGCCCCCACCCCCACTGTCACCACGGGTATTAACATGTCAATCGGGTTAAACAGCCAATCGTTTGGGGCGTTTAGTCTAATTTACACACTACTACCCGTGTTGACTGACTAAGACACACTCATGATTGCACACCCAGGGTGACAGCATGACGTCATTGATTTTTTAATATTAATTCAGCAACTTAACAGCTTCCATATTGAGTTGAATAGTGACATAATGAAAAATAGTACTGCGGCTCAAGAATAACTCTCAGAAAGACAGGAGTGTGACGAGGTAATGGATTAAAAGGCTAAGTCCCTAGGGAAGACTTTTAGTGTGTTAAATTTTCAAGTAGAAAATTTGCCTTTAGCCCACTTCTCTAGGGTATGGGAGATGAGCAACTTTCCCGGCCCCTTTTCATCTATAAATTTATATTTGTGCCCGGGTTCTGGCTCGTATGATTGTAAGAAATACAAGTGGTTGATTTGCTCTTAATGGCAGACAGAGAGAAGTAGGGTTTTACATGAAATTACAAGACTCCCACTCTCATCAGTCTGACCAAAGGGTTCAGGATTATTTGACACTTGTATTTACTCACAAAATCTGCATAAGATTATGCAACAATAATAATAAAGCAGCTCAATGGCGCCAAAACAAAATATGAATGAAAAAACAATGAAATCCGAAAGGATTTACAAGATTTTTGTCTTTCTAGAAGGTTAGCCCCAAGCAGGAAGGGTCACTTATGTCTTCAGTGTCAGGGGGAAAGTTCAAATGATTGGCGCAGTCCGGTGGACTTAACTCATGGCTGTGCTGAAGTTCCTCCGTAGGGATCGGCGAG
>CM065684.1:44449925-44457425 GCA_017654935.2 Phymorhynchus buccinoides | reverse complement strand
ACTTCCTTGCACCGAGTTATGTCCTCCCCCCCCCCACCCCCCAATAAACACACCACTTTCCACCCTTACAGAACGCATAAAATACATATCCCAAAATTTGAAGCGATTCTGTTCAATAGTTCACGAGATACAGCTGAACTTTTATACAAACTTCCTTGCACCATGGTACACCACCACACAAAATTTTGAAGCGATTCTGTTCACTAGTTCACGAAATAAAGCTGGGGGGAAATTACATAGCCCAAAGAAGGAAATTTCGGTTTTCAAGGTCAAACTTCAAGGTCAAGGTCAGCACGGTGTTGATTAACGAAAGGAAGCTTCCTTTTCAAGCTGTCTACCCCTCTGCCAATTTTGATCAAAGTCCAAAGAGTAGTTTTTAAGATAATCGATAAGTTTTTAAGATACACGACACACAGACACACACACACAAACCAATCGCAAAACCCCGGCCTCTGGCCGGGTAACAACAACAACAAAAGACTAACTGACAGCATCCAACACAAACACTAGAACATCTGATCAAAACAGCAAAGAACAATGAAGACGAGGAAGAATACAGTACTGGGATCATAGTCCAATCAAAATGTTCTGCAAACACATTTTTATTATTAGCCTCCCAAATTGATCTATATATTCTAACATGAAACAATCGGATGAGTTTGGACACACACACGGTTCAAGTTTGCGCCTCAGAGGTCTTTCAATTTTAAATGTAGTTTTCTTCATTTGGTATTGGTCCTTTATAGTCACAGGTGTCTGTGAAATTCGGGTTGCTCCCACCTGGAGAGCTCGTCGCAGCCATAGGCGCGCTACCCATTTAAAACAAATATAATTTGCATGCAATTTTATGGTATAAAATAGTGATTATCCAGTGTCACAAATCAAAACAGTAACGAGGTAGGGAAACGAGAAGACTTGTATAAAGCCCTATCCAAAGGTACATACAAAGACAAATTGTGACGGAAGCTGAAAACAAGGTACCGTATAGCTATTGGAAAGAACAATAATTATGGTATAAAGATACATGAAAAATACTAAGAAATATATATTTTTTTAAAGACTACATAAATGAAAATGACAAAAGACAAATGTAGAGCAGAAAAACTACATTATTGTTTTAAAACTGTTATTGTTTTCTTTATAGATAATGGCAGTCTAGATCACCTCCTTTAGAATTTAATAAAGGAGTGTTTTATAACGCGATAATGGGGGGGGGGGGGGGGGGGGGGGGGGGGGGGGGGGGGGGGGGGGGGGGGGGGGGGGGGGGGGGGGGGGGGGGGGAGGTATTCGTAGTAATCTCAAACAAAGCCTATATCACAAACTTTCGGGATTGTGTGCCAAATGACAAACACCTCCCACACCCACACCCACCCCTCCCCGTGGAAATACCGGGATATCTTGCAGTATAAATAACACCACCACCACCACCATCACCCACACATACCTTCCGTGGAAGTTATGTGCTAGCAACTTCGTCTAATCTATCACTCTCTTTGATTCTGACTTTTCATCTTCTTACTATCATTTACTATTTTTTCCGACTTGCCCTTTCCCCTGCCTTTTTTTTATCCTCCAAAACAAATCTTCCAAATAATGTTCTCGTTTGAGCTCCTCCCAAATCGGAATGTGTCGGCTGAATGCAGCCGGGAAGACCAATGGAACCTAAAAACCGGACACGTACGTGCCTCAACCCGTTATGGCCGTATGGCAGGGGAACGCAGACGAAGAAGAAGCTAGGAGAAGATGACAGACAACCAGAGAGACAAACAAATAGATACATACAAAAGGCATAACCAACTGGAGGCAACAATGATCAATATTCAATCACTAACAAACTGTGTCGCACCGTCGTATCTCTGGGACACATGGTGACACGAACCTCACATCAGATCCTCTCTCAGCGGATACCTGACGTTGCAGTAATACCCGGGGTGTGGGGTGGGTGGGTGAGGGGAGTTAATTATTATACATAGCAGGTATTAGACAGGTCCCACGCTTATCTCATTTGGGATTCCCCCCCCCCCCCAACAACACCCCCCCCCCCCACCCCCCCTTCACCCCCCCCCCCCCCCCACCACCACCCCCCACCCCCCCCACACAGACAGACACTCAGACCACACACACTTTTTCCTCCACTTCTCTCAATTGTTAGAATACACTTTTGGGGTGGGGTCTACATAAGCAAAGAATAAGCGTTGTCATGCATGACAAAACATTTTCATGATAAAACTAATTTTTATAACAATTTCATTCAGCTGAAGTATAGGCTCACCTCGGAGCTATCGGGGGCGTCGCGCTCCCTTCGTCAGCGCCGTCTGCCGAGAGACCACTGGCGGTTCAGTGCACACGATCGTGAGTACAGCTCAAGGCTGCACCCACGGCGCATGACTGAGCCAGGGAAGAATAAGCCGCGGGCAAGGTGTGTCTCCCACGGTCACGGTTCAGTGTGGGCTTGGCGGCCGCGATGTAGATGGCCTCCTTCACCCCTCTCTGGAACCATCTACTGTTTCCGTCCAGCACAGTGATGTTGTCGGGTGAGAACCGGTGGTCGTAGTTGGCCATGTGGGACGCAACCGGTGACGAATCCCGTCTGTGCTCCGTGACTCTCTTCCTGAGGCTCCTTTCTGTCTCCCCAATGTAGACCCCCTTGTCACAGTCTCCGCAATCAATGCGGTAGACGACTCCCGACTGGTCGAGCTTGTCGGTCTTGTCTTTGGGGGCAACACGTTTGCTGCGGATGGAGTTGCAGGCCTTGCTGTGGACTGCGATCCCTGTCTTCCTGATCTTGCGGCTGAGAGCCTCTGTGATGCCACGGACATAAGGGATGGTAACATGCCCGCGGCGAGGGGTCTGGTGCTGGTTAGAGGGGTGGGGAGTGATCTTTTTGCTCCCTGGTTGATTCCATGTCCACTTGGGGTACTCTGAGATGGAGAGCACGTCTTTCATGTGGTTTTGTTCCGCTTCGGGTGTGGAGCAGATGGTCTTTGCGCGATGTCTTAAGCTCCGGATAACCCCCAATGTGTGTTCAAATTGTTTTGAAATCAGTTCCTTTGTTTTAGTGAGCGCGTTTAGATTTTCGATTCCGTTTGATGGAAATTGTTCAGCTGTGATTTTTTTCAACTTTATCTTTTTCTCCCCCCTACGTTTCGGTGTGAGGTACAATAATGGTCTCAATACACTCTTTCCCCATGGCAATACAGTGACAGGCCAGTCATAATACGACTTACATATCACCGTGTTTTAATGGGGAAATAGTAAAAAATGTTTACGTGTACAGAGACCTTATAAAAGACAATCGGACAGAACAGAATGAGTGAGTGTGCCGGAGAGGGTCTGCAGTCATGAAAAACAGGCTAATACAACCATGGGAACACTTTCGCAAGGACATCCTCTACATCGTATCCAATGGTCACCACGCCAAAAGTAGCTATGTGCCTTGTATACTATAATGGAACGTTCCGTGTGTGCCTGCTCCCCAGAAACACAACACGGGCTTCCAGTGCAGGAGCAGGGCTGCTCTCGTGCTGATAGGGCAGGCGTGGCCGGTGCATCTATGGGTCCCATCAGCACCTTCGGGTGTTTCTTTTTGTTGAATTCAAGAGACAAAAGACAGACAACATGACGAGGGGTAATGGCCTAAACATGTTATCACCCTTCCTTTTTCCTTTTGTGATAACACGTGTAGGCAATTACCCCTCGATGCTATACTGCAGGTAGGCAGGCACTGACACTAGCACCACCAGAAACCGCGTATAAACGAACAATTAGGTGGAGATAAAACAAGTAGACGAATATACAAGGAAGCGGAGCGCCATTGATAGAGAGACCGACCGACAGACAAGCAAATTAATAACTTGATATCATACATCTGTATTGTTACTAATTCGGGACTTTACTGGTGTTGCCTACGGGCATTGCATCCAGGATCGTTCCCACCATCTTGATATCTACTAATGTCCCATATGTGTCTGTTCCAGACCGGAGGACGTTAAACAGATTTTCATTCAGACAAGCAAACAGTCACACACAGAGAGCGAGAGAGAGAGAGAGAGAGAGAGAGAGAGAGAGAGAGAGAGAGAGAGAGAGAGAGAGAGAGAGAGAGAGAGAGAGAGAGAGAGAGAGAGAGAGAGAGAGAGATAGAGAGAGAGGATAGAGAGGAGAGAGAGTGTGAGAGAGAGAGAGGGAGAGAGGAGAGGAGAGAGAGAGAGATGAGAGGAGAGAGAGAGAGAGGAGAGAGAGAGAGAGAGAGAGAGAGAGAGAGAGAGAGAGAGAGAGAGAGAGAGAGAGAGAACGAACGAACGAACGAACGAAAAATGTTTTAATTGAACATTGGCCACAGACCACAATTCAAATCAGGGAATGGGGAAATGATAAATAGCATAATAATTACATGGGGTTACTCCATACACAAAAATCATTAATACCATTATATGCACATGTTATAAACACTTAGCATTCCTTTCAATAAATTGCTTACTGTAAATATGCAGTCCTTCGTTTCATGGCATAGAAAATGAATTTAGACAACTGATAATTCATATTTTGATTGTCTGACTTCAACAAGATATTCAAAGGTAATCTTGCAAGCTTTTGAAGGAATTTCAAACGCAAATCTGAATAAATATCACAACTTAATAGAAAGTGCTCTTCATTCTCACATTCAGTTTGACAAAAAGGGCACCGTTTTAACATATCATTCTCACTATATCTGAACGCGTTGTTATTTATTGGTAGCACACCAAATCTTATTTGAGACAGCGCCACTCTAAATGAATAAGTTTCAGCCTGGCATATATACATTTCCTTTTCAAATATTGTTTTAAATGATCTGTAGCACAAATACCTGTCCCCGTCTCTTACACTACCTGACCATTCTTGAATAAACATATCTATCAACCTTTGTCTAAAGATATAAAGAAACCCTTTAACATTACCAACACCCTGTTGAAGCCAAATGAAGTTGAAACCACTTTCACACAACATTTCTCTAATCTTAGAGGCCCAGCATAACTTTCCATTTCTGTCTAAATCAAGAAGCATTTGATATGCTAAAAAAGGCAAACGGTGTTGATCCATTTGTAATAAGCGAAACCAATATCTCAATGTATTAACATAAGAATTAATAAATAATGGAAATCTGCCCAAATCTCCATACACCATCTGGTTAGGAGTCTTAGTTGGTATACCCAAAAATCTTTTGCATGCAAGTAAATGGACTTTTTCAATATTATATAACCTTTGAAAACCCCAAACTTCAGATGCATATAACAGGATTGGTTGGATTTTCACGTCAAAGATTTTGAAAAAAGTTACGTATGACATTTCTTTAAACTTTTGAAATGCCCTGATAAGACTCATTGCTGCTTTTTTGCCTTTCATTACAAAATTAGCAGTCCCTTTTTGGGGACTAATTTTAGATGTAAACGTGTACCCTAAATAGCAGTAATCATTTACTATCTCTATTTCTTCACTGTTGAAAAACCATTTTTCGAATTTACTTAAATATCCACCTTTTCGAAAGACCATTATTTTTGTTTTCTGAGGATTAACTTTCAATTTCATTTCATCACTGCATCTTTTTAGAATATTAAGCTGATTTTGGAGTCCTGAAGGAGTGTATGATAATAAAGCTATGTCGTCTGCAAAAAGCAGAATGAACAGTTCCATTAAACCGGGTAATAACTGAACACCATGTTTGCCTGATACAGACATATGATTAGCAATTTGATTAATGAAGACAGAAAATAATGTTGGGCTCATAACACATCCCTGGCGCACACCTACTGGGCATTCAAAAAACTCAGAACATTCTCCATGAACTCTTATACATGCTAACAAAGAATCATACATGACCTTCAGTGAACCAAAAAATCTCCCAGATACCCCTTGACCCTGTAAACATTTCAGTAATTTATCATGTCTTACAGAATCAAAGGCCTTCCGGAAGTCGATGAAAGCAACATACAACTTTTTATTTTTGCAAAAACATTTTTGTACAGTAGCATATAAAGTGAAAATTTGGTCAACTGTTGAATATTTTTTCCGAAAACCGGCTTGACATTCTGTAATCTTATCATTTTCCTCTAACCATTTATACAATCTATTATTTAACACAACTGTATAACATTTAGATACAACACTTAAAAGAGAGATACCTCTGTAATTGTCAACATCATCAACATTACCTTTTTTAAAAAGAGGAATAACTATGGCTTTCGCCCATTCTTTGGGATACGTTCCTTGGGAAAATATAGTATTAAATAGCTTTGTTAAAAATGGTACAGTGACTTCATGACCCGCTTTCAACATTTCTGCTGTTACCCCATCTAATCCGCAAGCTTTACCTTCATTTAACATACCAAGTGCATTGAGAACCTCTGTGTCTGAAATTTCTCGATTCAACTCTTCCAAATGATCAATAGTGCCTGCGTCATCATCCATAGAGAATACATTTTTAAAGTGATTTTGCCATTCATCAAGACTGATGTTGTTACTAATATTGGTTTTTATCTTTCCACAACCCATATCCGACAGCTCTTTCCAAAACTTTGATGAATTTGGCAGATGTGATTCAAGTGATTTAAGTTTTTCTCTTTGATAACTTCGTTTCTTCATTCTTATTAAAGATTTATACTTTTTTCTTTCTTCCACATACACTTTCCTGTCATCTTCTTCTCTTGTACGTCTAAAAATTCTGAGTTTATGTCTGGTGAGTTTCTTAGCTTGAACACATTCTTTATCAAACCAGTTAAAAGACTCGTTTCGTGGCCCATTAAAGCATTTTTTAATCATACAGCTGCTTGCACTTTTAAGGCAACCAACAAACACATCAAGTGCATCGTCAACATCAACTTGCAAGTTATTAGAGGCAACTTTAAATTTATTTTGTGACTGTGTACATTTTAGTTGTTCAATAAATGTTTTTTTCTTTTTCTTTATCCCACACAATTCTTTCTGTATACAGAGATGAAGCATCACATCGATCAGAATTGCCAAAATTTAGATTTTTGATTGAGCACTCTAAAGATAAAATGACAGGCAGATGATCAGATTCAATGGCACTTTCAACAGTTAAAGAAACAGGTCTGATACAACCACAAGCCAAAAGGTCACACGACATCAAAAAGTAGAGAGAGAGAGAGAGAGAGAGAGAGAGAGAGAGAGAGAGAGAGAGAGAGAGAGAGAGAGAGAGAGAGAGAGAGAGAGAGAGAGAGAGAGAGAGAGAGAGAGAGAGAGGCCGTATTTGTATTTACCACCCTTTTATCTATCTGACCTTTTGCTCAAATGGCTTTTATCATTGGTTGACATTAGCCTGTAGAAAGGGCCAATAGTAAGTGAGAGCTGTGCTGTATTTGATTTTCTACAGTATTGGAATATCATACCTACAGCTTAAGTCTTTCACGGAAGACTATGGCTCTCTAACTAGGGGGCATTTGCACTGGCTCTAGTGCTGCAGCCAACGGGGTTGGTTGGCCTTTGCGAATCTTCCCCAACCCAACA
>CM065684.1:44434925-44444925 GCA_017654935.2 Phymorhynchus buccinoides | reverse complement strand
AGGCAGATGATTTCATCGCAATAAATGCGTACAATTTGAGAAAATGATGTCACCTCCGCCATGTTTCTTAGTGTGTGGCCAATAAAAATGCAGCTTTGAAGAATGTATTTTTTCAGGAGGAAGCTCTGAGTAGCCCTAATCAAAATATATTAAAATATCGGCAAAACATAATTCAGAACTAATGTATTCACAGCTCAAAAGTTGCCCAATTTTGTATAACAGTGTATGGTATCGACAAGGGAAATCACTCCTGTCTTTTTATTAACAGCCAGTTTGATAAATAGTAATATGTGTGAATTATCAAATGCCTCCTCTTTACAACAAACCACACGTACAACCTAAACATCTGGATTTTACTGTAGAACAACTGCCAAGAACACAAAGTTTAACACAAAAATACTGGTTTGATGGCCAAAACGTAATGGTTTCTGCTTGGTCCAGCTATACACCAGAGCACAATCTGATCAGTACTTATGTGCTATTTTTGCCAGCTGCCATATGTACATTATAATGGAAAAATTAGGCACATTATAAGCTTCAAGCTTGTTGATGCCATTATTCTTCTTTGGATAAAATGTTGGTGGTGAATAACAATCCATTTAACCCTTTCACCGCCAAAGTCGCATTTTAGCACCACAGTGATTTAACACCTATGTCACTAAAAGGCATCAAATTGGGGTCTATTACCCAAAGACCCTGTTGTCTTAGTTTTGCGAAGTAACGATAGACCTTATTTTATATTTGTCACAGAAGAATCCCCAATACTGCAGATGGATTTTATTCTCTACCCAGGTAAATTTTATGGATATCTTTAGCTGATATACAGCTGGCGGTGAAAGGGTTAAACCAAACTTGATCCGACATATGCGGGCTTGTCGACTTAATCACATAATGCAGACTGGAATAAGAAATACTGAAACACTACAGAGAGATGCAATAACATTCAGTAGACCCAAAACCATGAATTGCTACAAAGAGTTTAGGGAAGCCCACTTAAACGCCCTGAAGCCCGTATGTAGAGTAATGGGGAGATCACAATGTATTGAAATTGTAGTCAAAATAAAGGAGAGGGATTGCCTTTGACTTTCCATGTTGTAAATACCATTTGGAAAACATTCTTAATACCAAAATACGAAGACAGAAAATTCTCATTTTCAGTTAAATATACTGTAACTGTTGTTGCTGCTGCTGCGGCTATTACTGTTGTGGATAATCATTCACAATAACTGGATACAATTCCTCCCAAACAGGGTTATTTTAGTATGCTTGTGCACAATGACAAACGCACTGAAAGAAACCCCCAAGTAGATTTCTTAGATATCACTGAGTCAGCGTTGTCTCAAGCTCATTAGTTAAGTTATCTGAGAAAAGTTTCAGTGAGTATGGATACTTTTTGGTAGACTATTGGTAAACTCATAAGCACAAAGCTTGATGGTACTTATTGAGAGTTGTCCCAAAACGTTAATTCCAAACCCTTTCAAATGATCTGAGATGATTTCGAGCAATAATCCATAATTCGAACACACTTGACGAACACACTGAAATAGCCATATCATAGTTGCCTTTTAGCTAGATGTATCAGATTAATAAGCACCCAAGATCACACGTTTGAACGTTTGGACCGTTTTCTTGGTAGCAGGCCAAAATGTCTAAGCCAGCACAATATCCAGCTTGGATATTTTGACTGGGCTGAACATTTTGGCCGCCTACACACACACACACACACACACACACACACACACACACACACACACACACACACACACACACGCACGCACGCACACACACACACGCACGCACGCACGCACACGCACACACGCACACACACACACACGCGCACACGCACACGCACACACGCACACGCACACACACACACACACACACACACACACACACACACACACACACACACACACACACACACACACACACACACACACACACACACACACACACACTCCCTTCCTTGAAACCCCCATCAATCCATCATCCAATCCCATATCCCTAAAACCTCCATCGAGCATATTTAGACCCACAAGTCCTCCCCTGTCATTTCCCTTGAAGGTAAAGACCCTTTCAAAGCCCATAGGATAAATGAAGAAGAAGAAATATTACCCTTTTTAGTCCCCTCCAGTGAAGGCATTAAGGAAGGGAAGATCTGTTTGGAGACGCTGCAATCTTAGGACAGGCATAGAGCCTACCCGTTGGGTTATCTGTCTCCTGATAAGGGCCTGCCTCTATTCTGGGCTTGATACTACCAGCGAGTCCTAGCCGTTCACTATCTGTGTTTCCGTCGCGTGGAGGTTCGAATGGAACGTGTGAGTAATTGAAGCGTTTTTGTTGTGACAGGAGGCTCGTGCGTTCTGCTGTTGTTAAGATTCGGGTAGTGTAGAGAAAGGTCAGACTGCAGTGTAGTTTCATTGCCACATTTATCTTTTGTCCATACACAATAAGCAGCTAAAGAAAAGCTGTGTGAAGCAAACAGACTGTGAATTAGGATTCTATTTCTTAGAGACTGCGTCTCATATCATATCATATTAGAAGTGGGGCATAAAGACTTAATAGCATTTTGCCTGCTCTTTCAAGTCTTTCATGTTTGTTTTTTTGTTTGGTTTTGTTTGTTTTTTGCTCCGGGCGAACCAAATCGCGACACCGTATTGCGTCGTAACGTTGAATGATGGAAGAAACTGTCTGGAAGCTATAATCCTCCCAGTGCCTATCTAACATGGTTTTTTAAGCTGTTGAGTCAGTGTTAAATGATCTCTGAACCGATTATTACCACGTTATAATCATGTTAATTCTTGCTCAATTCAAATATGATGGAAAATCTTTGAAGGAACACACGCGCACACGCACGCACGCACGCACACGCACACGCACACGCACACACACGCACACACGCACACACGCACACACGCACACGCGCACGCACACGCGCACACGCACGCACACGCACACACACACACACACACACACACACACACACACACACACACACACACACACACACACACACACACAGAGCACAAACTGAACAGCAGGAGAGGACCAGTTTCTGCTTTGATGGAATGGTACATGGTATAAACACAGGGTGAATGAATATTATTAACAAAGTTTATATTAATCATTTCTCCCCCAAGGTTCTCCTCCTCCTGCCTCATGTAATTGAACTCTCTAATGCAAATCTGGCAAGATGTGAGCAACCCACCTTCTAGTACAACACACAAAGCACAGCAACACAATCGCCCAGTTCAATGATGACATAACTGAGGCGAAGACAACGATCCGTTGACCAGCGGAGTATTGTAAAGATTGGAATCAGACCTGCTTACCCCCTACACAAGTCTCGAGTAGTCTGGATAGCTGACATGAGTAGTTTTGGTGCAAAATGTGTAGTGTTATTCATTAACCCTTTCACCGCCAATGTCGCATTTATGCACCACAATATTTTAACACCCATGTCCCTGAAAGGCATCACATCAGGGCCTGTTATCTGAAGTCCCTACTTTCTTAATGTTGGGAGGTAAGGATAGGCCTAATGTTATACATGTCACAGAGGAATTCCCACTTTTGCAGATACATGCATGCTTTTCTCTACCAAGTTAAGCTTAATGGTATTTTTTTGGCTGAAAATGGCTGGCGGTGAAAGGGTTAAACCATCAAATAATGTTCACTGAAAATGAGTAGCAATCAAGAATTAAAGAGCATTTTTTTCAGTTTTTGAAGAGTAGTAGAGGTCCAAATTGAGTAGAATACTCCTCAAAAAGAGTAGAGTAAACAGGTCTGAGAATGGTGAGGCTAGGAGAGGAGATAGTGAAAATATACAAATTGTAGAGAACTCTCCTTAAATTAACTACCTTCCACCAAAGCTGCTTACAACACTCGACACCCTCCGCCTTGTTCTGTATGAGCAAGAGTCAAAGGGAAGCAAACCCAACATCATCCTCGAAGAAAAAAAGATCCGTCCGATTTGCACCCCACCCCCATTCCACACAGTCTTTGTACCTTATACTAATCCCAGACTCTTCTTCTCATTCCCATCCTTTTAACCAATTTCAAATCAAATCAAATCAAATCAAATCAAATTCACTTTATTATCTCCCAAGGAGAAATTTTGTTCAGGTGCCAGAATAACAAAGACATCGACATTCAGCATGCATGAATAGGAGCAAAAGTTACACATAATACACACTTAAAGATACACATTATATGTGGATACATACACGTCTAAGGATAAGCATGCATAGTTTATTTTAACACGATGAACACACATCAATTTCTATCTAATCCTGCCGATACAAAGTCTTGCTTATATGCTAATAAGATATCTAGTAATGATTAGTCTTATACATATATGAACTTTCGGTGTGTGTTTTTAGTGTTTTTTTAAACATTTTAAAATATGAGTAATACCTGTTCAGAGCTTGAAACTCACAATTTGAAATGTTGAGCTCTCTGTTTTTAGTTACTCCACATAGTGATGATAAATTGTTACCTCAAGATGTTGTGATAACATTTTTCAATGACTTCCACGGCACAGATGTGTGTAAATATGTTTGTTTGTCTTCTGTATGTATTTATTTGATTTTTGCCTATTATTTGTTTGTTTTTCTTCCTTGTGAAAAATGTGGAAATGAAAAAAAAAAAGTTCAATAAATTCTTTTTTTTTTAAAAGTCTTGCTTATATGAATTAAAGCTCGCGCACATCAGTGAAGAAGGAACTAAAATGCACAAGATGACTACAGGATCAAACGAAAGTTTATCGACAAGTCCCAATGACTAAATGCCAAACAATCCTGGCGGCCTGGGTGCATCTCTTGAAGTAACCTGCGGAGCATTGAAGGAATGATGGCAGCTTCATCCGCAAGTTTTCCAATCTCCCCATCTTCCATCAATTTACTCCTCCTTGACAGTGCTGATAAGAAAGGTGGAGTCAGGACAATGCAAATGTTTTCGGGCGTTTGATGAGAGAGAGAGAGAGAGAGAGAGAGAGAGAGAGAGAGAGAGAGAGAGAGAGAGAGAGAGAGAGAGAGAGAGAGAGAGAGAGAGAGAGAGAGAGAGAGAGAGAGAGAGCGGGGGGAGAGAGAGAGAGAGAGAGAGAGAGAGAGAGAGAGAGAGAGAGAGAGAGAGAGAGAGAGAGAGAGAGAGAGAGAGAGAGAGAGAGAGAGAGAGAGAGAGAGAGAGAGAGAGAGAGAGAGAGAGAGAATGAATGAATGAACGAATGAATAATTTTTATTTTCTGAGGGTAATAGAGTAAGTATAAATACTTGTTTTCATCCAGTCCTCAAGAAAAAGAAGAAAAAAAGAAAATTAAAAGCAAATAATTCATACCGCCACGTTTGCCGATTAGCGCTTGAGCAGCTTTTGTCTATGTGATTGTGGAGAATATTGTGACAAATGTTACAGAATGAATGGTTCTACGTTGAAAACACGTTTTCACCTAAATCAAAATTAGAAATATAATACATTTTTTTCTGAAAAAAACAACAACCGAAAGAAAGACAGACAGACATACAGATCAATAAACATTGAAGTAGTGATGAGGGAGACAGACAGACAGACAGACAAACAGACAGACAGACAAGCAAACAGTCAGTCAAAAAGACAGACAGACATACAGATCAATAAACATTGAAGTAGTGATGAGGGAGACAGACAGACAGACAGACAAACAGACAGACAGACAAGCAAACAGTCAGTCAAAAAGACAGACAGACATAAAAGAGCGATTCATTTTGTTTTTCATTCTAAGAGAAAAACTGTTACAGCGAGTGAAAGTTCGTGGTGCCACAAAATAATCCGTTAAACTCCTGAGATACCTTGAAAAGTTCTGCTCTCAACCTGCTGTCACTAAAACGATACAGGAAGCACTGTTGGCATACCACATGAGCAAGGCAGCGTGGTAAAATATATAGTACCACCCGTGCTGTATTGGATCGTCACAATCAACATACTTCTGTCCAAAATATATAGTTATCGTGAGGAGTATTGTCATAAGCAAGGCAGCGTGGTAACATTATAGTCTAGTACGAACCGTGCTGAATTGTGCTTAGTTTTCTTCTGACTCCATGAAAATGAAAAGAAAAAAAAGAAAAAAAGGAAAAATACATACTTGGGAAATTTTCAGCCAGCTTACTGCTGGCCTATATGTCAACCCATACTGAGCTGGGTATCTTGGAGTTGGGGCTGTTGCTTTAGCTGTATGGGGCTGTTGTTTGTGCCTGTATGGAGCTGTATGGGGCTGTTGTTTGTGCCTGTATGGAGCTGTATGGGGCTGTTGTTTGTGCCTGTATGGAGCTGTATGGGGCTGTTGTTTGTGCCTGTATGGAGCTGTATGGGGCTGTTGTTTGTGCCTGTATGGAGCTGTATGGGGCTGTTGTTTGTGCCTGTATGAAGCTGTATGGGCTGTTGTTTTTGCCTGTATGAAGCTGTATGGGGCTGTTGTTTTTGCCTGTATGGAGCTGTATGGGGCTGTTGTTTTTGCCTGTATGGAGCTGTATGGGGCTGTTGTTTTTGCCTGTATGGAGCTGTATGGGGCTGTTGTTTTTGCCTGTATGGAGCTGTATGGGGCTGTTGTTTTTGCCTGTATGGAGCTGTATGGGGCTGTTGTTTTTACCTGTATGGAGCTGTATGGGGCTGTTGTTTTTGCCTGTATGGAGCTGTATGTGGCTGTTGTTTGTGCCTGTATGAAGCTGTATGTGGCTGTTGTTTGTGCCTGTATGGAGCTGTATGGGCTGTTGCTTGTGCCTGTATGGAGCTGTATGGGGCTGTTGTTTGTGCCTGTATGAAGCTGTATGGGCTGTTGTGTTTGTCGTGCTGTATTGGATCGTCAAAGTCAACATACTGCGTTCCAAAATATACAGTTATCGTGAGGGGTATTGTCAAGAGGACAAAACGAAAACTAGCAGCGATCACGGTGACAGTCAATGAAGACACTTTCTGTTGTCTGCAAACCTGGGTGGTTCGCTGAATAAGCAAACGTGTGTTTGTACTGGCTGATCTGACCAATGTCCACACAAGAACACTGTTAATGTTGCTGATAACCAGCAACGAAACGCAGAGACATTGATGCTCTACACAATCTGTGTGGCATACTTGAAGATGAGCTGGCCTTTTGGGAAGCATCTACAAGGCTGATGTTGGATTCCAAAAAGCCCTCTAAAATTGTAAGAGTGTGGATGTGCTCTGGACAAGGAACTCTTCGCTACAAACAAAAAGTTCAACATTTTTGTCCGGTATAGCAAGTGTCCTCCTCTCAATCGAATCGCTTCTAACACAATTGACCAATAGGCCTACATTCTGACTTTAAAATGATACGCGAAAGAAATAGCATACCAGCCAAGAGTCTAAGGTCCTATTATCGCCACGTGTTCTCAAAGTCTTGACTTATTATGAGCTTGTTGGTCAAATCTTGCCCATGAAGTGACCAAAGGCGATGTCCAATCCTTCTCATGGTCAAGGATACATTAGGATATTATAGCGGTGCTTGCGGTGTGTTTGCGTCCATGTTTGGTCTTAGATAGGCGCGTGAGTGAGAGGTATTCGGACCGAGTTTGGCTGTGATCTATTGACAGTGACACAGAACCGCCAGACAGGAACACTAACAGCGAGAAGGAATGAGGCTTTATACCGAAAATTCTCTGCCCCTGTCTCGTGCCCTGAGATGCGAACGCCACCTACTTAAGATTATTGCCCTTGCCTGTCATGAAGTAGTAGTATATAGCCACAGAGCATTATCTGCACCTGACTCGCCGCTAGGTGGCATGAGCAGTTCGGGCCTACAGTTATCGCCCTTTCGTGTCGACAGGAAGTGGTATCAAGCTACCCGTTCATACACCTTCGGCAGTTATTGTATTGTATTGTATTGTGTTGCATTGTATTGCATTGTATTGTATCGTGAAGCAGCTGCGAAGCAAAAGCTGCTTATCATATTGTTTTCACCGCTGTCTGTTCCTGACTGACTAAACATGTTGACACGATAGCGTTTGAACGGAGGGACCTAGGGCACTCAACGTTTGCATGCCGATAGGTAGCTACAGTATCGAGGCCTGTGCAATACATACACTACATAATGTGTAGACTCTACACATGCACAGACTCGCACAGACAGACAGACAGACATGCAGAAAACACACACACACATACATGTACTCTCTCTCTCTCTCTCTCTCTCTCTCTCTCTCTCTCTCTCTCTCTCTCTCTCTCTCTCTCTCTCTCTCTCTCTCTCTCTCTCTCTCTCTCTCTCTCTCTCTCTCTCTCTCTCTCTCTCTCTCTCTCTCTCTCTCTCTCTCTCTCTCTCTCTCTCTCTCTCATGCAGGATTAAGCCGAGAAGAGACAACATTGGTTAACATCTTCCTCACCCAAACAAGATGGAGACCACTCGACTGTTTAGTGTTTGCTGACATGTTTGTCCAAGATAAGCCCGTTGAGAGCCTTGGTCACTCGTTCCGCTGTTTGCAAATGGACTACATGCCCTTGACAGTGAAGTGTGTGAGTTGTACATACACAGAGGTGAGTGGAGTGGGTACATGTAGAGAACCCATTGACTAAAATCTGCGGAAGAACGTTCAATCAGTCATCCTCTCTCTTCTTTTTTTCCTGTCCCACCTTCAAAGCGCGTACAGTGGCGTTGCTCACACGCCGTTATTTCCGAGTCTCAATTCACAGCCACACCCTGGTTTACAGGTCGCAGAATCCGAAATCAGCAGTCCAAAGGGAGCGAATTTATGTTAGGCCGTTAGGAGGCTACCACCAGAGGAGACACTGCATTGCTGCTAGTCACTTCGGTGGAGTTCAATGGAGCCAGTTCTTCTAAGCAGGATACCAGCTACTTAGCAACCTTATAACCACAGTAATGACTTAGTCGCGGAGCCAGCGTGGGTGAGGTCCTCTTCCGAGGATGCCACCTTCTGCGAACTTCTGGCGTAAAGCAAAGGACGGTGTACATTAGCCAGAGTGCCCTCCACATCCTGACTCTTGTCATCGACCAGCGCAATGATTGCCCATCGACGTCTAGCTAATCGTCCGTCGGCACCAGACTGACCATCTGGAACCCGTCCATCTACCTGTTCACACGAAGGTGTGTTAATGCTGGTAGTCAAAGTTGGGAGGCATGAATAATTGGTGTGTTGTGATTTCAAATCCATGCTTACAATGCTAAGGAAAACAATCTGCGCTTATGAACGGCCAAATGACGCGCTTTCGTAAAATAAAGGTTTCCGCGCTTCTAATATATAATGCCAATGCGCGCTTTCGTAAGTCTCCCGCAAATCCTATTACTTTGTCTGTCTCTGTGTTTCTATTTCTGTCTCGCTGTTTTTCCGTTTGTCTGTCTTTCTCTGTGTCTGTCTGTCTGCCTGTCTGTCTCACCCCGTATGCGCGCTTGTGTTTGTACGCCCGTCTTCTGTCTGTTTATCTGTTCATGTGTGAATTTTCAACAAACTTACCAATAAAGCTTCACATCATTATTTTCTCATAGTAGGTAACGGTTTCAAGTGTGGTGAAGGTGGGGCTTAAAACAGACTTACAATCAGGATGGAGTCAGTTTAGTAGAGTAACAGTCAGATAAACAGACTTACAGTCAGGATGGAGTCAGTTTAGTAGAGTAACAGTCAGATAAACAGACATACAATCAGGATGGAGCCAGGTTAATAGAGTAACAGTCAGATAAACAGACTTGCAATCAGGATGGAGTCAGCTTAGTAGAGTAACAGTCAGATAAACAGACTTACAATCAGGATGGAGTCAGCTTAGTAGAGTAACAGTCAGATAAACAGACTTACAATCAGGATGGAGTCAGGTTAGTAGAGTAACAGTCAGATAAACAGACTTACAGTCAGGATGGAGCCAGCTTAGTAGAGTAACAGTCAGATAAACAGACTTACAATCAGGATGGAGTCAGGTTAGTAGAGTAACAGTCAGATAAACAGACTTACAATCAGGATGGAGTCAGTTTAGTAGAGTAACAGTCAGATAAACAGACTTACAGTCAGGATGGAGC
>CM065684.1:44407425-44429925 GCA_017654935.2 Phymorhynchus buccinoides | reverse complement strand
GTTCTTGTTCTTCTTTTGGTTCTTTTATCTTCTTCTTCTTCTTCTTCTTCTTCTTCTTCTTCTTCTTCTTCTTCTTCTTCTTCTTCTTCTTCTTCTTCTTCTTCTTCTTCTTCTTCTTCTTCTTCGTTCCTTCCTTCTCCTCTTCTTGCTCCTGACCAGTATAGGCTACTCGTATCGATTCATGATGCATAATTTAAGAACTCCGAGGGCTGGCTACGATTCGATTAAGCAGGGACCGTGTACGGATCTCGACATACATAGAAGGAACTACTGCAGAGAAAGGGATAGCCATCGTCTATCGGAAATCGAGTAGTGAGAATCGCAAAGAATGAGTGGAAGGAATAAAGAAAAGCACGGAAGAACAAAAACCACAATAGGGAATTGAAGAAGGAAGGAGGTGGGGATTAGATGGGGATGGGGCAGGGCAACAGAAGAAACATGGAGCTAGGAGGGGCGTCAGTACAGAGATGGGTGGAGGTGGGGAGGAATTGCGAGGCCGGGAAAGACGTGTCGTCTTCCGCTACTGAAGCTTTTAACTCCCTTGCACCCGCTGTCCGAGGCTTCGCCGCTCATCAACGCTAATTCGATTATCTGGATTGGTTTTTCCTTCCTTAGCCAGTCTTTACCCTCCCGTATCCCAGTCACCCCCACCCCACTCTTACTCTTACTAATTCTCCGCCCCTTTCCTATTCCTCTGACTCCTCCCTTAATTCTAGCTCTTGTTCCCTGAAGTTCAGGGGAAAGGGGGTAGGATCTGGGAGGGGTATTCCTCGAAAGAGTTGAGAATCGTGAATAGTGATATAAAGGAAAGCGTTGATCATTGAAACTTTTTAAGGAATTAAAGGAAACGTAATTAGTATGATTCAGTGTAGAAATTGGAAGAAAGCCTTGATAATAATGAGTCAGAATAAAATAAGGAAAACATTTATTTAAAACATACCAGGAACAGGATTCTAAAGGGGAAACGCTGAACGAATTTATAACGACCAAAAGGAAGAACATGCGAAAGAGTGGCAAAGAAAAGCAATAAAAGAAACAGAGTGATAGTGAAATAGGGTGAGTGAATTAAACAGAGACACTTGTCACTTGACATTTGGTTGTCATTACCTCAAAAGTGTCTGATGACAATGAATGAATGAATGAATGAATGAACGAATGAATGAATGAATGAATGAATGAAACAGAGAGATAGAAGAATGAGGCGGTGGTCAGGTAAATGACAGATGGATAATACAAATGATTGTAGAAAGAGATAAGGGGGGGTGGGGGGGGGAAATAAGAGACAGCAACATTAAAAGACGTAGCTCTAGACACAGACATTAAGACAAACTGAGACCTTGCAAGACAGGAAGACAGCGAACAGACGCAATTAAGACATTAACCCTTTCACCGCCAGCCTTTTTTTTTATAGCGATAAAACACCATTAAATTGGACAGGGTAGAAAAAACAATGTATCTGCAGTATTGGGAATTCCTCTGTGAAATGCATAACATTAGGCCTATCCTTGCCTCCCGAAATTAAGAAAATAAGGTCTTCAGATAACAGGCCCTGATTTGATTCCTTTTAGTGACATGGGTGTTAAACCATTGTGGTGCATAAATGCGACATTGGCGGTGAAAGGGTTAATATCGTGGATAACATCATAGTGGGCAACTAAATAATACAACGAGTCGGAAAATAGTAGTTTTTATATAAAGATTGCTTCTTTTCATCATCGACACAAAAAGAAGACAGGAAAGGGAGTTCATAATAATCTCACTGCTCCCCGGGTCCTTTCTGTTCGCCCTCCCCCCTTCCCTTGAAGATCATCATTATGATAAACGGAATCCTTTTGGACCACACAGCTCGCTTTAGTCTTTAAGACCCAGGAGCTCACGTGATGAGATTCATTTCCGGTATCACATAGCAAACTGTGTCAGTGTTGACCTCCCTGTCCCTCCCTTGTATCCCACCCCCACCCCTGCCCTTTCTTCCCCTCGAAGGGGAAAGGGGATGGAGGAGAATAGGGAGGAGGAGGAGGAAGAGGAAGAGGTCTGAATCTCGTGGATGGTCCCGAAAAGACGGTCCGCCAAAAGAAAATATAATAGTTGAAAGACTTAGACCTAAATTCGTTATATCACACATAGACGAGCAATTGTTATTATATTGACTTCTAGACTTAAACTTGTCATCTTTAATTCCTGAGATAGGTGCAGGAGGGAGGTGGGAGGGGAGGGGAGGAACCATTGTGGTCATTAAAATTCGACATTTTATTTTGAATTATCTAATGGTGTAAAGCTTAACTATGTTTGAAACCGTCTTCCTGACACGAGCTCTCATCTATTAGAGAAAATCAAGATGGTTTGGGGACAAACGCGCTGTGGCTGACTTAAGAATCGCCATTTTGGGTTAGGGCTAGGGTTAGGGTTAGGGTTAGTATTCCAAAAAGGTTATTAGCTAAAAATGTTCCTAAAATACAGCTTTATGTATGGTCAGAAAGGCAATAACGGAAAAATACAATTAACCGAGATAGGTAGGGGGGGTGGCACATCTTGACCTTTACCGCCATTTTAAAGATATACTAACCCACCACGATTAAGTCCCTTGTTTTTTTCTGGGTAGCTGTGACCCACATACAAGTGCCCCCAACTTGAAATTGAGGCTGCTCTTTAAAATGATGTTTTGTTTTCATTTGGGGGCATTTGTGTGGGAGTAACCCCTGGTCCAAACAAGATTTCCTACCAGCTATAAGAGGGAAAACACGTGAAACCCGTGATTTTGACTCTTACCCCCATCTTCATCCTAACAAATGTCCCATATGTGCCTCAAAGCAGGTCGCAGTCCTGACGTAAAACAGTAAAGGTCAAGATGTGGCCCCCCCCCCCCCCCCCCCCCCGCATTTCTCAGCTCTCCCCGCATTTTCACACTTGCCCTTCTTACCAAACATTAAGCTGTATTTTATTAACCTTTTCCGCTAATTATCTTTATTGAATAATTAATCGCAGTCATGATAAAGGCCATTATCTAATAGGAACCCCCCCCCCTATGTAGTGCAGTACACACAACAGCCGCGGAGCATTTGTCACAGTCCTGGTTCATTACGTTTTTCCGTCTTGTCTTTATCTTCTAGGCCTACTATTATTGAATGCATGTGTTTAATTATGTAAATGGATGAAAATTAGTGTTAAATATAGCAAACGATAGAGGATGAAGTACTCAATCTGCAGTAAGAAAGGCAAGACTGAAAAAGTGGAGTGTCACATTCGACGATTCCTCACTCTTGCGCCAGAGCGAGTCCTTTGCCCAGTGTGACTACCCCTTTAGGATAATCACACCCTTCCTAACTTTTCCCTGTCCTGACTCCACGTCACTCGTCTTCCTACTCTCTGTGACGTCAAGATGACAACATGGTGACGTAAGTTGAGGTCAAGAAGATCACTTCATGGTGGCCATTTAGATTAATTGTGATAAACGGGTTTTTTTAAAGTCTGGGTCCCTTTCATTTGACTTAAAAGTATTTTTGAAAGACAAAATCAGAAGCTGAAGGTCATTTAAGAGTACTTGTGCTCTCTCTCTCTCTCTCTCTCTCTCTCTCTCTCTCTCTCTCTCTCTCTCTCTCTCTCTCTCTCTCTCTCTCTCTCTCTCTCTCTCTCTCTCTCTCTCTCTCTCTCTGTCTCTCTCTCTCTCTCTCTCTTGACCCCCCTCTCTCTCTCTCCCTCTTTATGTTATTTTTCAAAATGAACAATTGACAAAATTTCCATCCATAGAAATTCAACGCCTTTGCATCCTAAGAAACTTACCTTCAGTCACAGTTCTCGTTCCTGGCAGTTTGCTACGAAGGGAAGATAACTCCTTAAAACAAGTATTGCCGCTGGGATTGTCCTGCTGTCAGTCGCCGCCATTTTGTTTCTGATCATTTCTGGTTGGTGATGGTTTTTACCAAACCCTTTGTTACTCCGCTGTTTGTTGCAAGCTTGTGAGTATATGAGTAGCAGACTGGAACTTTTTTGGTTCCTTTTTAGCCAGCCATGATCATCTATTTGAGTGTAAAGAAATTAGGTGTCTGTAAAGCAACAATCTCTGTCGATCTCGATGCACAGATACACACACGCTTAACGCCCTTTAACAAAATCTGGTATCTTCTCATCAAATATTAGATCATTCATCTAATCATGATCCGGTAAAGGTAAAGATGTGCCACCCCCCCCCCCTCCCCCCTGCATTTCTCGGTTAATTCTATTTTTCCGTTTTTGCCTTTCTTACCATACATAAAGCTGTATTTTAGGAACATTTTTTTTTAGCTAATAACCTTTTTGGAATACTAACCTAACCCTATCCCTAACCCTAGCCCTAAACCTAACCCTACCCCCCACTATGTACTGCAGTTCACCGCGATTTGTCACAGTGGTGGTTCGTTGCGTTTTTCCGTCTTATAGGGTGGGGGGTAGGGTTAGGGTTAGGGCTAGGGTTAGGGATAGGGTTAGTATTCCAAAAAGGTTATTAGCTAAACATGTTCCTAAAATACAGCTTTATGTATGGTAAGAAAGGCAATAACGGAAAAATAGAATTAACCGAGATAGGTGGGGGGGGGGGGGGGGGGGGGGTGGCACATCTGCGCTTCTTTTATTCGTTGTAACTTTATTACACTGTAACTATTGTTGTTTTTGTTTGCTTGCTATTCCCTCACGTGAAGGGGGGAGGGGGGGGGGTAGGTCTTTGTCAGTGAGCAAGGGAATATTAGCATGGAAAAAAGAAAGAAAATGAACTAAAAGCGTGAATCCTACAAATTAAACATTTGCTGTTTTCGAACATAAATAAAGAATCTTTTAATTGCTCTTTTTGTGTGCGTTTGATCTTTTCTTTCACATTTAGCGTAGGTGTTTTCAGGAGATTGCAATGATGTTGTTAATATTGGTTTTGGGGGCGTTATTTTTGTCTTGTTCCGAAAACGATCGACTCTTTCTTTGATGATGAAAAACAATACCATCTTCTTTCTAAAGGATATTGTCTTCAATGGAGCTCGGTTCAATACTGGAGAGCTCTTCGTTATGTTTAGAACAAGCGAGTGGTTATTCTCTTTCTCCTGCAGTTTAAATTGAACACAGAAAATCGACTCTTTTGCTGCATTGTTGGCATTGAAGGGTTCTTTTACAGCTTACTGTTTCTGTAGTAATTGTGTGGTTTACAAGAGTGTTGTGTTGTAAGGAGTACTTTGTTCCGTTATCGATCAGATGCACAATGGATTGGTGTGTGTGTGTGTGTGTGTGTGTGTGTGTGTGTGTGTGTGTGTGTGTGTGTGTGTGTGTGTGTGTGTGTGTGTGTGAGTGTGTGTGTGTGTGTGTGTGTGTGTGTGTGTGTGTGTGTAGGCTATGTGGGCTATGTGTGTGTGTGTGTGTGTGTGTGTGTGTGTGTGTGTGTGTGTGTGTGTGTGTGTGTGTGTGTGTGTGTGTGTGTGTGTGTGTGTGTGTGTGTGTGTGTGTGTGTGTGTGTGTGTGTGTGTGTAGGCTATGTGTGTGTGAGCGCGCGCGTGTGTGCACGCACGTGCGTAGGTGTGCTCCAGTCTTAGGATGATGTAATTCCAATGCCTATATATTGATCACATGTTTTAACCATGTTCTGAAACAATCAATTATTCATCCACTAGGGCCTAGTACCACCCACACCCACCTTCGCCAGGCTAAAATCTAGCTGAGATCAAGGAAAGGGTATTGGGGAAGATTGTTCTTCCTGGGTTAATGTTCTCTTCTTTTGTGACCATTCTCTGTGTGGCGACAAGGTTGTGTGTGTGCGCGTGTGCGTGCGTGCGTGCGTGCGTGCGTGCGTGCGTGCGTGCGTGTGTGTGTGTGTGTGTGTGTGTGTGTGTGTGTGTGTGTTGGTGTTGTTGTTGTTGTTGTTGTTAATATTTTTAAGGCATGAAACTTGATTTTATAGTACGTTTTATAGACCGCATGTTAGTTTTTACGTTTATAAAGTAAAACAGGACACAGTGCTAATGTAATTGGTTAGTAGCTCAATCAAACGTTTACCATGTTAGATGGGTGTTGTTTTGCGCATTTAGGGCCCTTTTCGTAGTTTATATAACAAAACGTATGATAAACATTCAGAGAGGCAAAACTTATTTCCCAAAAATTGGTATCACCTTTAACCCTTTCACCGCCAGCCATATTTCAGCCACAAATTGCCATTAAATTTACCTGGGTAGAGAACAAATTCCATCTGCAGTATTGGGGATTCTTCTGTGACGTATATGAAATAAAGTCTATCCTTATTTCCCCAAACTAAGACAATAGGGTCTTCGGATAATAGACCCCAATTTGATGCCTTTTTAGTTTTAGTGACATAGGTTTTAAATCACTGATGTGCTAAAACGCGATTTTGGCGGTGAAAGGGTTAAAAAAAAGAAGAAGATCCGTGCACATAAAAGCACCACACCACAAAGTTCCTGTCTACAAAAAACAGTAGTGGCAGGCACCTTAAAACAATTACACACTGATACTGTAAGAATCTCGCTGTTTTGTTATTGCCGTTGTTGGTGGTGCTGCTGCTGCTTCTGCTCCTTGGCGAAGATGCTGAAGAGACGTCAAGCAACTCGAACCACTACAAACTGAACGAAACCCAACACGAACTGAACTAAACAATCTTGCATGTCATGCACACAAAATGACATAATAATACCGAAACCCGTCCGATTAGAACAAAGACTCCCAGCGTTCTGACTGACTTGCGGTGGCGATGAGTGAGATGGCAGTCGTCAGTCAGTTGAAAGAACAACTTCCACCAGCCAACTATTTCCTAGCTAGTCCAGAACAGCACTGATACCCTGAACAAACTCCATGCCACCCCTCCCTCTCTCCCTTCCTCTCTCTCTCTTTCCACGGTTGACCCTGCTAAAATATGAGACTTTTATTTGATTTTTCTGTCCCTTGTGTACTTTGGGCTGGCCTTAAGAAAATAAAAGCTGAGCCAAGCGAGGGGTATATTTACTTCTCCCCTCAACTCTCCCCAACTATTGATTATACAATCAGGGACGTTTAAGGGGTTGGGGGTGGGGATGTTCGCCCTAGACAAGAGATTGCGTGGAAAGGGTGGGGTTGCGGGGAGATAAAGTCGTGACAAAAAATAGTGGTACTAAATTGTAGGGGAGACAGGGGTGGGTGGTGGGGGTGGGGGACACATGCAGCGACAAGAGAATGAACATGGAAACTGGGGTGGGGTGGGTGTGTAGGGTGGAGTGGAGTGTAAGGATGGGGCTATTGTTTGGAAAAAGACGGTGGGTAAGGGTGGGGGGTGGGGTGGTGGTGGGGGTGGTTTGTGTGGATTCAAGGTAAAGACAGACTATCCCTGGAAGCAAACTCTCCAGCATGGATCACACATGTGTGTGATCCCCCCCCCCCCACACACACACACACACACACACGTCCCCCCCGCCCTCCCCAATCATCTACTCTATCCATTCCCATCGCACAAATGAGAGAGAGAGATAGAGAGAGAGAGAGAGAGAGAGAGAGAGAGAGAGAGAGAGAGAGAGAGAGAGAGAGAGAGAGAGAGAGAGAGAGTAGACACAGACAGAGAGAGAGAGAGAGAGAGAGAGAGAGAGAGAGAGAGAGAGAGAGAGAGAGAGAGAGAGAGAGAGAGAGAGAGAGAGAGAAGACAGAGAGAGAGACACACAGAGAGAGACACAGAGAGAGAGAGAGAGAGAGAGAGAGACGGACAGAGAGACACAGAGAGACAGATAAGAGAGAGAGAGAGACAGAGAGAAAGAGACACACAGAGAGAGACAGAGCGAGAGAGAGGATGAGAGTGGGATATGATGGAGGAACTTGTTTCAGAGAAGCAGAGAACATGAGGTAGCAGAAAGAAGGAAAATGAGTTGGGGGGCAATGGGGAAAAAATCCAAAAAAGATTAGAGGGATGACATAAAACAAAAAAACGTGAGAGAGAGAGAGAGAGAGAGAGAGAGAGAGAGAGAGAGAGAGAGAGAGAGAGAGAGAGAGAGAGAGAGAGAGAGAGAGAGAGAGAGAGAGAGAGAGAGAGAGAGAGAGAGAGAGAGAGAGAGAGAGAGAGAGAGTGGAGTGGGGTGGGGGTGGGCAAGGGTCTGGAAGAGAGAGAGGGACGGGAAAGCGGGGAAGGGGGGGGGGGGGGGGGGTAGTCTCCTCCATATTGAACGGATCGTGGTTCGTGACCAGTCTCAGACTTTCAGGACGGTGACGGAAGAGCGAGGTCACCACGGACGCTGGCAACGTCACGTACAGAGGACATCCTCGTCCTAACACCCCCCCCCCCTCCCCTGCACCCACTTCTCTCCCATCCCCATCCCACACCATTAACCCTGATGCTTTCCACTTTAAAACAAAAAACAAAAAGCATTCTGTTTGACTTCAACTTCAATCCCTTCTGTAAGCCACGTAAAGCCAGCTTCGGAAAGATGGAGTTTTTCTACAGCTTAGATAAGAGTCTGTGTTGGGCATTAGCCCCCAAAGTAATAATAGGTCGAGTTGAGAGGGGGGGGGGGGGGGGGGGATTGTAAAGGGAAACAAAAGAATAACATGTATTTAGTATCTTTTTGTGTTGTTGTTTTTTCACCCGTTTATTCATATTTATGAATGTGTGGAGTACAAGTAAATGACTAAAAAGGAGCATCCTTTAAAAGTAAACTGATGTGACATGAGCATACAGTATGTTAGCCCACCTGTAGGTCATGAAACTTGAGGATTTATCATTATGTTTACTAATAATTTTCCAACTTGGCGCAATAGCATAATCGATGGATGGGTGAATGAAAGGATATAATTATACTGTTAAAATAGTTTTTAAGGACCACTTGCTGCGAAATTTTCTGACTCTGTTTTGAGAGCTTAAACTAATATTTATACACAATTTTGATGGTGCAATAATATGAGTGCTTAAACTGATATTCATACACAATTTGATGCTGTAGTATTATAGCCCAAGGTCAGAACTCTTATGCAATGTGTGCCGATAAAAATGTATAGCCTAGCAGTGTTCACACATGAATAAGGGTATAAACCTGCAACTTATTTTGTTTTCCTCATCCTTGTCATTGGCGCGGAAAACAAATCCAAAAACTTAGCCCAAAGCGCGCAATTTGCCCTTTGGCCTCTTAGAGGTCAATGATGATGTCACAGAGAGAAATGTAATGAAGGGCATTACTGTCATTATACTTAATCGCCAAAAACAAAAGTTTCGGGAAAATTAGTGGGGCGGTTCCTTAGGAATCAGTTACGACTTGCATAGCTAAAGTGGGGCGAAACCGCCATATTGGACGGTTATGTGATGTGTTGGATCTGTCTGAAGACCCTCAGCATGTTTGCACATTAACATTTTTTATCAGCCAACGATCCTTTCACGAATTATGCTGTGAACATCCTCTATATTTTTGGTAAACTACCCCATTGACTTTGTCACTGGGCCTGGTCATATGACCAGTGACACATTTGTCAAAAAACACTAATTGCTCTTTCCCCATACACTAATTGCTCATTTCCCTTGATTTCCCATTACGGCAAATGAGCAATTAACAAATTGTTGACAAATGTATTAATGGTCATGTGACCAGACCCAATGACTAAAATTCAATGGGGTAGTTTACAAAAAATATGGAGAGTGTTCAGAGTGAAATTCTTGAAAGGATCGTTGGCAAATTAATGTGCAAACATGCTAGGGGTCTTCAGACGTATTCATAGCTTCATTGAAGCCAGTCAGAAATCACGTGATTCCTTCAATATGGCGGCTTAGCCCCACTTTAGTTACGCAAGACGTAACTGCTTCTGACAAAGGAACTGCCCCACTAATGTATCTGACACTTTGTTCTAGTGATTGAGTATAATATCAATAATGTCTTTCATTACATTTATATTCTCCGTGATGTCACCATTGGTCTCAGAGAGGTCAAAGGGTAAATTGCGCGTTTTGGGTTGTCTTTGGATTTCTGTTACACCCAAATGGCAAAGGTGAGAAGATAATTTAAGATGCAGTTTTATTCATTGGTCATGTGTGAACACAGCTATGCTTACATTTTATCGGCACGGTACGCAGATGCATCCTATTGGATCACTTAACCGTTTTAAACGGTCTCCCATCGGCGCATTTGTAATGTTGTGCAGGATAGGTTTACATTGCATGCGAGCTCGGACCTTGCGCTATAATATTCCTGCATCACAAAGTTAATAAATGTTGGTTTAAGCGCTCAAAAGTGTCTGAAGTTTTCGCAGAAAGTGGTCCTTATTTTGTTTTGAACAGTATATAAATGCATTGATGGGTGGAAAAATTGATTGATAGAGTAAGTGAGTGAGTGAGTGAGTGAGTGAGTGAGTGAGCGATTATTTGGTTAGTTGATTGGTTTCTGGCTTCTTTGTTTGATTGATTGATTGTTTGATTGATTGTTTGATTGATTGATTGATTGATTGATTGATTGATTGATTGATTGATTGATTGATGCATAGTCATGCCAAAAAAGAACGATTTTCATATGCACACATGACTACAGAAAAACGCACAGACAGGTAAGCGTGGAATGAACGAACGAACGACATTTTGTTTAATCAGGGTTATAAGATAAGCATACAATTTGATTTGCTTTACACTCAGCCCTGAAGCTAAAACAAAGGTTAACAAAAAATATATATAAAAAAATAACAAATAATAATAATATACAAAGCATTCCAGAAAAGTAAATATCCAGAAATGACATAACACAGCACTATGATACATCATCAATGTACAAGACTGATACAGGAAGAAGGTGATGGGGAGAGGGTTTGAAGGCGGGAAAAGCAGCAGCAACAGCAACAACCGACACAATACTAGAAGGAATCAAATGGGAAAGGGAATCATAAACGACAAGCAATAATGTATGACAAAAGGCATGATGCTGACAAAGTATCGCATAATAACCAATGGTCCATGACAACCGTTCAGGCTCCCAACATCTCGGCACACCGCTGAATTAGGACCCTAGCAGAAGGACACGTGGCAGTCACGTGTATGCACGTGCACGCCTGAGCACGTGGTGTCATTGACGTCAGTGTTCCGGAAAAATGATGAACTGGCTCAGTGCTAACGCGATAACAAGGGAACGCCACGACTGTCCGAATCACGACTTTCCGAATATTTTATCTTTGTCGGTTCCGTATCATGGACGTCATAATGACCACACTATCACGTCTGTTAGAACGATCGCCTCACGGCTGTCCGAATGCGCTGAAACGTTTGTAGTGTGCGTATGTTTGTATGTATGGGCCTGCGTGTGTTTGTTTAAATGTATGCGTTTATGTGTGTATCTGTATGTGTACACGACACGTACAGTTGGGCTTAGGAGAGGGAGAGAGAGAGAGAGAGAGAGAGAGAGAGAGAGAGAGAGAGAGAGAGAGAGAGAGAGAGAGAGAGAGAGAGAGAGAGAGAGAGACAGAGAGACAGACAGACAGTGTGGGAGGGGGGGGGGGGTATGTATGTGTGTGTGTTTGTGTGTGTCCATGAGCAACATACATTCCATGTGAGTATTTGTGTCTTAAATCATGTATTAAAATGTGACTGCTGTAAAATCAATCAATCAATCATTGTTATTGTCCTGGGACGGTATTCATGTGAGATAGTGTGTGATGCTGTTTCCAATGTGGACTTTTGGAAGAGCTGTTAGCAACATGCTAAGTCTCATGTATCTCGTGTCCCTGTCTTTAAAAAAACAAGGAAATGTGTCTTGCAATCGATGTATACAAAAAGTGAATCAAATGCAATGTAAACACCCTAATAGGGGTGTCTGTGTGTGTGTGGCTCTGTGTGTGTGTGTGTGTGTGTGTGTGTGTGTGTGTGTGTGTGTGTGTGTGTGTGTGTGTGTGTGTGTCTGTCTGTCTGTCTGTCTGTCTGTCTGTCTGTCTGTCTGTCTGCCTGTCTGTCTTCATGTCTGCCTGTCTGTCTAAATTCGGACAGCCGTGATTCGGACAGCCGTTCATCGGAGAGCCGTGATTCGAACAGTCGTGGTGCCCCGAGATAACAAGCCGTTCATAAACTGCCCACAACAAAGATCGAGTGATGTGAGCTGAGACATTTTTTGTTTCGTCTGTTCTTGATATGCCTAACCCCGTTTCGATTCTTGAATTCTCTTCAATGGATGTTTAGGTAAATTGGTCCAATTTCGCTTTTATAAGTATGAAAATCCGTTTAAGGTCGTGCGAACTGGAACAAGTACATGTGGGACGTTAGTAAATATATAGATAGTGGGACGATCCTGGAGATACTGCAATACTAGGAAAGTCCCGATGTTTTTGAATGATCAAGATATAAGTGATTTGAGCTTTTATAAGACGTTTTATGCTTGCTTATTTACGCAGTGATGGTCTCGATACACGTGAACATTGTTTCACTCTTTCCCCATGGAAACACAGTGATAGGCCGGTCATGTTGTTGGGGAAAGAGTGACAAATGTTCACGTGTACAGACACCTAAAAGACACACTGACGTACCACAATTAAGTCCCTTGGTTTTTCTCTAGGTAGCTGTGACCCACATACAAATGTCCCCAACTTCAAATTGAGGCCGCTCTTTAAAATGATGTTTCGGGTTGAATTTGGTGGCATTTATATGGGAGCCAGACCTGGTCAAAACAAGATTTCTTTCCAGCTATTAGAGGGAAAACGCGTGAAACCCGTGATTTTGACACGTGATCTGGTGGGTCTTTAAACCCATCTTCTCAAGCCCGCAGTGCATTTGCCTGTTAGCAGCTCTGGTATGATTTGTTGTTGTTTGTTTGTTTGATTGATTGTGCGTTTGTTTTCGTGGTTTTGTTTGGTTTATGTTATGACAAGATGGTGGGAACAATACTGGCTGCAATGCCCGGAGGCAGTGCAACACCAGTAAAGTCCCGAGTTTTTAACAATATAGATAAGTGTAGCGGTAACCACGCCTCGGTTAAACCTCATCGGCTATGGTACCGCCACAGATGTTACCCTTGTTTGTACCCCCCTCCCCCCCGCCCCCTCTGATGTATCCCAGGTCCGGCCCTGCACCTAACTTTACAAGAGAACAATCTACTAAACCAATTAAACAAAACGTGGACAGCAGTGAAATGTTTAGTCTTTTTGTTTTGTTTTGACGATTGAATTGAAATCGTTTTTGTTGTGTGTGGGTTTTTTTTGTTAACGGCATGCAATAAGCAACATTATATAAAGAACTTAAAAATTGATGGGACGTCATATAGGCCGCGAGACTTGAAGGCTGAAGTCTGTCCCTATCTACCTACTTACCTACATAACTACCTACCTATCTACCTACCTACCTACCTACCAAGAAGTAACAACAGGCTCCTTCGAGAACAAAGCCCACAGCGACTCTTTGTCCTACGTGTCAGGAAATAAGCACTGTCGACATACAGAAGTGGGTGGTTTCCAGAACTTCACAGACATCCTCCCTACACCCCCCTTTCCATTCCTACTTTCTTTCTCTATTTCTCGCTCTCCCCCTTCCCCCTCCATCACACTTTCGTACTTTTTTTTCTCGATCAGCCTTGTCTAAACATAACAAAGAAAATGTCTTTCGGTGGTTTTTTTGCTACACAGATGAGTTTCCCGCAAAGAGCTATCTGCTATCTGAAAGTCATTAATTATAAGACACGGCGCGACAGAGAAGAAAATAATAAGTGAAGCGAAAGATGGGCGAATTATTTTCTCTCTCCCTTACTATACCTATATAGTAGTGGTATTTTCCTCTCTTGACTGGACAAAACGAATGTGATCTAGACGAGCAATGATTGGCCCATTGATCAGTGACAATACAGAGGTGTGGGAAAATGGGGCGAGTAGCGGGGGGGGGGGGGGGGGGACGGATGGGGGGGGGGGGGGGGTCAATAGCAAAGATGTTAGTGGGGGTTTGAAAGCGGACAATGGTACCGCGTGGTCACAAGGTTGTGTTGTGTGGGTGTGGGTGTGTGCGTGTGAAATGGTCGGGGTTTCTTTTCTTTTTTCTTGACGCGGGAGGCTGGCAGAAAGGTGCGAAGTTAGGTCCGTTTTAGGGAAATAATTATTGATGGCCAGATAATTGGTTGGACCTCCGAAACTGTGGACAACAAAAAGTTCGCGTTCTTACGATGAGGCAATGGGGTAGTATGTCGGTGTTTCCTTGCTCTCTGTGTCTGTATGCTGGAAGGCAAATCATAATAATAATCTTAATACTGAACATTTATATAGCGCTTTGCTCCCTTTGCAGGGAGCTCAACGCGCTTTACATGGACATTAAAACACAAATAAGTTAACAGTATACACAGAAGACTCACTACAATTAAATCAAATAATAATGAACATTTATATAGCGCTTTGCTCCCTTTGCAGGGAGCTCAAAGCGCTTTACATGGACATTAAAACACAAATAAGTTAACAGTATACACAGAAGACTCACTACAATTAAATCAAATAATAATGAACATTTATATAGCGCTTTGCTCCCTTTGCAGGGAGCTCAACGCGCTTTACATGGACATTAAAACACAAATAAGTTAACATTATACACAGAAGACTCACTACAATCAAATCAAATAATAATGAACATTTATATAGCGCTTTGCTCCCTTTGCAGGGAGCTCAAAGCGCTTTACATGGACATTAAAACACAAATAAGTTAACATTATACACAGAAGACTCACTACAATCCAATCAAATATACATAAAATAACATTATATAAACAAAGCCCTGTTCATAACCACAACATTTGAAACAATATTACAATATTATAAGAAAAGAAAAAAATTGCAAGGGAAATCAAAGTTCATGAGCTACGTTATCGCGCAAACACACACACTAACAGAGAAGCACACAGTCATACATCACGCACGCACGCACGCACACGCACACACGCACACACGCACACACACGCACACGCGCACACGCACACACACACACACACACACACACACACACACACACACGCGCACACACACACACACACACACACACGCACACACACGCGCGCGCGCGAAAGGCCTACAGGTATCTAGAAAAGAAAAGAAAAAGAAACACTTGCAGAAATAAACCTGTAAAGTTTCGGATGTAAGAGAAACAAGGAGAACAAAGATGGAATCTAATTATACAGCCCAAAATGCATATCATGCTTGGTTACGTACGCGCGAGCGCGCACGCACGCGCGCACATACACACGCAAACACACATGCATACGCGCGCGCACACACTCACATTGTATATATATATATATGTGTGTGTGAGAGAGAGAGAGAGAAAGAGAGAGACAGAGACAGAGACAGAGACAGAGAGACAGAGACAGAGACTTTTGATCACCCCTGTCCCTTTGGCAATCTCTCCTCCTTCAATGAGAGTGGACACCAATGGTCAACCTATGGCGATATTTTTCACGCCAGAGGGCAGTCAATGCACTAGGGGCTTATCACGCGATTTTCTTACTTGGGCGTAGTGAGAGAGAGAGTGATGGTAGGACCACTCACTGTCTCTCTCTCTTTCTTTATCCCCAACTAATAATATAGAGAGGATTAGCCCCACACGAGCGTCATGCCCTCTGGCGTGAGAAAAATCGCACTAAGTCTCTCATTCTCTCTCCTTACACCGTAGACACATCACACCACAGTCACCCTACTCGCAACTACACCACACGCTTTAATGACCTACATTCACATCCTAATAATGATGATCATAATATTTGTCCAAGCAGAGAAAACATACCCCATTAGGCCGGCCGACTATCGGAAACAAAATAAAAGGGCGAAATATTAAACACCTTCGAGATTTGCATTTTGTACCCAACCACATAAACATGGCCACCTAAATCTGTACGGGGAACAAGTTTTTAGAGTTACACAAAATAAACAGCCAATAATCTTACACCTGGGAAAGCAATTACTCTTCATTTCCAATGTAAATACAACAGCCGGAACCTAGGGCCCTAGGAGTAATTTTGGACATTTTGTGTTTGAATTGGTATACCCCGCTCCACGCGCTAGAGCTAAAAGTGTTCTTACAGCAGCGACACCTATGGGGTAAAGTCACTTGTACGGTGAGTTATCTCCTCATGCCATCAGGTGAAAGTTTCGGGTTTGGCTCAGAATTCAGAAAGAGTGCTATTATATAGTCAAATGACTTCGAAAGATGTTAATTAGCTGTCCGTATTGATATTGCGAACGAGGTTGTTGGTTTTCAGAGGTGGGATCTTGTACCTTTAATTTAGAATCTTGACGTCAGGTAAACGGTGACACTTTTAAGAAATTCCACGCCTGGATAATGATACTAACAACGGAAGGAAAGGAGAGATAGAAACAGAGGCAGACGAGAGAGAGAGAGAGAGAGAGAGAGAGAGAGAGAGAGAGAGAGAGAGAGAGAGAGAGAGAGAGAGAGAGTACTATGAAAGCAACCAATCATACTGTCTTTCCAAACAAAACTTATACTTATCTGTATTGTTAAAAATTCGGGACTTTACTGGTGTTGCACTGCTTCCGGGCATTGCCTCCAGTATCGTTCCCACCAACTTTATATCTACTAATGTCCCATATGTGTCTGCTCCAGACCGGAGGACGTTAGAAAAGATTTTCAGTCATTCGTCTTTCCAAACGTTTTGTATCTCAAATGTTTTAAAGAACCACCAGATCACGTGTCAAAATCACGGGTTTCACGTGTTTTCCCTCTTACAGTTGGTCAGAAACCTTGCTTTGACCAGGTTTGACTTCCATACAAATGCCCCCAAATTCAAACCGAAACATCATTTTAAAGAGCAGCCTCAATTTGAAGTTCGGGACATTTGTATGTGGGTCACAGCTACCCAGAAAAAAACCCTAGGGACTTAATCGTGGTGCGTCAGTGTATCTTTAAGGAATTTTAAACAAGCTGTAACGTGTAAGGGTGGTGGTGGCATTGAAAACAACAAGGGGGTAGAGCCATATAGACTGTACTCCCTGTTACTGACGGAAGTCAAGGGAGATCATTATTGACTCATGGGGGTTTTGTACATAAAGAATTCCTATATCGACATATGGCAATGCCCAGTAGTTTATCATTTTGCAAAGTAATTCCTTAGATGACACTTTTCACCACAACGACTTTGGTTCAACCCTTCCCGTACCCCGTAACTGTGTTTGCGCCCATACTTTTACTTTTTGCTTCATATTTTCAAAACCGTTCATTGAATCTTGCCGACATTTTATGACTTCGTCAACAAAAAATTCGAGCATGTGCACGCCAAACATCAGTGTTCAAAAACAGAGTAAATAAACAACAAATTCGTCGTTTAAATACATGATCGATGATTCTTTTCTTTTTTAAAGCAAACAACGTCTTTGTAATATTCAAATCTGATACTCAGAGGGATCGCGTTCATATGGTTTGCTATTTGGTCAATCGGACACCACGGGCCGCGTTGGGACTGCATAAGAAACCGTTCTGCCAAGTTTCGTTAAGATTGGTTAAGCCATTCAGGCGCTTGAAGGACCTTTTTAGCCCCATGCACACATACAGAGAAAGACACAACCCTCGTTCCCATTCCAATGTACTCCTGTTCTTACAAAACTGAGAGCACAAAAAAAGCTTATCAAATAAAGGGGTGGGGGGTGGCAGATGGAGAAGAAAAGATGAATAAAAGCCGCCTCACACTATCCAACCAGGTCGGATGAAAATGGTTGTGACCTTTCCACATCTTTTCTTTCTTTTGACAGAGTGAGTAGAAATCACAATTGCAATTTTTTTGTCGGATGAAACCCCACCAACCGATCAGAAGGAATGGTCAACATAGCTCGCCAATTTGACCGCCAGGTGGCAACCAACTCAATAGGGGCTTATCTCGTGATATCTTTAGTTGGGGGTAGAGAAAGAGAGAGAGAGGGAGGAACTCTCTCTCTCTCTCTCTCTCTCTCTCTCTCTCTCTCTCTCTCTCTCTCTCTCTCTCTCTCTCTCTCTCTCTCTCTCTCTCTCTCTCTCTTTATTCCCAATTAAGAACATAGAGAGGATTAGCCCCACTCGAGCGTTATGCCACCTGGCGGTCAAAACAGCCAGCTAAGCCGCTCATTGGCGACTGCACCATTTACTTCCAACTTACTCAGGCAATTGTAGGAATACAGCCAATGCTTGCTGACAGAGAAGACGGCACACGGCCACAAAGTAGTTGAATAGAGTTCACAACTGAATTTTCTTCCAACTAAAAATGTCGGTGAAAATAAAGTTTTACGTCTTCTCGACCTAAGTCATATGAGACATTACTTTAGATTTAGTTGGGGTTTAAAATGTCGGAGAGTATGAGGCGGCTTTATATTAAGGGACAGTCGTTGGTGAGGGATGTAATGAGGACGCTTAGAGATTAGCGAAGGGAGGCAACCGCCATGGAAGCAGAAAATGTGTCTTAAGTCCCCTTGGACCTTCTGTTTGAAGTCAGTTCCTCCGCGCAAAGATTCCGTTAGTCGCCAAGGACATAAGGATGTAATTTTTGTGGACTGAAACATCATCTGTTACAGTTTGTGACAAGCAGCTGTGTGTGTGTGTGTGTGTGTGTGTGTGTGTGTGTGTGTGTGTGTGTGTGTGTGTGTGTGTGTGTGTGTGTGTGCGTGCGTGCGTGCGTGCGTGTGTGTGTGTGTGTGTGTGTGTGTGTGTGTGTGTGTGTGTGTGTGTGTGTGTGGTGTGTGGTGTGTGTGCGTGCGTGTGTGTGTGTGTTTGTGTGTGTGTGTGTGTGTGTGTGTGTGTGTGTGTGTGTGTGTGTGTACATATGTGTCTGTGTCTGTCTGTATCTCTGTGTCTGAATCTGTGTCTGTCTGTCTGTTCATATATGTCTCTGTGTGCATGAGTGAATGAATGGACTTCTGCTTGCGTTTGTATAATTTATGTGTGCGCGCACGCGCACGCGCAGCGTGCTCTTTGTGTGCGTGTGCTCCTTTGTCTGCATACGTGAGTGCACTCGCCAGGCCCATAAAGGGCAGGCATCAAACAGAAAATCTGACGCTTGAGGCCAGCCATCAAAGCTGTGTCGTAGGGAGAGTTCTTCCCCCGTTTTAAGGACCTCTCCACTCTGACCTTAATATCCGTCCTGCGCCGGAAATGAACTCGCCCCCACCACGCGATATTTGTCGCCATTAGAAACGCTTCCCTACCCACCCACCCCCCCCCCCCTACCCCTACCCACTTCTCCCCACGCCCAAGATTTATTCCTAATACCCCTACACCTAACTTACTCTTCTCCTCAACCCCCACCCCCACCCCCCCTTCTCCCCACTCAGCTTAATATACACTTACAGGTTGAAAATATGTTTTATATGTAGAGACTCCTCCGAAGTCGGAGTGTGGCTGCCCATGTGGCGGGGGTAATCAAACACGGTCACACACGTAATGTTCTCATCCCTAGCTGGTGCATTTGTGCCAGAGTGTTCAAGTGCTCCGGCTGTTTGGATGATCCCTGGAGTCTTTAAGCCAGGGTAAGACAACAACAAAACAACAACATATGTAGAGAGAGAAAGAAGAGGAGAAATGTTTCATACGCTACAAACTTGCATAAATGAGATTTCTACAAACAAATTTGGCTTATTTCTCGACCCGAACGTCTATGTTTGTCTTAATCCATGACATTGATAAGATTAATCAGTATGATGTTCCCAAAAGACAAGTCTCTGTGACAAATATATACCAACATACAACAAACAAACAAAATGGGTGCATCATAATCATGTTGTTTTAGGGGGCACATTTTTTTAAGTAAGAGAAGGACAAGAGAATAAGTTTAAGTTTCGACGACGAAAATGGTGTTTTACGTCCTCTTGGTCTGAATCAGACACATATGGGACATTTGTAAATACAAATATGGTGGGAACAATACTGGAGGCAATGCCCGGAGGCAGTACGAAAAAAGGAAATAATGGTTAACGCCCTCTTTGGCCTTTCGGCCATGTGGGAGTACGAAACCAGTAGAGTCCCTTTAAATAAAAATAAAATAATACAGATAGGTGTAGCGGTAACCACGCCTCGGGTAAACCTCATCGGCTATGGCACCACTACCATAAGTTTAAGTTTACTTCAATAAGGACATTTTAGTGAAGTGAACCAACGTGCAACTTGACAATGATGCAATGAAAGCAAACATTCTGTTGTTTATGTTGGAAGCGGGAGGATAAGGAAGAAAGAGAAAGGGTGGGGGGGGGGGGGAAGAGGGTAAGTTTTAATCAGCACCACACCACCCCAGCAACAAAACAACCCAACGCTATAACTTGGGTTTAATAAACTTGTGTCTTGTCGTGACTTTTTCTTTGGTCATAGTTCTGAAAACACGTCAAGAAATAATAGCACTCCTATGCAGCTCCTTTTGTCGACACTGAACGTCCAAAGAGCCGGAGAATCAGTGAGGTAGTATGCGTGTGTGCTAAGAAGTATGCCTTTCTTTTTTTACCAGCCGCGTGGCGGGATGGTAATGTTTTCAGAGAATTCTGTTTATTCCTGACTATCTATCCATCTATCTATCTATCTATCTATCTATCTATCTATCTATCTATCCATCTATCCATCTATCTATCCATCTATCCATCTATCCATCTATCTATCTATCTATCCAGCTATCCAGCTATCTATCTATCTATCTATCTATCTATCTATCTGACTGACTGACTGACTATCTATCTGAACACGATAACGTTTGAACGCAGGGACCTAGGAGGTTCACATTTTGCTGGCAGATAGGTACTACGGATATCTAGGCCAAGGTTGACAATGAAGGTCATAGGTCAAAGGTGAAGGTTACTGGAGCCGAAAATGCTGCCGGCCGATCACCTCGGCCTCTGTTCATATTGAGATTGTATGAGACTTGCCATCATGATACCTTAGAAGGCCTTCTAAAAGTCCTGTTACCCGTGTGAAATGAAGGTTCGTTACCAGTTGCGAGGCGAAGCACTGCAGCCAAAAATACTGCCACGCAGCTGGTGATTTAACGTTAATCGGTAATTTGGTCAGGGGAATAAAAATCAGAGACAAACAAATAAAGTCAGAGGAAAAAAAGTCATAGTAGGGGAAAAAAAGTCGGAGGAAAGAAAGTCAGAGGAAAGAAAGTCAGAAGGAAACAAAATCAGAGGACAAAAGTTCATGGGAAATACAGGTCGTGGGAAATAAAGTCACGGGGAAACAGTTCTCACACAAGCACACATATACACACGCGCACGCACGCACGCACGCACACACACACACACACACACACACACACACACACACACACACACACACACACACACACACACACACACACACACACACACACACACACACACACACACACACACGTACACATACATACACGCGCACATATGTACGTGTGTTCATTCCATAATTATTACCACTCAACATGGCAACAGTGTCAAAGTGAGTAAGTGATTAGAGGGGATTACAAGCACAGAACTTCCAGAAGGTGGGAGAAACTGTTTGTTCAAAAGATCCCCCAGTATCCTCACAGTTGGGAGCTATAGACTAAAGTAGAAACAGACTTTCGAAAACAAACAAAAATAGAAAAGCAAAATGATTTGTCTTTAAACTTTTTTTGTTGGGTTTGCAGTGACAGAAGAGTGACAGAGAGAGAGAGAGAGAGAGAGAGAGAGAGAGAGAGAGAGAGAGAGAGAGAGAGAGAGAGAGAGAGAGAGAGAGAGAGAGAGAGAGAGAGAGAGAGAGAGAGAGAGAGAGAGAGAGAGAGAGAGAGAGAGAGAGAGAGAGAGAGAGAAGAGAAGAAAGATTATTCGTTTTCTCGGTTGGTCAAAAAATGGTCTGTAATGAGATAGGGGGTGGGGGAGGGGGGGGAGGGGGTTGTCTCCCAAAGCCTTTAATTATTTATTGCGGTATGAGAAGGGTGCGCTTAAAAGGAAAATTATTTAGAATACCTTAAAGTGGGTCAATATTGCCTGAAATCAAGAACATTGGTTGGATACAAAAAATCAAACAAGGACAAGTAGAGTCTAAAGGCTTTCAATGGGGGAAAAAAAGGCAGAGATAGCGTGAGGTAATAATGGAGGAGAGAGAGATAGAGAGAGAGAGAGAGAGAGAGAGAGAGAGAGAGAGAGAGAGAGAGAGAGAGAGAGAGAGAGAGAGAGAGAGAAGATTGGCGGTCAAAAGGGGTTGAAATAAGAGGAACTGTCTGTTTCTCTCTGTCTATGTGTATCTGTCTCTGTGTCTCTGTCTCTGTCTCTCTCTGTCTGTCTGTCTCTCTCTCTCTCTCTCTCTCTCTCTCTCTCTCTCTCTCTCTCTCTCTCTCTCTCTCTCTCTCTCTCTCTCTCTCTCTCTCTCTCTCTCTCCCCCTCTCTCTCTCTCTCTCTCTATATTTGTGTGTACATGCGTACGCATGCGTGTGTGTTTATTATGCCCCCCCCCCCCCCCCCCTTAACAAAAAACAAAAGAAAAACAAAAGGGGAAAAAAAGAATAATTCTATAGTGGAGTCCATTTAACAGAAGTCTGGTTTCACCTCATGTCCACAGGAGCTTTAACCCTTTCGCTGCCAATGTCGCATTTATGCACCACACATGTTACTAAAAGGCATCAAATCAGGGCC
>CM065684.1:44387425-44397425 GCA_017654935.2 Phymorhynchus buccinoides | reverse complement strand
GAAAACATTATTTTGGAAGATTTGGTTTTTTAAATGAAAGGCCAATAAGTCAGAAATATATTTATGACCGAGAGCAAATGGAACAAGCAGAGTCAAAGAGAGTGGCAGATTAGAGGAAGTTACAAGCACAGAACTTCCAGAAAGTGTGTGTGTGTGGGGGGGGTGTGGGTGTATTTGTGCGAAAGACACCCCCCCACACCCCCACCCTACACCCCCACCCGTGTCCCCGCGGCCAGAATCATTATAATTATCATTATAACTGGCGTTCTGATGTTGATGGCAGACTTCTATCATCGGCCTAGAGACTGGAACGACTAGTTCAGTCTGGCAGCAACAGGCAAAGCTAGCATTAATTATTCGAGTTCTTTTTTGTTGTTAATCAACCAATTAATCAAGCAAGCAATTAGTCAATCAACCACCCCATAACTAACTAACCAACTAACTAGCTAGCTAGCTAGCTAACTAACTAACCAAAATAACAACAAATAAATAGATAAATAAATCTAAATAAATAAATGTAAGGAGAGTGAAGTGAGAGGCTGGAATACTGTGTTGTTATTGTTGTTGTTCTGTAAGGAGAGTAAAGGGAGAGGTTGGAATACTGTGTTGTTATTGTTGTTGTTGTGTAAGGAGAGTAAAGTGAGAGGCTAGAATACTGTGTTGTTATTGTTGTTGTTGTTGTGTAAGGAGAGTAAAGGGAGAGGCTAGAATACTGTGTTGTTATTGTTGTTGTTGTGTAAGGAGAGTAAAGGGAGAGGCTAGAATACTGTGTTGTTATTGTTGTTGTTGTGTAAGGAGAGTAAAGTGAGAGGTTGGAATACTGTGTTGTTATTGTTGTTGTTGTGTAAGGAGAGTAAAGTGAGAGGTTGGAATACTGTGTTGTTATTGTTGTTGTTGTGTAAGGAGAGTAAAGGGAGAGGTTGGAATACTGTGTTGTTATTGTTGTTGTTGTGTAAGGAGAGTAAAGGGAGAGGTTGGAATACTGTGTTGTTATTGTTGTTGTTGTGTAAGGAGAGTAAAGTGAGAGGTTGGAATACTGTGTTGTTATTGTTGTTGTTGTGTAAGGAGAGTAAAGTGAGAGGTTGGAATACTGTGTTGTTATTGTTGTTGTTGTGTAAGGAGAGTAAAGTGAGAGGTTGGAATACTGTGTTGTTATTGTTGTTGTTGTGTAAGGAGAGTAAAGTGAGAGGTTGGAATACTGTGTTGTTATTGTTGTTGTGTAAGGAGAGTAAAGGGAGAGGTTGGAATACTGTGTTGTTATTGTTGTTGTTGTGTGTAAGGAGAGTAAAGTGAGAGGTTGGAATACTGTGTTGTTATTGTTGTTGTTGTGTAAGGAGAGTAAAGTGAGAGGCTGGAATACTGTGTTGTTTTTGTTGTTGTTGTGTAAGGAGAGTAAAGGGAGAGGTTGGAATACTGTGTTGTTATTGTTGTTGTTGTGTAAGGAGAGTAAAGTGAGAGGTTGGAATACTGTGTTGTTATTGTTGTTGTTGTGTAAGGAGAGTAAAGTGAGAGGTTGGAATACTGTGTTGTTATTGTTGTTGTTGTGTAAGGAGAGTAAAGTGAGAGGTTGGAATACTGTGTTATTATTGTTGTTGTGTAAGGAGAGTAAAGTGAGAGGTTGGAATACTGTGTTGTTATTGTTGTTGTTGTGTAAGGAGAGTAAAGTGAGAGGTTGGAATACTGTGTTGTTATTGTTGTTGTTGTGTAAGGAGAGTAAAGTGAGAGGTTGGAATACTGTGTTGTTATTATTGTTGTTGTGTAAGGAGAGTAAAGAGAGAGGCTAGAATACTGTGTTGTTATTGTTGTTGTTGTGTAAGGAGAGTAAAGTGAGAGGTTGGAATACTGTGTTGTTATTGTTGTTGTTGTGTAAGGAGAGTAAAGGGAGAGGCTGGAATACTGTGTTGTTATTGATGTTGTTGTGTAAGGAGAGTAAAGTGAGAGGTTGGAATACTGTGTTGTTATTGTTGTTGTTGTGTAAGGAGAGTAAAGTGAGAGGTTGGAATACTGTGTTGTTATTGTTGTTGTTGTGTAAGGAGAGTAAAGTGAGAGGTTGGAATACTGTGTTGTTTTATTGTTGTTGTTGTGTAAGGAGAGTAAAGGAGAGGTTGGAATACTGTGTTGTGTTGTTTTTGTTGTTGTGTAAGGAGAGTAAAGTGAGAGGTTGGAATACTGTGTTGTTGTTGTTGTTGTTGTGTAAGGAGAGTAAAGGGAGAGGTTGGAATACTGTGTTGTCGTTGTTGTTGTTGTGTAAGGAGAGTAAAGGGAGAGGTTGGAATACTGTGTTGTCGTTGTTGTTGTTGTGTAAGGAGAGTAAAGGGAGAGGCTAGAATACTGTGTTGTTATTGTTGTGTAAGGAGAGTAAAGGGAGAGGTTGGAATGCTGTGTTATTATTGTTGTTGTTGTTGTGTAAGGAGAGTAAAGAGAGAGGCTAGAATACTGTGTTGTTATTGTTGTTGTTGTGTAAGCAGAGTAAAGCGAGAGGTTGGGAAATAAATAAATAAATAAATAAACGAGCCGTTGGATCAATTGCACCCAATTTCTTTTCTTTGTTTTTAATTCATCAAAATCATTTTATGTTTGAAAGCAAAAACATGAGTATTTACAGACAAACAGACAGACACACCAACAACGATAAACTTGAATAATAATGAAGGCATGACCCTCCGTGCAGACCGGAGCTTAGGCCTACAGACAAAAGACAAACGGCCTACTCAATACTATTTCTGAAATCTCAAGCATGTTCAGATAACAAAAAGAAAACAAATCGATGAAACCAAACATACACACGCCGCACACGTATTCGCGCGCAAGCGCGCACATGCACACACACACACACACAACACACGCGCGCGCGCACACGCACGCACGCACGCGCGCGCGCACGCACGCGCACGCACACGCGCACGCACGCACGCACACGCACACACACACACACACACACACACACACACACACACACACACACACACACACACACACACATACACTACAAGAATATAAAATCTCAATACTAAAGAAGACGAAGGCGAAGAAGAAAAATAGGAGGAAGAGGAGGAGATGGAGATGAAGAAGAAGAAGAAGAAGAAGAAGAAGAAGAAGAAGAAGAAGAAGAAGAAGAAGAAGAAGAAGAAGAAGAAGAAGAAGAAGAAGAAGAAGCAGAAGAAGAAGAAGAAAGAAGAAGAAAAAGAATGAAGAAGAAGACACAGAAGTAGTTATCCTGAACATAAAAGACAAAGAGAGAGAGAGAGAGAGAGAGAGAGAGAGAGAGAGAGAGAGAGAGAGAGAGAGAGAGAGAGAGAGAGAGAGAGAGAGAGAGAGAGAGAGAGAGAGAGAGAGACAACAGAAACAACCATCTTCCACTGTCTCATGAGGGTTTCAGTCCTGTTGAAGTGTTTGCTGTCTGAGGGGGGAAAACAAAAAGGAAAATCCATGAGCTCGGTGCCACTGTTAGAAAGATAATGGTACTGATCCTTCGTGCCACCCCCCACCCCCACCCCCACCCGCTTAAACCTCTTTACCATTGCCATAACCATGAGCTGGCCAGAGTGGAGAAATTTCAATAATTATTTCGGTTCTTGCGTGTTTGTTTGTTTGTTTGTTTGTTTGTTTGTTTTTGTTTTTGTTTGATATGCTCGAATTTTTGTTATGAAAAATTATGTGGAGAGGGGGTGGGGGGGATACATAGGTTCGAATCCCCCGAAGTCGGAATGTGGCTGCTCATGTGGCGGGGTAATAAAAAAAAAAACACCCACCGGTCACACACGTAATGTTCTCATGGATGGTGATGAGATTAGCGTTCAATCAGTCGGAGACCCTTATGGACGGTAATTGTTCTCATCCATAGCTGATGCACTTGTACGATAGTGTTCAAGCGCTTCCGCTGTTGGGGGGGGGGGGGGGGGGGGGCTGGAGTCTTTTAGCCAGGGGGGGGGTACGAAAACAAAACAAACAAGTGCAACGCCGAGCGGCTGCAAAGTCCCCTCGCAGCATCGCCGAGCTACTCCGAAATCGGAATGTGTCAGCTGTACACACAGCGGGGAGACCATTGAGAACTGAAAACAGGACGCACGGAAAGAAGTGGGACATATCGGGCCTGTGACACAAAGGGCCTAGGGCACAGCGGGCTTATCCCATGAACAGGCGAAGCGGCAGATATCAAAAGAAAACGTACTTACATGAAAACGCATCAAAAGAGCACGTAACTGAATAGTTTTTTATATATAGCCTTGGGGTTCGGACCCGTGATTTGAGCGCGCGAGATCATGCGCACACGAGCACACAGAAAAATTCATGACAACTGTGTTATAGACCATTCATTAAGAAATGTTGTGAAAAAAAAACTGCATTGAAATACATGCAAAACTTCGCGAGATATTAGCGATTATGTGTTTCGGGGTTTGAACCCCGTAACTGGCGCGACCTTGACCTTAATGTAAAACTAAATACATCAGTGGATAGCTTGCATCTTGGCAAACTAGTATGCCAAATTTGATGATGATAGACTGAATAGGTTTTGAGAAAAACGGACGAATAGCCGGACGGACGGACGGACGGAGGTACGCCGGACGGATCAGACAGAAACAATAGCTCCCCGAAACCCATAGGAACACGTTGAAATTGAATTTGCCAGACGGTTTCATGCACTGCATCAAGGATTTATTGTTCCCCTTGTATTGCGTTCAACATGCATGTGTAAGTTTAGCATTTGAAAGATATCTTAGGATCGATGGGGGGGGGGGGGTAATACAATTTTTCTCTTCTTTTAAAAAAAAAAGTACTCTGTTTAATGTAGGTTTTAAAGTAATGGTCAAGATACATCCTAACATTTTTCACTCTTTCTCTGTTGCAACACAGTGATACGCGCGTACTCTTTTGACTGGCATATCACTGTTGCCATGGGGAAGAGTGAAAAATGTTGACGTGTATTGACACCTTAAAGACCCCCCACGTCACGTGTCACATTCCCTCTTATGCTAGGAAGATTTCCTATGATTTCTTACCAACAATAAGAGGGAAAACACGTGAAAACCGTGATTTTGACACGTGACGTGGTGGATCTTTAAGTCATAAACTTCCTTGTCACTTGTCCTGTGTTACAGTACTCCGCTCGTTATCTCCAGTGTTGGACATTAACAGTAGTGTCGGTGTGGGTCTAAATTAACGTAATGCGGGTGACAGAAATGGGGAGGATAGAGCGATGGTGAAAAAAAAGGAAGGGGGGGGGAGCGGGGATATGGGGTTAGGGGCTTTGGGAGGGGTGGGGGGGTGGGGGTGTTGTGGCGCTTGTTAGGAGGAGCTCGTAGTGTCAGAACCGATGAACGTGACTCTTCCAGTGTGTGTCGGGACCTCACAATAAAGTGGCACACACACAAACGCGCGCTCACGCGCACGCACACGCACACGCACACGCGCACACTGCGCACAGACACAGGGCGGGGGGGGGGGGGGGGGGGGGGGGGGCAGGGGCGGGGGGGGTGGGGAAACGAAAACGAAAACGAAATGTTATTTAACCAGGGAACGTGAGATAAGCAAGTTACATGCTTTTTTTTCCCATCCAGCCCTCCAATAAACACACCACTTTCCACCCTTACAGAACGCATAAAATACATAGCCCAAAATTTTAAGCGATTCTGTTCAGTAGTTCACGAGATACAGCTGAACTTTTATACAAACTTCCTTGCACCATGTCCTCTCCCCCCCCCCCCCCCCCCCCCCCCCCCCCCCCCCCCCAATAAACACACCACTTTCCACACCACTTTCCACCTTTACAGAACGCATAAAATACATAGCCCAAAATTTGAAGCGATTCTGTTCAGTAGTTCGCGAGATACAGCTGAACTTTTATACAAACTTTCTTGCACCATGGTACACCACCACACAAAATTTGAAGCGATTCTGTTCACTAGTTCACGAAATAAAGCTGGGGGGAAATGACATAGCCCAAAGAAGGAAATTTCGGTTTTCAAGGTCAAACTTCAAGGTCAAGGTCAGCACGGTGTTGATTAACGAAAGGGAGCTTCCTTTTCAAGCTGTCTACCCCTCTGCCAATTTTAATCAAAATCGAAACAGTGTTTAAGATAATCGATACACAGACACACACACAACCCAATCGCAATACCTCGGCCTCTGGCCGGGTAATGATGACAATTGCTCGCACATTTGCAATAACAACACAGCAACTCCGTTCCGTTTCACTGATGTTCTCTTTATTAATTGTGAGTGCCTTCTGCGTCAATCTGTGTCTCCACCCATACTCCAAAGAAAAAAAAAGAAAAAACAAATTGTTGGTAAGCTTATTATTTTGTCAATAAAGAGACAAATATACAAAGTTGTCATATGGTCAAAGTCGAGGTACTTAGAATGAGAGAGAGAGAGAGAGGGGGGTGGGGTGAGTGGGGGGTGAATAAGGAGTGAAAAGAGAGACAGGCAGACGACATAGACAGACACAACACGGAGGGAGAAAGAGAGAAGAGAGACGGAGACGAAGGGAGATAGTCAGAAAGACAGAAAGACACGTGCAAAGAATCTGTCTCCCGGGGAAAGAGAGACGGATACAGACAGATAGAGATATATAAAGCACAGAGGGAGACAGACACACGAGAAAGACAGAGACAAAACCAGAAAGACAGACAGACAGACAGATACAAAGAACCAGTCAGAATGTTCAATGCGCAATGCAATAAGAAGATAAATCATGTTGAATGCAAAGAGAACGCCAAACAATTGAATCACAATACGGATTCATGGGAGAACAAAATGTTGTCACACACACGTGGAATCAATAGATATTGTTCATGTTTTCTTTCACGTATAATCTTGGAATGCAAAATCGAAACAAGAATAAAACTTAATTCGACTGAAAACAGCGAAACGACTTGACAATATTGCTAGCAATATGTACAATAAGCAATAATATAGATTCCATTTTGTTTGGGTTTTAGTGTTGGGGTGGTCATACACGTAAAAGTAAAACAGTCGAATTTGGTATTATCGGGGGAAGAAATAATCTCTATGTAGAACAAAAAAATGTTGGAATAGTTGAATTAAGAAAAAACAGTCAGTTGTCACAGGAATGGATTTGAAGAGGTACAAAATGCACACACACCTACAGACACACACACACACACACACACACACACACACACACACACACACACACACACACACACACACACACACACATACACACACACACACACACACACACACACACACACACACACACACACACACTGCACACACACACACACACACACACACACACACACACACACACACACACACACACACACACACACACACACACACACACACACACACACACACACACACACACACACACACACACACACACAGACACACACACACACACACACACACACACACACACACACACACACACACATATATATACCTACAGCCACACACACACACACACACACACACACACACACACACACACACACACACACACACTTCACATTTCATAGTCATTTAAAAAAATACACATAAATCTACCAAAGATCAAGTTTGTGACTGCCAGGAATCCATACCTAGCGAAACATCTTCATCATAATTATACGACATGCAAAAGAAATGAGAAATACGCACACACAAAAAGACCAGAAAGTCTGATCGTTCCATCATACACAATTTCCAGCAATTCACACGATTATCCACGTGATTAAACGTCATTTCAAAGTTCAGGGTTAATTCTATGTAAATGTGCTCAGAAGACAAAGCAGACCATGCACAATTAACAACCGTATGCAAATTGAGGTCCAGAATTTGCATGCACATATTTCATTTTTTCTTTTTAATACGTAGCTCGAACCGAGCCAATTTAGAACCTAAAAAACCCAAAAACGAAGTTAACAATCATAGATCAGTAAACACACTCTGTGATCAAACATAATAATAATAATAATAATAATAATAATAATAATAATAATAATAATGAATTAGAATAGAGACTTCAGATTGTCTTTGCATTGTCAAGGACAAAAACATACATCAAGATTGAGTTTTAATTGCACCTCTCTCTCTCTCTCTCTCTCTCTCTCTCTCTCTCTCTCCTCCTCTCTCTCTCTCTCTCTCTCTCTCTCTCTCACGCACACGCACACACACACACAACACACACACACACACACACACACACATACACACACAATTTATATACACAATTTACCCATTTATTAGCAATTCCACCCGTTCATAGTTACATATGGGGTGAATTTGTGAGTCCGATCATAGCCAGATACATAACACAGAGAGGGAGAGAGAGAGAGAGAGAGAGAGAGAGAGAGAGAGAGAGAGAGAGAGAGAGAGAGAGAGAGAGAGAGAGAGAGAGAGAGAGAGAGAGAGAGAGAGAGAGAGAGAGAGAGAGAGAGAGAGAGGATGCGTGCGCGCTCACTGCCAAGCGCATACACAGTGATTCACATAGATACATACATTTACACACAGAAAAATAATTACAAAAGAAAAACAACAACCGAAGAGTGTTTATTTGTAGGCCTAAAATAAAAGAAATATATACTAATATTAATTTGCTGCGTCATTAATCAGCTGACAACAAATCAGCTTTTTTTATTTAAATGACCAATGAAATTCCGCTACTGATCGTACAGTTCTAACTCTCACTGTACGTTTGACCCCCAAAACAAATAATGTCAATCAATGATAAAACAGCTTTGTGCGATTAATTCAAAACCCGACAATTTCCCACACAATTTCCATCCCCTTTAAAGACCCCGTACGTCACGTGCCACATTCCCTCTTATGCAAGGAAGATTTCTTAAGATTCCTTACTAGCCATAAGAGGGAAAACACCTGAAAACCGTGATTTTGACACGTGACGTGGTGGGTCTTTAAAATAAAAGAGGAAATAATCTGTTGACAGAGTGGGGAAGAAGAAAAAAAGGCCTTGACTCATTCTATTCTTTCTTTTACGAGAATAAAATTAGTTTTAACATATCGCCAAAGGCCTAACTGACACTGGGTTTTGTTTGTTTGTTTTTGTTTTCTTTCTTCTTTTAACATTCTTTTGTTCCATTGAAAGGCGTTGATGAGCCTCGCAGTAGTTACACTTTCCTCATCCCGCTAACCCTTTCATTTCACACCCTTTTCGCTTCGTTTCTCTTTCAATGTTTTTGCGTTCCCTTTTTTTTTCTTTTTTTCCAATTCACCACTTTAAGGCAGTTAGTTGTTGTTGTTAACTCGAATTATTATTATTATTATTATTATTATTAGAAATAAATGAAAAGCTTAAAGATACACTGACCCACCACGATTAAGTCCCTTGGGGGTTTTTTTTTGGGGGTAGCTGTGACCTACATGCAAATGCCCCCAACTTGAAATTGAGGCTGCTCTTTAACATGATGTTTCGGTTTCAGTTTGGGGGCATTTGTATGGGAGTCAAAACCTGGTCAAAACAAGAGTTATTACCAGCTATAAGAGGGAAAACACGTGAAACCCGTGCTTTTGACACGCGATCTGGTGGGTCTTTAATAAAGCTTGCACGAATCGAGTTGTGTAGGTTTTGAGAGAGACAGAGAGTGAGCTATTCGGTTTGGGTGGAGAAAGGGAAGAGGGAGTGGGGGGAGAGGTGCGGGGTACGGACATGTGGAATGAGAAAGAGAGAAAGGAAAGCGAAGGAAAGGAAGTTTCATTTATACGAGTGGGTAATGCGATAAGCACCAACAAAAAGAGAGAGAGAGAGAGAGCAATGAAACGATAAAAACACAGAGAAACAAGGAAACAGAAAAACGTTTCGTTTGGGGGGAAGAGAGAGAGAGAGAGAGAGAGAGAGAGAGAGAGAGAGAGAGAGAGAGAGAGAGAGAGAGAGAGAGAGAGAGAGAGAGAGAGAGAGAGAGAGAGAGCTGAGAGAGAGAGAGAGAAACATTTGAAACAATTTTGTTTATTGAGGGAAAAGAATAAGCACACAATGGGCTTGTTTACATCTTGCTCTCGAAACAAAAGAAGAAAAACAGAATTAAAACTT
>CM065684.1:44374925-44382425 GCA_017654935.2 Phymorhynchus buccinoides | reverse complement strand
GTTAAACTGAACTTCCATCCTAACAAAAAGATGAACACAAACTACAGCCCCCCCCCCCACCCCCACCCCCACCCCCACACACACCCCCTGCTCCGAAAAAATCATATACAATTTTCAAAAAGATAGGTTGTCTTTTGTAGCGAGGGTCTTGTTCATGGGATCTCACGGTGTTCTTTGAATTCACATCATTTCCAGAGATTTCAGAAGACAAAATTAATACTTACGATCCACACTCAATAAACTACATTTATACACGTGACACGTGACCTCATGAGCACTTCGTGCACGGTTTCTTAACGCAATTTCTCCACGTTTCCTAGCAGAAAAAACACACATACGCACACAGACATAAATTTAGAAATAACTAAAGAACTATCAAGGGGGACAACAATGAGGTTTGAAAACGAACCAATAAGAACGGATTAATGTGGAGAAGGTTTCATTCTTGAGGTTTGCATTGCAGCCTATTCACACATCGCACAAATATTTTGTTTTTACACCACAAGCGAAGCGAAATCCTGCGGGTCCAAATTGTAGGCCCATTGTCGGCCACGACAAAAAAGTGTTCCTTTTCCTTCCACCACGTCTCTATACTCCCCCCACCCCCCACCCACCCATTTCTGTTGCTTCGAAATATGAAAAACAAAATCTGACTCGCTCGTTATGTCATTAAAAAAAAAAAAAATAGTTTCTACCATTGTCAGTGAGGGGTGGGGTTGTTGTTTTTTATGAGACGAGGTGAGATGAGACAAGACCGCAATATCGTTCACACAGAAGAATGAAGAGTCTCTACAAAAACAATGCAGGTTTTACCCAACCTGCATTGTCAAAACGTCAGGAGCAGGGGAAACTGTGGCTGGGTCGGCGCGTAAGAAGACTCGCCCTGTCTACGGAGAGTGAGACTGGTTGATCGGAGTGGAGTGATGGAGAAGGAACGAAACATAGCATAATATTATTGGGTAAGACGGGGTAAAAAGCCCGTGGGCGGGTAAGAAGCCCATGCCAATTATCTCATGAAATGAAGCAAATTTCAGTCACATTTTGAGACGAGTGTTAATGTTTAGCATTCGTCTCAATGGCAAATTTGACTGAAATTTGCTTCACTTCATGAGATAATTGGCATGGGCTTCTTACCCGCCCATGGGCTTTTTACCCCGTCTTCACCTAACCCCTTTCAATAACTGTGAGATCTATTGATTCTTCTTAATTGAACCTGACATGCCAAAAAAACAAGTTACTAAACGTTTTAGGATGCCTCTCTGTATATAAGGAACACATAAAGATAGAATCGACATTCTTGTTTCCATCCTCACCCTAACCATCGGCACTCCCCACGAACTGCTCCTTTCAGTGTTCCTTCCTTATCGTTCAATACTCTTTTGGACATTTAGTTGTGTTTTTTTAAAAACCGTCACACACAAAAGTGACACGAACAAACAAGACAGCCGTGGGGTGAACCTTGTTGTAGCCTTTGTTTTTTCAACTCCACTTAGTTCACGAAATCCACGAAACTCGCACTATAAACGAAAAAGCCTGATGTAAACCTTTGCCTTCGTTTACTTAGAACTCTGGACACACCACAGTCCTCTCTGGACACTTAGTTTGAAAAAAAATCACACAAAAAGTGACACGAACAAGCAAAACAGCTGCGGCGGGCTGGACATTGTAGTCTTTGTTTTGTGCAACTACAACTTAGTCCAAGAAATCTACAAAACTCGCACAAACTAAGAAGACGTTTTCCTCTTAGAAAATCATGTCGTTCTTCTTTCCCTAGATACCAGAGTCCTCCTCTACCCGCGGCCAGAAGGTCATACCCCGACGGACGAAAAAACACATTTTCCTTCATTTACTAGAACTACAAGTCATGTCGCTTCGTCTTCCTCTGGACAGCACCAGAGTCCTCTTGTACCCCGCGGGTCAGAAGGTCATACCCCGACGGAGGCTGCAGGAGTTGGACAAGTCTGCCGATGATGATGATGATGAAAGTCCTGCTGGTGATGAAGAGGCACCCCTCCTCCGCCTCCCCCACACTCTATCCCTCCACTTCCACTTCCCAGGCTGCTACGTCCCGCTGAGGCGGTGGTGGGACCTCCGGAACCTCTGTAGCTGTAGGGGTAGCTATGGGGGTTAGTGGAGGAATGGTAGGAGGAGTCCCTGTAGGTATCGGCTAGTCACAAGCCCGCCGTGGCCTGGTGGTAGTTCTTGTAGTAGCTGTCCATGCCCATCATGCCCCCGGGCGGGGACGCGTCCTTGGGCAGGGAGAGGGGCGACATGCCCGGGTAGCCGTAGCTCTGCAGCGACTCGTACATCTTCATGTCCAGCTTGGACGACTCGGACATGAGGCTGGTGATGGAGAACGGGTGGTTGAACGAGTGGTTGGGGTTCAGGTGACCTCCGCCGCCACCCAGCATGGACGGGTGCTGGTGAGGGTTGAGGGAGTGGGGGTGGGAGTGAGGGTGGTGGTGGTGGGTGGTGGTGTGGTGCTGGGGGTGGTGTGGCTGCTGTTGGTTGTGGTGATGCTGATGCTGTTGTTGTTGCTGTTGTTGGTGGGGGTGGGGCTGGTGGTGGGGCAGGTGGGAGAGGTGGTGGGTGTAGGAGCCCATGGTCTGGGACACGTGCACGTCGTGAGGGGCCAGGGCCCGCACGCTGTTGTTGAGATCGGGGCCGCAGGAGGAGGACAGGGAGGGCGGCACACACACCCCACTATGCTGCTGCTGCTGCTGCTGCTGCTGCTGGATCTCGGGGGTGGTGGAACCCAGCTCTGACTTGGGCTGAATGCCGTGAGGGGTGGGAGGCGGGGGCTGCTTGACGCTCACCTCCCCACCACCCCCACCGCTGTGAGGCGGAGTGTTGGGCGCGGAGCAGGCTCTCCGGTCATCATCCAGGTCCCCCGAGGCTAGGTCGTCCACATCGCCGTTCAAGGAAGTCCCGCCGGTGCTGTGATCCCTCCCCCCGCCAGGGGTGGTGCTCCGCGCCGCCTGCCGCAGAACCTCCTTCTTGGGACACTTGAAGCGCTTCTGGCGCCGGAGGTAGCAGCCGTTCTCGAACATGTTTCCCGAGTCCGGGTGCAGCGCCCAGTAGCTGCCTTTGCCGGGCCGGTCGGGCGTGCGCGGGACCTTGACGAAGCAGTCGTTGAAGGAGAGCGAGTGGCGGATGGAGTTCTGCCAGCGCTGCTGGTTCTGGCGGTAGAAGGGGAAGAGGTCCATGATGAACTGGTAGATCTCGCTCAGCGTGCACATCTTGTTCGGGGACTGCTGGATGGCCATGGTGATGAGCGAGATGTACGAGTAAGGGGGCTTGGCGTGGGTGTAGGAGCGGCGGTAGGTCTTGTCGTGCCGCACCCGGTTCATGGACATCACGTCCATGGGGCTCCGGCTGATGCCGTTCATGCCCGCCGCGATGCCCCCCATGGCCCCGCCCATGGACACCCCGGCCATGCCGTTCATGCCGCCCATGGAGTTGAGCGAGGCGGCGGAGCCCATCCCCCCCATGCCGCCCATGCCCATGCCCATCCCCATGCCCATGCTCATCCCCGGGGGGGTCATGGACCCGTGCATGGACATGCCCATCCCGGCCATGCCCTGCGCCGCGGCCGCCCCGTAGCTCATGGTCCCCATGGACCCCATCGTCCCCATGGAGCCCATGGTCCCCATGGAGGTCATAGGGTAGGAGGAGGCCTGGGGGTCGTAGTGGTGAGCCGCCTTGCCCAGCATGGAGGTGTCGGAGGACGCCGGTGGAGGCGTGGCCAAGTGGTACAGACTGTGGTGGTGGTGAGGGTGGTGACCCCCTGCCGCGCTGACTGACCCCGCGCCCCGGAGCGCGTGTGACCCGTCCAGGGTGGAGGAGGGGGTAGCGGGGGTGGCGGGGGCAGTGGTGGTGGGGGTGGGTGCGGCGAGAGATCCTCCTCCTCCGCCTCCTCCTCCTCCGCTTCCTCGCTCTCCTCCGCCGTGGAGATAGTCCTGTGGGTCTGTTGTGAGAGACAATGAACAATGAGCAATTAAATTTCATAGAGGAAACTTATTCATGTTAATTTCAAGGGAATCGGGATGATTAGAGAGAGAACAACGAGCAATGAACAATGAACAATCAAATTTCATAGAGGAAACTTATACATGCTAATTTCAAGGGAATTGGGATGCTTAGAGAAAGAACAACGAGCAATGAACAATTAAATGCCATAGAAGAAACTTTAAAATATAAGTTTATTTGAAGGTATTTTTATGTTCAGGTAGAGTTACCTGTGCTGTGAGTGAGAGAGAGAACAACGAACAATGAACAATGAACAATTAAATTTCATAGAAAAAAATTATAGATGTTAATTTCAAGGTAATTGGGATGTTTAGAGAGAGAACAAGGGATAAAGAACAATTACATTTCACAGAAAACAATTTAAATATAAGTAAAGGGACTTTTTATGTTCAGGTAGAGTTACCTGTGGGTCTGTTGTGTGTGTTTGTGAGAGAGAGAGAGAGAGAGAGAGAGAGAGAGAGAGAGAGAGAGAGAGAGAGAGAGAGAGAGAGAGAGAGAGAGAGAGAGAGAGAGAGAGAGAGAGAGAGAGAGAGAGAGAGAGAGAGAGAGAGAGAGAGAGAGAGAGAGGAGGAGAGAGAGAGAGAGAGAGAGAGAGAGAGCACAGTTACGAATATCGAAGGATGTCTACCCCTCAGCCAAATTTGATCAAAATCCGTCTAGTAATTTTTGCTAAAAACAATCGACGCAGTTTACACACACACAAACACACACACACACACAAACACACACACACACACACACACACACACACACACACACACACACACACACACACACACACACACACACACACACACACACACACACACACACACACACACACACACACACACACACACGTTTCGGCACCAGAAAAAATAGGGTTACCTAAAATCATCATGGGTCAACAATACAGTCTAAGAGAGAGACACTTGACACTTGAAAACTTTATTACGCAAGGATTGAGATTTAGGCCAAGAGAGAGAGAGAGAGAGAGAGAGAGAGAGAGAGAGAGAGAGAGAGAGAGAGAGAGAAAACGAAAACGAAAACGAAATTTTATTTAACCAGGGAACATGAGATAAGCAAGTTACATGCTTTTTTCCACCCAGCCCTGGGGAAAAATAAATAAATCAAACAAAAAAGCTAAATAATATAATTATGTACATGCAGAAATGAGAATAAAAGGGAGGGAGGATGGGGGGAAGAGGCACAGAGGGGGATAAGGATGGGGAAATTTTGGAATTTAAAGTACAGGGAAAAAAAAGAAAAAAAAAGTCACATCATGCAAACATAAAAACAGCAAAGGATAACACTCCTCATCATTATCAGTAATAGTAAGATAGTAATAAACAAATCAAGTTATATCATACAAAAGTATCAAACACATATATGTTATCACATATTATAACAAAATCAGCAATCATAAATATCATCATTCACATGTTTTCTTTTAATCTCTGAAATAGAGAGAGAGAGAGAGAGAGAGAGAGAGAGAGAGAGAGAGAGAGAGAGAGAGAGAGAGAGAGAGAGAGAGAGAGAGAGAGAGAGAGAGAGGAGAGAGAGAGAGAGAGAGAGAGAGAGAGAGAGAGAGAGAGAGAGAGAGAGAGAGAGAGAGAGATTGTAGAGAGAGAGAGAGAGAGAGAGAGAAGAGAGAGAGAGAGAGAGAGAGAGCGAAGGAGATATTCTTATTATAACAGATTATTTTTCAGCTGTTCAAACGGTATCGTGTTCACATAGATAGATAGACAGTCAGACAGATAAATAGTCAGGAACTAAGAGAAAGTCCTGAAAACATTATTGCCTCGCGGCTAGCTGGTTAAAAACCAAAAGACAACAAATACATGTTAAAGTGAAAGAGTCCTTACCAAACGAAGGAAAAAATTGAAAACTGCGATAAACATAATAATACAGATCATGATTATCTTACGGTTATCGTGAAACGAGCACAGAAAAGGGTACCATGCCAATTAACACTTTCACCGCCAAAGTCGCATTTTAGAACCACAGTGATTTAACACCTATGTCACTAAAGCTGGAGACAGACTATGCGACTACCTCATATGACTCGATCAGGTCGTGACGTAGACCAAATTTTGTTTCCCGCACAGAAAGAGGTCACAAGCCATGCTGAGGTGACTGGGCCCGACTGAGTCAGACTGATCGAGCCGCATGGCATGCAAATGAGGTGAAACGTCACGACCTGATCGAGTCACATGAGGCAGTCACAGTCTGTCGCTGGCTTAAAAGGCATCAAATCGGGGTATGTTATCCAAAGACCCTATTGTCATGGTTTTGGGAAGTAAGGACAGACCTTATTATATTTATATATGTCACAGACGAATCCCCGTTACTGCAGAATCTGATGGATTTTGTTCTCTACCAAGGTCAATTTAATGGAAAAATTTCGCTGAAATATGGCTGGCGGTGAAATGGTTAATTAAATTTAGACGTAGACTGTTTTGCGAGTTCCATTCCATTCCATTCAATCAATTCATTTGGTAGTCCACCGATGACAAGGAAACGTTTTGCTTGTTCGTTTTTTTGTTTGTAGGTTTTTCAGCAATAAAAGACACATGAAAGACATCTACCCAAACTTGAGCCTGCACAATAACGATAGGCTACACTGTGTATTAACGTATGCATACTTAACGTATGCGTAATTAGTATGTACATATTCACATGCATAGGCCTACAAATGCGCACGTAGACACACGCGAACACATACCTGCATATACACGTTTACAAATAAACACACACACACAAACACACACGCGCGCGCGCACACACGCACGCACGCACTCACACGCACGCACACGCACACGCGCACGCACGCACACACACACACACACACACACACACACACACACACACACACTCACACACAGAACTCAAGCCATTTCACTAAAATTGGAAACAATACAAAGTTGTTTTTGTTTTTAATCCCAGCAGGAAGTTACCATAATAAAGAATTCGATTTTGATTTTAAACAAGAATTTATACCAAACATTTTGCAAACACTTGAGTTTGAGTGCAACAAGCAAACTGCTTAATGCCTATAGGTACTCAGCTTAGAACAAACACAAAGTGACATCACACTGGTTACCGGACAAAGCATACAATAAACGCGAACCACATAAACACACAATCAATAAGAACAGATTTTCGACCTTCAAAATCAATCACCGTTTCATCCTCCGAAGTCGGGGTGTGGCTGCCCACGTGGCGGGGTAATCAAAAACGGTCACACACGTAATGTTCTCATCCCCCTAGCTGGTGCATTTGTAACATAGTGTTCAAGTGCTTCGGCTGTTGGGATGATCCCTGGAGTCTTTTAGCCATGGTATAGCAACAAGTGTGGAGTGGCACAGAGGTATCGCGTTCGCCTCGTGTCAAGTAAACCCCGAGTTCGAACCTGGGTACAGGGGGGTTTTCCTCTCACTTTGCACTAGGCCTTACGGTCGGAACGTGGAGTCTTTCGGATGAGACGATAAA
>CM065684.1:44354925-44359925 GCA_017654935.2 Phymorhynchus buccinoides | reverse complement strand
GTGTATGTTCGTCACACACAAAAAACCCGAGTAAATAAGTTGTGAAAAACACTAATCTTACTGTTGGAAATAATTATTCTGTTACTTACTTTGGGTTCTTTCATTCGAGACATTTCTCATCGTTAGTCATAGTCTTCTTTCGGCTACACTGGTAAGCATTCGGCCATACTGCGTCTGAAATAAAAAATACATAAATAAATAAGTTACCCTAGAAGCTATAAACAAGGGTGTCTCCGAGCAGCAGACGTGTCCTTTGCCCCGTTCCCATGTACATAACCTTGAGCTTGTCCACCAACCTACTAAACTTGAAGCCTATAACTGCCCAAAAAACAACACAACAGATATGGCAAAATGTTCAATTCGACATATCAAAGGTCAAGGTCAGGGTCAACATGGTTTTCGCTACCAAGTTCTCCGTATTACCTTAAGCCAGTAGGCCTACTAATATCTATATACAGAGTTTGAAGACTGTATGGTTCAACAATGTGGAAAATATGGACTAGAAGTTTCGATTTTGAAGGTCAAACTTAAAGGTCCAGGACGTGTAATCATGAGTGCGTCTTAGACAGTCAACACGGGTAGTAGCATGCGAATTAGGCTAACCAGCCAATCTTTTGGGGAGTTTAGTCTAATTTGCATACTACTACCCGTGTTGACTATCTAAAGGCGGCGACAGACTATGTGGCTGCCTCATATGACTCGATCAGATCGTGACGTAGACCAAATTTTGTTTCCAGCACAGAAGAGGTCACAAGCCACCTGACTCGATCAGACTCGATCAGTGAAATTTAGAACCCGCCCTATTCGGCCCTGTCACCTGACTGGGCCCGACTGAGTCAGATTGATCGAGTTAGATGGTATGCAAATGAGGTGAAACGTCACGACCTGATCGAGTCACATGAGGCAGCCACATAGTCTGTCGCCGCCTTAAGACGCACTCATGATTACACACCCAGGGCAGCGTGGCTATAATGTTTCTACGAGGCCTTCAGTTGTTAGTGATACACCACAACATTTGAATGGATTCTGTCCAGCCGTTAGCGACATACAGCCCGGACTGCCAAAACTTAAAAATACAAAGAAAGACTTTTAATAAATAAGCCGAGACGAGCTTATACTCCTTTGCCCACTATAATGGGACAAAGGACAGTGAATGCCCACGCACAGGTTGGAGAGAGAGAGAGAGAGAGAGAGAGAGAGAGAGAGAGAGAGAGAGAGAGAGAGAGAGAGAGAGAGAGAGAGAGAGAGAGAGAGAATGCCAATGATTTATTCATTTAGGCCTTTGACCCTCAGGATAAACAAAACATCATATACAACTGATTATAATAATATTAACAAATTAATGTATTTCATGATATCATAACTGATCGCAAACGTAAAGCTTTATATAGATAAATCGACAGGTTTCTTACAATTTTCTCATTCGTAGAAGCAAAGAGTAAGCTAAAACGAAACTGGTTTGGATGTTTGTAGAACTTTTGCAAAATGTTCCGTTTTCTTAAATCATACAAGGCAGGACAACATAACACAAAATGAACATCATCTTCCCTTGTTTTCTTACATAGAGGACAAATTAAGTCAGCTTCAGTGTGTCTCTTACAACGATAGCAATGTACTAAAATCTCAGATACTCCACATCTAAACCTTGACATAATGAATTTCAAATGTCTATCCATATCAATTTTCAAATACATTTTAACATCATGCATCGCACAAAATGTTCTATTATTACATGGAAGTTCCAGTCTTGCCATCTACATGCTATTAATCTTTCTTTAATCACATACAAAAACTGTTTCATGTCTTGCACTCCTTGATTTTCCCAAACATACCCAAACCCAAATTCATAAAGTTTGCATCGAATATTTGATACCCAGTTTCTTTTATCTCTACTATCTAAATCTAACAAGAGAGAGAGAGAGAGAGAGAGAGAGAGAGAGAGAGAGAGAGAGAGAGAGAGAGAGAGAGAGAGAGAGAGAGAGAGAGAGAGAGAGAGAGAGAGAGAGACTCAGAAACTTTATTTTACAAGGAAAATAATTTAGGCTGGGCCTAGTCTTCCATTATGTCCTTGGTTCTAAGCATGCAATACATAACTAATACTATAAACGAACATTGAGACACAGGAAAATCGCCAACAAAAAACAACAACTAACAGTAATATAGCAATGACATTTTAGGCAGAGCATCAACTTAAGCAAAAAACAAAATAGAATAAAAAACACTAAGCAACCTATTAAACACAAAAATAGATTAAAACACCTATATCACTACAATATACTGCATTTCCTCCACTACCATTACTACTACTAGTGTAAGATGGACCAAAAAGCCCATGGGCTGGTAAGTAGCCCATGCCAAAGTATCCCACGAAACAAAGCAGATCTTGGCCACGTGTTGCCCATGGGACGAGTGCTAATTTTAGCAATCGTCCCATCGACAAACCCGACTGAAACCCACCCCACTCCATGATACAACCAATGACGCTATAAATAGAATGACAGACCACTAGCACCCAAAACCTGTCCGCGCCAGCCCACCAACTCCTCTCCACCCGCGCTCGTTAAGATATCTTTGCTCTATTCCGCAGCTTGTGTTGCTCTTTTACTCCTTGTAAAAATGGCAACCCCAAATGGTGGGAACAATACTGGCTGCAATGCCCGGAGGCAGTGCAACACCAGTAAAGTCCCACGTTTTTATCAATATAGATATGTGTAGCAGTAACCACGCCTCGGATAAACCTCATCGGCTATGGTACTGCCACAATAGCATAACTATGATATATATCCATATATCCATAGGGGGGAGTGAGAGAGAGAGACAGAGACAGAGAGAGAGAGAGAGAGATGGGAGGGGGAGTGAGATGAGAGAGAGAGATGGGGGGGGGGGGAGTGAGATGAGATGGAGAGATTTGTCTATGTTAGTAGTTAGTAGACGGAATGGGTAAGAGTGTGGGGCAGAGTGTGAATGATAATGACAATTATGTGCATTATACACAAAGCCATTCTTTTTATGTTCGTTGAACTGAAATGACAGATATTGTTGTAAATAGTCTTGCTTCTCTCTTTAACACAACATTATCCTGATAAGAAATAAAATGTAGGCCTAGTGTTACTTTAGCCTCACTCTGAAATATGCTGATCCTCTCATAAAAAATCGAAGGCTTGGTTTGGTAGAAACCACATTATCGTTTGTTTACCTTGCCTGTTTGGAAGCGGTTTGCTTGAAATATGTATGTATAATTATCAAGATTTATAATTGAAACTTTACATAATTTGGTAGCACACGTGCCTGTGTGGGCGTGTGCATGCATGTGCGCGTGTGTGTATGTGTGTCTGCGTGTCAGTGTGTGTGTGTGTGTATGTGTGTCTGCGTGTCAGTGTGTGTGTGTATGTGTGTCTGCGTGTGTGTGTGTGTGGTGTGTATGTGTGTGTGTGTGTGTGTGTGTGTGTGTGTGTGTGTGTGTGTGTGTGTGTGTGTGTGTGTGTGTGTGTGTGTGTGTGTGTGTGTGTGTGTGTGTGTGTGTGTGTGAGTAAGCGTGTTTTGTGCAATTATCAGTTTGTGCCAATATTTGAGAGAGAGTGAGAGAGAAAGAGTGAGAGAGAGAGAGAGAGAAAAAAAAACCCAAAAGAGTGTGTGTGTGTGTGTGTGTGTGTGTGTGTGTGTGTGTGTGTGTGTGTGTGTGTGTGTGTGTGTGTGTGTGTGTGTGTGTGTGTGTGTGTGTGTGTGTGTGTGAGTGTGTGTGTGTGTGTGTGTGTGTGTGTGTGTGTGTGTGTGTGTGTGTGTGTGTGTGTGTGTGTGAGAGGAGAGAGAGCGAGAGAGAGAGAGAGAGAGAGAGAGAGAGAGAGAGAGAGAGAGAGAGAGAGAGAGAGAGAGAGAGAGAGAGAGAGAGAGAGAGAGAGAGAGAGAGAGTCTTAATGTACACACCGGCCTACAAAGATTTTAAGCAAATCGAGTGATTGAACACAACGCATTGTACACAAAGGTCGTATCATTGTGATGTCATGTAATTATCACGAAAGTGTTGTTCATTTCCTGTAACTCTATATACTGCATGCGACACTAGCAATGGTCGTTTTGCATGCCCCATTAACGGGTTAATAAAAAGAGATAAATTATCTTACTTCTAGTCACAGAGAGAGAGAGAGAGAGAGAGAGAGAGAGAGAGAGAGAGAGAGAGAGAGAGAGAGAGAGAGAGAGAGAGAGAGAGAGAGAGAGAGAGAGAGGATGAGAGAGAGAGAGAGAGAGAGAGAGAGAGAACCGAGAGAGAGAGCGAGAGAGAGAGAGATTATCCCTCACACACACACACACACACACACACACACACACACATACACACACACACACACACACACATACACAGTCACGCACATGCACACATACACACACGCGCACACGCGCACGCACACGCGCGCACGCACACACACACACACACACACACACACACATACGCGCGGGCACAAACACTGCCACTAACACATTTCACAACACATCCACTATGTAGTCTGAACAGCACAGCGGTGTTTTAACGCGTGGAGATGGGTCTTTCCCGCTAGCTAGCAACACGAGGCCAAGTTACTTAGTAAGGGTAAAGAAGCATTGCTCTGTCCTAGTATTTATACTGTTCTTGATACAACCAGCACGCCCCCACCCCCCCCCCCACCCATGGGTCCTCTATCCTCTACTAATACTATTCCTACCACCATCACCACCACCGCCACAACCATCACTATTCTACTACTACTACTACTACTACTACTACTACTACTACTACTACTACTACTACTACTACTACTACTATTACTATTACTACCTCCTCCACCACCACCATCACTACTACTACTACTAACACTGCCACTACTACTACAGTGCCACATTATTATAACAATGGCACAGTACGCAGATCATCACCATCAACAATAAGAACAAGCAAAACAGAAATCAACCGACCAAACAAAACACAAATGAAGAGAAAAAAAAAAGACTTCCAAACAAGAGAGAGA
>CM065684.1:44347425-44349925 GCA_017654935.2 Phymorhynchus buccinoides | reverse complement strand
AATCTCTTCATTTTGAGTAGTTCTATTAGAATAGCTCATTAAAAAATCAATTAAGTAAACATGAAACAATCACTTTTGACTACCTAAATGTAAGATCTTAAATTTATACATTGTGTGCAAGGGAAGGAACTCTCCGTGAGAAACTAATATTTTTGTATTTGTTCTTTTCTTTTCTTTTCTTTTTCTTCTCCTTTTTTCATGCTTATTTCACTGGAAATTTGTGCTACCTTTCATGTGGAGTTTTCGTGGAATTTTTGTGCCCCATTCCACGGGACAGTATTGTTCTATTGACTGACTGTGGGATATATCCAAGGGAAAGAACTCTTTGTGAGTAACAGATATGCTTGAATTTGTTTTTCTTTTTATGTCTTTTGGGGGTCTTTTTGTGCATGATTTTCAACTAAAATCTCAGATCATACTTAAATTGATCATCTGATGTTGTCTATGTCATTTTTATCCAGTCGTAAGACGAATATTACACTTTATGCATTTGATAAAAATTACATGTGATTTGCTAAGAAATTCACTTAATTAATTGTAATTATTTAGACAAATAGATTGAGTTCAAAGTTCTACTATGTCAAAAATTAAAGTACTAACCACCCTCTTTCAATATCAGTTAAAAAAATTCAATGCGGGATACCTAGCCGACGAAATATTTTTCTAGGCCTTTTCTGCTGGTATGGCCTTCTGCCTACCCAAACTCGGAAGTGACATCACAAAACTAACTTCTGGATTTTGTAGCCCTTACTCTGACCCACGTCTGAAAGGACTTTTGACGATGATATGTTAAATGTTCATATCAAATAGTTTGGAAGTTATTCATTTTGGGGATTTGAGATTTTTTAAAAATCCGATTTCGCTGTCATTTGCAGGAAAACTGAAGGATGTTATTGTTGTGCCAAATAAATGTGCAATATTACGATTGGCCAAATGTTTGGTCCAAAGTATGACCGGGACAAATATTCTGCCTCTTCACATCTCCCTACCATCAACTCCCCCCCCCCCCCCCCCCCCCCCCCCCCCCCCCCTCTCTCTCTCATTTCCTTCCCCCGCATTAGTGCAAGACACTACCAAAATAACTTACGGAAAGAAATGAAAGAAGAAGCTTGAAAAGACATGAGAATCAAAGAAACAAAGCCTTCTCGATATTCGGCAGCTGCCTAATTATCTACAATCCGAACAACAGTAGGTTGTAGCCTACTCCTACGCAATAACTCCGGGAAAACCACTGAAATATGAACTTGCGGGTGAAGACACTAACAGTGCGAAAAGGTTAGAGAGAGAGAGAGAGAGAGAGAGAGAGGAGAGGGAGAGAGAGAGAGAGAGAGAGAGAGAGAGAGAGAGAGAGAGAGATATGTTTTGCTTTCCACTACACACACACCCCAACCCCCAACACACCTCCATCACCCCCATTAGTATATGAGAGAGAGAAGGATAGGAAATGGGTGTGGTGGTGGCAACGAAACAACGAAAATACAAGTGCAACGCCGAGCGGCTTTTCAAAGTCCCCTCGCAGCATCGCCGAGCTACTCCGAAATCGGAATGTGTCGGCTGTACACATACATACAAACGCATCAAAACAGCACGTAGCTACATAAAAACGCATGAAAACAGCACGTAACTGAATAGTTGTTTTTTTATATCCTTGGGGTTCGGACTCGTGATTTGAGCGCGCGCAATCATGCGCACACGAGCGCACAGAAAAAATCATGACAACTGTGTTATAGACCATTCATCAACAAATGTTGTGGGAAAAAAACCTGCATTGAATTACATGCAAAGCTTCGCGAGATATTAGCGATTATGTGTTTCGGGGTTTGAACCCCGTAACTGGCGCGACCTTGACCTTAATGCAAAACTAAATACATCAGTGGATAGCTTGCATCTTGGCAAACTAGTATGCCAAATTTGATGATGATAGACTGAATAGTTTTTGAGGAAAAACGGACGAATAGCCGGACGGACGGACGGACGGAGGACGGCCGGACGCCGGACGGACCAGACCAAAAACAATAGTTCCCCGAACCTTCGGCTCGGGGACTAATAATAATATGTTACTATCTGCTACAGACGAAATCGACAAGCCCTGGCAAGTTCTCCTCCTCTACTAACTAGTGCAGCCTTTTTAGTGCTAGTGTCCCGCTGATCGTGTTGTCGATTTCCTTCTACTACCGCTTTGCACCTGTCAGTGTCACTGTGTCAGTCAGTTTGTCAAGCGCGTGCCGTGACGCATTCGATTGAGGTATAGAGAGGAAAATGGGGTGTTTAGGGTCTGCTACACTACATACGATTCGCTGTCAATGTGATGCGATTGCAACGATGCGAGTCATGATTCACGTGAAATTCATGTATTGGGGCTACTTGAGTATATAGGGCGAAAGGAATTTCGACGGAATAAGACGGAAGTATTTCACGTGAACCATGACTCACATCGTCACAATCGCATCGCATTGACAGCGAATCGTATGTAGTGTAGCAGGCCCTTGACTGATAGGAG
>CM065684.1:44337425-44342425 GCA_017654935.2 Phymorhynchus buccinoides | reverse complement strand
ATCAAGTAATGATCCGTGTTATTTACCGATCACCCTAATCACAACTTGCAAATGAACTATAGCCCTGATCCAACTTCCAAAGTCGCACCTAAGTGACTTAGATTTGTAAAGCAAATAAATACCTGGTAGCACTGTTTCTTGTTGTTTATCTTCACCAGTGTGGCCGATCTGTGTGTATGAAAAAGGAAGTGACTAATGTGCTGCATCACAAATGCGCATGCGCGACATACGACGAAAGTCGAATCTGATTGGTTAAGAGCCGAATCTCATTGGTTAAGCCAACTGCTTCGCATGTGAACAGCGATGTTCAAGTAATATGTTACTTCAATGGGTAGGACCCGAGGCGTTTTTACGCGCTTTACAATTCGCCTGCTGAAAATTAACAACTACCTTTATTATACTTTTGAAATGTTTGAATTGCACATGCTTGTGGGCAGGGAACTGGTACTGCGTAGCTGAGCGAGAGAGAGAGAGAGAGAGAGAGAGAGAGAGAGAGAGAGAGAGAGAGAGAGGAGAGAGAGAGAGAGAGAGAGAGAGAAACAGACAGACAAATATATAGAGAAAGGGTGGAATATAACCGGGGATTAGAGGCGTCTGAGCTCTAGCATGCTCCTCGTCAACGCTTATCGTAAAGGCGATAATCGGCTCAGTTTTGTTGAGGGTTTCCTGACACCCTCGAATCAAAGACTCCCTTGGTAGAAGGGCGCGAATATCACACCTACGGTCCCCAGGCCCTCACGGTTTTACATTGGATTTGCTGGACAATAGGGACTCGAACCCTGTAAGCCATTTCGTCCCATCAATACAAATCCAACAAGGTGAGTGAAAGAAAGCGTAGGTTTGTGGTGAATAGAATGTCGAGAGCACCCGCAACTTTAGGACAGTGAGTGGCCTTTGATCAAAGTAATATAGCTTGAGGCTGTACAGTGCGCTTGGATGCGATTCTAGAGCACCGACTTTTGAGATAATTGTTTTGCAATCGCAAGTTGCTGCACAAAAAAGAAAACAAGCGCGAAATCGCAATAGTTTGTGGCACGCGGTCTATTTTTACCACTCCAATCATGAGTCACCTCCCCTGGCTTTTCAATAATTTTAATCTGTAAACCAGAATGTTATCTCTGCACCATTTCGTAACTTTTTATATCTTTTGGAAAACAATTAAAACTATTTATCCTACTTATACTCATCGAAAGAAGCACCGCATACTCGTCGTGTCTGTTGTAGTGTCTGTATTACGTATGTTTATTATTTTGTACGCTTTTAAAATACATCATTTTAAAGAGCGGCCTCAATTATTTTGAAGTGTAGCCTCGATTTGAAGTGCGACAATTTTGGACCGGCCGACCGACAGACAGACAGACAGACCGACCGACCGACCGACCGACAAAGTGAGTGATAGGTTTGTGGCTTGAGCCACAAACAAAAACGTAGTGTTTCTTATAAATTATTAACAGCGAGGCGTATTTATCTTGCACACATACACGCTCATACAGAAACGATCACGAGCGCGCGCATTCGTATTTACATAGTCTTACACACGCGCGCTTAAGGGGAAGACACACTGCATACGATGCGATTTGACTGTGATATGTGTGAGGCATGACTCTCGTTAAATTCCACTGTCTAAATGAATCTGATGAAATTCAGCTAGTTTTGTTCACTATAATTATTTGTAGTCCTCCGTACACGAATCTGATGGAATATCTTTTTTGCATCAGTCGTTTTATATAATTCGTGTATTGGGGTCTACATGAGCATAGTGAACGAAAACAGTAGAATTTGTCTTAGGCGGAAGTATTTCACGTGAATCGTGACTCACAGACATCGTCACAATCGGATCGCAGTTGGATCGCATCGTATGCAGTGTGTCTTACCCTTAAGCGCGCGTGTGTAAGACTATGTAAATACGAATGCGCGCGCTCGTGATCGTTTCTGTATGAGCGTGTATGTGTGCAAGATAAATACGCCTCGCTGTTAATAATTTATAAGAAACACTACATTTGTTCTCTTGGTGCAGCAACTTGCGATTGCAAATAAATGATCTCAAAAGTCGGTGCTCTAGAATCACATGTTTTCTGCCCCATTAGACATTCACATTTTATTTCATGAAAGAGAGTTTTAGAACAAAAGGTTAGCTTTCATTCCAATCCATTTCAACTCCACCCCCACCCCACCCCTCCCACACAGTACCAAATCTCTCTCTCTCTCTCTCTCTCTCTCTCTCTCTCTCTCTCTCTCTCTCTCTCTCTCTCTCTCTCTCTCTCTCTCTCTCTCTCTCTCTCTCTCTCATAGCGATCCATTGATCAAGGCGCTTCATGGGCACCCACCCGTGTGATCACTATTGTTCAAGGTCCAAGCACAACAGATACAACCCCTCAACCACCCCCACAATGTTCCTCATATCACCCGTTCACTGGTGAAGAAGAGTAAAGAAGGACTTGTGTGTTAAGTTTTCTGTCCCCTGACAGTAAACGTAAAACCGATGGATCGACAACATTGAGCAAAAGACACCGAAACACTGACAGCCATTTTTAAAGCCGCCCCACACTATCCAACCACGAGAATCCTGATCGCTTCTCGGCCTTTAGGCTAAGACAGTGGTTCAGGAACATACATTTTTGTTTATACCATGGTTGGTTTGTTCAGCCCGTCGTACATGGCGAAAGCCGATACGCGACGTTAAACTGAACTTCCATCCATCCAACCAGGTCGGATGAAAATGGTTGTGACCGTTCCACAGTTTTCCTTTCTTTCGACAGAGTGAGTAGAAATCACAAATGCAAATTTTGGTCGGATGAAACGATTCCAGCCAAGTCTGAAGGAATAGGGCAGTTGCCACGAGTGTTCGTTCTCTATACTAGACTACTAATTTGCCCGCACACATTCTGCCCGAAGTACGCTGACCTTTCTAATTCAACTCCGTGAATGTCAAGGTCGTCATCACGTGGCAAATGCCCTATTGCTTCCAACTCACTCAGGCAGTTGTGGGAATGCAGACAATGCTTGCTGGTAACGAAGCCGGCACTCGGTCACAAGTATTTGAATAGAGTTCACAACCGAATTGTCTTCTAACTAAAAGATTGGATAGTGTGATGTGACTTTCAGTTTATTACAACCGATGTTGAAGAAAGAATCTGGTGAACATTTTATCTGCGTGGCTCCAAAAGTAGATTTTTCAGGCTTTTTGGTGGCTCCCTCAATGCTTCGTGACAGACTGAAGAAACAGAAGAAGAAGAAGAAGAAGAAGAGGCAGAGGAGGCAGTACTGACTTGGAGAAAACGTCCCTAACTTTCTTTTCGTTGTTTTGCTTCCCCACGAAGAGCATCAGAAGCCTACCTTCAACCCACGAGAGGTCAGCTTAGAGGTGACTAGGCCTAGTGAACCAACTATATATCTAGTTTCAAAGCTAAGCGCAAGACTCAGGAAATTCTGATCGCTTCTCGGCCTTTTGGCTAAGACAGTGATTCAGGAACATAAATCTTTGTTTATACCCTGGTTGGTTTGTTCAGCCCGTCGTACATGGCGAAAGCCGATACGCGACGTTAAACTGAACTTCCATCCGCGCAAGACTCACTACTTTCAAAGCTCATTCAGTTTGTAGATTTTTCCTTCTTGATCTTGTACCTGGGTGAATGATTGGGTAATACTGTTTTGCGTGACTGCGGGTGTATCAGTGAATGGAAGGGCATTGGGTGTAACATAATTATAGAAAGGCGCTATAGAAATGCTATCAATTATTATTATTTTTTAGTGACTATCGCACAACATCATCGTGTGACCAACAACCACGTCAGGCACGGGACAGAAGAAAGTCCATGTCAAGGAGAACTGTGGAGGTAGATTTCGTCTCTACTGTTCTCTTGGGGGTTCGAAGAAGAGAAAGAATAAAGACAGAGGGATGGGATAGTTTGGATGCAAAACTAGGGTAGGGTGTGCGTATTTTCAGACTGAAACCAAAGATTCTTCTTATCTCCCTGTTTTTATTCAGCTTTTCTACAAGTTAACATTTTTCGCTATTTCCCCATGGCCACACAGTCATATGCAAGTGATCTTTACTGGCTATCACTGTGCTATCATGGGTAAACAGAGAAAAATGTTAACTAGTATCAAGTCTCGTCAATAAAATAACGTCATTCTGCACTTGTGTATTTGTATTAAAATGGCAGAGCCATATAAACCTGTAGAAGTTGCCTTTGGGATTTGAGAAGGACAAAACTGTTCCCACACCGACACGTACATACCCATCTCTGCTGAGGTTGCTTGAAGGTGAGAGTAGCGTCCAATCAGTCGTAGACTCTTATGCTGAAGTATCAGTTAGTCGTAATAACCGTTAGTGACCAGCGATCTAAACCTCGTAGGAAATAACCCATTTGTGTACTCCCAGTTGGGAGTCAAGAGGACGAAAAACTTGAAATTTCGTTCGGTCCCTTAGGACACAATCAAGTCATGTGGGACATTTTCTTTCTATTTTAGATGGGAAACACCAGGAATCCAACTGCTACTTCCAAAAATAACCGTTGCCGTGATTTGATTGGCTAAACTGATTACAAAGCCAGTGACATTGCACTTTTGCGCCACGGGGTTTGTACCTGAGCCGTAGCATGCCTCGGAATCACGTGAGCGACTCGATAACCCTCTCCACTTTCTCTGGAGTGACTCACCGAGAGATAGAATGAGAGTGTATGTTGCAATACCTGATTTTCTCTCGCGTGCACTTGTGCGCTGTGTCGGTTTGATTGTCAACATCATTGTTGTACTCCCAGCTACTCAAATAAGGCTAGTCTTTGAACGGCCAATCGGGGAAGACGGGGTAGAAAGCCCATGGGCGGGTAAGAAGCCCATGCCAATTATCTCATGAAATGAAGCAAATGCCAGTCAAATTTTGCCCATGAGACGAAAGCTAAATATTAACACTCGTCTCATGGGCAAAATTGGACTGAAATTTGCTTCATTTCATAAGATAATTGGCATGGGCGTCTTACCCGCCCATGGGCTTTTTC
>CM065684.1:44322425-44329925 GCA_017654935.2 Phymorhynchus buccinoides | reverse complement strand
AACACTCATCAAACAAACTAAGCTGCAGTCAATTGTCAAACAACTTTTCCTGATCTTATAAATTTAGCAATTTTCAATTGGAATTTTGGCTTGGACATAAACTGACAAAAGTGAAAAAACTGATTTCTTATTTAAATAATACCTCGGCAAAATATCTCGATGTTCTTCGAAATATGGACATTCAATTACAAAATGATATTCATCACCAATAACACCCATATCACATTTGTCACAAAAACGGTCCTGTCGTTCAAGTCCAAATCGTCGTCCTGTTTCAATTGGTAATTTATGACAACTACATCTAAATTTCATTAAACTTCTAATATATTTATCAGGCAATGTCATAATATATTTTTCTCTCCGAAATTGTGTTTTATAATGTCTAAAATAGAAACATTTGTTACTCGATTGAAGGGACTGTAACCATGAATCTTTGAATTTATCTTTTAGAGACCGTAAAATATTATTACATAAAGAGTTTCTAGACCAAAAGGATTGTGATTCCCAGAGTTTCTAGACCAAAAGGATTGTGATTCCCAGAGTTTCTAGACCAAAAGGATTGTGATTCCCAGAGTTTCTAGACCAAAAGGATTGTGATTCCCAGAGTTTCTAGACCAAAAGGATTGTGATTCCCATAGTACTTTCATTTCGTTAAGCCATCTGCGCGGTTGGCAAAAAACAAAAAGCGATGAATACCCCCCATCGTTTTAAATAGATCATCGTGTAAACGCGCGTGACGAATGCGTGCTTTATGTTCAAAGGACCAATCATAATTCTCCCCATCTTAAGCCGTGGAACGGGGTCTTTCGGGCCAGCTCAGTTCCGGAAGAAAGGGGGGGAAGACAGAGGCAAATGACTCCACACTTTATTGCGGCCATAATCATTGCCATTTCCTTCCGAGTAGGAAGGAATAGGGGGTAATGAAATTTGGGGTGTGTAAACATCGCTTTGCAGCGACTCCATCTGACATAGTCTTCCTGCATAGCAGTCATCTTGTGCCTTCAGAACAAGGAGTATGGTACTCTCTCTCTCTCTCTCTCTCTCTCTCTCTCTCTCTCTCTCTCTCTCTCTCTCTCTCTCTCTCTCTCTTCTCAGCCTCTCGGTGCATTCTCCCTCTTCTATTCTCTCTCTCTCTCTCTCTCTCTGCTTCTCTTCTCTTTCTTCCTCTTCCTCTTCCCTTTCTCTTCTTTCTTCCTCCTCGTTCTTCTTCTTCTATGTCCGTGTGTCAGCCTCTGACGGTGCATTCATTGTCCCTCTTCACTATTCGCAGCAATCTGTCGTCCAGATATTCTGCCAGAAAGCGGCGTTCCCCTCGTCTTCTTCTGCCTTCTCTTCTCTTTCTTCCTCTTCCTCTTCCCTTTCTCTTCTTTCTTCCTCCTTGTTCTTCTTCTTCTATGTCCGTCTTTAAGTGGTCTTTGATGTGGCGTTCAATTAATTACACGCTGAGAACTGAGCAGAGTAATCAACAGTAAAGGGGGACTAGAAGGGTTGGGCTGCTTCAAGGATGACGACGCAAACAAACATCATATTACTTGGCCTTTGTTTGTGTGCAGAGTTCCACAGAAAATAAAAAATATTCAACAGACGGCGTGCATCTCTGTCTCTGTATGTTTCTGTCTCTCTCCATGTCTCTCTCTCTCTCTCTCTCTCTCTCTCTCTCTCTCTCTACTGTTTATGTGTGAGATGCTGTCTCTTGCTTGGCTTTATAAGAAGACATACCACCAGTATTAGGCCTGATTTGACAATGCCTCCACGACGAAAATTGAGCGAGTCTCTCTCTCGCAGATCTCTCTCTCTCCACGTGAAGATCGTCTCATTGAACGACTCTCTCTCTCTCTCTCGAAGGCAGCTGAGGGTGGCTACTAACATCAACATCAGCCAGCAGACTCTCTCTCTCTCTCTCTCTCTCTCTCTCTCCCCCTCTCCCCCGGGACAGATTGCAAGAATAGTCTTCGCCTAAAATCTTTATCCTTCAAAATGTTTTCAGTGTTCAGTGTTCTCAAATGTCTATCGACAAAGTGTTGTATGTTAGACGTACCAATGTAACAACGTGTGTCCTATACAAAGGGCAGAAGGAAAGATCAGCAAACTAAAGATACAAGAGACAAAATAGAACATTCACCCTCTAATGAAATATTTGTTAACGCAGCAACGTTTACAAAATGGACAATCTATGAAGAAAGAGAAAAATATATAGCATTAGTGAGATAGGAAATGTACGTACATTTGATCAAATGTACAGACCAAACGATTGCTCGAAATTGAAGGCAATTGTGCATCGTGTCACTAAAGCATTGAATTAAATGTTGGCCAAAATTCAACGCATTGGCTTTCTTATTTGGAAAGTTATGAATTAGTTTGCAAGTGATCCTTAACTTTTTGTGGATAGGCCGGATTAGTGAGATAGGAAATGTCATTTGCCAACGGGGGTGAACTTAATGTGTCGAAGCAAATAATTAAGTAAGTACAGGGCCGGGTGATTCGTAAGGGGGGATTTCCACCGGGAAGGGGGGGGGGGGGTCCAGTGAGTTGCGCATAGATTCAGGGTTAAGGGGCAATACGTTTTGGGGGGCCCAGTGGGCGAAACGCCCGGAAATTGTTGCAAGTTTGTGATTATTAAGGCAAAAATCGAGCCTTTTTTATTTACTTTTCGCCCTTCTTGCATAAAGTACATGCTTAGGGCTGAGGGGGGGGGGGGGGGGTCCAGAAACCAGGAACACCCGCCCCCCCCCCCCCCCCCCCCCCCACCTTAAGATTTCTTGCCAGCTATAAGAGGAAAAACACGTGAAAACCGTGATTTTGACACATGACGTGGTGGGTCTTTAAAGAGAAAACACGCTTCCAAAATAAGGATTAAGTGATAACTATTTATCATTTTGTTTTGTGCTTCTTTTTGAAAACTGGTACTGAAAGGCTGTTTCGCTCCATTTTGTGTTGGTTTTATTCTCTTATTTCGAAGACTGAGCACTTGGAAATCATAATACAATTCACCCTGAAATGAATGCGGATCTTACACACATATGAACATTATTTCTTTGTACGTATATTCTTTTCCATTGGCCTTTATTTTACCAGTTGTTTCTACTTACAAATTACAGAGCTTTGTTTTCATTTTTGCGTATTGGTTGTCTCATTACAAAACGAATTGTTCAACAAGTCAGAATATTCTCAGTTCTGTACCATTGGCACTTGCAGGATGGTACTAATGATGATTCAGCTCCGCAGCCTGTATGAGGTCTGACCCGGCTCACCAGCACACCATAGCACCGCTACACGACAAGATGCTGGTCCTTTTGTTCACGATCTGTCCCCGTACACGCCTGAGCGAGGATCAAGAGCTTCTCAAGACCCATCCTTGTTGGAGATTTTTCACGCAAGAAAGCACGCACGATGGCCCCGGAACTGAAATAAATGCACAGCTAACGCGTTAAACGGGGCATTGTGGGGGCCCTGGCCGCCATGTTGGCAGTTGCGAGGCGGCCTGCGTAGGGCTGCTAAAGTGTTGTCGTTTCGAGTCGCTTTGAGTGAACAAAGCTGGCTTGTAACTTCTCAGTTGTAACATTTTATGTGATTTGTAAGAGCGACCACTAAGAAGCTGTAAGAGCTTTAAGATGGGTGTTGTCGAAGTGTGACAACATTTCACAACTGCGTATCATTATCTCGTAGTTTTCTATTAGCTGCAATGTAAATACATTTTGTTCGATTGTTTTCTCTGTCTTTTCCAATGTTGTTATTGCCCTGTCATTTAAGAACTGAACTGAATCTTTACTAATGTTTACTAAACGAAGGCATTTGCCATCTCCCTCTCTCCTTCTCCCGCTTTTCTGTCTTTTATTTTGTTTGTTGCTTCTGTTTTGTTTGTTTAGGTTTGAGGTTTGCATTCCGCATTTTTGCTGCATGGAGATGCAATGGCAGAGAGCTATAATTGTTCGTGCAAAGCGTTAATGGCTAGGCAACTCCCCGAGTTTTCGCCTTTTCTGGCAACCTGCTTTGTTACTGCCCTTTTACCCGGCTCCTCATCGGCTCAATGGCCCGTGAAGGAAAGGAGAATCTGTGGAGAGGGGAGTTAGCAGGGTGGATTTTGCGCTTCATTTCTCCCGCCACTCAGAGAGGAGAGCTGATGAGTCCTTAGTGAAGGCATCATATGAGCTGAAGGAGGTTTTGGGTGAAGATGATCCCTGATGCTCGTTTGTTCTATGGTTATAGCCCGGGCTAGCGACCACACAAGATCACGCCGTCTTCATTTCGGGGGGATTGTCAACTTTTGTTGTCGTTTTGATTTGTTGGTTTGTTTGTTTGTTTTTGCGTGGAATGTGTCTGCGCTTCATCATTATGCATATTATTCTCAGTTTAAATTTTTACGTTATTGTGTGCTTTGATTGCTCAGAATACTGTAATGTGTAATTATTTTATGAATGAAATAAAAGGAAACATAAGGACCCATAGACGCATCGGTCCCACCCGCCCTGCCAACACAAGAGCAGTCCCAGACCAACCCGGGAAATCTATGTTGTGTAATGTACACCAGTCTTTTAAACATTGAAATGAACATGCTTAACCTTGAAATTCTTATTGTTTACCACAATCGATTTCTTTTTTTAAATGATTGACATTGTTCTAAGCTCTAAGATCTGAGATCTAAATTTTAATCGAAGAAACAAAATGGGAGAACTGGAACACGAGAGACCCATCCACCAGCATCATCACCAGAAAGACTGAAAGAATGAATGACAAATGAATGAATGAATGAAAGTGTTTTATATGTCATCAGCAGTTAACATGTCATTTTTGAGAGACTGAGAGAGAGAGAGAGAGAGAGAGAGAGAGAGAGAGAGAGAGAGAGAGAGAGAGAGAGAGAGAGAGAGAGAGAGAGAGAGAGAGAGAGAGACTTCAAACTTCAAACACTTTATTTTACAAGGATAAGACTTTAGGCTGGGCCTAATCTTCCATTCTGTCCTTGGTTCTAAGCATGCAATACATAACTAATACTATAAATGAACATGGAGACACGGGAACATCGCCAACTGAAACAACAACGATTAACAGTAATATAGCAACAACATGGTAGGCAGAGCATCAACATCAGCAATAAAAACAAGCAGAACAGAAAACTAACCGAGAGAGAGGGAGAGAGAGAGAGAGAGAGAGAGAGAGAGAGAGAGAGAGAGAGAGAGAGAGAGAGAGAGAGAGAGAGAGAGAGAGAGAGAGAGAGAGAGAGAGAGACTCTTGACAGTTTTCAGCTCACATAGTCGTTGCTGTCAATGATTAACCTATCACCAACTTAACCCTTTCACCGCCAGCCATCTTCGAGCCAAACATTTCCATTAAAGCTACTTGGCTACAGACAATATTTTGTCTGCAATAATGTTGGATTTCTCTGTGACATATTTAGAATGGGGTCAATCCTTACTGACCAAATGATAGAACACAATATCATTGAATAACAGACCCTGATTTCAAAAGTTTTGTTGACATGGTTGTTAAATCATTGTGGTGCAAAAATGCGACATTGGCGGTGAAAGGTTTTAACCATTGATAGGCCTACATTCAAATCATATTGTAGTCACGAAGCTGTTTGTTTCTCATCGAGTTGGAAACTAGGCAAGGCGCGTGGCTGCTAGAGGTTTTCCCGTGACTCAGAATTTGATCAGCATCATCAAGTACACCACAACAGACCAGATAGTTGAAATGCAATATAACCCAAAATCGATCGAGGTTTATGCTATTCTTGATCAATGTGTTGTTGCTGTTGTTGTTGCTGTTATGCGTCATTGCACTAGAAAACGATTACATTTTCTCCAATATTATGACAGAGTGGTCTTCTTTTAAGCATGAATAATTTACTCTCTCTCTCTCTCTCTCTCTCTCTCTCTCTCTCTCTCTCTCTCTCTCTCTCTCTCCCTCTCTCTCCCTCTCTCTCTCTCTCTCTCTCTCTCTCTCTCTCTCTCTCTCTCTCTCTCTCTCTCTCTCTCTCTCTCTCTCCCTCTCTCTCTCTCCATACTGTATTCATTCTTTAACATTTAGTTTTCATTTTCATTCAACAGATTAATCTGGCTTTTTCATGGATTAATTAAAAGAAGAAAAAAAGCCCCTAGCCATTATGAAAACAAACACCGCCAAACCAAACAAAAACACCCCCCCAATCCTTGCTCATTCTCGTCAATGTGTTTGTTTTTAATCGGAGGCTAACAATCGCCCACAAAATGGCGTACACACATCGTGGCGGGGGTGGGTGGGGAGGGGGGGGGGGGGGCGGTAGTGTGGTAGACAGCCCTTAAACTGTGTTTTTGCTCTTCTCCCCTCCCCCCCCCCCCCCCCCCCAGTCTCTCTCTCCCCCCCCCTTACTATCCCTACCCTTTCGCGACCTACCCACACACTGATTTGTCACCCCCTTTTCAAACGCCTAACCCTGCTCTACTATGCTCTTTTCTGCCCACCAACAACAGATCTCATTAATTAGCATTGGCCGCTGTGTGATCCAAGATGAGAACAGGAGCTCTGGGTCTTTGTCCGTACCATGGACGCCGGACTCGCATCCTGGATGAGCCCCTTTCTCTGTTGTTTTCTCTCTCAGACCTTCTGCCAGCCTTGAGACTCTCGGGGGTCTATGATGCCTCCTCCTTCCTCTCTGCTGCTGAATATTCATCATTGAAAACAGAGGGAGGGAGGGAAGAAAGAAAGAAAGGCTAAAGGCGACAATGTAGAAGAACGGGGCCAGGAAGCTTTGGCTAAAGCTCAGTGCCGTTTAACGATATCAGCCGTCATTCGCCGATAAAGCTAATGTATTATTTCTCCACCCAGACACCATTTCCTACAGATTTTGCTCCCCTGAACAACAAACAAGGAAGTGAGTCTTTTCATACCAACATGGCGTCTTTTGAGAGAGACCCGACCCTGGCACGTGCTGCGAATCGAAAACGAGGCTTGCAACGTCTGGCAATGAAGATAGGGGGGGAAGGGAAGTAACGCACGACGTCGCTCCTTTTGTGCAGGTGTCATTTCCTGTCAGTGGACCTCGCCGCCATTTTGTTTGCGCGCGAATCAACAGCATGTTTGCAGACAACCGGGGCGGAAAATTCATGGTCAACATCGTTGTCCCGTCGCCTCTGTTTCTCTACTTGTACCAAGGGGGGAAAGGCCATTGCCTTAGCAAAATAGATTTTATGTCTGTATAATATTCAATAAATTTGCTCGCTGGAAAATACAAACAGTATCTGTTGTAGCGAAGGGCAATGAAACGCTGGTAGAAGGCGGGATCGGGGGTGTTTGGTAAACATGACTGTGGACCTGTTTTGTCAATGGACACACAAGCATTGAGGTATAAGGAACGTCTGTCTTTTGTCTCTCTCTCTCTCTCTCTCTCTCTCTCTCTCTCTCTCTCTCATCTCTCTCTCTCTCTCTCTCTCTCTCTCTCTCTCTCTCTCTCTCTCTCTCTCTCTCTCTCTCTTCGGTCTATTTGGAGAATTTGCTACAAGTAGTGTCTTGCAGTGTTCCAGTTAA
>CM065684.1:44302425-44319925 GCA_017654935.2 Phymorhynchus buccinoides | reverse complement strand
TATATACAAACGCACACATCTAGGTATACACATACAAACATGCACACACTGCAAACGTTTCAGCGGATTTTGACAGCGATGAAAATATCATTCTTGAATTTGAGAATGACGGAACCCGACAAAGATCAAAGTGTATGAGAGCCGTGAATCTGGCAGTCGTGGCGTTCCCGCTGCCAGCCAGCGAACGACCGAGCACCTAGGAACTGGCGACAGCAGCTTTCCACCTGCTCATCCAGGCTTTTGTTCCACCTCCACCCCCACCCCACAACCCCACCCCACCCCGCACCCGGGAAGCCTCTCAAACACCTTTTTGTTACGTTGTTGTGTCATGTTTGTGAGAATTAAGGGAGGTACATTGCAACTAGAATGACGGTCTGTTCGGTTCTGTGGATATAATGTATGTATGTATGTCATTATTGTGCACTTTACGCCACTACTCCCACCCCCACCTCCTCAAATTCAAGTTTCGCATTGAACAATGTTCACTGAGAAGCGACATTCTGCCACTCTCAGGAAAAGGGGTATACGGTTAGGACCAGTCCAGCATTATTTTCAAAACTGAAAGATGCAAATTAGAGGTGGTGACTGCTGGATCACGTAGACAAAGACTGACCTTTGATGGGTGGTAGTTGGATCCCTGGGAAATCGAAGTAGTAGTACTTCGATTTCCTAGGATCCAACTACCACCCATCAAAGGTCAGTCTTTGAAAGATGCAGGCTTTGCGACTGAGGGTCGTAAACATGAGGGGGTGACTAGAATACAATTTTGCCTGTAACTATGTATGTGGGCTAAGTTTACATGCATGTAACTACATGTACATGTGAACATTAAGACGTTCTACCCTCCAGAGCCTGAGATATCATTATTAACACTGAACGGATCGTGTTGAAATTTTGCAGAATCGTTATATTCCCTGTAAAAATCCGAGGATGAGATGAAGCCTGTGACCTCAGTTTTACATAGCGGTATTCTGCGTAAAATCGATTTCTTGGTTTAAAAAACAAATGTTCCAGTTATCATAGCCTAAACTACTGAATCGATAATAATGAAAAATGTCAGAAGAGTTGCCGATGGTCCAACAACGATGCCCTAATAATTACATCAACACACTCAAAAAGCAAGCCATACAAGCACACCCTACAATGAGTTCAATTTATGATGACTGTTGACCAATAACTGCGGTGTGTTTTTAAAGACACTGTGCTTATTATAATGAACATTGGTAGAAGTCTCCTCCCCCCTCCCTCCCTCCCTCCCTCCCCCTGTGTTATTTTCTACCATGATGCCTGTGGTGTTGATTTAGTTACCAGTTACCAGCTGGTTACCAGCTTAGTTACCAAAAATAAGTAGTAAACCATTTCGATGAACTCCCATAGATCTTCACATCATTTGAAGATACATTGATGTGCTTGCCATCGTTGTTTTTTTTGTCTGGGTGGTTTTTTATTTTTTATCGGGTGGCTCTGGAAATAAGTGGCGACATTGCCCCCTCCCCCTTCCCTTTTATTTCCTTTCGCGGAATAAAAGAACTCTGATGAGCGCTTTTTGCGACAACCTCCGCAACACGGCTTTCGCGCTTGCTGCCAGAGTAGCCTCCCCTCCCTGGAGAACATGGCAGAGTGCAGGTGAAGTAGATGGTCTTTCTTTCTAGTATGGGAATTGTCTCCCTTGAGATTAAAATAGGAATGAGGGGCGGGGAGGGAAGGGGAAACAAAACATAATGATGGAGGAAGGAGAGGAGGGGTGGAGGGGGGGGGGGGACAAGAGGAAAGCCCAACTCTTCAGCTAAGTGAAGGCTTTTCATATTGAAAGGCTTGCCTGCTACTAGCCGCGTACCGATATTGCTCATTAGTTCCGTGGAGAGTTGGAGAGAGAGAGAGAGAGAGAGAGAGAGAGAGAGAGAGAGAGAGAGAGAGAGAGAGAGAGAGAGAGAGAGAGAGAGAGAGAGAGAGAGAGAGAGAGAGAGAGAGGGAGAGAGAGAGAGAGAGAGAGAGAGAGAGAGGGGGGAGAGAGAGAGAGAGGGGGAGAGAGAGAGAGAGAGAGAGAGAGAGAGAGAGAGAGAGAGAGAGAGAGACAGAGACAGAGACAGAGAGAGAGACAGAGAGAGATGCTGAATGGCAAACGTTATTAGTGACCTCCCCTGTGCTATGTTCTCCCACTTCCAACCCTTCTTGGTCCTTTTTGCCCACGTAATGGGTTTTTTTCTCGTTTTTTTTCTTTCGTTTATCTCTCTCTGTCTCTGTCTCTCTCTATGTCTGTGTCTCTCTCTCTCCCTCTCTCTCCCTCTCTCTCTCTCTCTCTCTCTCTCTCTCTCTCTCTCTCTCTCTCTCTCTCTCTCTCTCTCTCTCTCTCTCTCTCTCTCTCGTTTTATCTCTCGTTTTCTCTTTTTGTCGGCTTTACATTGTTAAGTAATCATTTAACAAGCTCCATTGAACTCCTTTATTTCTATCTCTCTTGTCTCTCTTCCTTTCCTACCGAGAACAGAATAAGAGTGGGGGGGGGGGGGGGAGACGTTGAGAGAGAGAGAGAGAGACAGAGAGAGAGAGAGAGAGAGAGACAGAGAGAGAGAGAGAGAGAGAGAGAGAGAGAGAGAGAGAGAGAGAGAGAGAGAGAGAGACAGAGGGGGGGGGGGGGGGGGGGGGGGGGGCAGAAGAAAATAGGCCTAATCATTTTTTTAATTGAACGAACACAATAGTTTAAGCTCTGCGATGCTTCTTTAATCAACAACAATCAAAAACGACGACGAGGGGGGTGGGGGGGGGGGGGGGGGGGGGGGGGGGGGGGGTGGGGGTAAGCAAAACAGCCTTAAAAGTATAACAACAATCAAAAACGACGAGGGGGTGGGGGGGGGGGGGGGGTAAGCAAAACAGCCTTAAAAGTATAAACAACAACAAAAACGACAGGGGGGGGGGGGGGGGGGGGTAAGGTAAACAAAGAAAACAAAATTCTCACAAAACCCATAAATAGCAACATTCTCATTTAAAACACATAGCAACTTAGACATTTAAAACACATAGCAACTTAGACATTTAAAACACATAGCAACTTAGACATTTAAAACACATAGCAACTTAGACATTTAAAACACATAGCAACTTAGACATTTAAAGTCATAAGCATATATATAAAACAAGAATTCATGTAAACTAAGTGAGAGAGAAAGAGAGAGTGTGTATAATTATGTGTGTGTACCAATGATTACATTAATTTCATATGCTAGCATTTTATCACATAAAAACACAAGACAGAGAGAGAGAGAGAGAGAGAGAGAGAGAGAGAGAGAGAGAGAGAGAGAGAGAGAGAGAGAGAGAGAGAGAGAGAGAGAGAGAGAACAACAACAATGAACAATGTTTTACTGAACAGGGCCATCTGCCCATGTCTCAGGGAACAGTGGGAAGGTCAAAAGGAACAGTGGGAAGGCAGAAATTATGAGAGAGAGAGAGAGAGAGACATGGAGAGAGAGAGAGAGAGAGAGAGAGAGAGAGAGAGAGAGAGAGAGAGAGAGAGAGAGAGAGAGAGAGAGAGAGGAGAGAGAGAGAGAGAGAGAGAGAGAGAGAGAGAGAGAGAGAGAGAGAGAGAGAGAGAGAGAGAGAGAGAGAGAGAGAGAGAGAGAGAGAGAGAGAGAGAGGGACGTACGACATTTTATTGACTAAGCACAATCGTTACATTTCAATATGGATTTGGGGGGAAGGGACATGAGAGAAAGAGAGAGAGAGAGAGAGAGAGAGAGAGAGAGAGAGAGAGAGAGAGAGAGAGAGAGAGAGAGAGAGAGAGAGACAGACATAGAGAGAGAGAGAGAGAGAGAGAGAGAGAGAGAGACAGACAGACAGAGAGACAGAGAGACAGAGAGACAGAGACAGAGAGACAGACAGATAGAGACAGAGACAGAGACAGACAGAGAGCGACAGAGAGAGCTAGAGACAAACAGACAGACAGACAGACTGAGAGAGAGAGAGAGAGAGAGAGAGAGAGAGAGAAGAGAGAGAGAGAGAGAGAGAGAGAGAGAGAGAGAGAGAGAGAGAGAGAGAGAGAGGGGGGGGGGGGGGGGAGAGAAAACCTGATATTCCAGGCTATTTTCCCAGAACCAGCTACACACAGGAACTGCAAACAACCCACAGTTGAAAGAGACAACCGTAGTCCATCGTTAGGCTCTGAGGGTCTGCAATCGTTTCGTAAATCGCTGTATTTACACGCGTGAATGTAGAACGACATTAAGCTGGTGGTTTCAATACACGTTAACATTTTTCACTCTTTCCACATGGCAACACGGTGACAGGCAGGTGCTTTTATGACTGGCTTTCACTGTGTTGCTGTGGGGAAAGTTCGGAAAAAAATGTTAACGTGTATCGCGACCTTTTTCCGAGTGGGCTGTTTAGGTGGAGTTATAATCCTTAACCCTTGACACCAGGTGTCGTTCCAGTTACAGGCCGGGGTTTTTTTCAGCAACGCAAAACTCGCACTCTCTCTTTCTCTGTCTGTCTCTGTCTGTCTCTGTCTCTCTCTCTCTCTCTCTCTCTCTCTCTCTCTCTCTCTCTCTCTCTCTCTCTCTCTCTCTCTCTCTCTCTCTCTCTCTCTCTCTCTCTCTCTCTCTCTATATATCTATATATATATATATATATATATATATATATATATATATATATATATATATATATATATCACCAGTGCACGGTTAAAACAGATTTTGCATCTTACTTGACCAAGGGGAAGTCAAATAATAAGCCGATAGACGTACCTCTCTTGGGGCGGTCAGAAGCGCGCATTCCCTTCGCGGGTGAATGGAACAATGTTTGGACAGAACAGAACATAGTAGAGGGACGTGCGAATTTCAGGATTATTATATGGTAACATTAGGGAGAACTGGAAAATGATGGAGTGAGGGTGGGTAGATGGATGGGCTGCCAGTGGAGTCAATTAAAGGGGGGGGGGGGGGGGGGGGGGGGTAGGTAGTAGAGCACAGGGCTAGTGGCAGAACGTCAGCACGAACCAGGTAGGCTCATTAAGAAGCAACAGAAAACTTATGCAAAACAAAAATAATGTTTAAGTCTTAGTCTAAACCCCACATATGTAGGCCTATTTATTTAGCCTACGCACAGCCAATCACGTTTGTGGCAATTTGTGTTGACGCTCTGCCACTAGCCGCGTGTTGTAGTAGATCCCCCCACCCGGTTTTATACCCAGGGTATTAGTCAGATGGAATAGAAGTTTCGGCAGGCACGGTTGCCTGTTTCATCCCGGTTGTCAGATGTCGGTGCCAGAAACATCAGATAGCAATTACCAGCACCTCCACCACGGGACCGTCATCAGGTGGTATTGTATTGGGGGCTAGGCCGGGATGGGAGACTACCTTCCCTTACCTGTTCTGGCTATGGTGCGTAGTAGTAGTGAGGGGGTGGGGGGGGAGATCGATGAGGTTTAATTAGCGAGCAAAGGCAGTAGTAATAGAGGAAATCGGGCCTCGGCTGCTGCGTGCCACGATTCGGTAGTAGCCTACTCTCTTTCTTTTAGCCCCTCTAATAAAACTGCCTGTTTGTATTGGTCAACATAGCGCTGTGAAAAGTGCTGGGCTTACCACACTAATTGCCGTCCATTATCCACCCGATACCCGTCTCATCTATCTCTTTAAATCACTACTTCCCTCTCCCCCCCCCCCCCCCCCTCACTTCAACACTACCCCCTACATCACCATCTCACCAACCCACCTCCTCCTGCCCTGTCATATTATTGGGTATTTATAGTCTTTCTCTTTTAATATGTAAGTGTGCATGTGCTGGCATGTTTGTTTGTATGTTCTTTCTTTCTTTTTTCTGTTCAGACATACAGTTTAGTGCATCATCCATAGTAGGCAACAAACTTTTGTCCACGTTATCATACCCCACCCCACCCCAACCCACACTGCACCACCACCATTACTCTCTCTCTCTCTCTCTCTCTCTCTCTCTCTCTCTCTCTCTCTCTCTCTCTCTCTCTCTCTCTCTCAATCTGTCAGTACCAATTAGATCATAGCAAATATTGAGCGAAAATGAAGACAATGAATCAACAGAAAAGGGGAATTGGTTACCGATCCATACGCCTATTGATACGACCAAAGCGGATATGAGACCCGATTCCTTGTCAACACCTGTTCATTTGACACTACCATGGTTTGATTGGAAGCATTTGTATGCTAAAACAAAAGGAGAGTAAATAAAGCATCGGATATTGAAGATGAAGGTGGGAGCATGTTAGAGACAAACAGCAAGAGCGTGGGAGGGGTGGGGCAAGAGAGAAAGAGAGAGATAAAGATATATATATATATATATATATATATATAAATATTAAGTGAAAAAATCAAAACAACAACAAAACTTGGACGAGACGTTTCGCTTTATTGCTTTATCGATCTACATTCTAAGTTACAAGAATGATTGACGTACTGTGGGGAAATGTCATCATACTGATGACAAATTCACACAATGACGTCAAGCTCTAAACAACACATTCGCTTCCCTTAAATTAAAGACCTCACATATTAAAAAGTTAAGTAAAAATAAACATGTGCATGTACATACATATATATATATATATATATATATATATATATATATATATATATATAGATAGAGAGAGAGAGAGAGAGAGAGAGAGAGAGAGAGAGAGAGAGAGAGAGAGAGAGAGAGAGAGAGAGAGAGAGAGAGAGAGAGAGAGTATATAATAATGAACTGTTATTTTACAATGGTCAAAGTGGACAGAGACACAAGATCTTCTGCATGAAGGAATCGTTCATACTAACACAGTGCAAACCTCCGCCCAAGAACAAACTTCAGATTAAACTACATAGCTTCTAAGATAGAACGATAACTTGAAAGTTCATGTATCTTTAAAAACAATCACGGATATAAATCTTGTAATTCAAAAGGCACAATCAGACAATAGAAACAAACAAAGCATGTCCTCTTCCGTGGAGGTGAACGAAATAAAACACAATGAAAAACAAATAAGGAATGGTAAAGGAAGGGACAAAAACGCTAAGGAAGGAAGGAAGAAACAAATGGATGTATAAAACAGGAGTGCGCTTGTAAATGGAAATAATTTGAGTAAGATTGATCATAATCATAGAGCATTTACTAATGCAGAAGGTACATCATTATGATTCCGATAAAAAGCTAACTGTGAAGAAGGGTTTGTGCTCACACAATCGATACAATCCAGTATGATCTGCGCATGCTGTTTTGAGCAATTTTATCACCAACGTCTCCAAGCGACAATGCCAAACGGAAGAGAAAAATAAGAATTAAGATCTGTTCACAAGTACACTGTTCAAATAACTAGACAAACACACAGAAAACAGACAAAAGGAAAAGCAACAGCAACAGCACGCGGATTCGGTTGGAGGAGGGGATGGGGATTGGTGTGTGGTGGAGGGGGAAATTGGATTGTTGAAAAAGGGTATAGTTTTAACTTGATAGAAAATCGGGATGTTTGGGACTTCCTCTTCTTCTGTTGCATCCTTTTGTTCCTTGTGGTCTTCTCTTTCTTGCCTCTTACCTTTGTTTTCTTTCCCTTTTCTTCTCTCTCTCTATCCTATTCGTCTTCCACGCCAAAAGAACATGGACTTGGTGTTTGATTTGCTGGGGAAAAGTGGACACAGACTCGCCACCGGAAGTGGCAGCCCACAAGGCCAAGGTCGCTTGGAATGCTGGGGCAAGGTTTGCCGAACGTGTCTCCTCGCGCAGGCGCGAATTTTTCTGACACGTTTCCACTTCCGGTCCCTTTTCCCGTAGCTTCCGATGCCAACCCGAGGGACGAGGACTGTACCTTTCTGTGCAAAGGCACATTTCTATCTTTTTTGTGAGCATTTCGTTTAAAAACTCGAGGCAATGCTTTTCTTTTTGATAAAAGTATTTTCTCATCAAGACTGACAACCGTGGTTTTGTTATTTCTTTCAACTTATTGATTGATTACAATATCACAGAAAGCATTGCATGTATTGTATGCATTCGTATAATGTGGAAAACGACACAGCTACTCATTGAAACTAGAACTCAAATCATTTTGTCGACACTTAGCACAACGCAAGATCTAGTTTATTTTGTTTGTGTTCTATATAATTATGAAAACAAACAAACTAAAGATTGAAGGGCACATGTTAACAGTTTGGTACCAAAGGTGAAAAACAAGAAGATCGCGCTGAAACAAAAATAAAAGTAGACCTGATACCAAAAACAAAGAGATTACCAGATTAGGGGACAACTTTTCACTACCCTCTTCAAACATCAAACACATTAAAATTTATGAATAATAATGTGTCCAGCTAGTAATAGAAAGCAAAAACACAATATGGGTGCATCTTAATCAATATATGAATAACTAAACATTGAGAAACAAATGAGAAAAGGGGAGATTTGAACAATAACAACAATTATAACAGAGTGGACGAAAGTGCTGGAACTGAATGCTGTCTAGAAATGTCATAAGTATATTTCGACCATCTAGACTTGATTAATTATCCCAGCCAAGCATGCTATGTTTCTGTTTCTTTATGAATGTCTTTATAACGCCTGATTCTCAAAGTTAAAGGTGTTTTTTAATGCCCCTTAACTTGCTGATGTGATGGGTCGGAAGTGATTTGTGATTTTGCTGCTGATGCAATGCCTACAGATATGGTTGTTATACACAATATGATAACGGAGTGCGTTTGTGGGCTAGTGTATGTGTGACCCAGCACCACGGAAGGGACATTAAGTCGCTGGGCTAGTTTCTCACACCAGGCTTGCAAAGTCACAAATCTCATTTTTTGTCAATTTTGAGTTATGGGTATTTTTGTGTTCTCTAACATCTTATCTTTCATATTTATAAAGAATAAACTTTACTATAGTCTCCAATTTGTCTTTTAAGTGTTTTAAAACTAGTAGATCAATGCATTTTCTTCAGCTAGGCTAGACTTTAGACTGTGTTTTCTCAAAATGGTCGACCTTCACCCTACTACCTTTAAATGCTCATAACTCTAGACCGGAACAAGATACAAGATTGGTTCTTGTATCATTGGAAAGAGCTTTGTCCGATGTTGTCAAAATGTGTAATTTTCTCAGAATGGCCAGTTTGACACATAATGTCCCTTTCGTGATGCTGGGTCATATATGTGAGTGTGTGCGCCTGCGCGTGCACCCATGTATGTGTGTGTGCCTGTGTGCCGGTGTACATGTGTGAGCGCGCGCGTACGTGTGTTCGTAAGCGCATGAAAATCTTTTGCTGTCGTGTGTCTATCTGTGTGACATTCGTGTAGCCAACACGTTCAAGACGCCCACGAAGACTATTAAGAGACTACCATTATTTTGACTTCGGCTTTAGTTTTCAACTCTTCTTGGAAATAGGGGTGTACCCAACATGTCACACTGACTAACTGTATAGATTAGTAAGCCTTTTTTTTTTTATATATCTTTATACAGCTCTACGCTTTCCTTCAGAAGTACCGACGCCCTCTGATCGTTTGATCCGCTTTCTGTCCTTTTTTTTTAAGTCTTCCAATGACACAAAATGTTCTCTGCGATGCCATTAGGGACTTAGGGACACAAAAGAGAGAGGAAAACGACTAGACCTCAAAACCCAGTGATTCTTCAAAGTGAGGTCGGAAGACTTTACTGGCCGGAAGACGGCACGTTCAGTTGACGTAACTTCCGCTCCCAGGATGCCATGGGAGACTCTTACTATGCTAAGCATGTTGCCAATTCGGAGCGAGGCAGCAGCCTCAGTCTCACCTGCATTACTTTCTGTTTGGCGAGCGGATGTACCGAATACGTGTGAAATGGAGGGCAAGGGAGGGAATGTGCGTCAGCAGAGAGAAAGTCCTAGCGTAGTAGGAGGGGTCTTGGCCTTTTCTCAACCCACATCTCTCTATCATCTTCATCCTTTCTTGTTATCTCCCCCTCCCCCCCCCCCCCCCCTACCCCCACCCCCCCCCCCCCAAGTCCCTTTCACCTCTCTTTAAAGTCTCTTTTTTTTTGTCTTAGATATTCTTGTCATTTCCTTTCAGTTTTAGTTCCCCTTCTTGTCCTGTAAAGTCAATACATTGTTATCCCCCATTTCCCGCCATTCAGTCTCCAGCACCTCCCTCTTCCGGATTCTTTTGTTTCTTTCTTGCATCTTTTCCTGTGGAGTTCTTACTCTCTCGTTCTCCCGTATTATCCAAACCCCCTTTGGTTTGCTCATTTTTCTCTCCTTAGTTAACGTATTTTGTTGTTGGACTGTGGAAGGGAAGTTTTTTAGCCGAAGGTTCGGGAACTATTGTTTCTGTCTGGTCAAAAGCGTTCAGGGTATAATTATTCCAAGACTCACAAAATAAAAAAAGTAATGGTATTTTTTAAGAAGTGGACCACACAAAGCTTTTATGCGGAGTTGCTATTGGAGGAAGTTTAACGTTGCTGTGCATTTATCGACATTTGCTCAAACGGCTGACTAATGATGATGATGATGATGACGATGATGATGATGACGATGATATAGACTAGTTTCAAAACGTAATAATAAAGCACACAAAAACATGTCGTTTTAGGAAGGATAGTAGGAGAAAACTCTTACACGTGTTAACAACGTAAATGGAAAAATGTGTGGAAACATTTGGGGCCAAAGGGACTATATTTCTCCGCAACGCTATCTTTTAAGAACCAACACAATCATGCAAACTGAATTCGATCAGGCGACTAACCACCCTGCCCCGAAGTCTGTTAAAATCAACTGGGGGCAAACACCATCTACATAATAAAGAACCAGTTAACGTCACTTGGCAAGAAAAGCGGAACTCGAGGAAGAAACATAAACATGTTTACATGCTAGGGAGAGGGACACAGAAAGGGCTGCTACTCATAACGTTTGCCCCCGGACTATAACCCTTTGACCCTACCTAATTCATGCACCCACAATGATGTGCCTACTGTCAACAGATACGTTTACTTGCGGCCTTTCTAGAGAGCAAACCCGAAGGCAAACAGGAGCTGTAGTTTGAAAAAAAGAACAGAAAGAAAGAGAAAGAAAGAAAGAAAGAAAGAAAGAACAGAAGTAAACGTGGGCTATCTTGTATTTTAGTCCCCACCCATACACACACACACCCTTCAACTTTTCGCAGTAATTAGTCCCCGAGCCGAAGGTTCGGGGAGCTATTGTTTTTGTCTGGTCCGTCCGTCCGTCCGTCCGTCCGGTGTCCGTCCGTCCGGTGTCCGTCCGTCCGCTGTCCGTCCGTCCGGTGTCTGTCCGTCCGGCGTGCCTCCGTCCGTCCGGCTATTCGTCCGTTTTTCTCAAAAACTATTCAGTCTATCATCATCAAATTTGGCATACTAGTTTGCCAAGATGCAAGCTATCCACTGATGTATTTAGTTTTACATTAAGGTCAAGGTCGCGCCAGTTACGGGGTTCAAACCCCAAAACACATAATCGCTAATATCTCGCGAAGTTTTGCATGTATTTCAATGCAGTGTTTTTTCACAACATTTCTTGATGAATGGTCTATAACACAGTTGTCATGAATTTTTCTGTGCGCTCGTGTGCGCATGATCGCGCGCGCTCAAATCACGGGTCCGAACCCCAAGGCTATATATAAAAAAAACTATTCAGTTACGTGCTGTTTTGATGCGTTTTTAATGATTAGTGTGTAGTAAAACAAAAAAAAGCAACACGCGCATCGCCAAGCGGCAGATAAGTTCCCGAGTCGCTAAACATGGGATAAGCCCGCTGTGCCCTAGGCCCTTTGTGTCACAGGCCCGATATGTCCCACTTCTTTCCGGCCGTCCATCCGTCCGTGCGTGCGTCCTGTTTTCAGTTCTCAATGGTCTCCCCGCTGTGTGTACAGCCGACACATTCCGATTTCGGAGTAGCTCGGCGATGCTGCGAGGGGACTTTGCAGCCGCTCGGCGTTGCACTTGTTGATTTTGATCTTGCTTGTTTTTTTGCTCCTTTTGTTGCCTGCTTTTTGCTCCTTTTGCTATATTTGCCGTTTGCTGTTTTCTTGTTTGTCTATGTCCATAAAGGCGCATTCGCCGAAATATCCAGTAGTCTTGTTTTGTCTCTTGTGAATAAAATAACGTCACTTTACACTTGTGTAGTTGTTTGTTTGTTGTATTTCGTTGTTGTTTTTTGGGTGACGAAAGCAAGCTCGCTGATCTTAAAACATGACTGGGTGGGTTTTTCTTAGTTGCCGTCCATCCGAAAGCATGGGTGGTGAAAAATAACATAATTATGGAAAATAACTGCAGACAAATAATGGACGAAGAATGTCCAAATGGTCCAAATGGTCCAAATGTCCAAATGTCCAAATGGTCCAAATGTCCAAATGGTCCAAATGTCCATTTTACAGGTTGTTCCTTGGACATTTCACACTTTCAACTGTGTGTTAACTGAACTGTGCCTGTCCATTGTTCCACATCCAGAATCGATAGGGGCTGTGGTATTAGATAACATTTCTGAACGTATTGTTGCGTTTCTTTTTTTGAACAGTATATTATGACAGTATATTATTATGACAGTATATTATGACAATACAAATCATTCAAATGTTATGAATTACGATGCACATTCTTCATCCATGTAATAATTGTTTGATACCCATCTTTTCCTTTTTCATTTCACCTTGTCACCTATTCTACATTGTTTTGTAATGAATGAGTTTTATACTCTCTCTCTCTCTCTCTCTCTCTCTCTCTCTCTCTCTCTCTCTCTCTCTCTCTCTCTCTCTCTCTCTCTCTCTCTCTCTCTCTCTCTCTCTCGCTCTCTCTCCATCACTGGTTTACCGCTCTTTTTGTATCATCCTTTATTTCAGCTGATCGTCCCGATTTGGCTTTTCTGTTCTCTGAGAGAGAGAGAGAGAGAGAGAGAGAGAGAGAGAGAGAGAGAGAGAGAGAGAGAGAGAGAGAGAGAGAGAGAGAGAGAGAGAGAGAGAGAGAGAGAGAGAGAGAGAGAGAGAGAGAGAGAGAGAGAGAGAGAGAGAGAATGTTAATGTGAAGGTGTTCGGGTGAGCGAGTGTTTCTGTGTGTGTGCTTTTATGCAATTTTATGTGTATGACCGTGTATGTGTGTGCGTGCGCGCGTACGCGTGCGCGTGTGTGTGTGTATGTGTGTGATCATGTGTGTGTATGCGCGCGCGTGCGCGTATGTGCGTGCGTTAGAACAAAGAAGACAAAGAGAAAGACAGGTATAAATCATATTTCACTCTCCCACTCAAAAGCTAGTCCCCTGTTTCTTTTATTCTCTTATCATTCATAATTGTTCAATTCTTTTATTATTCACAATCGTTTCTTTCTCTTTCACCAAGCTGACACCCCCCACCCCCACCCCCCACTGATTAACGACAATCCTGTTAGCGAGATATTTGCCCGACATCTTCAATTCTTCAATGTTCCGCACGCTGAGAAATGGAGGAATTACAATATGAATGACCAGTCCAAGTTGAAGGCAAACATGCACAAATTTACCCCACAGCTGCGCTGCTGTGCTATGCTGACCGGGGAGAGAGAGAGACAGTCCTGGTAGGGTCCCTGTTTGCCTTTCGCTTCACCTTTGAATTCCATGCAAATTTCTCAGCAACTGACTGACCAAGTCGAAGAAGACTTGAAGAAAGAAACTAAAATGGTTTTTTTTAAACCGGAATGTATTATCATATTATAACGAATAAAAAAAATGTTTTGTTACAAATAACAAGGTACTATAACGAATGAAAACATTTTTGTGGTGTTAAAAACCAAAATGACTATCATATTATAATGAATGAAAAAACAAGTTTGTTAAAAACCAAAAGGACTCATATTATAACGAATGAAATTTTGTGTGTGTAAAAAAACAGAAGGTACTATCATATTTTAACGAATGAAAATTATCTTTGGTAAAAAAAAAACCCAGAAGGTACTATCATATTACAACGAATGGGAAAATTTTTTGGTTAAAAACCAGAAGGTACTATCGTATTATAACGAATGAAAACAAACAAGTTTGTTAAAAACCTAAAGGTACTATCATATTATAACGAATGTAAACAAACAAGTTTGTTAAAAAGCTAAAAGTACTGTCATATTATAACGAATGAAAACAAACAAGTTTGGTAAAACCAGAAGGTACTATCATATTATAACGAATGGAAAAAAAAATTGCTGATAATACCTTCTGTCTTTCGTCTGAAGAAGGCTCCCTTGTAGGGACGGTGGGGGGAGGGGGGGGGGGGTCATAACAATGCAAGAAGAGGGATGAGAAAGATGGAGAGAAAGAGAGGAGGGAGGGGGGGGGGGAGGGAAAGAGATGTTTTGAGAGAAGGGGAAAAACAAGTTTTTACAAATATCTGTGCATTTAGGTAAAAAAACAAGGTGAAGGGAAAAGTACCTGAGAGAGGGGGCAACCGACGTTTTGTGTCATAAACACTTCGACTGGGAATGCAGGAAAAAGGTGACTGGAAGGCTTTTTTATATTTGAAGTCAGTGAGCACAGTTCAAGACTTGAAAGGGCAGTGGTTGAAGAAGTGGGCAGCACTCTCAGGTACTTTTCCCTTCACCTTCAAGCCACAAACCTATAACTCACTTTGTCGGTCGGTCGGTCTGTCGTTCCAAAATTGTCGCACATTTTGACAAAATTGTCGCACTTCAAATCGAGGCTACACTTCAAAATTAATTGAGGCCGCTCTTTAAAATGATGTATTTTAAAAGCGTACAAAATAATAAACATACGTAATACAGACACTACAACAGACACGACGAGTATGCGGTGCTTCTTTTGATGAGCATAAGTAGGATACATAGTTTTAAATGTTTTCCAAAAGATATAAAAAGTTACGAAATGGTGCAGAGATAACATTCTGGTTTACAGATTAAAATTATTGAAAATCCAGGGGAGGTAACTCATGATTGGAGTGGTAAAAATAGACCGCGTGCCACAAACTATGGCGATTTCGCGCTTGTTTTTTTACCTATTCATTTCAAAAGTACAGCAGTCACTACTTCATCTGTTGTCTGTGCATTTAGTTTAAAACACGTTTGTGGAAATTAAAGTGATTTTGATAAGAGTCACGGGAAAGGGGCTTGTAAATGGGAAGGAACCGAAAAGAGGACACTAGCTTTGCAGACGTTTTGAAAACGTAGGTAGCTAAATGAATAAAAACGATGGCCGATTTGAAGCTTAACCCCTTGACTGCCAGAGAAAATGAAAGAACAAATCATTGGGCAAACCATGCCATGAAAAAGACAACTGATAGAGCCAATCTAGCAAAATGCTCCGGGGATGTAACTCTCTTGATTGTGTTAGAGCAAAAGCCAGCGTATCACGGTTATTCCTCTTCATCTGATGACATCATCAGTGATGTGATCAGGTCAGTACGTAATACGTTGGTGGCAGTCAAGGGGTTAATCAAGACTGTATTTTAAAAGTTTGTATTCCATTTCAATTCTGTGTAAAGCGCCCCCTGTAGCCTACATAGTAGGATGGGCGCTATATAAATTTTCCTCATTATTATTATTATTATTATTATATGAAAAAACAAAACCATGTAGTCCTACTCATAATGTTGTTGTTGTTGTTCCCTGGCTTAAAGACTCCAGGGATCATCCCAACAGCCGAAGCAATTAAACATTATGGTACAAGTGCACCAGCTAAGGATGAGAACATTACGTGTGTGGACGTTTTTGATTACCCAGCCACGTGGGCAGCCACACTCCGACTTCGGAGAAAGTCCTATGGAGGAAGACGATTTGTGATTTTGAACATGCAGCAAGAAGAAAAATAACCAAAAAAACAATCCAAACAAAACAAAGATATTAACAGATTTAAACAGATAAAACCCAGCACGCAAACACGAAAATAAATAATGAAATTGTATCCTTACATACTGGTTTCTGTATTACTTCTTCGCGCAGGTCTGCACTGTGTGTGTGCTCTTTAAAAAAAATTTTTAATGGAACAAGGGAAATTTGTACAAGTGAAAGAAATAACATTTTATATAATTCAATTGTAAGGGACTGTACTTATTTTGCCATTAATTAACCAAATGTACTGTAAATGCTAACAACGTACATGTAATAGTTATAATGACATTTCAACAAACACATTTGTTTTAAAGACCCACGCACAAGCTGAATTCTTCTTGTTTGAAGCGAATAAAGGTATTTGATTGATTGACTGATTGATTGATTAATTGATTGACTGACTGACTGACTGACTGGTTGGTTGATTGATTGATTGATTCATTGATTCATTGATGAATAGAAGGGAGATATTTCGCAGGATTAAGATTGCTCTATCAATCCATGGAGTGACACTTTTGATGTTATTGTTGTAAACATTTTCTTTATTTTTTGTGCGTACGTTTGTTTTGTTTGTGTGCTTGTTTGTTTCTTTCTTTCTGAAATCCTGGACGTCGTGGATGATGGAAGTTGGGCACAGTGTGTCTTTGCGATTATTTAGGGAACGTAAAACTGTTCTGTGTTATGCCTCTCTCTCTCTCCCTCTCTCCCCTCGTCTCTCTCTCTCTCTCTCTCTCTCTCTCTCTCTCTCTCTCTCTCTCTCTCTCTCTCTCTCTCTCTCTCTCTCTCTCTCTCTCTCTCTCTCTCTCTCTCTCTCTCTCTCTCTTTTCGAAAGTTTTCAAAGTTTTCAAGTTTTCTCTCTCTCTCTCTCTCTCTCTCTCTCTCTCTCTCTCTCTCTCTCTCTCTCTCTCTCTCTCTCTCTCTCTCTCTCTCTCTCTCTCTCTCTCTCTCTCTCTCACTCTCTCTCTCAGCTCTGGATTTATAATGAACTTCAAATAATAATTAGAGATTTGGTGTCCATGTGACGCTGGTCGATCTGTTCTACATGTTTGATTTTATTATTGCTTTGTTTATCTAGCTGACAATGTATCTAGGGGCTAGTAGCCTAAAGATAATAAACCATTGTTCATTGTTCTCTCTCTCTCTCTCTCTCTCTCTCTCTCTCTCTCTCTCTCTCTCTCTCTCTCTGTGTGTGTGTGTGTGTGTGTGTGTGTGTGTGTGTGTATCACACACACACACACACACACACACACACACACACACACACACACACACACACACACACACACACACACACACACACACACACACACTACTTAAAAAGTCAAACCAAAAAAACCAAAAAAATAAAGATGCGAACGTCGCGTTAATTTTCCAATTTGCCCTGCTGCAAATTAAATAATTGAGCGGCGCAATCTCGCTTTTTTCGGACTGACAACGCCACGAAAAGTGTTGAATGGCCCTCGACAACAACTCACAAAACGCTACTCGGACTTGAACCGGCGCATTTCTTTTTTGCGATTCGAAATCCATCGATTTCTCCACTACGCAGCAAGCGCGTCGTTTTAATTTGACAGAAATTCGCTTGGCTCTTACGCTTAAAAAGCTACCAACTGGTAGGCCTAATTGGCTTGTCCGGCAGTTTCAAAAGGTGTCCATCAAGGCTAAAACGTGAAAATCACCACGCAATAGTTTGCATTAGAGTCTCGGGCTTCTATTCACAACTGTTAACTTCTTTTTTTAAAATTCGCAGC
>CM065684.1:44287425-44297425 GCA_017654935.2 Phymorhynchus buccinoides | reverse complement strand
GCGTTCTTTATACTAGGGTCTCGCGAGTCGCGATACCTCATTGGCGTTAGGAACTGACACGAAAATGAATTAACCGCGAAAGCATTCTCAGCTCGCTCCTGTCCGCGACAATAATTAGTGTACCCAGGAATTTAAATGTGTGAACTGGCGAGTTGTTTTTTCTCTTACCAGCCTGCTGCAATGGTTGCTTTCGCCATGTTTCTATCTCGTTCACATCGTAGCTGAACTTCTTTCCAGAGATCCCGTAAAATAAAACGAAGATGTCATCAATGGATGAACTACATGCTGTTGTCCGTCTTCTCCACGTAAAGGCAGAGAAGGTCTTAAGCATACCTGCCCTATTCAAGTCCCTCCCGCCCACAGACCTCCAGAAAAGGGGACCTCATCCGATTACCTCAGAGAAAAAAGGGCCGAGAACCAGAGTTTGCTCTCAGGAAGGGTGTGAGAAGTTTGGTTATCGAGTTAATTTTCTCCCCCTCTCAACTTCATTTCCTGCCAAGGGAGATTAACCAGGGTTTGAAATGCGAGAGGGGCGTTGGTGTTTGCCCACTTGCGCAAGACAGTTTTTACTTCCTGACCGATCTCTGTACTTGGGATTGCTGAGAAAGGAGGTGGCCAAGAGCTAGAGAGACGGACGTCCTCTAAAGCTGTGGTGGGTCACAACTTCAGAACACGGTCCATTCAGGCCTGTCAGCCTTTGTTGGACATGTTTGTTCCTCGGTAAGAGTGTAAAAAGAGAGAGAGAGTAGAAAGGTTGAGGGAAACCTTGTCAAAATATTAATGCTGGGGCACGAGAACTGAACACGTTGCCAGACGCCTTGAAAGCCCAGCAAACAAGGGACAGTCGTGCTGGCTTCTTCCTTGGTGTGCAAACAAATGACTTTTTTCTTCAACTTTATTTTATGCACCTTCTGGTTTAAATGTTTTATTTTCAAACGAAACATCAGCAACAACAACGACATAACTAAAGCAGCAACAAGCAAAGCTTATGACGTGCTCAGTTCAAAATAAATTACACACCTTCTCCAGGAAAGAGTCGACCCGGGATACATCCAGAACATGAAGAATTCAGAATTTCGTCACTCTGACTATCTGTACATTTATAAAAGTCCCGTATGTACCTGTTCCAGGTCGGAGCACGTTAAACACATTTTCTCGCTCACAGTTACGAATGAAGGGATAATGGACTTCTTAATGAGCCTTTATGCCGACACTTCTCTGCCCCTGTCTCACACTCTCATGCCCTGAGATGATGATGACATTCTGTTTAACGTCCCCCGGTGCGGAACAGACACATATGGGACACTAGTAGATATAAAGATGGTGGGAGCGATCCTGGAGGCAATGCCCGGAGGCAGTGCAACACCAGGAAAGTCCCGAATTTTTAACAATACATATGTGCGTTTATGCCCCGAGGTGCGAACTCCACCTACTTAAGATTATCGCCCTTACCTGTCATGAAGTAGTATATAACCACACAAAATTATCTGCACCTGACTCGTCGACAGGTGGCATGAGCAAGCAGTTCGGGCCTAACATGATCGCCCTTTCGTGTCGGCAAGAAGTAGTATAAAGCCCCATTGTGCGTTTTCGTTTGGCGTTTTTCTTCTTCTACGTTCCCAGGCCATAACACCATAAGTTTTCAGTTTTCACTGGTCTCCCCGCTGCGTACAGCCGAAACATTCCGATTTCGGATGAACTCAAAGAATAAAATTATTTGGAAGATGGGTTGTTTTTTTAGAAAAAAAGGCAGGAGAATGGGCCAATAAGTCAAAAAGATAGTAGATGACAGAAAGCAAAGTGAAAAGGCAGAGTCAAAGTGTGTGACAGAGGAAGTTACCGAACTTCGAGAAGGAGGGGAAACTGTTTGTACGAAAGACCCCATCAGTATCCCCACGGGGATCGGGAGAGACTCATGGAGGGGGGGGGGGGGGGGGGGGGGGATCGTCCAGCTTCCCGTATGGAGGCATGAGGTATCCATCTACTGCCCCGATTTGGCATTTGCAAAACAGATTCCTAGAGTGTAAACATTAGAGTACAGTGGGTCTTATAAGGGAGGGGTCTTATAAGGGAGGTAATTTTAATACTTACAAAGAAGGCCAATGTATCAGAGAAGTTGGTCTTATGCGGGAGGGAGTCTTATAATGGGAGGTCTTATAAAGGAGGTTCCACTGTATTTGAAATCTATACAATTAAGTGGTTTCTTTTTTTTCCACAGCGAGAAAAACTGTCTTTAAAAGCTCGAAAGACAACTGCCAGATCTACAACCATAACCAACCAGACCGAAGAAACAACCTGATAGCGAGATAGACAGGAATGTGTGTCTGAATTCAAAGGAAATAACAGCTTATGGAGAAAGGTGGCAGAGTGGTTAAGACGTTCGCCTGCCAAATGTAATGCGTGACTGCCACGTGAGTAACACGGGTTCGAATCCCGGCCTCGCCCTTTCTTTCTAGTTCGACAGGAAAATCGAACTGAACGTCGAGTCCTTCGGATGGGGACTTAAAGCTAGTCTGACCCGTGCACTTTACGCACGTAAAAATCCCACGGCAGTTGAAAGTCGGTAAGAGCATGGAAACCCCGCTGCCTGGTATGGCCAAATTGAAAACTAGGTTTCCAAAAAAAACTAGGTTTCCCAAGTTTGCCCCTCCTCACCCTGCCCCCCAAACAAAAATTGGGTAGGCGCTGCGCTTTCAGCAACGCGCTCTCCGGGGGAGAGCAGCCCGAATTTCACAGAGATAAGTCTCTGTGACTTGAATATACCAAATACCAAAAATGATGTTGCTAGAGTTAGTTATGCTCAATTCCACATCAACCACATCGAACCTACATTCAATGTGTATGGCTGCTGGGAATAATGCACGACGTGTCGCTGCCTATAGCTTGGAGGGAATTTCAGATGATCGTGCACTTAGTGACAAGTTTTTGAAATTTGGCATGGTGTTATGAGGATTTCAGAAATCATCGCAAACAAAATGAGCTCGACCTACTTTGGCCTGTTTGCACAAAATCCAATATGGCCGTCACCGGGAAAAGTGACTGTCAAATTGTAGCTTTCGTTACTACTAGAACCTTATCAAATACCATTATTTATATTGTTTTTGGGGTAAGGAATCCATATTTGACATTGATTTAGCATTTCGAGGTCATTTTGAAGGTAAAATATTATTTTCAAGGTCATTTCGGTCCAAATTTGTTATATAACTCTGAAAGGAATCAACTTCAAAAGAATATATTGAGTTTTCTGGTCATGTTTCTTAATTATGTGAGCTCATTTATGTCCTTAAATGCATCACTCTTACCACTTAATCGGAGAAAAAAATAGTATGACATTCAAAATGGCCTCTGTAGTAACACCCAGTGTTCACCACTGCACTGAAATACTTGACTAACGATACCGTTTTGTCTCATTTCAGGTGTGGCTCCTGTTGAAGAATGAAAACCTGAAGAAACTGCAAAAAAGTGCGCCATGAATGTTGGAAATCCATTGGTAGCAAGGACAGACACTGACTGGACATTGTGTTGTTTGCGTCAAGATCATTCTAGTAAGAAAGACTTACGGTGTCCGTTTAATAAGGAATGCCATCATAAAGCTTATAAAACCCTTGCTGATGACCTGAAAAACTTTGTTACAAATGATGTTCCTTTACCTCTTGGAGTGAACTTGGAGTGCTTCGATGATGGGTCAGGGGTTGCCAGCACACTGCTGAAAAACAAGGCCAAGTATCACAATCAATGTCGGTCACTCTTCCGTTCTTACATAGTGGAAAGAAAACTGCACAAGAGGGAAAAGACAGAGAGTGAAGAAGAGACAATCAGTCATAAAAAGACACGCTTAAGTTTTTGTGCAACCCTTGATCGTGACAGGCCCCAGTGTGTCTACTGTGAAAAATATGAGGGGGATGGTGATGAGCCAGTGTACCGTGCACGGAGTGCTAACTGCGAAAAAACATCTTCTTCAATGGGCTACTGAAGGATCAAGCTTCATAGCTGAAGAAGAAAACGAGGATCCAGCCAGCATCAGTGCCAGACTCAGAGTAGCCTGTACTGTCTCTCAGCTGATATGCAGCAATGCTTCAAAATATTCAAGCAAAGCACCCAGTCTAAATCAACGGAAAGAGAGAGAGACTCCTTTTCCACTCTACGTTGGACTGAGTCTTCATGCAAATGATCGACAGAAAGGAGCCATTGGCACATTCCATTCTTTAGGCATGTCAGTGTCATACGACCGTGTGATGGACGTGAGGAGGGTTTCTGCCAGAGCTGTCTCAGGACATTTACAGGAGAACCAGTGGTGAAGACCTCAGTCTCTGTGGCACAAGAAGTACCTTTATCAGGTGGTTTATTCAGAGTGCTGAAATAACCAATCGATTGATTGATTGTTCTATTGATTGATTATTCATTTATGTTAATGTGCTTATCAATTGGTTATTTGTTAGAATTAATTATTGTACGCATTTTAACGAGGGGGGGGGGGGGGGGGGGGGGGGGTTCTCTCTCTTTCTGCTTTCTTCTTTTTACTTCATGACCATAAGTCCTTAGTGTATAAGTAGAAATGTTTTCTTACTGTGCTGATGCGTAAATGCCATCTGTTCACCGGCGCTTTTCATGCAACTTTCTTTCATAAGCGTTTGCCCGATGCCTTTTCCCACGCTGTATTGGGTTAAATGATATAATGTTCATGATTTGACGAATAAAACCGTTGAACTCTTTCACCGCCAATGTCGCATTTTTGCACCACAATGGTTTAACACCCATGTCACTAAAAAGCATCAAATCAGAGTCTGTTATCTGAAGACCCTATTTTCTTCATTTTGGGAAGTAAGGATAGGCCTAATGTTATATGTCAGAGAGGAATTTGCAATATTACAGATATTTTTCTTCCTACCCAGGTAAGTTTAATGGAATTGTTTGGCTGAAAAAGTGACTGGCAGCGAAAGGGTTATACCAAAGAGTGACTAAAATATTAGGGTCATTTGGAGACTGCTTGACTGTGAACAGGGGAAGTATTGTTGTGTTTTCTGTGTTGTTTGAAAAAGACTTTTTTTTAAAAATATTACATGTTCTGTTTTGTCTCGTCAATAAACTAACGTCGCTTTGCACTTGTGTATTTGTTTGTGTGGTACTTTGGTCAGTGACGTTGCAGTCTGTTTCAGTTTGTTTGGTGTAGGTTTTGGTGGGTTTTTAAAATATTGGGGTGCAAAGACGGTAAGTTCGTTTAATTAAGCTCACCCGACTGAACAAAAGAATAATTATTTCCCCTATCTCCTTTGCCCGCATTCTCCCTCCCTATCCAGTCCAATACCCCCCCCCCTCCTCCCTACACACACACACACACACACACACACACACACACACACACACACACACACACACACACACACACACACACACACACAGGATGAAAAAAAGTTTTGTTTAGCTTATTCCTTTATCGTCATTAAAGATCATTTTGACTTGACTTGACTTGACACACACACACACACACACACACACACACACACACACACACACACACACACACACACACACACACACACACACACACACACATACACACACACATACACACACAGGATGGAAAAAAAGTTTTGTTTAGCTTATTCCTTTATCGTCATTAAAGATCATTTTGACTTGACTTGACTTGACACACACACACACACACACACACACACACACACACACACACACACACATATATATATATACACACACACACACACACACACACACACACACACACACACACACACACACACACACACACACACAGGATGAAAAAACGTTTTGTTTAGCTTATTCCTTTATCGTCATTAAAGATCATTTTGACTTGACTTGACTTGACACACACACACACACACACACACACACACACACACACACACACACACATATATATATACACACACACACACACACACACACACACACACACACACACACACACACACACACACACACACACACACACACACACACAAACAAACAGCAACAGAAAGAAAAAGAAGAAAAAGATGAAAGGAAGAAAGAATCGTGATGGAAAGGAAAGAGCGAAAGAAAGACAGACAGACGGAAAGAAAATAAGAAAGACAGAAATGAAAGAACAGAAGAAAGAGAGAAAGAAAGGCCGGGTGATGAGACCAACTGAGGGCTCCAAAGAAGTGTCCGTTTAATGGAGACTGAAAGGGAAATGGTTTGATCCCATCAGAACCTCTACCTGCCATGCGAGTAAACACCACTTTCCACCCCCACCCCCATCCCAATCCCCACCCCCACCCCCACCACTCACCACCCCATCACCACCATCCTACTACACCCCGTTCGCTCTGCTTCTCTAAAACAGACACACACGAACTTATGCACACACGCACACACGCGTACGCACACCGTCACACACACGCGCGCTCACACACGTGCGAACGTACACATACACACGCACACGCTCACACATGCTCACTCAAACGCACGCGCGCACACACTCACACACACACACACACACACCTACACACACAGACACACACACTCACACACACACACACACACACACACACACACACACACACACACACACACACACACACACACACACACACACACACACACACACACACACACACACACACACACACTCATTTCTCTGTCTGATATAATAAAGTTTACTTGACTTGACTTGACTTGACTTGACACACACACGCGCGCGTGCATGCATACGCACAAGCACACACACACACACGCACGCGAAATACAAAAAGCAAAGAGAACAAGATGCGATCGCTTACTGTATATATAGCCCACCTTTCCTTCAGTGACATGTCCTGAACTGATGGCTTAAAGAGGCATATAATACAACTAAGGCAGCATAGCAATGATAAGCAGACAATGCGTTCACCCCTACTCTCAGAACTCTTCGTTGAAGGGTACTTCTTGTCCCGTCCTCCTCTACTAAGGGTACTTCTTGTCCCCTCCTCCCCTGCTATCACAGATCCCTTCTACTCCCAGTGTTGGTTTTGACAGGCTCTTGTGTTCCCCCCTCCCCTATTTTATTTCCCTGATTGATCCCCATGCTTATTCTTTTCTTTTCTCCTCTGTTTTTTGTTCTATCCATTTTTACCCACTACTACCCATGCCATCACTTCTTTTCTTTTTTTATAGTTTTTATTCATTTTGGTGCAGGTGGGGTAGAGCCAAATATGGTGTGGTTGAGAGAGAGATAAAGAGAGAGAGAGAGAGAGAGAGAGAGAGAGAGAGAGAGAGAGAGAGAGAGAGAGAGAGAGAGAGAGAGAGAGAGAGAGAGAGAGACAGATGAGAGACAGACAGACAGAGTAAGAGAGACTGAGAGACAAAAGTGAGCACGATACATAGACAGACAGAGCAAAAGAGACAGAGACAGGAACACAGAGAGAGACAGAGAGACAGCGACAGAGAGAGACAGATATAGACACACAGACAGAGACACAGAAACAGACAGACAGACAGAGGCATAGAGACAGACACAGAGGCACAGAGAAGAAGAGAGCTAGAAAGGAAGACTAGAGATGGTATGGGTTCACACTGAACAGTGGCACTTCTGCATGGGGACAGAAGGGTACTGGTCAATTTGTGGACAAGGAGGGACATGCTGATACACCACTTTGAAGGATCGAGAGCAAGATGGTCAATAGAGCATTTGCCACGCGCCGGTGACCTTGAATTTCACTGACTTGAATTTAGAGAGTTGAATTAGAGAGGTCAGCGCAACTCGGGCAGAACGAGCTCGGGCAAATTAGTAGTCTAGTATAGTGAACGAACACTCGTGGCAAGCGCGAGGGTCGAGGTCTGGCTGTATTGGATCGGTCTTTGTCGTGGCGTATGCTGAGTAGTCGTATCCGACAATAACCTCCAACCGACACACACACACACACACATACACACACACACACACACACACACACACAACACACACACACAACACACAACACACACACACACACACACGGACAGACAAAGAAACCTACGGTCCTCTTCCCATTCCAATGTACTCCCGCTCTGACTGAACTGAGAGTACAAAAACACGAAACATTGACAGCGACTTGAAAAACACACAACTTGTTTTACCTTACACATCTGTATTGTTACAAATTCGGGACTTGCCTCCGGGCATTGCCTCCAGGATCGTTCCCACCATCTTTATATTATCTACTAATGTCCCATATGTGTCTGTTTCAGACCGGAGCAGAATTTCATCATCAGCGACTTGACTTCTGTCATTTCCCACATAACCCTATGAACTCTATTGAAACATTTAGACTATTGTGCATTTCTGCATTCATATGGCCCCGTCTCGTTTTTGTCAGGAAGGAATAATATCGACATTTTCCATTGAGAAAAAGTTAATATCAAAATAAAAAATGTACCGTAATACAACTTTAGACCTACGCGTGCGCGTGCGCATGCGCATGCGCAACACAGTTTCCCATTGCGCACCCACGCTTATAGGGGAAGACGGGGTAAAAAGCGCATGGGCGGGTAAGAAGCCCACCCCAATTATCTCATGAAATAAAGAACATTTCAGTCAAATTTGTCCATGAGACGAATGCTAGACATTAACGCAAGTCTCATGGGCAAAATGAGACTGAAATTTGCTTCATTTCATGAGATAATTGGGGTGGGCTTCTTACCCGCCCATGCGCTTTTTACCCCGTCTTCCCCTAAGCGTCAAAAGCGTTCAGGGTATAATTATTCCAAGACTCACAAAATAAAAAAAGTAATGGTATTTTTTAAGAAGTGGACCACACAAAGCTTTTATGCGGAGTTGCTATTGGAGGAAGTTTAACGTTGCTGTGCATTTATCGACATTTGCTCAAACGGCTGACTAATGATGATGATGATGATGACGATGATGATGATGACGATGATATAGACTAGTTTCAAAACGTAATAATAAAGCACACAAAAACATGTCGTTTTAGGAAGGATAGTAGGAGAAAACTCTTACACGTGTTAACAACGTAAATGGAAAAATGTGTGGAAACATTTGGGGCCAAAGGGACTATATTTCTCCGCAACGCTATCTTTTAAGAACCAACACAATCATGCAAACTGAATTCGATCAGGCGACTAACCACCCTGCCCCGAAGTCTGTTAAAATCAACTGGGGGCAAACACCATCTACATAATAAAGAACCAGTTAACGTCACTTGGCAAGAAAAGCGGAACTCGAGGAAGAAACATAAACATGTTTACATGCTAGGGAGAGGGACACAGAAAGGGCTGCTACTCATAACGTTTGCCCCCGGACTATAACCCTTTGACCCTACCTAATTCATGCACCCACAATGATGTGCCTACTGTCAACAGATACGTTTACTTGCGGCCTTTCTAGAGAGCAAACCCGAAGGCAAACAGGAGCTGTAGTTTGAAAAAAAGAACAGAAAGAAAGAGAAAGAAAGAAAGAAAGAACAGAAGTAAACGTGGGCTATCTTGTATTTTAGTCCCCACCCATACACACACACACCCTTCAACTTTTCGCAGTAATTAGTCCCCGAGCCGAAGGTTCGGGGAGCTATTGTTTTTGTCTGGTCCGTCCGTCCGTCCGTCCGGTGTCCGTCCGTCCGGTGTCCGTCCGTCCGCTGTCCATCCGTCCGGTGTCCGTCCGGCGTGCCTCCGTCCGTCCGGCTATTCGTCCGTTTTTCTCAAAAACTATTCAGTCTATCATCATCAAATTTGGCATACTAGTTGGCCAAGATGCAAGCTATCCACTGATGTATTTAGTTTTACATTAAGGTCAAGGTCGCGCCAGTTACGGGGTTCAAACCCCGAAACACATAATCGCTAATATCTCGCGAAGTTTTGCATGTATTTTAATGCAGTATTTTTCCACAACATTTCTTGATGAATATAACAGTTGTCATGAATTGTTCTGTGCGCGCGTGTGCGCATGATCGCGCGCGCTCAAATCACGGGTCCGAACCCCAAGGCTATATATAAAAAACTATTCAGTCTATTATCGTCAAATTTGGTA
>CM065684.1:44267425-44282425 GCA_017654935.2 Phymorhynchus buccinoides | reverse complement strand
CCAATGCAGCAGTTAATGCTCTAGGGTTACCAATGCAGCAGTTAATGCTCTAGGGTTACCAATGCAGCAGTTAATGCTCTAGGGTTACCAATGCAGCAGTTAATGCTCTAGGGTTACCAATGCAGCAGTTAATGCTCTAGGGTTACCAATGGAGCAGTTAATGCTCTAGGGTTACCAATGCAGCAGTTAATGCTCTAGGGTTACCAATGCAGCAGTTAATGCTCTAGGGTTACCAATGCAGCAGTTAATGCTCTAGGGTTACCAATGCAGCAGTTAATGCTCTAGGGTTACCAATGGCGCAGTTAATGCTCTAGGGTTACCAATGCAGCAGTTAATGCTCTAGGGTTACCAATGGAGCAGTTAATGCTCTAGGGTTACCAATGGAGCAGTTAATGCTCTAGGGTTACCAATGGAGCAGTTAATGCTCTAGGGTTACCAATGGAGCAGTTAATGCTCTAGGGTTACCAATGCAGCAGTTAATGCTCTAGGGTTACCAATGCAGCAGTTAATGCTCTAGGGTTACCAATGCAGCAGTTAATGCTCTAGGGTTACCAATGCAGCAGTTAATGCTCTAGGGTTACCAATGCAGCAGTTAATGCTCTAGGGTTACCAATGCAGCAGTTAATGCTCTAGGGTTACCAATGCAGCAGTTAATGCTCTAGGGTTACCAATGCAGCAGTTAATGCTCTAGGGTTACCAATGCAGCAGTTAATGCTCTAGGGTTACCAATGCAGCAGTTAATGCTCTAGGGTTACCAATGCAGCAGTTAATGCTCTAGGGTTACCAATGCAGCAGTTAATGCTCTAGGGTTACCAATGCAGCAGTTAATGCTCTAGGGTTACCAATGCAGCAGTTAATGCTCTAGGGTTACCAATGCAGCAGTTAATGCTCTAGGGTTACCAATGCAGCAGTTAATGCTCTAGGGTTACCAATGCAGCAGTTAATGCTCTAGGGTTACCAATGCAGCAGTTAATGCTCTAGGGTTACCAATGCAGCAGTTAATGCTCTAGGGTTACCAATGCAGCAGTTAATGCTCTAGGGTTACCAATGGCGCAGTTAATGCTCTAGGGTTACCAATGCAGCAGTTAATGCTCTAGGGTTACCAATGCAGCAGTTAATGCTCTAGGGTTACCAATGCAGCAGTTAATGCTCTAGGGTTACCAATGGAGCAGTTAATGCTCTAGGGTTACCAATGGCGCAGTTAATGCTCTAGGTTTACCAATGGAGCAGTTAATGCTCTAGGGTTACCAATGGAGCAGTTAATGCTCTAGGGTTACCAATGGAGCAGTTAATGCTCTAGGGTTACCAATGGAGCAGTTAATGCTCTAGGGTTACCAATGGAGCAGTTAATGCTCTAGGGTTACCAATGCAGCAGTTAATGCTCTAGGGTTACCAATGCAGCAGTTAATGCTCTAGGGTTACCAATGCAGCAGTTAATGCTCTAGGGTTACCAATGCAGCAGTTAATGCTCTAGGGTTACCAATGCAGCAGTTAATGCTCTAGGGTTACCAATGCAGCAGTTAATGCTCTAGGGTTACCAATGCAGCAGTTAATGCTCTAGGGTTACCAATGCAGCAGTTAATGCTCTAGGGTTACCAATGCAGCAGTTAATGCTCTAGGGTTACCAATGCAGCAGTTAATGCTCTAGGGTTACCAATGCAGCAGTTAATGCTCTAGGGTTACCAATGCAGCAGTTAATGCTCTAGGGTTACCAATGCAGCAGTTAATGCTCTAGGGTTACCAATGCAGCAGTTAATGCTCTAGGGTTACCAATGCAGCAGTTAATGCTCTAGGGTTACCAATGCAGCAGTTAATGCTCTAGGGTTACCAATGCAGCAGTTAATGCTCTAGGGTTACCAATGCAGCAGTTAATGCTCTAGGGTTACCAATGCAGTAGTTAATGCTCTAGGGTTACCAATGCAGTAGTTAATGCTCTAGGGTTACCAATGGCGCAGTTAATGCTCTAGGGTTACCAATGCAGCAGTTAATGCTCTAGGGTTACCAATGGCGCAGTTAATGCTCTAGGGTTACCAATGCAGCAGTTAATGCTCTAGGGTTACCAATGCAGCAGTTAATGCTCTAGGGTTACCAATGCAGCAGTTAATGCTCTAGGGTTACCAATGCAGCAGTTAATGCTCTAGGGTTACCAATGGCGCAGTTAATGCTCTAGGGTTACCAATGCAGCAGTTAATGCTCTAGGGTTACCAATGCAGCAGTTAATGCTCTAGGGTTACCAATGCAGCAGTTAATGCTCTAGGGTTACCAATGCAGCAGTTAATGCTCTAGGGTTACCAATGCAGCAGTTAATGCTCTAGGGTTACCAATGCAGCAGTTAATGCTCTAGGGTTACCAATGCAGCAGTTAATGCTCTAGGGTTACCAATGCAGCAGTTAATGCTCTAGGGTTACCAATGCAGCAGTTAATGCTCTAGGGTTACCAATGCAGCAGTTAATGCTCTAGGGTTACCAATGCAGCAGTTAATGCTCTAGGGTTACCAATGCAGCAGTTAATGCTCTAGGGTTACCAATGCAGTAGTTAATGCTCTAGGGTTACCAAAGCAGCAGTTAATGCTCTAGGGTTACCAATGCAGCAGTTAATGCTCTAGGGTTACCAATGCAGTAGTTAATGCTCTAGGGTTACCAATGGAGCAGTTAATGCTCTAGGGTTACCAATGGCGCAGTTAATGCTCTAGGGTTACCAATGGAGCAGTTAATGCTCTAGGGTTACCAATGCAGTAGTTAATGCTCTAGGGTTACCAATGGAGCAGTTAATGCTCTAGGGTTACCATGCAGCAGTTAATGCTCTAGGGTTACCAATGCAGCAGTTAATGCTCTAGGGTTGATGGAGCAGTTGATGCTCTAGGGTTACCGATGGAGCAGTTAATGCTCTAGGGTTACCAATGCAGCAGTTAATGCTCTAGGGTTGATGGAGCAGTTGATGCTCTAGGTTTACCAATGGAGCAGTTAATGCTCTAGGGTTACCAATGGAGCAGTTAATGCTCTAGGGTTACCAATGCAGCAGTTAATGCTCTAGGGTTGATGGAGCAGTTGATGCTCTAGGGTTACCAATGGAGCAGTTAATGCTCTAGGGTTACCAATGCAGCAGTTAATGCTCTAGGGTTACCGATGGAGCAGTTAATGCTCTAGGGTTACCAATGCAGCAGTTAATGCTCTAGGGTTACCAATGCAGCAGTTAATGCTCTAGGGTTACCAATGCAGCAGTTAATGCTCTAGGGTTACCAATGCAGCAGTTAATGCTCTAGGGTTACCGATGCAGCAGTTAATGCTCTAGGGTTACCGATGCAGCAGTTAATGCTCTAGGGTTACCGATGGAGCAGTTAATGCTCTAGGGTTACCAATGCAGCAGTTAATGCTCTAGGGTTACCAATGGAGCAGTTAATGCTCTAGGGTTACCAATGCAGCAGTTAATGCTCTAGGGTTACCAATGCAGCAGTTAATGCTCTAGGGTTACCAATGGAGCAGTTAATGCTCTAGGGTTACCAATGCAGCAGTTAATGCTCTAGGGTTACCAATGCAGCAGTTAATGCTCTAGGGTTACCAATGCAGTAGTTAATGCTCTAGGGTTACCAATGCAGCAGTTAATGCTCTAGGGTTACCAATGCAGCAGTTAATGCTCTAGGGTTACCGATGCAGCAGTTAATGCTCTAGGGTTACCAATGCAGCAGTTAATGCTCTAGGGTTACCAATGCAGCAGTTAATGCTCTAGGGTTACCAATGCAGCAGTTAATGCTCTAGGGTTACCAATGCAGCAGTTAATGCTCTAGGGTTACCAATGCAGCAGTTAATGCTCTAGGGTTACCAATGCAGCAGTTAATGCTCTAGGGTTACCAATGCAGCAGTTAATGCTCTAGGGTTACCAATGCAGCAGTTAATGCTCTAGGGTTACCAATGCAGCAGTTAATGCTCTAGGGTTACCAATGCAGCAGTTAATGCTCTAGGGTTACCAATGCAGCAGTTAATGCTCTAGGGTTACCAATGCAGCAGTTAATGCTCTAGGGTTACCAATGCAGCAGTTAATGCTCTAGGGTTACCAATGCAGTAGTTAATGCTCTAGGGTTACCAATGGCGCAGTTAATGCTCTAGGGTTACCAATGCAGCAGTTAATGCTCTAGGGTTACCAGTGCAGCAGTTAATGCTCTAGGGTTACCAATGGCGCAGTTAATGCTCTAGGGTTACCAGTGCAGCAGTTAATGCTCTAGGGTTACCAGTGCAGCAGTGAATGCTCTAGGGTTACCAATGCAGCAGTTAATGCTCTAGGGTTACCAATGCAGCAGTTAATGCTCTATGGTTACCGAAGGAGCAGTTAATGCTCAATATTTAATGCAGCAGTTAATTATCTTAGGTTACTAATGGAAGAGCTCCGTTAATTTCACGTTGAAGGACCTTTGTTTTAGAGCTTTCTTCATTTTTCTGAGTTTTCTGCTTAAGCTCCACAAAGAAAATGATTTTGTTTTCATATCTTTGTTTATCACTCTGTCTATTGGAATGAATCAGAATTCTTATTCTGATGAAAAGGTTTTCCTCTCTCTTATGCAAATTATTGCTAGAATTATTTTAATTTACTCCAGCTGGCCTAGTTGATTTGTTCGTCACCCCCTCATCCCTGTCACTGCCTTGTTCAGTCATTCATACATGTAAGAAAAACTGCAAAAGGAAAACAAATGGGTGGTATTTCACAAGAGGCGACGCGCTCTCCGAATGAAAGCAGTCCGGATTTCAAAAGATTGTTCTTTGACAACAAATACAATATAATAAATTCCATAATAAATGCATTAAACGGACTCCGTTTGGTCGCCTGAACTTTCTAACGATGCTAAACTAATTAATTTAAATTAAATTGTAAATTTTGCTGGGATTTCAGTGCTGTCTATTTTTGTTTTTTATACTGTACTTTCGAAGCGACCGCTTTTTCATAACCTGTTCCTCGATGTATTTCCTTTGATCCACAAAACGAGTAAATGAGAGAGAGAGAGAGAGAGAGAGAGAGAGAGAGAGAGAGAGAGAGAGAGAGAGAAGAGAGAGAGAGAGAGAGAGAGAGAGAGAGAGAGAGAGAGAGAGAGAGAGAGAGAGAGAGAGAGAGAGAGAGAGAGAGAGAGAGAGAGAGAGAGAGAGAGAGAGAGAGAGAGAGAGAGAGAGAGAGAGAGAGAGAGAGAGAGAGAGAGAGAGAGAGAGAGAGAGAGAGAGAGAGAGAGAGAGAGAGAGAGAGAGAGAGAGAGAGAGAGAGAGAGAGAGAGAGAGAGAGAGAGAGAGAGAGAGAGAGAGAGAGAGAGAGAGAGAGAGAGAGAGAGAGAGAGAGAGAGAGAGAGAGAGAGAGAGAGAGAGAGAGAGAGAGAGAGAGAGAGAGAGAGAGAGAGAGAGAGAGAGAGAGAGAGAGAGAGAGAGAGAGAGAGAGAGAGAGAGAGAGAGAGAGAGAGAGAGAGAGAGAGAGAGAGAGAGAGAGAGAGAGAGAGAGAGAGAGAGAGAGAGAGAGAGAGAGAGAGAGAGAGAGAGACCGACCACAGGTGTGCGGAATCAATCGCCTTCGAATATAAGGTTGGGAAGGAGGGGACGACGACAGTAGAATGAAATGGTTGGGCGAGTAGTTAGACATTGAAGGCGAGCATTATGGCAAAAGAAAAGGGAGAAAGACAGCAGGGAGGTGTGTGTGTGTGTGTGTGTGTGGGGGGGGGGGGGGGTAGCAATGGGAAAGATGGGCAGGGTGGGGGGGGGGGGTGTCAAACGAACCACTACTGCGAAACAAAACACACCTTGATCACACCCCAAAATACATCCTGTACCATTTTCAATGTTATTCCAAATGTCCCGGATGGGGACTGAAAGACCCACAGAGCCGGCTGGATTAAGTCCCTTGTTTTTTTCTGGGTCGATGTTGTCCGCATTTAGACTTACCTCGTATACGATCGAGGCTGCTCTTTAAAGTGATGCCTCGTTTTCGTGACTGTCCTCGTATACGAGCGAGGCTGCTCTTTAAAGTGATGCCTCGTTTTCAATGTGTATGGGAGCAACACTTGGTCACAATAAGATTTTTTACCAGCTATAAGAAGGAAAACACGTGAAATACGTGATTTTGACAGCCGGCTCTGTAGGTCTTTAAGGCAAGTCTGACCTGTGCGCTTTATGCGCACGTGAGAATCCCACGGCAGTGAAAGAGGAATAAAGAGAAAATAAACCATTCAGTCAAATTGCTCTTTATTCCTTAAATAAACCATTCAGTCAATTAAGACATTGCAAAACTATTGCTATAGATTCATATGGAATATAAAAAAATATATAAAAAAGACAAGATAAATAGGAAAGCAGCTCATAAAAATATAGCTAACGGTGGTATTGGAATACCAGAACTAAAATCCTTTGCTACGGCATTGAAACTCACATGGATGAGAAAATGAAAAAGAACAAAACATAACTGGAAATCCATAGTTTAACTATCCAACATATTAATATTTGAAACTGTACATCTCTTCATTTCTGGTTCGAATCGGTTTTAAACTTATTTCTAAACTGTTTTCAATTATCATGTCAAATCAAACATTCCAATAATTTTTGTGTGAAAGCGCAGGAGCACCTCTATGTTGGTCTAATTGATTGAATAACTTGTTCTAGATATGTAAATATGGTTGTAATTACTTTTGTGGGATGTTTTAATGAGTGTCATATTGAGTCATCAAATTGTTGATTAACTTCCTTTCATTTCTTTTTTTTTGGGGTGGTGATTTTTCCAAAATGTGAAATTTCTTTTCTGGTTTTTCTATTCTGTTCACTTTGTTTGTTAATTTGTGAATAATGTTTCTAAATATTGAAATAATATTATCTAATTGGTGAGAACACACCTTCCGTCATTTGAATTATATGTAATGTATTGTGTACGGGTACGTTATAAGCTATATGCTTGTTGTTACCCAGTTACCTCGTTATTGTTTATAATTTGACATTGTTTAATATAAAAAAAAAACACGTTTAAGCCAACTATACAGTTCTTAATAATGTATCAAGATATGGACCAGAACTCGTAACGACCTTTCCTAAATCAAACGCATTCTGTACAGAGGTATTTAAAGCCTATATGGTATTTTTGTATAAAGCAAACTGTAAGAATTCTGGTGACATTTTGAGAGAACCGGTATTTTATAACAATATAATTAAATTAGCTAATAGCTACATCGTTGGTTGTTGTTGTTGGGTAAGAAATAGATTAATGAAAATGTATATAATATTGCAAATATTATACTTGATAATGGATCGTTTATGTTATTCAATGAATTCAAGCACAAATACAATATCAGCATGAACATTTTTACTTTCTCTGGATGTAAAAGAGCCATAAAGGAATATATGAAAACATGAGAAATAAACATCAGCAATAATACGTATATAGATATGCCTCTCTGTTTAAAATAATAATAATGTCCATTTTCAAAGGATCAATACTGTACTACGATATTCTGATAGAAAACACAGTATGGCCTAAATATGTTGTACACGATGGGACGAAAGAATGAACTATGAAAATGATTGGAAGGAATGCTTCTTTTATGTAAACAAAACTGCAGATGGTAAAATGAAATGGTTACAACTTAGAATTTTACATAGATGCCTAGGAACAAATGTCATTCTGAAAGAGATGGGCGTGAGTGACAATGATCTATGCAATGTTTGTAACACAAGAAAAGATAGCATCCACCATATATCTTGGAAATGTCACATTATTCAACTTGTTTTGTCTCAGTTGTCTGAGATGCATTGAATAATAAATGCCAAAATGTATTTAATCTACTTATTTCAGAAGCAGTTGTAATTGTTGGAGTTGATAAAAAAAAAATACAAATCGATCATATCTTTTACTTTATGGTGTTGCTTGCAAAAGCATGCATATACCACTGTAAGCTAAACAATGATATACCTGTGTTAACAGTCTACATAAAAAAATACAGATACAAATTAAAATAGAATATATCTCACACAAAAATTATTGTATAATGGTTTTGCTGCCAGGTGGGCTCCTTTCACTGCGCTGTTCAACAATATAAATTGATAATTATCATAAAACATTTTACAATAAGATACCTAGTGATGATTATCCTTATATATCACTATATATAAGGATTGTGGCTTGAGCCACAAACAAAAATATAACACCTATCAAAGAAATGTGGTGAGAAATGGAAATCAGTCTCGAGTTACGAATCGTTTGGTCCGCCCCCTACTGTCTTGGATACTCGGTATTCGCATCTGTACATAGATGGTACATAGATGGTATTTTATTTATACATAGATGGTATTCCAACGTACATAGGCGCAATTGAGTGGTAATCACTATAGCCGTCTCGTCACTATGTATATATATATATACGTTCGTCTTATGTAGTTAACTAATATGCCTATGTTGACTACAAAATCAGGCTCCTGATATAATGGAAAATAAAATACAATGTGTAATGATGCCTTTTAGAGACAAATAAGATGGAGTTATAACAGGGTCTGGATGTACTGTTTTTGTTTATGTCTTTACTGATATTGTTGGATATGCGATCATGTATTTTGAAAACATTTTGAAGAAGAAGAATTAGCAGAACCTGCCAACACGAGTGGCTGTTTATGTGTAAATTTACATGTTGCTACCCGTGTTAACTTTTTAAGACGCATTCGCGAATACCGTACCTGAAGTTTAACTTCTGAGAAGCATCAACGTACATAGGCGCAATTGAGTGGTAATCACTGAGCCGTCTCGTCAACGCTAACAGGGGCGGACCAACGATGAAATGCTGCTTAACCTCCTCCGGTCAGGAACAGACACATATGGGACATTAGTAGATATTAAGATGGTGGGAATGATCCTGGAGGCAATGCCCGGAGGCAGTGCAACACCAGGAAAGTCCCGAATTTTTAACAATACAGATGCGAATACCGAGTATCCAAGACAGTAGGGGGCGGACCAAACGATTCGTAACTCGAGACTGATTTCCATTTCTCACCACATTTCTTTGATAGGTGTTATATTTTTGTTTGTGGCTCAAGCCACAAACCTATAACTCACTTTGTCGGTCGGTCGGTCTGTCGGTCCAAAATTGTCGCACATATTGACAAAATTGTCGCACTTCAAATCGAGGCTTCACTTCAAATTGAGGCCGCTCTTTAAAATGATGTATTTTAAAGCGTACAAAATAATAAACATACGTACTACAGACACTACGACAGACACGACGAGTATGCGGTGCTTCTTTCGATGAGTATAAGTAGGATACATAGTTTTAAATGTTTTCCAAAAGATATAAAAAGTTACGAAATGGTGCAGAGATAACATTCTGGTTTACAGATTAAAATTATTGAAAAGCCAGGGGAGGTAACTCATGATTGGAGTGGTAAAAATAGACCGCGTGCCACAAACTATGGCGATTTCGCGCTTGTTTAATTACATAATGTAAAATTATACAACATTATTTGTAAATTGAGATAGAGCTTCATTATCTGCTTAGCCGTCCGTCACAATTTTTGTCCGTGCACTTTTTTTCTTAGGGCTTTATGTAAGCTTTCTTGTTGCCCTATCTAATGATGATTATTGATTTTCGTGAGTGACTTTGAGAAATAAAAACATGCTATTTAAACCAAATGATTCGTAAGGGGGGGGGGGGGAGTCCGCTGGGGGTCCAGGGAGCTGCATAGCCAGCCAAGAAATCCTTCCACCAGGATTTTCCGCTACTTCGGATCTGAGGTTGAGCGGGGAAGGGGCAGCAATATTCTTCCACCAGGATTTCAAGGGGGATGACGGAAACCTGGTTTCGTACTGCCTCCGGGCATTGCCTCCAGTATTGTTCCCACCATATTTGTATTTACAAATGTCCCATATGTGTCTGATTCAGACCAAGAGGACGTAAAACACCATTTTCGTTGTCATAGTAGACTACCTTTTTTCAAAGAAAAATAAGAGTGACAGTTGTAATAAGGATATATCACAAATTCTTAATTTGGGCGTAGTGTAGGTTTTGCTCTTTCTCTGTAATAAAAGGAATATGAGCAAGGAAAGTGCTGTTGTTTGTTTTTAGCGATTTCAGGTCAGCAATTTGCCTAGCACCATTTGTGGTCATAATGCTATAAGGACATCAACCAGGTATTTAGCATAGCCGTGTGGTCAAAACACATTCTGATTGGACTTTACCTGGTCACGTGCTTTCTTTTTCGTTTTCTTTCTTTTCGTTTTTGGGGTTTTTAAAAAAAATTATATTGTCCATGTTCCCTCCTGATCGTCCCTTTAGAGCGACCTCATGAGGACACGGGGACTCACTCTACGACTCATCCTTCAATTCTCTGGAGTATCGGCCCCTTATGGAGACGAGTGGCTTCAAGTAGGCCAGGCGAAAAGCACTCTATTTCCGAACTGAGCGACGCCATGTTGGGCTGGCCTTACCGCCTTTTATAACGCTTTCAGCTCGTTTCATTTCCCGTCCGTGAAAAGCGAGGGTGGAACGCGGGGACAGATGGGTTAGTAGTAGGAGGGAATAAAATTAATAAACGTGTGTGAAGGGGTGGTTCGGGTGGGGGTGGGGATATGCGTGTGGTTAAAAGACCCCACCCATTTTGCATAATTATCTATCCGCTCACCATCACCATCACCTCCCACACACCAGCATTTTAAGAATTTTTTAATTATTGTTTTTATTCAACCCTCCCTTAGCTAGAGGGGGTGGATTAAATTGTAGGCCCTACTATATTCCATTTACTCAGTAAGCTCCCCAGATTTCACTGTAAGTATAATCGCTTAACAAATTGGGGCAGTGGGTGGACGCCTCGTGCCTCCATACGGGGAGCTGGACGATCCCGACCCCTACACGAGTCTCTCCTCGTGGGGATACAGGGAGGTCTTTCGTAAAAATGGTTCCCCCACCTTCTTGAAGTTATGTACTTCCTCTAATCTGCCACTCTATTTGACTCTGCCTTTTCCCTGTGCTTTCTATCATCTACTATCTTTCTGACTTATTGGCCCATTATCCTGCCTTTTTTCGAAAAAAACAATCTTCAAAATAACTCTGCTCTTTTGCGCTCCTCCGAAATCGGAATGTGTCGGATGTGCGCAGCGGGGAGACCGGTGAAAGCTGAAAACGGACACATACGTACTTTACGCACTATGGCCTTTTGACCTGGGAATGCAGCAGAAAAAGAAGCTTAACAAATGAAAACAGGCTTAGGGCGTGTGCACATATGTGACCCAGCACCACGAAAGGGACATTAAGTCGCTGGGCTAGTTTCTCACAACAGGCTTGCAAAGTCCAAAATCGAATTTTTTGTCAATTTGAGTTATGGGTATTTTCGTGATCTCTAACACCTTATCTTTCAAATTGATAAAGGATACTCTTTAATATGGTCTCTACATGGACTTATAAGTGTTTTAAAACGAGTAGGTCAATGCATTTTCTTCAGCTTGGCTAGAATTTATACTGTTTTCTGAAAATGGCCGACACTCACCCTATAAATGTAAATTCTCATAACTCTGGAACAGAAAAAGATACAAGAATAGTTCATATATCATTAGAAAGAGAATTGACTGACGTTTTTAAAGTATAGTTTTCTCAGAATGGTCAGTTTGACACTTAATGTCCCTTTCGTGGTGCTGGGTCACATATACGCGGAAGCCCATCCACATATCTCATATGTAATCCGCAACAACAAAAATCTGGAAATAAGCAAATCAAGGCGTATGCATTATACTGTATAATGCGGAAACCAATATACTGCTGAACAAAAGAAACTACACGTCCCGACTTTTTTTTCAACTGAGCAATAAAATCTAGGGATGTTTTGCCAAAACGTTGACCTTTGAAATGCATCCAACCATTTTGGAAAACCATCCCTAAATTTTGTTGCTCAGTTTAAAAAAAAATTGAGATACCCGAGATAGAGAAGCAAAATGAGATGCGTGTCAAAACTAGACATCTCGTCATAATATGTGTTAATTTTCGTGCCTAATTATGATGCCCATACGGAGTTCAACAAAAGTTAAGTATCACTTTTTCTTAAGAGCGCAGATTTTAAAATAATAACACGATCAAAGCCTTTAATATTTAACATATCCTTAATTCAGTTATCTATACATTAGACCCTAAAATTCCATTGCATTCTTGTCATTAGTTTTGAAGCAATAGCTCAACAAATAACACAGAGAGACAGAGACAAAGACAGAGAGCATGGAGAAAAACAAATTTCTGATGCTCGTTAAAACACCTTGTTTTTCTGGGGAGTATAGAAACCATACAGAACAGAACAGAACAGCTTAGAAACGGTGCAGGGGAAAGTGCTTCAGAATTTCAGCGTGGGGTCAAAGATCGAAGGCAAAACGAAAAGGTGGGTGTGTATGAGTATAACAAGTAGGGCATGAAAATACGGCGAGAGGTCAGTTTTAAGTGATATCCCCTCGAGGACAATCGAAAAGCAGCGACACCCGGTCAAGAACTTGGACCGGTCAAGAAGAAGAGGGGAGGAGGTACTACAGGGAGAAAGAAGAATGGAAGGAAAAGAAGAGTGTGGCTGAGTGGCATTAGAAAGGTGGGGTGGGGACAGGCGAAGAGGAAGGGCTGACCCGAACTGACCACTAGCTATTGTTGTCTTCGTCCCTAGACTTTGTGTTGCCAGGCTTATCATATCATAATTGCCGGACAGCGGCCCGCGAAGACCAGGAAGGCTAGTCCCCTAGCTAGGACCCCCATACTCAGCAAAGGGAACAAGTTAAAGAAAAGAGAAAGCCTCTTGAAGTCTCCTTATTGCTGAAAGAACAAAACCTTTCCTGGAGCCTGCTTATAAAAGACCCACCAGATCCATGAGTGAAATTTATGTTTAACGAATACTGATCGCTTCTCGGCCTTTTGGCTAAGACAGTGATTCAGGAACATACATTTTTGTCTATACCGTGGTTAGTTTGTTCAGCCCGTCGTACATGGCGAAAGCCGATAGGCGACGTTAAACTGAACTTCCATCCATGAGTGAAAATCACGTGTTTCACGTGTTTCCTTCTCTCCATGGTAAGAAATCTTATTTTGACGAGGCTTGACTCCCATACAAATGCCCCCAGATTGAAAACGAGACAGAGACTTTATAAAGAGCAGCCTCAATTATCAAGTTGGGGTCATTTGTATATGGGTCACATCTACCCAGAAAACAACCCCAAGGGACTTAAAGATCCACCAGATCACGTGTCAAAATCACGGGTTTCACGTGTTTTTCCTCTTATTGCTGGAAAGAAATCTTGTTTTGACCAGGTCTCACTCCCATACAAATGCCCCCAAATTCAAACCGAAACATCATTTTAAAGAGCAGCCTCAATTTGAAGATGGGGACATGTGTATGTGGGGTCACAGCAAGCCAGAAAAAACCCAAGGGACTTAATCGGGATGCGTCAGTGTAGGCCTATCTTTAATCTTGCTGGGTCAGTGGGTCTTTAAAAGGGGTGTCCTCTGCTCGTTTGTTTTGCCATCGGGTTGTGCTCTGTGTGGGTTCTTTTGTGGGGCGTGGAAAAACAGTGGGTGTTGGAAAAGAAAAGGCTGTTTTCCTTGTGTGGCGCCCCTGAGTGGCGTGTCTAAAGCTTAGCGATGATGGGCCATTTTCTTGACCTGTACCAATAATTGGAAGAAAGGAAAAGTGGTGGTGGCCAGGGGGAGAGAGTGAGAGAGAGAGAGAGAGAGAGAGAGAGAGAGAGAGAGAGAGAGAGAGAGAGAGAGAGAGAGAGAGAGAGAGAGAGAGAGAGAGAGAGAGAGAGAGAGACTCAGACTCAGACTCAGAAACTTTATGTTACAAGGAAAATAATTTAAGCTGGGCCTAGTCTTCCATTCTGTCCTTGGTTCTAAGCATGCAATACATAACTACTACTATAAATGAACATTGAGACACAGGAAAATCGCCAACAAAAAAACAACAACTAACAGTAATATAGCAACGACATGGTAGTCAGAGCATTAACATCAGCAATACAAACAAACAGAGAGAGAGAGAGAGAGAGAGAGAGAGAGAGAGAGAGAGAGAGAGAGAGAGAGAGAGAGAGAGAGAGAGAGAGAGAGAGAGAGAGAGAGAGAGAGAGAGAGGTTATTAAAAGTAAATAAGGAGCTTATAGGATATCTTTTCTTTTTTTTAACTTGAATCCATTAGCCTTCCATCATCCGCAAATGTCCGCGATGTAAAATAGCAGTAAGCCTAGATCCTGTGCGTCGCTGACATTGTTTTACCAACCAAGGCACATATACAGCCTTTACGTCAATGAGGTGAACTTTGCTACTGGCAGCGCCGAAATTAATTAAGGAACGCAAACAATGGAACTCAACAAGCAAAGAATAATTAAAAAAAATAAAAAATAAAAATACGACTTATCATGAAAATGTGAGTGATTGGATTAACCACACCAAGATTTTTTGGGGGAAAAAACTCAGAAGTTTAAGAAATATACTGGTAGGGGAAGACGGGGTAAAAAGCGCATGGGCGGGTAAGAAGCCCACCCCAATTATCTCATGAAATAAAGAAAATTTCAGTCAAATTTGCCCATGAGACGAATGCTAGACATTAACGCTCGTCTCATGGGCAAAATGAGGCTGAAATTTACTTCATTTCATGAGATAATTGGGGTGGGCTTCTTACCCGCCCATGCGCTTTTTACCCCGTCTTCCCCTACCCTTCACTGAGGGTCAAAGTTAACCACCTTCGGTGATAAAAATCTGTTTAACATCCTCCGGTGTAGAACATACACATATTGGACATTAATAGATATAAAGATGGTGGGAACGATTCTGGAGGCAATGCCTGGAGGCAGTGCAACACCAGGAAAGTCCCAAATTTTTAACAATACATATGTTATTGTGAAACCACTTTCTACAGTTTAAACCCTACAGCGTCCTACTTCTGAGCCTAGCAAAATAATGTCACTACCATTAGAAACTTTTCTGGCTGTAAACATATGACAACCAGGAGAGAGAGAGAGAGAGAGAGAGAGAGAGAGAGAGAGAGAGAG
>CM065684.1:44189925-44259925 GCA_017654935.2 Phymorhynchus buccinoides | reverse complement strand
TTCACCCCTACTTATGAGACAGAGAGAAGCGTGATTAATATATTACGTGCCAAGAAGAAGAAAAAGAAAAAGTATTTATTGAAACATGCTGACAACGATGATAGAATTTCTTCTTCGAAGCATGATTACGAAGCCGGGAAGGATTTGGACATACACGACCATATTAAAAATCAAACTAAAGACCGTTGGATAGAAGGGAAAAGATATCATTCCGAAACGTTTAAAGACCAAACTTCTGAGAGGCTTGAACTGAGAAAAGTTCTCAACGATAACCACGGACATTGGTATGGAAGAGATGATGTGGAAAACCTACAAAGACGGAAGAGGGAAACTGGTGAACTCAGCATCCCATTTCACACTTCCCAAAGTCCCCACCACCGCACCAACCACGTAAAGACAAGAGAAGTTATGGAGAAGAATCGTGACAGGTTATCTTCCCGTGGGGGACACAGCAAAAAGAGGCTAAAACACAGCAAAAAGCGCAAACATTCTCCCTCAAAATGTAAGAGTCGGCGAGTGACGTTTACAGACTTTGTGCGTTACGTAGTCCGCGACAAGTCCGTCAACTCTCACTTCCTGCCCATGTCTCGCGAGTGTCCGCCATGTTTGCTGCCTTTTCAGTTCCTGGGCAAGATGGAGACCTTCAGGGGGGATGTGCGACACATCCTGGCGTCAGCAGGCGTGGACCCCTCTTCGGCTCTGTGGTCAGAGTCCACTTTCGATGACGACAGCGACCTCAGCATCATGCGTGACGTCACCACGCGCAGCTTCAGGATCATGGAGAGGAGGCGGACGTGCTTGAGGCTGTCGGAAACGTTGCTGCGCACCTGGACTACATTCCAGGTGAATATGTGGTGAATATACATACATTGGAAGAAATAAAGCCTCTCTCTCTCTCTCTCTCTCTCTCTCTCTCTCTCTCTCTCTCTCTCTCTCTCTCTCTCTCTCTCTCTCTCTCTCTCTCTCTCTCTCTCTAACACACAAACACACACGCACACATTCCTCTCTCTCTCTCTCTCCTCTCTCTCTCTCTCTCTCTCTCTCTCTCTCTCTCTCTCTCTCTCTCTCTCTCTCTCTCTCTCTCTCTCTCTCTCTCTCTCTCTCTCTCTCTCTCTCTCTCTCTCTCTCCTCTCTCTCTCTCTCTCTCTCTCTCTCTGTATTTCTAATTGTGTATGTCTGCCGTTCTGTCTGTCTGTCTGTCCGTCTGTCTGTCTGTCCGTCCGTCTGTCAGTCAGTCAGTCAGTCAGTCAGTCAGTCAGTCAGTCAGTCTGTCTCTCTGTCTCTCTCTGTCTCTCCCTCGCTCTCCCTCTAACACACACATTCCTCTCTCTTTCCTCCCCTCCCCCTCTCACTCTCTCTTCTCTCTTTCTTTCTCTCTCTCTCTCTCTCTCTCTCTCTCTCTCTCTCTCTCTCTCTCTCTCTCTCTCTCTCTCTCTCCTCTCCCCTTCCCCCCCCCAACACCCCCAACACACACAAACTCACTTACACAAACACACAACACACACATACATGCATATGCACATACACACGCACACTTCACTCTATGTAAAATAAAATCTTCCTTTCTTAGGCTTATTGTAAATTTCAAATGTTATGTATTTGTTTGCATATTAGCCTAATTATGTTTCAGATTCGAGGTTTTATCTCCACTACTCAATCCTTCCCTCTGTCAGAACAACAGGCTAACAACATAACGAAGGACCAGTTTCTGGACCTCGTCAACCAAGCTTACAGCCTCTCCGGACCTCGCCAGCTGCGCATGAGTCAACGGAAGTCAGCCATGTTGGAAGCGTATTACAGACTTCCGCGAAATCTGTTGAAACGTTTAGAATCGCACCTGACGAAGGACTGCCGGTTATTTGGTTATGAATGTTCCATAGAGAAAAGATTCAATCTTACAGATGCGCCACAGGGTTTGGTATTTGATTTTGACAATTTGATGAAGCATCCATTCCAAGTTGCGCATTGAAATACAGGCCCTACTTCAACCAAAAGGTGTAGCCTGCCAATTCCAAGTGATACAATATACTCACTTTCTAAAGATTATGCGGTTATTTCTACCTAAAGGTGTACCAGGTGTTAGTTGTATGTGTGGTTTGATGTCAAGAGGAGGCATTTGAGAATTCATACATATTGTTATTTTATCAAACTGTCAATTCATGTGAAGACAGGAGTGATTTCCTTTGCCGATACTGCACAATTTTATACAAATTTGGGCAAATTTGGAGCTGTAGATACATAAGGTTTTTTTTATGTTTTGCAAAAATTGTAATATATTTTGAATAGGTCTAATCAGAGCTTTTACCTGAAAAATAAATCACATTCTTGTAGACTGCATTTTTATGGGCTAGACGCTAAGAAACGTACTCATTAGTAGTGGCGTCATTTTCCCAAATTATGCGTATTTGTTGCCATGAAATCACTCTCCAAGCGGTATAATTAAACAGCACAGAATGTCTCCTTTGTATCAATAAGATATTAAAGTACCTACAACACTGTATTAGTCCACAACAAATTAACCGACCCAGTCACCCAAGGCCACTTTGTCCCTAAGTTCGGCTCACCCAGTGCCTTGCATCATGTCAGTACTTTCATCTGCCTTCAAATTGTTTATGATAATTTTATGGGTTAGAAAGAGGAATGTCCAAATGTTTTTAGCAAACCCTTTGGTTGCACCTGTCTGCATTTTACTGCTCAATAACCACATTGCTTCTGGTTTCTACCTTTGATTTTAAATATGCTTTCAATAAGGCTGACTAAACAATTCAAGGGGAGCAACTCGGCGTGTCTTTTGGGCTGATTTGATACACTAAGATTATCGCTCTCGAACTGTACCTGTTCATTTGAAGACAATCTGTTAAACAACAAAAAAGTATAGGCCTATATTCATTGAATCACGTATTAACATTAAAAGTGGGATCATGAAAAAGAGCTTTCAGTGTTTTGTGACGAATGTCTCCTTGTGTCTTTTGGTCACACCTTTTCTCTTTTTGTTGATCAATAATACATAGATATATGCTATGCACAAAAAGTTAAGGGCCACTTTTTCACATAGCAATAGATCCAATAATTCCATTGGATTCATATCACAAGATTTGAATCTATAGCTCAACAAATAACGCACTCCCCAAGTTAAACTCACAAAGCAGGACTACCGCATAACGTGTCAGAATCCACTCGAGCAGAAGTAAGCTGTAGGTAAGGGAAAGTAGTCTGGATTGGAACGGGTAAGAACGTACGCCCATAAGTCTGAAACAATAAGATATAGCGCATCCCAACCATGCTTCCAGTGTAGCCTGAGAGGCATTCATTCATCTGACAATAGAAGACATCCCAACCATGCTTCCAGTGTAGCCTGAGAGGCGTTCATTCATCTGACAATAGAAGACATCCCAACCATGCTTCCAGTGTAGCCTGAGAGGCGTTCATTCATCTGACAATAGAAGACATCCCAACCATGCTTCCAGTGTAGCCTGAGAGGCGTTCATTCATCTGACAATAGAAGACATCCCAACCATGCTTCCAGTGTAGCCTGAGAGGCGTTCATTCATCTGACAATAGAAGACATCCCAACCATGCTTCCAGTGTAGCCTGAGAGGCGTTCATTCATCTGACAATAGAAGACATCCCAACCATGCTTCCAGTGTAGCCTGAGAGGCGTTCATTCATCTGACAATAGAAGACATCCCAACCATGCTTCCAGTGTAGCCTGAGAGGCGTTCATTCATCTGACAATAGAAGACATCCCAACCATGCTTCCAGTGTAGCCTGAGAGGCGTTCATTCATCTGACAATAGAAGACATCCCAACCATGCTTCCAGTGTAGCCTGAGAGGCGTTCATTCATCTGACAATAGAAGACATCCCAACCATGCTTCCAGTGTAGCCTGAGAGGCGTTCATTCATCTGACAATAGAAGACAACCCAACCATGCTTCCAGTGTAGCCTGAGAGGCGTTCATTCATCTGACAATAGAAGACATCCCAACCATGCTTCCAGTGTAGCCTGAGAGGCGTTCATTCATCTGACAATAGAAGACAACCCAACCATGCTTCCAGTGTAGCCTGAGAGGCGTTCATTCATCTGACAATAGAAGACATCCCAACCATGCTTCCAGTGTAGCCTGAGAGGCGTTCATTCATCTGACAATAGAAGACAACCCAACCATGCTTCCAGTGTAGCCTGAGAGGCGTTCATTCATCTGACAATAGAAGACATCCCAACCATGCTTCCAGTGTAGCCTGAGAGGCGTTCATTCATCTGACAATAGAAGACATCCCAACCATGCTTCCAGTGTAGCCTGAGAGGCGTTCATTCATCTGACAATAGAAGACATCCCAACCATGCTTCCAGTGTAGCCTGAGAGGCGTTCATTCATCTGACAATAGAAGACAACCCAACCATGCTTCCAGTGTAGCCTGAGAGGCGTTCATTCATCTGACAATAGAAGACATCCCAACCATGCTTCCAGTGTAGCCTGAGAGGCGTTCATTCATCTGACAATAGAAGACATCCCAACCATGCTTCCAGTGTAGCCTGAGAGGCGTTCATTCATCTGACAATAGAAGACATCCCAACCATGCTTCCAGTGTAGCCTGAGAGGCGTTCATTCATCTGACAATAGAAGACATCCCAACCATGCTTCCAGTGTAGCCTGAGAGGCGTTCATTCATCTGACAATAGAAGACAACCCAACCATGCTTCCAGTGTAGCGTGAGAGGCGTTCATTCATCTGACAATAGAAGACATCCCAACCATGCTTCCAGTGTAGCCTGAGAGGCGTTCATTCATCTGACAATAGAAGGCATCCCAACCATGCTTCCAGTGTAGCCTGAGAGGCGTTCATTCATCTGACAATAGAAGACATCCCAGCCATGCTTCCAGTGTAGCCGGAGAGGCGTTCATTCATCTGACAATAGAAGACATCCCAACCATGCTTCCAGTGTAGCCGGAGAGGCGTTCATTCATCTGACAATAGAAGACAAGTTAAATGCAACTGAAAAGTTTATCAATTTTTTGATTTTTTTTACAGAATGTTCCAATTTACAAGACAGGGGTGGGTAGATTGGAACGTGATAAATCACAGGGTATAAATTGGAACAGATAAAACGGGTGGGTAGATTGGAACGTGATAAATCACAGGGTATAAATTGGAACAGATAAAACAAAACTTGAGTCTTTTAAAGTGTTTTAAAGTGTTTTAAGGAAACGTAAACCAACTCTCAAATAAAACAACAATAATAAAGATAAGTGAGTAAGCCTTTTTATCCTGGTCAACAAAACAAAGGAGACTCTTTATCCTAGTCGGCTTAAATGGAACATGTGTTCCATTTTGCACCACCCTTTTTGTTCCAATCTAAACTAATCGTAGTCATAGAGAACCATGACATCGTACAGGCAAAGCATACCACACAGCAGCTTATGTTCAAAGTGTATGAGTAATTTAGTCCTTGAGCTGTCGTATGCGGCTAAGCTTGCACTGACTGCATCAATTAATCTTGTATATGGCATAATTGCATTACTGCATTAATTAGTGGCTTGGCATGAGAAATGTTTGTGAACTTAACGTTTTGGCGCGCCTTTGCTTTCCGCCATCTTGGCTTGCATGGTAACCTCCCTTACCAAAATGAATTGTTACATACATGTAGTTAAATCGATCGTCTATGCACACAAATCAGTCTCGGAGAAAATGTATTGTTCCAATCTACACTCCGTTCCAATCAAGACTACTTTCCCCTAGATGTGCAACAACAGTTCCTCCGGGCTTTCTTCACAAAACTGCTATTGCTTCAAATCTTGTGATATGAATCCAATGGAATTCTTGGATCTATTTGGTATTTTTTGGTATATGGTACTTTATAGTCACAGAGGCGTCTCTGTGAAAATCAGGTTGCTCCCACCTGGATAGCACGTCGCAGCCAGAGGCGCGCCATCCAATATTTTTTTTTTTTTGCATGCGATTTTGGTGCACAAGTCGTTTGGTGCACTAATCGTTGAACAAAATATGCGTAAAATTTAAAATGATTTGGTTCTCCCGTTTTGAATTTACACTTGTGCACAGAAGTGGTACTTAACTTTTATTGATCTCAGTATGCATACTATTATTATTATAATTATTATAATTATTAGGCAGAAAAAATGAGCTCAGATCGTAACCAAATGTGTTGTTTTACAACATGAATTATACACCCACATTTTCTTCTGTTGACATCCAAGGCTTGTGTACCGAGCAATAAAAAAAAAAAGAGAGACCATTTTGTAAAATCATAAACTTTTTAAATGCATTTAATTGAACATGTAGGGGAAGACGGGGTAAAAAGCGCATGGGCGGGTAAGAAGCCCACCCCAATTATCTCATAAACTAAAGAAAACTTCAGTCAAATTTGCCCATGAGACGAATGCTAGACATTCACGCTCGTCTCATGGGCAAAATGAGACTGAAATTTGCTTCATTTCATGAGATAATTGGGGTGGGCTTCTTACCCGCCCATGCGCTTTTTACCCCGTCTTCCCCTACGTTTATTGAGGGCAGCTAGTGAGTGTTTACAATGCTGTAACATTGTTTGCTCAGTAAACAAGCCCTGGAGTGTCGACAGAAGAAAATGTAGGTGTATATATGTAAAACAACACATTTGGCCACTATCTGTGCTCATTTTCGTGCGTAATTATAATAATAATAATAATAATAATGACAATTTACATATCGCTTATTCTCCTTACGGGGCTCTAAGCGCTTCACAAAGAAGTTAAAAATCTGAGCAAAAACAACAACAAAACAACGCACTTATCAAAAGGAGCAACCCGAAACGAAATCACGATAACTACATTTACGTCCCCCCCCCCCCCCCCCCCCCCCCCCCCCCCTTCACACTCCCCTAGAATCCAAACCATTATAAATAGCCTCAGATATAGCCTACTTGTGGTGGTACCATAGCTGATGAAGTTTAACCGAGGCAGACTGCTACACATATCTGTATTATTAAAAGATCGGGACTTTACTGGTTTAGCACTGCCTCCGGGCATTGCCTCCAGTATTTTCCCCACCATCTTTGTATTTACAAATGCCCCACATGGCCGAAAGGCCAAAGAGGGCGTAAAACCCTATTTTCATCAAAGGGAAAACTCTCTCTCTCTCTCTCTCTCTCTCTCTCTCTCTCTCTCTCTCTCTCTCTCTCTCTCTCTCTCTCTCTCTCTCTCTTAATGGTTGGTTTAACGTCTAATTAGGCGTAGCCTCTTATAGACAGTAAAACTTTTTTTTGGGACAGATATACTTAATTCGAGTATAATGTCGTCCATTCGTTTTTGGAGTCAATACAATGAAAGTGATCGTTCGGAAGTAGTGACAGAAATTTTAAGAAGAAGAAGAAAGAAAGAGTAAAATTTAAAAATAATAACACGCAGAAAGAAAGAGTGAAAGAAAGCTGTAACATTAAGGCCGTGTACGCACATAAGCGGATATTCCATGCGGCGGAAACCTGTGCGCACTGAATCCATAAATAAGTGAAACAAAGAAGGGAAAAGAGTTGCGCACGTGTCCGAATTTCCCCTATATGCGTATAAGCTTTTATCTTTCTTTCTTCCACTTATTTAATGTTTTCCGTACGGAACTTACGCGTCTAATGTGAACCCGGCCTTAGGCTTTTTGATGAAACGTCTAAAATGTTGAATTGTAGTGGAAGGGGGGAAACTCTTACATGACTTATTAGCCCCTACGAGGCCGAGTTATTTCCCTGTCAGAGACAAGGGCTGAAAGACTGTTCTTACACAGTGCTCAACTGATGCAAAATTCAGATATGTGTGTGTGTGTGTGTGTGTGTGTGTGTGTGTGTGTGTGTGTGTGTACGCGCGCGCGCGTGCGTGTGTGTGTGTGTGTGTGTGTGTGTGTGTTATTTTAGTAATAAATATTAAGAAGACGGAGGAAGATCCACAAAGGAATGTTTTGATTGACATTATGGAGGCTTATTCCTTTTGTAGTGAAAAGTATTACTGCTTCATATGCCATTGGTAGGCTATTTGATATTTAGTAGATTTTATTTACAGAGGCTTGTCGCTCACACCAGGAGAGCGCGTCCCCGCGAGCGCAGCGCCACCATTTTTTTTCTTTCTTGGGGGGGTAACGGGTGTGTGAAGCCTAACTATCTATTTGGTCATACCAGGCAGCAGGATTTCTCCCTTCTCAGTTACCGACTTTAAATTGCTGTGGGATTTTTACGTGCGTTAAGCGCACGGGTCAGACTAGCTTTAGACCCCATCCGAAGGACCCGATGTTCAGTTCCATTTTCCCGGGGTGGGGCGCATTGAAATTGGCAGGTGAACATCTTAACCACAGGCTGCCACCTTCATCATCAAGTTCCTCACCGCTTTTTGTTTATTCTGTTGACAATGAAATTACTGTCAGTAAGATAAGTTTCAGTCATTATGCTTTCCCCCGAAGACGGAATGTGGCTGCTCACGTGGCGGGGTAATGAAAAACCCGGTCACACACGTAATGTTCTCATCCGTAGCTGATGCCGCGCTTGTACCATAGTGTTCAAGTGCTTCCGCTGTTGGGATGATCCCTGGAGTATTTTAGCCAGGGTAATTCAACAACAACATGCCCTTTGACGTGTTTCAAGTATGTGCTTACATCGTCTTTGTCTCTCTCTCTCTCTCTCTCTCTCTCTCTCTCTCTCTCTCTCTCTGTAGAGTTTGCAAAAGCATTTGACACCATTGATCATAACCTTCTCCAAAGAAAGCTAACGCTATATGGTCTGTCAACAGAATCGGTTAGTCTCATATCATCTTTTCTATCCAACAGGCGGCAATTGGTCCATCGGGACTGTAAATCATCCTCATTAATATCAGTAAAGTATGGTGTGCCTCAGGGCTCAGTCTTGGGTCCCATTCTTTTTACTATTTATATAAATGATTTACCTTTACACATCTCCTGTCCCTGTGAACTTTTTGCCGATGATACTACTTTACATGACAAGAACAAGACTGCTACCTTAGTACTTACCAACTTACAAAATGACGTGAACAACTTAGTGACATGGACTGAATATAACCACATGACCCTTCATCCTAAAAAAATCAAAGCTTATGCTAATTACTACAAGACAAAAGCGACAGAACATAAAGTCTGATTTACCAAAAATTAAAGTACATGACAAGTTTATAGAAGAAGTGGACTCGCATACTATACTTGGTCTGGGTGTTGACAACAATCTTTCTTGGTCGTACCATGCCTCTATTCTCACTCGTAAGTTATCTAAAAAAATATTTCAACTAAACAGAATCAAGCACTTTCTTGATATTCACACCAGAAAACTCTTCTTTCATGCATATATTCAGCCAGACATTGATTATGTTTCAACTTCTTGGGATCAAGCAAGCAAAAACTGTCTAAGACATTTAGAAAGTATTTATAAACGTGCAATTAAACTAATTCTTCTTAAATCATCAACACTACAAATTTCTGATTATAAAATTGTTAACATACTTCCCTTCCACTCCAAATGCCAATTTAATAAGGGTGTATTTATGTATAAAATTTTAAATGGACTCGCACCTCCTTATTTATGTAAAAGGTTTCCTGTAACTCAGGTGCGGAATAAAGAAACCATACTCCTCCCCCGACCTAGAACAGACTTATTTATGTCATCGTTAACATACTCAGGTGGAAGGTTGTGGAATGAAATCCCTGAGTGCATAAAAACTAAAAGCACATTGCTGTCATTTAAAAGATGCTTTAATAAATATTTATTCGAAAGGTTATAACAGTTCATTCCCCTTTTCTAAACTTATCTATTGTGCATGTTATAATTTTAGTAAATGCGCATGTCTGTAGCTATGCTCCTACTACCTGATATTGTAAAATTGTCAATTGATTACTTGTCTAACTATGATTTATGTGTGTGAAAGGAATTGTGAGAATGTTGATTTCTATGTCATGTTGTCCTTGTTCTTTGGATTTGTTACATTGTTTACTTTTGAACCATTTGAGTTTGTTTTGTAATTTATTTATTTATTTATTCATTTCATGTCATTATTTTAGAGGACCTGATGAAAATAAGCTATTTCTGCTTACTCAGTTTATCCTCATTAAAAATTTCGAGTTCGAGTTCTCTCTCTCTCTCTCTCTTTTACACACACACACACACACACTTCACACACACACACACACACACACACACACACACACACACACACACACACACACACACACACACACACACACACACACACACATATATACACACGCGCGCGCGCGCGCTTGACACACGCACACACACATTGAGCTTTTTTTAATATATTACTTTTTGTTTTTCTATTTGTTCTTAGTTTGTCTTTGTTTTTCCTCCCACCCCCACCCCCCCCCCGACCCACCTCTCTCTCTCTCTCTCTCTCTCTCTCTCTCTCTCTCTCTCTTCTTCTTCTTGACGCCCAATTTCATCATTTTGAAGGTTTGGGTGACTAAAAATTTTAGTAAAATGAGGGTTCAGCGAAGAAAATAAAAGTACTGGCAGTCAGGTGTTGAAGGCGTCTTGTATGGAATGGGGTGGGGATGTGTGTGATGCATCCAGGGCGGGTGCGGTCTTCAGTGTAATTCTGGGTGATGAAGCCGCGAGCCGCACGCCTCTGGATGCTCTCCACTGAGCCTGTCTATGTCTTTCCGGAGGTGCGGGTCCCAAACTGACGCACTATACTCGAGGGTGGATCGCACCAGGGAGATGTATGCTGCTGTGCGCCTACATTTGATAGCCGCATAAGCTATATGAGAGAGAGAGAGAGAGAGAGAGAGAGAGAGAGAGAGAGAGAGAGAGAGAGAGAGAGAGAGAGAGAGAGAGAGAGAGAGAGAGAGAGAGAGAGAGAGAGAGAGAGAGAGAGAGAGAGAGAGAGAGAGGGGGGGGGGGAGAGAGAGAGAGAGAGCGAGAGAGAGAGAGAGAGAAATCAAGGGACATAAGTCGGTTCTCAAGAGCGTCTTTGTTGCTGTGTATAAAACGGTTCCTCCCCTTTTTCAGCCAGAGTTGCCTACCATTAAATGTAATGGCTGCGCCCTTGACGATTACATGTTGAGAACAATCTGCGGCTATTCTTCGATTTTTAGGACATCAAGCTGGTAATTTTGCATGCATTTGCATTTTGTCCGATAGATCAGTGGATGTGTGTGTGTCCTGAGCCTTCGCCCACCCCCCTACTCCCTACAGTACCCAATTGCTGATCATCTGGGCAGCAAAATTTTGCATGTTTCTTCTTCCAGTAATGTCCACCTGCAATTATTGACATATGCAGGGTTCAAAGACGATTATGCGCAGCACGGGATATAGGATTTGAGAAAGATATTAGATAATAGAAAAGCGTTTGTTCTTCTTGAGTTCTTCTTCCATCAATCCGCCTTCATCGATTTAGCTAATGGCACCGAAAAATTAAATATAAAAATATTGATTAGTTAATTACATTTTCATTTAGATATTTTTAAAACAAGCAAATAGCAAAAAGAATTTTGTAAATATCTTAATTGGTTGCTGAGATATTACATTTTAAAGTTTGGATGACTGCCGTTTACGTTTATGCATAAACGGGAAAAAAAGTCATTTTTATGCCCCAACCATACCCAAAGTATGTATTCAGTAAACATTGTACTTTTTGTGAGCAATCTATAGTATGCAGAGAAGTAGAATCCGTAGTTTGGGAGCATTTGTTTATTTCATTTTATAATTATGATCGCTCAAAGTTGGCCAATCTGCCAATTTCACAATGACTAAAATTTGACGAAATTTGCGAAGTAGCAACTTTGAGTCATTGGCATGCAGAATCTAACAATTTATATACCATGAAATGCATGTATTCTAAGTCTAGTGTTTGTGTTTTGTAGCTCTAATTTTTTCTAGGCTCTTTCTAAGATAAACAAAAAAGTTACAGACTGTCAAAGTTACGAAAAGTGCCAAAATGGCCTGCGACGGAGCAGAACTGAGGGTAGGGAAGGTTAAGTGCCCATAACTTTTGACCTAATGGATGGATTTTCTCACAATTTGGATATGTAATAAAGCTACAGCCATGCTACATACCAAACTAAATTATTAAGACATATCAAATGATTTGGTGTTGTAAAGGTGATTATATAAGGATAAAAATGGCAAAATATCATATTGATAGCATGCGGCATGAGACATAATGCAATACAATTCTGAAATTATATGTCACATTTAACTACTATTACTTCTACTCATATTTTTAAACATTTTCAACAAAGGAAATACTACTTTATCAGTTAATGACAAATATTAATTAATTAAATTTAGCTATTTTTGTATTATTTATAATTATATGCAGGGAGCTGAGAACAGAAAAGGGTTAAATGGCCAGCAAAACGATTCACTGTTGTACATGTCATGTTTTTGAACAAAATAATGTTTATTTTCAATAACTATTGTAACATGAGTTGCATGTCTTTTTCTTCAATAAAAATGTATGCGCCTATTTCATCATGCGTAATGGGGACTGAAACAATGCAACTTGCAAGACCATGGTATGGAGAAGGCTTGTTTGTGAAGACAGATGTTAATAGTCTGTTGTCTGGAATCCAATTCACTTCTTTCTTGCTCTCTGTTTAAATCCTATTATTTCATGTAAAATCATATAGTAATTTGGCAAGTGTCCTGTGTGTGTGTCTGAAACACGAAACGGGCCTTATAACTCAGCCGTTTTTCGACCGAATCGCTTCAAATTTGCTGTGAGCCCTCACGGGCCGATGGCAACGGCAATACATTATAATAATAGTATTCGTACAGCATTCAGTCGTGGTTCATTGCGTTTTTCCGTCTTATAGGGGGGGGGGGGGGGGGGGGGGGGGGGGGGGGGGGGGGGGGGGGGGGGGGGGGGGGGGGGGGGGGGGGGGGGGGGGGGGGGGGGGTTAGGGTTAGGGTTAGGGTTATTATTCCAAAAAGATAGTTAGCTGAAGGAGTTCGTGTAGTGCAGCTTTATGTTTGGTGGGAGGGGCGGGAGCGGAAGGATGGAATTAACTGAGAAGTGCGGCACATATTTACCTTTACCAAGAAAGGGTTAAAAATGAAGGCGTACGTGGTGACGGGTTGCATGATGAGTGAGCAAGATAGCGGAGAGCGGATGAATGATTAGGTGTGGTGTGAGTTACAATTTACATATTTGTTAATGTAAATTTATGTTTGATACTTTTATTTAATATTTTTATTTTACACGGTGGAAGACAAGTTTCCATGTGCGTTGTACAATGCCAATGGACAATAAAGAAACATAACTTATGACTTATCTTGCTATGCAACTCCAACAACAATTCATTCCAACTTACTTGCTCAAATGTGTACTATTACTATATATTTGTTTTAATAATAACTATGAAAACACCAGAAAGTTGATAAATAGGTAATTATATGATATGAATTACATATTTAATAATTTGGATTCTGATCTCTGTTGAACTGTTTTAGTTTGTTTTTCATTGTCTATTACATTTTCGCTTAAAGTAACTTCAACCTAAAACTAGTAACAGAGACTGATTAATTATTATCAATTACGCATTGTATCTCAACATTTTTAGTGTGTGTGACTATGTGTGTGTGACTATGTGTGTGCATGCATGTGTGTGTGTGTGATGTTTAGTCGCTTCAATATTTAAAAAAGTCAATGGACAATTTTGTTGAATTGCCAATTTTTTTAACATCACCACCAGCAAGAACTTTAAGGTAATGTTGAAATGAGTTTTCTTCAATTTTTGCCAAGTTGTTTCTCAAGATAAAATTAAAAAAGGAAGGAAGGGGGGGGGGGGGGGTAATGAACTTAGTACTGATTGACTAATCAAGTAGGTTTTCAATGGAGCACTCACTGAACCACATGCACTGACACACCATACACACACACTAAAACAGAATAACAACACACACACAGTGGCATACACACAGAGACAGAAACAGAGACTTTGCACACAGTCACACCCATACACTCAACTGTCTCAGTCAGTCAGTGGCCTACAAACTCACAAGAGAGAGACAGGGAGGGGGTGGAGAGGTGGAAAAAGAGAGGGTTCTATCTTTTAAGTAAGCTTTTACTTTGCTGAAAGTTGAAAAAAAAATTGTGTTACTTGATAACTTTTTCGTATCAAGACCGTAAACGATGTACTATATATAATATATGTACTATATTAATGTAGGAAAGCCACACTGAAACCGATCGATGTTCCATCTGGAACAGCGTTACCTCCCTTGCATTGTCAACTCGACGTAACAAAAACGTTTCAATCTTCAACTACAGCCTTAATCCAAGCTATATAAAAATTCTGCAACGATATTAAACTCATATGAACCTTTCGGCGTACTTTATTTTTTTTTATAGAATGGTCGGAAGAGTAAAAACGAGTTCGAAAATCGAATGTCTTCAGTGGTTTTGATTGCCTAGCCCAGCCTCACCGGAAGGATGAAAATGGAGCGTGCTTTCAGCAGTTTTCGCCATAATATTGCAATATCCAGTTTCACAGCAGTTCTTTAATGCATAATAACCAGATCGTGCATTTAAAAAATGCATAAATAAAACGGTATACAAGCCTATATCGTCTTTTAACAAGTCCAGCTAATCCGCACACATGTGATCCGCCATTTTGGAAATTTGACTTAGTTGTTTGCAATGGGTCGAGGTCTTTGATTGGCTGTGGAGCGGACCACAGCGTATTAATATGCGGACAGCGTTGATGACGCGAAAGAGGACATCGTGGGCTACATTTTGAGACCAAGATGATTATTTTCTTATCCGTAGGGCCTTGGAAATTACGGAAAACTTGATACTGTTTTACGTTTTTTCTTAATAACTTCGGCTATGCAAAACTGCCGCAGGCGGCTTAGGTATCGTTAGAAAGCTCATTTCAAGACGAACGCGGTGATACTAAATATAGAACTGTACACCGAGTGTGGTTGATTCCGCGAAGCGAGGAACACACGAAGCGAAACGTCATTCACTGATCGCGATGTCGGAATCTCGGCCGCGGCTTGCGCGAACGGCTTTCATATGCTCAATTCTTTTATTTATTGAAACTCATACACACATCACACAACAATTAAAATAAATGCAATGAAAAGATAAAAGATCAATCTTTATTTTGATACATGACAGATGAAAATTAATTAAGTGATTATCACACAACAAATGGTTGAAAAGGGCCAAATTTAGCCTTTTGCTTGTAGTGATTGCAGTATACTATACTGAGTATAGTGGCCTGCCTGCCACTAGCTAAATTCGATTTGAAGATTCTGATGATATAAAACTGAGAAGGGTTCTGTGCATGTTAAGATATACTATAGTCAATCATGTTTCAGTGTCACTTCTAGGGTATGATGAGTCTCATTTTCAGTTTGGTAGGGAAGGGGGAGGGGGGACACTGGAGTGTGTGTGTGTGTGTGTGTGGGGGGGGGATACTGGGAGTTGAAGGGGGGGAGGGGGGATTTAGATTTGGTTCTTGAAGGCTTCCACCGTGGCTGATGAAACTGCCACCGGTGGAAGTGCGTTCCACTCAGCAATGGTGCGAGGGAAGAAAGACTGCTGGCGGTACAGAGTCCTGCATGCCGGTAGCTGGTAAGACTCAGCATGCAGGGAGCGTGCTGATCTTATTTTATTGTGGGTTGGGGGTTGGCTTCCTGGTGGAGTTGATCACCAACTCTCCACAATGGATCTTGAAGAAGTTGGTGAGGCGGGCCTTCCTTCTACGATGGGAGAGTGGGGACCAGTTTAGCTGCTGATACATAGTCTCCATGCTGGATGTGTTTCGATGGCGGTTGACCACCCAGCGACGGGACACCTTATCGAAGGCCTTGGAGAAGTCCATGACGAGTGCGTCAGTTTGTTTCCCCTTCTCCAAGTCGTCGGTGAGTTCGTCCACGAGCCCAAGAAGCTGGCTCTCACAGGACCGGCCTTTTTGGAAGCCGTGTTGCTCCTGGCAGATGATGTCGTGTTCTTCTGTGAAACCCATGATAGTGCTCACAAGAATGTGTTTCATGAGCTTACACGGGATGCTGGTGAGGGATATCGGGCGATAATTTTCTGGCCAGTACCTCTCCCCTTTTTTTTTAATACAGGGGTAACTTCTTCTTTGCTTTAACATCCTCTGTCAGCTTGTTGACGACTATGAATGATGTATACAAACAGGGGGTTCCGGTATCATCTTAAAACACAAGTACTGTAGTAAAGGAACAGCTGCCCAGATGATCAGCTCAAGGGGGGCGGGGGTAGGTTGGGTAGAGGGTGTAGAGAAAGGTCCAGGGGGTCAGTCAGCGGGGGGGGGGGGGGGGGGGGGGGGGTCAGCTGGAGCTCAGGGAACAGGGGCATGGGGGGGGAGGGGGGGGGGGTTTCAGATCTGGGTTTTGAAGACCTCCACCGAGGCTGATGAAATTGCCTCAGGTGGAAGACTGTTCCATTCGCACACGGCTCTTGGGAAGAAAGAGAACTTCTTGTAGTTGGTCTTGGAAGCAGGTACGCTGCCGTGTGCGATTTGTTCACAAATACAATAATATTAACATGGTAACGATTCATTTTATTCAACAATAAGCCCCTTAAAATGCCATTAAAATTAAACCTATGCATGTAATTCATGCACACTCAAGCACACACACAAACTCAAACACATGCATTCACATAATTATACTAAAGATATTAAAGTATACTTGAACCTGAATATAATTAATTTAAAATATATGAAGAGAGTAATTTGGTTTGGTATTTTATTTAACTATAAGTTCGGCTAGATATTAAATATTAGATTAATCGTTTGTTCTTTAAGATGATATTTAAAAGATGAACTTGGATGAATATTTTGTAGGCTTGAAATGGGTGGGGGAGGGGTTGAGTAAATTTTTAGTGAGATTCAAGATAGGAGTAAGTCATGCATGACACTCGGGCCTTACATGATGCATGCAGAAAGATATGTTTGAGTCATGCAGGACCGTTAAGCATACCCGGTTCAGCCAGGAACACCCGGGCCCCACACGATGCATGCAGAGGGGAATATGATATGAGCCATGCATGACCACCAAGCAGGCCCCACATGATGCATGTGTGTGTGAGAGAGAGGGGGGGGGGGGGGGCACGCACTACACATTGGCTATATCCACATTTTTGCCCGTGGCTCTTCCCGTCATCAGATTATCTTCTCTGACGGGCGAAAACATGGATTTTGCCTAGGTACACACTTCTGTGTAATTTTTGTGAGAAGAGGAAGGGGAGAGGGGGTGCATTTGTAGATGGTTGGCAGTGTGTGTTTTATTTATTAAATAAGAGAGATAAATATTAATGTAAAGATCACTTAACTTATTGTTGCTTTATACTTTTCCTGTCCATGACGAAGTCCTGTTTGGTTTCTATACTATTTTTCAGATTTCACAAATTGTGGTTTGCTTCTGGTACTGCTCCCTGTCATCTTTTGAACTGTCAACATTTCTCCAACAATGCTTGGACTCTGTCGCCAATTATCATGCTCCCAGCTTCCAGCAGCTCGGGTTTTCAGGTATTATTCTCAAAATTAACTCATGTGAGAATATTTTTCAATGATATTCTGTTATTTTAATGATAGTATTGAAGATTCACTATAAAAAAATCAACTATTTTTGTAGGTTTAACTCAAACTCAATGAGCAAGCTTTAGTAGTGGTTATTATTGCTTACTTGTTTGTTTGTTTGTTTAGTAGTCCATCTTTAGGTTTAAGGTAATTAAATCAAAAGTCTAATCTCCTCTTTCCTTTCGATTTAATTAATAATTAATAATAATATTAATAATAATTAACATTAATAATAGCCATTGCTAAAACAATGCTTTGCTTATTCGATAAGCCTTTCTGAACATTAACAAGAGAGAGAGAGAGATATGTTTGCATGATTTGCTTAATAGTAATACACAATTACCTAGTCAACATACCTGGTTTTAATTTTATTGTTATTATCAGTACTGATGGTTTAGTTGACATTGATTTGTATATATGCACATAGCATAAAAAAAAATTATTATGATTAATTTAAAAAAAACATTACGCTCTGCGTGTGTGTGTGCGTGTGCATGCATGCATGTATGCATGTCTGTTTGTCTGTCTGTCTGTACAGCACCACATCATGTCTTCAGGAGCTCCGCAAGCTGGCCAGAGTGCGTGTGGTAGACAACAGTTCTCTGGGCCGGGCCGCGGCTGTGGCCGGAAAGCCGGCCCGCATCATCCACGTGTATAACAAACAGTCCGTGGCCACCCTAGGCGACAAGGTCTGGGTTTTTGTAAATGTTGTATACACTTGTCAGGGTTTCTGATTTTTTCTTCTTTTAAGTGTTACGCTGTGTGTTTACAGTTTTAAGGGGTATTTTCACCCCTGTTTCGGTCAAGATGAAAATATAACAGAAAGTCTACCACAATTCCTGTGCGTGTTCGCACACGCACACACACACACACACACACACACACTGGCACACACACACATGAATACACACACACACACACACACATACACACAACTGCTTTTTCTGTTTACGGAACAACCTGTTCTTTGTTTTCAAGTTTACTAGTACATGTATGTAGTACGCTTGCACACTGTGAACCAAGCTTTAAGAGCCAGGGCTTTCAGCAAGATCTTGTAGAGCTTTCAGTAGATGTAGGCTTGTGACTCCAGCTTGTGGCAGTAGCCTAGATAGGCCTAGCAGACCATTGGAATAGGAGCAACGTCATTAGCTTACTGAAAAGTAACGACTGTGTTATTTCACGAATCATCATGAGGTTTTAAAGGGTAAATCTCACGCATGGTTTGAGATTCTAGTGGGTGATTTGAGAGGTCTAGTGCGTAAATATGCACGATCTCTACATTTTCAGAAACCCTGCTTGTGTTTCTTTTCTGTAAATAACCCCATCAGTACTGCTTACTATTTTGGTTTGAAGCATTTGTGGTGGATATATCATATGTGAGACACACATTGAAGATCAGGATCTCTGATTTTTTTTAAAATTTTCTCTTAGTCATGTAAAGATGAAAAGGTAGCAGTTAGTAGCTTGTGTGTGTGTATAATTATGTGAATGCGTGTGTTTGAGTTTGTGGGTGTGGGTGTGCTTGAGTGTGCACGTTTTACATGCATAGGTTTAATTTTAATGGCTTTTGGGGGGGGGGCTTATTGTTGAATAAAATTAATCGTTACCATGTTGATATTGACTTCTTTTTTTCTTGTTGCTTGTTTTGGGGTTGTTGGTTTTCTGTTCTCTCAATCTTCTGGCAATGTGCTCTGAGGTCCAATGAGAAAGAGCACTTTATCTAATTGTAGAAGTGCAGTACAGCAGAGTCGTTATTAAAATATCGTCGGTGAAATTCAAAAACTTTGTATCTCGATGTTGTTGTTTTTTTAAGTTAGATACATAGTCAGCTTTCTAATTTTTCCCACCACCTTCCACCAAAAGCTCGTATCTCTAACGACTTTCCATCTGGGGTAAATGAGGTTGTGAAAACAGACAAAAAACTCGTAAGTCCCAAATTCAGATCTAGTTAAGGACAAAAACCTTGTATCTTCATTCTTTTCAAGTCAACAAACAATTTGTAAAAGTAATTTTAACAAAATGCAGGACTAAACGTGCAATGTCTTGAACAACATATTCATCATAGTTAATCAATCGTGGTCAACACGATTAATTTTTTAAACAATTTTTTTCATTTTTCTCGAAACTACAAAAATTGAAATACGAGGATTTTTAATTTTACCGACAATATTATCATCATTATTCTCAAGGTCCTGCTGGCCATCAAGGGGCAGAAGAAGAGGGCCTACGTTGTGGGCGTGAAGCAGAGCCAGAAACCCGGCGTGCCCAAGTTCGACAGCAACAACGTGGTGCTGGTCGAAGACAACGGTACGCCTGTCGGTACCAGGATCACCGTACCCGTACCGTCCATGCTGCGCTCAAAAGAAGGCGATTTCACCAAAATTTTATCTCTGGCCACCAAATTTGTGTAGGAAAGAGTTTTTATTAGGTGTGTGTGTGTGTTGTTTGTTTGTTGTTGGTTTTTTTCCACATGTGAGTGATGATTGTAAAATGGTGTGTGCGTGCAGTCAATGATTTTTGAACAACTTACAAAGAAATTGGGAGGGGGGGGGGGGGGGGTGTTGTCTTATTAGTGATTGAAATATTTTGGTGTGCTGTTACTGACTTTGACAGGTGTGGGGAAACCTCTTTTTATAGTTTCTTCTGACTGAGGTGGTGAAACATTTGTGCATGCAGGTTTCAGTTTGTGACTGTGAAAAGAAATATGTATGTATTTGTGGCATGTACATATTAAAAAAGATGAAGTGGTGACTTTTTAGTACATATTATCCATTAAATTTCAACAAGTTTCATGAACTGACTTAAGTAAATGTGAACTGACTTAAGTAAATGTGTGTGTGTGTAGGTGTGTGTGTGTGTGCATGTTTGTGTGTGTGTGTGTGTGTGTGTGTGAATTACTTTACAATTAAATGATTAATGTAAGTGATCTGAAACTAAAATAACTATTTTGCCTTTTTTTAATATGAAAAAAATGAAACGGACTGCAACATCACTGACCAAAGTAATACTTTTTTTATATGGATGTAGAATTTATCATGAATTTTTGTTCTACTGAGTCATGATTTGATTAAAATAAAAACTGTAAGTGTTCTAAAGCAAAATATTGCTCATATTTTGGAGATGTAGAATAATACATGTTGACCGTATGTGTAGTCTTGATTTCTTTTTTCTTGAAAGTTGTTTTATCTATAGATCCTTTGTAAAAAAAATAAAAGGATTATTGCAAACACAGTTAAAATAAATGATAATTGATGAACAATTTGTATTGTGCTCTGGAGAATGTTCTGTTGGTATGAACTATGTACACATTTTTCTCTCTATTTTCCTTACTGTCCCTTATGATTTTAAAAAAAACCATCTTTTTCTCCTTTTTCATCTTTCTGTTTTTCTTTTCTCCTAAATGCACACTACAACTAAACTATGCATTAACACTCACACTTCTCTCTCTCCCTCACTTGTACACATACATGAGTACGACCACAGTGGAACCTCCCTATAAGACCTTGAAAAATGAGCCCCCTAGAAGGTCTTGAGAGGGAGATGGACACTCGGTAGTCTGGAAGGGGAACATCAGTGAACCTTTTGGGGGTCACATCTTGGAGGGAGTCTTAGTAAGGAAGGTCTTAATACTAATAATAGGGAAGTTCCACTGTACATGCATGCGCATGCACACACACACACATAATTATATATATATTGACACTTGTATATGCATACATGTGCTCTCTCTCTTTCTCCCCACCCTCTCTCTCTCTCTCTCTCTCTCTCTTATCTCTGGTTGTTTCAGGTTCTCTCTTTCACACTAGATCTAATGAATGCTCAACAGCAGGATTAATCAATTGGAACACACAGAGAGAGAGCATGGATCCATACTGCTACAGTTTCTTTGAACTGCTAAATACATTGAACTCTCTCCTCCAAGACTAAAATAATGATCCGCCCATAGCAAGGCATCTCTCCACTGAGATCAAATTCTATCCCATCTTTCCTTAACAGCAGTTGCCATCTCACTGGTCCATACCACTAAGTCCCAGGCCCTGTAAGTTCGAGATCCCGCTATGTCCCACTCCCTCTAAGTGGTTACAACCACGGTTACAAGTGGTCTATAACCACGTGTATATGATTTTTAAATCAAAGTGACCACTGGTCAGTAGCAGTGACCGCTGGTCATCTGCATTATACAAGTGCATAAAATAATCATCTGGTGACAGGAAATAAGCTGTTAAGAATCAAAATTTGATTTTTTAAGTCAAAGTGACCACTGGTTATTGTCACTGACCACAGGTCATCTGCACTGTACAAGATGCCCAAATGACCGGAAGTCATGGCACATCGATCGACACATGAACATAGACATGTAACCACTTAGAGGGAGTGGGACATAGCGGGCCTGGGACTTAACGGGCACCTCCCGCCATCTCTGCTATCTGGTTCCTAATAGCAGGGGTGGGAGGCCTTCAGTATAGATACTGAATTCAGTATAGCAATTCTGTCCAACTGGAACATTAAAGGATATACTTGCTTTCTTTTTCAGTGTAGCTGGAAAAAAAAGTAAATGTTCTGCTCCCTCCCAGACTATAATATAGTCTTGGCAGGACTGACTGAGTCATATTCAAATGGCTTTACAGACAGCATTTAGTTCAGTTTCATCCACTATGTTACTCCTGAGATGCACGTTTCACACTAGAAAACACAGACACAATGAAAACCTCTGCAACGGAGATGATTTGATTTCAATCAGTTTGCAGCAGATCAGTCATTTTTATAAGTTATTCACAAGTCATTCACCACCAGGGATAGCATCCCAAATCGCCTTTGCCCATTTTGCCTAATAATTCCTATATTGTCTTTTCCTATGTTGCCTTATCCCACCTCACATTCTCACATGACATTTTGCCTAATAATTCCTATATTGCCTTTTCCTATGTTGCCTTATCCCATCTCACATCACATTATTTTAGCAAAACTGCTCTGTGGATAAGAACATTTGAAACAGTTTGACAACAATCTTGACACGGCTCAACTTGAAAAAAAGTCATTCCCGGCCATAAGGCGAAACAAGAATAGGCGATTCAGAACTGACATCGCTCCACCGGAAAGCCGCAAGAACCAAATATCGGAAGGTGAAGGGGGTAGATAAAAGTGCTTGTGTATGGAAGAACTTTTTGCCCAGTCTTCAAGGAGAACGTCCCTAAGGATCTGCGATCAATTGGACGATAATCTCACTCTCTCAGAAGAACTTTTCCCACATGGCACTGGTCCCACACTGTAATTTTCTATCCGTAATACTGGTCCCACATTATGTGACCGTCTACCGCTATTCCCACAAAACGTCTCTCTTTCTGTTTGTGCTGTTGATCCCAGACAAATGCAATGCGCACACGTTCGCACGCGCATGCACACACACACACACCTAGTATTATAGTCAACTTTATACCCCCAAACCAAGCATTTGGAACCTCTCCCCTTTCCTGCGTTGCACACAAACATATTCATCTAGGTATGAGAGATGAGAGAACAATGGGTTGTCCCACTACATCTTTGCCCACAAATTTAAACTTTCAATAATAAAAGTTCAAGGTCAATAATAGCATGGTTATCATTTGTTCATGAGACCAATAACGTCCGGGTAATACACCACCTTCAGTGGAAAGGCAGGGCCTATGCCTACTGCGATGTGGCACTGAAAAGTCAAACAGACAACAACAAAAAGAGATACAACCAAAAAGATAGTCCTTCAAGCAAGGACCCTATATATCCTTTTTGCTTTTGAGTATTTTTACTTCAAGTTCACTCTGTGGCAGATGAAAATAAGCCCCATGTGGAGTAAACATCCCCAATCAGAAAAAAAAGAACGCTCGTGTCGAAATAGGGCTTAACGCCCTCTTCGGCCATGTGGGGCATGAAATTACACTCGTGTCTTGCCTTTGGGCCTAATTTAAAAAGAGGCGTGTAGCCACCCAAACTTCCGGAAGGGGGGGTGTAGGTCCCGATTAACCGTTTCCCATCTCGCCCTTTGATTAATGCCCATGCCTCCTCACGTGAGTTCCCTAAAGCAAGCGATGAGTGCCATTTCGCCCCTTTTCTCACTCAAGTTCATAACCTCTTTCTTGTCCCTGGGTGTGTGGGAAAAGCATCTAGTGTTCTGTGTGTGTGTTGATGTACGGTGTGTGTTGATGTACGGTGTGCATGCTCTTGTGTGTGTGTTGTATGTGCGTGTGTGCTCATGAGTGTCTCTCTGTTGCAACACAACAGCAACAGAGAGAAAGAGTGGGGAGAAGAGAGAAAGGGAACTTTTTGTTTGCAAAAGAAATGAAAGGGCGAAATGGCACTCCCATTTCCCCCCCATTACACATAAGGCCAAGTGGGAAAGGGCTAATTGGGACGTCCCCTTCTCCGGATAAAATTGGCAAGAGTTGTCTTTTCGCTTCCGCTTTGACAGTGACTTCAGGCAAAGAAAGACGTCCAGTTTATTTCAACAACATGCCTTTGAAGGTTAGTCTGAACATATTTACACACTTGTCGGTTCAATGTCTATTGTTCTGTTGTGTGTACAGCAATGTATAGCATGTGTTGTTGTCTCTCGGACTGTCTATAACTAAGTACAAGCATAACAACCAGAGTCAGAGAGCTGCCTTTGTTGCGTCTGCTTCAGTGAATCGTCTGCTGCCAAGCCCAAGGTCAGCTGGTGGCGGGGAGAGCCAGCCATTGGCCTAGGCCTACAGTACGAGAGCGGCTCACTGTCTAGGCCTAGTGTCCCTGGTGGAATGAAGAATGTGCTGCAGCAGTAAAAACCAAACATAATGTTAGTAACACCTTTAATAAATTCCCTACAGCAGAAAATTTCACTTTAAAAAAAGAAGCAGAATCTTATAGTAAAAAAAATGGTGGCTAAAGCCAAATTAGAATACTTTTACAAGATCAAAATCACAAATTTTAGGGATTGCCTGGAAAAGATTAAAAAAGTTACATAGAGGTGGCATTCCCACACAAATTAGAGTTAAAATAAAGGATAAATTAACAACATCAAACAAAGAAACAGCAGAAGCCCTAGCAGAACATTTCTCTCACAATAGCCAAACCACTACCCTTCCAACTCTAGAACAACAACGTAGAAAACAGATTCCAAAACCAACTAAATCCACAAATAACTCAAACGTCATAAACGCTCCCCTCAATTATGCCGAGCTCGCTATGTCCCTACGTTCAATAAGGAAAGTAAATAAAGCGACAGGAGGGGATCCCATCTCCTACCAGCTTATTAAAAAACTACCCCAATCATTTCTAAATATCCTCCTGCACCTCTACTCCAGGTGTTGGGAGGAGGGAGAGGTCCCACAGGCGTGGAGGGACGCACAGGTGATTGGGATCCTGAAACCTGGGAAACCAAAACAGGATCCCAAGAGCTTTCGTCCTATCTCCCTCACCCCTCACCTGGGTAAGGTGTACGAGAGAATCGTGAAACAACGATTAGAATACTTCTTACAAAAAAATAATACGTTGCCCTCATTCCAGGCAGGCTTCAGGAAACACCGAAGCTGCATGGAACAAGTATGCAAGCTTACGTCTCATGTCAGAAAAGCATTTAGTAGAAGAAAGAGGGTCCTAGCGACCTTCTTTGACATAAAGGGAGCTTATGACTCCGTCTGGCATGAGAGACTGCTTCAAAAAGTTAGCGAACTCGGCATAGAGGGGAACCTCTTCAACTTCATTAATTCCTTCCTGCAGAATCGTACGATCACAGTTAAGGTTGGCCAGGCACTGTCCGGAACCCACACTATCGATATGGGAGTCCCTCAAGGTAGCATAATTGCACCAACTCTTTTTAACGTCATGCTGCATGATATGAAGTCAATTCCCCTTAAGGGAACAAGTATTTCCATGTACGCTGACGACATTGCTATCTGGACACAAACCCCCAGACAAACAAACTCAATAAAAAATGATAAAATTTTTAAACAACATCAAGAATACACTACAGCCATAGCGAGCTACTTAAGAACAAACGGCTTCGCGTTATCTTTAAACAAATGTCAGTTCATGATATTTACAAGCCAGGGAAATAAACAAACAAACGTTTTCATAGACATTTTGGGCTCTAAAGTCGCCCCCAGTCCACAGGTAACATTCCTAGGAATAGTATTAACACCCACCTTGTCCTGGGGCGCGCATGCCCTGAGTTCAGTTAAAAAATCTTCAAGAGCTGTAAATTTTATTAAAATTATTTCTAAAGAACCTTGGGCCATGGAAGCCAAATTATTAACTTACCTAACCAGAGCCTTGGTTCGGAGCCGACTTACTTTTGGTATGGAAGTGTTTTACTCCATGTCCAAAACAGCTTTCAAAAATATACAAGCAGTAGAAACTATAGCTTTAAAATCGGCAATGGGTATTCCCCGGTATGCCAGTAATAAGTTAGTATACAGGATGTAGACTGGCTGCCTTTAAGTAAAATAATGAAACTATATTGTGCTTGTTCCCTTACAAGATTGTTTTCAAACAAACAGGGTTCTTCAGAAGAATTTTATGAAGACTTCAAAGAAACATCAAGTATAGTCAAAGGTAGACTAAAACTGGAAAAAAACCAGACTAAATATTCTAAGGTAGTCGACCTTTTCGACTACACCAATACCCTATTTAACGATGCAGGGGTTACAGTGGAGGAGGTGACAAATCAGTCCCAGCAGGTTTTTCCCCAGTGGGAACTAGAGCTCCCCATCTATGATACCTCGCTGCATTTAAAATATTCTAAACAAAATGATTCCAATCTAATCTCAGCAGCAGCTAAAGAACAAGTCTACAGTTTCAAAAATCATCTACAAATCTTCACAGATGGCTCTAAAATCAATGGCCACAGTCAGGCTGCATTTACGATTCCATCACTAAAGATAGCAAAACGTTTCAAACTTAATAATAATACATCAATCTTTAGTGCAGAACTCTGGGCCATACTGGAGTCCTGTCACTATTTAAATAACACCGAACTACCCCAGAAATGTGGTCTTATTTACAGACTCTTTGTCCTCAATTAAAGCCCTTGAGGGCAACACAAACAAAAGACTAGAAATCGTCAACGAAATCAGACTTATTATCCATCAGTTGAAACTAAAAGGTGTTGAGATGTTATTGTCGTGGATTCCCTCTCATGCAGGGGTCTACGGCAATGACCTTGCAGACCGTGAGGCTAAGGCCGCTGCTCTTAACAAGGACGGTCCTATCACAAATATAAAATTGTCTATAGAGGAGATTAAAACTCGGCTGAAGCTGGCAATCTCAAACGAGTGGAAAGCTGAACTCAAAACTTATGCGGAGTCTAAAAATGTCGACACTAACATAGTCAAACAAGGTTTATTTCTTAGCGTACCGTTCCCAGTCCAATCTATTATTTTCAGACTGAGAACGGACGCAATCCTCTCTAAATTTAACCCGAGACACTGTCTATGCGGACATATCATTAACGTGGAACATTTATTTCATTCATGTCGATTCATTGAGTCGGAACTGGGTGAGTGCTTGCACAGCGCAAGCACTCACAACATTCCTTTCAAAAAGAAATATATACTAAATAACAATTCTGAGGGATCAGGGCCCCTCTGTTATGGCTAACTAGGGACCTCTCCAAGGCATCCTTTGGATATCTGTTTTAACGTTTTAAACACTTTTAAGTCTTGAAAATGTAACTTGTATATAAAACCGCAACGTAGTAGTCTGCTGCCCCGAAAAATACTTTGGGAAAGCCTAGGGTCCCCCCGCTAAAGGTCCCTGACTACGTCACTCCTCTGTCCGACCCAAGGAGGAGGGGTCCCTCTCCCTCCCTCCCCTTGGTAGGACAAGAGTGAATCGTCTGTTCTTTTAATTTAACATTTTATAGGTGATTCAATGTAAATAGCACCTTATCCCCACCGGAACTTTGGCTGGGGGGGGGTCGGGGGGCGGGGGAACTTTGTTCCCCCGTCCCTCACCCCCCTCACGACCAATAAAAATTCCCATGTAAAAAAAACCCACTTTTAAATAAAATTTCCTGGGCTGGGCCATTAGGCTTTGTGGGCTGACAGCCCAGGAGGATAAGAAATTAGTTTTAAAATTGGTCCAGTGGGGACCTTTTACAGTTTTAATCGAACAAACAGCTTTTTGTTCTATGGCTTTGGCCTTTTAATAGATCGCAACAAATTGTTGCACTAAAATATCTTTTAAATATAAAAAGGATGGGTGTTTCGAAAAAACACAACTGTAAATATTTCTTACATAGACCTTTCTTTGAAGTTTTATAAATCTCGTTATTGTTCTTAAAAAAATAGTGGTCCTGAAATTTTAATCCTATTTTATCCTCCTAGGTCATACTTAGGAAAATTCTTTTAAAATAAAGTATTTTACCCTAAACAAACACTTTTTAGCCGCAGGCCAGACCAGACATGGTTAAACTCAACTAGCTATACAAATAAAAACTATCTAAAAACTATAAGTACTAAAGTAATACTTCCCTTTTCTCTAAAACTGTATTAAAATACAAAATCTTAACTTTATAAAAAAGAAATGTCCCACATGGAAATCTCCGAGAGGACGTAAAACAAATAATTCTTCAGGCCTAGTGTGTGTTTGAGGATTAACATGCACTCACACATGTGTATAAGTGACACCACACACAAGCACTCTCTCTCTCTCTCTCTCTCTCTCTCTCTCTCTCTCTCTCTCTCTCTCCCCCCGTCCTGTAGACAAATTATTGCATTTCCAATGGGGCTTTAGGCCGTGTACACACATCTTTTTATTTCCATACGGAAACCCTGTGAATAAGTAAAACAAAGAAGGACAAAATAAGCGGACGTGTTTATGCACGGAAATGTGTGTCCTTTCTTTTACTTATTCACAGTTTTCCCGTACGGAAATAAAAATATGTGTGTACACGGCCTTATGCTACTTCTTGCCTACACCAAAGGGCAATAATTGGTAAAGGTCAAGATGTGCCACCCCCCCCTACCTATCTCGGTTAATTGTATTTTTCCGTTATTGCCTTTCTTACCATACATAAAGCTGTATTTTAGGAACATTTTTAGCTAATAACCTTTTTGGAATACTAACCCTAACCCTAACCCTAACCCTAACCCTACCCCCCACCGTATAAGACGGAAAAACGCAACGAACCACAACTGTGACAAATCGCGGTGTACTGCAGTACATAGTGGGGGGTAGGGTTAGGGTTAGGGCTAGGGTTAGGGTTAGTATTCCAAAAAGGTAATTAGCTAAAAATGTTCCTAAAATACAGCTTTATGTATGGTAAGAAAGGCAAAAACGGAAAAATACAATTAACCAAGAAATGCATGGGGGGTGGCACATCTTTACCTTTGCCCACGAGACAGGGGCAGAGAATTTTCAGTATAAAGCCTCATTTGGCATTTAAAGGCATAGCAGCCGATCCCAAGAATCGGGGTCTCGCTAGTCAGAAACGTGCAGCCCACTGCTGTCTTGCATAATAGGGAAAAAAGAACGGCTGAAGTGTATGCTGAGGCGGGCAGCGAGGCAAATGATGGCACGCACTCTCGAGCAGCCTTTATGCCGGCTGTGGTTTTAAACAAGTTCCATGCACATATATATGTTTAGGTACAAAAACTACAATAATATTTGTATGATTTTATTTATGTTTATTTTCCTTCCATTACTGTGCAGATTGGAGACAAGCTGCCCAGCGTTGACCTCTTTGAGGGTGACCCAGACACCAAGGTCAAGGTCTCTGACCTAAAGGGCAAGGTCGTCATTTTCGGTGTTCCAGGAGCTTTCACTCCCACTTGTAATAATGTGAGTGTTAAGTAACATAGGGCTAACTGCGGTCTTCCGTGCCGCTACATTGCAATTTCATTGGATTGTGGCAAACTGCCATTTTGATTTTTTTGTTCTAACCCTAATCCTAACCCTATCCCATCCGTTCAGTTCTAATCCTGTCCCTATCGATCATGATCCCAACCTGAAGAAAGGGATCGGGGCAGATCTGTGAGGCCAAAACTTAATTTTTTTAAATCATAGCCACGGGCAATGGCATCTAGATATATTGGCCAATATTTGTGTGCAAGCTTCAGTACTCAAGAGTTAATTTTGCCCTTATATCAAGTGTGATGCTGTGTGTATGCATGCACAGATACAGACAGACAGACACACAAGCTCACACAGTCTCACTCACACACATGCGTGCATGCACATACACACGCACACACACATCACCACATATAATTATAGTGTATACACACACACACATACAGTGGAGTACTTTTAAGACAAAACTGGGTAACATGAAATATTGGTTAACGCAATAAACAAATCTGAATGGACAAAGCCCCTCTTTATTATTGTACTTAATGCTTAACACAAATAATGGTTGGCTTAAACAAGAATTTATTCAAGAATAGAAAATCATAACAAAGCAGCAATACATTTATGAACTTCGAGTACAACAAGCTAAGAGCTTATAAAGCGTACTCTAATATTTAAGTAGCACAGTAAGGACTGCACATGCAAAACTAATCTAACATTGAAAAAATAATAACATAAAAGCAAAAAAATAATGGTTAACACACAAACAAATCTTTGTCCCCTGAATTTCATGTTAAGAGTACTCCACTGTATGCATATTATATGTAGGCGCACACATACACACTTCACTTGTTTCCTACAGTCCTAGACTATATTTCGAGGGTTACCTGCCAGATCATGATATATCGACAAAAATGAGTTTGTCATTTTTTTTTCATAGAAACACTCTAAAAGGGGTATATTTTCATGCTATCAGATGTTTTAGGCGATATGACTTGTAAATTGTGAGTTATTAATGCTACCATCCAAGAACTGACCAAACTCATGCAACCCAGATCATGAGATATCTGAATGTATCCTTCAGCTTACCAAACAAAAGTCTAAAACTTGAAATTTCGCCCGCGCTGAAATAGTATATAACGCTTTCAACTTGTTCAGCATGTGCTGAGCAGACATTTTCGTCTTACAACTGACCGGCTGATCAGATGACAATTGATCAGTCGGAAGGAATTCAGTCACAAGGGCCTCCAACTTGGACCAGACAGTGACTTGTGACCATATAACATAGGCGCGTGTTTGATTTGAAAGACTAGGGTCATATAACCACAGACTGTAATGGGACATCTTGTGAGTCACGTGAGCTAGTGGCGGCTCTCTCTCTCTCTCTCTCTCTCTCTCTCTCTCTCTCTCTCTCTCTCTCTCTCTCTCTCTCTCTCTCTCTCTCTCTCTCTCTCTCTCTCAGTCTCTGTCTTACTCATTGGTAAATTAATCGGCAACTCTCTCTCTCTCTCTCTCTCTCTCTCTCTCTCTCTCTCTCTCTCTCTCTCTCAGTCTCACTCATTGGTAAATTAATCAGCAACTCTCTCTCTCTCTCTCTCTCTCTCTCTCTCTCTCTCTCTCTCTCTCTCTCTCTCTCTCTCTCTCTCTCTCATTGGTAGATTCATTGGTAGATTAATCGGCAACTCTCTCTCTCTCTCTCTCTCTCTCTCTCTCTCTCTCTCTCTCTCTCTCTCTCTCTCTCTCTCTCTCTCTCTCTCTCTCTCTCTCTCTCTCTCTCTCTCTCTCCAAACCTGTTTTGTTTGTCTTTAATCAGCATAACAGTTTTCATTCTAGTGAATTGCCAATGTTAGAGAGTAAACAATATTGTTCATACATTCGTAGTTTTCGTGGGATTACATGTCATGCAGATACTGTTCACTTTTCCATTCCAATCCTGCTTACCACCCCCCTCCCTTTTCCCCCATTTGAATTACCCCTGGTATTTCATTACCGCCTGGTATGCAGTACTGCGGTATAGTAGTGGACCAAACAGTACAGAACGCACAAAGATCACAAGGGCGGTAATGCTGACACTTGTTTGATGCCTACATCACAAACGATGGGTCACCTAAAAGCTATCGATGTTGTCTGTCTCTCAATCTCTGTCTGTCTGTCCGAATCTTTCTGTCTGTTTGTCCATCTATTTCTGTTTGTCGGTCTGTCTGTTTGTCTCTTTCTGTCTGTCTACCTCTTTCTGTCTGTCTGTCAGTCACACACACGCACGCACACGCACACACACACACACGCACACACACACACACACACACACACACACACACACACATGCACACACACACATATTGAAATGTGTATGTGTGTTTTTTCTCGTGTTTCTTTGTCTGTCATTCCTTTTTTTTGTAAGTCTGCCCACTCTGCAAATTACCATTATCTCATAAAGATCACAAGAGGCAAAAGCTCTTTTCAGCAATACAGCACCTTCCACACCTCCATTTTAGCCCCTACCTCTCCATTCACCAACTAACCTTTTATTTTCTTACAAACTATTATTTTGTGCCTGCCCTTAAATCGCATATCCACACAAGGGCAATATCGTACAATAAAATCTTATTGATTATCAGTTGTAGGCCTACATAATACTGTATTTTTTTCCTGAGTAGGGTAGGAGTGGAAGGCGTTTGTTTACTTCATAACATTTTATTTTTACTCTGAATATCTTAATGTTCCTGTTCAATTGTTATCAAACTCGTAAATCAAATTGTTTGTTGTAAAAAAAAAAGTAAGAGAAAACTACTTTGGTAGCCTTCTGAACGCTTTTTGTTTTCCCACTGACTCACGTATCACAGTCTGGCTTTACGTGAAAACGTGATTTTCAACCCTGTACGCATTGCTCACTCAGTGTATGTCGGCATATAACAAAAGGGTCACTTTGATGTTCACCACCACTGGTACAGCCAGAGCAGAGCACGTGAGGATACTCCAGTATGTAAATGAGTCTCGGCCGGTCTCTGTCCCGCGTTGCGTCAGAGTGAACTGAGACATATGACTATACTCGTGATAGGCTGGGTGTTTAGAGCGCCTTGTGGATTGAATGCCCCCGGCCTTTTTGTTATAGCGCTACCCCTACCTACTTTGATTAATTATTGTGATAAAACTAAACATTGTGTTGTTACATTTCTTTCTCTTGCTAATGGCTAAGATATCAAAGTAAACGCCTAAACTCTTTCCACGCTACAAAGGTTTCGTTTATTGATGTACTTAAGCTTCAAACTTTGAATTCCGTTTTTCTCCAAACTACTGAAACGCGATATACACTACTCTGGCAGGCAACCCTCGATTTGTTTGTCATTATGACTGGCCCTTGTACCTTATCTTTCATTGTCGTAATTAGCCTTTCATAATTAGCGTAAAAGATGGCATGACATGACTCTGCTTTAGTTATCCACTGTCTGGGCCAAAAGAAAAATGGTTTTGTTATTATTTGTTTGTTGATTTGTTTTTAACCTGGCATAGGAGACCACAATGTTATCAGTGCCATGTTATTATGGACTGATTTTTGTACTTCTTTTCATGCAGTTCCTTAGGGAGTTTTAAATTGCAAACATGATTAAATCCAACTGTAATTTAACCTCTTTAGTGCTGACGACTTATATACATATATGCTCTATAGTGCTTCAGTACTTATGCTTAAGTAGCAAAATCACATTACAAGCAGACGGCGTAGGTGCAACTAATAGGCGGTGCTGAAGGGGTTAAATAGATGTTGCTGAATGTGTTTAAAAAAAACCTAAACCCCCAATTAAGGTTTCTGTCATGGAAGGAAGGTTGTGGTTGAATGTTTCATCATTTGTATTCATCATGCATACATACTCGGTCATGGAATTTTTGTAACAATTATGTACATTAATTATAATATGTAATCAGTTTTGGGAAATAATTCTATTCTTCTGCTATGCACGACAGATCCTAAATCACTACTAACAAGGATAATGCTGTTTTTTTGTTTCTTTGCGTTCACGTGATTCATTTCATATTCCACGGAATGTATTTTTACTGCACACTTGTTTAGCAGCATTGCGATAGTACTCTTAATCAGAGTGTTATTAAAAAAATAAAGGATAAGAAAAGAGTGAGTGTTGTTATATAGACACTCGTATTGTAACTTTTACAAGGGGAAAAAAGCAGCAACACCCAATGATGTCCCGAGGCGCCGGTCATAGACCTATTACAATTAAAGAAAAAAGCAGCAACACCCAATGATGTCCCGAGGCGCCGGTCATAGACCTATTAAAATTAAAGAAAAAAGCAGCAACACCCAATGATGTCCCGAGGCGCCAGTCATAGACCTATTAAAATTAAAGAAAAAAGCAGCAACACCCAATGATGTCCCGAGGCGCCGGTCATAGACCTATTACAATTAAAGAAAAAAGCAGCAACACCCAATGATGTCCCGAGGCGCCGGTCATAGACCTATTACAATTAAAGAAAAAAGCAGCAACACCCAATGATGTCCCGAGGCGCCGGTCATAGACCTATTACAATTAAAGAAAAAAGCAGCAACACCCAATGATGTCCCGAGGCGCCGGTCATAGACCTATTAAAATTAAAGAAAAAAGCAGCAACACCCAATGATGTCCCGAGGCGCCGGTCATAGACCTATTACAATTAAAGAAAAAAGCAGCAACACCCAATGATGTCCCGAGGCCCCGGTCATAGGCCATTGACCTATTAAAATTGAAAATGCCCTATTGTGTTCTACCCTGTCAGGACAAATGTCTGATTAAAATGTTTTTACCACTGGCATGCTTTGTCCTTCTTCTTCTTCTTCTTCGTCGATCGCTCAGACAATGACAGTTTCCTGTCAATTATGAGCGCAGCTGCATCATGCTGCCGTTATGCGCCTAATTAAGAAATAGTTAGGCCCAGCAAGTCCGACTTCAGCTGGAGGAAATCGTTTTGAAAGTATTTCTCGAAAAAAGACGGGAGAATGAACCGGTAAGGCAGATAGTAGATGACAGTAAGCAAAGGGAAAAGGCAGAGTCAAAGAGAGTGACAGATTATAAGAAGTTACAAGCACAGAACTTCCAGAAGGTGGGGGAACTATTTATGCAAAAGACCCCCACCCTGGTATCCCCACGGGGGGGGGGGGGTCGCTTTGTCCTATATGCAGCTATTGATTTCTTCAAGAGCCAGGACATTGTCCTATTGATTTCTTTCATCTCAGGACAGTTTGTCCTATCACTTTTCGATGTACATCACTGAACGCCAATACATAATCTATTTCAAGAAATGTGGCCAGACCCAACACCGCTGAGGGGAAAGCTGTACAGAAACCTAACTGGTCTCCAGATGACTGCTGCATTTGTGCGGGCCACTGGCATCTCCATCTGATGTGGTCGACAAAGAAGAATATAATATTGCAATGAGTCATGAACGTTTCAGTAAACTTATACACAGCAGTGATTAACTGAAGAAAGATGATTGGAAACTAGAAAAAATTTTGAACCTGTTTATAGAGTGACTCTACAATTTTAACAAATTGGTGACTAGTACTATATTAGAACCATTCATTCAGGGATAGCGTTAACTGGTAATTATCAGTAAAATACTGATTGAAAACCAAAATACTGAGAAAAGAAAATTGACCTATGGAACTGATAGAGTTTTGCTAGGACTGATAAATGGAACTTTAATATTGTGATTTTCTGAAGTTTTCACAGGTTGTTGTTTCCCCGGTACTGGTTTTGACACCAGTATTTGGGTGAACTGTTGCTGATGGGACTGGTTTTCAAACATTCCTAGCATGATCAGTGTCATAGTTGTTCCTTACACATGAGTGTGAACTAAAAGGACTATGCTGTTTCAGGACCATGCCCCAAACTTCATCCAGAATGTGGATGCCCTGAAGGCGAAAGGCGTGAGCGACGTGGTGTGTGTGTCCGTCAATGACCCCTTTGTCATGGCCGCCTGGGGAAAGGCTTTGAACGCCACTGGCAAAGTAAGGACGCAACACGACTGAGGGAAGATTCCATGAAGTCTTACACTTTAATTAAGTGTATCATATTTTTTTAGTCATCACTTTTTTTTTTCTTTGTGCTAATTGGCGAATTTCTGTAAAATCGAAACTCAGGCATTGAAATTTTTGTATGGATGGTTAGAGGACGTCATAGCGAAAATTGTGCGTAAGGATTTTGAGTAACATTAGTGTTGTCATTCCGATTTGTTGTGTAACGGTCACATTGTTTGGTTGGTTTTGAATTGTAACTCTTTTTTCCTTACAAGACTAGCTGTAAAACAAAATGCTTTTAAGCCTTTGTTTAACTGAATAGTTAATCGAGTAATGGTTACACCTGAAATAGTTAACTTGTATTGTGCGTGCCACCAGCCTCCAGTAGGACACCATGTACCATGCAGGATTTAAAACAATTACCTTGTATTGTGCGTGCCACCAGCCTCCAGTAGGACACCATGTACCATGCAGGGTTTGAAACAATCACCTTGTATGGTGCGTGCCACCAGCCTCCAGTAGGACACCATGTACCATGCAGGGTTTGAAACAATTACCTTGTATTGTGCATGCCACCAGCCTCCAGTAGGACACATGTACCATGCAGGGTTTGAAACAATTTGGTTTTTAACAAATTATTTATTGTAGTTTAGATGATAGTTTTAATGCTGGGTCTAAGTGTCATTAACTGCCAGGAAATGTATCATGTTTGAATGATTTGCATGATGTAAATTTTAAACACAGCTGTACTGAGAATGAAGACGAGATAACTAAATGGACTGTATTTGCTTACTGTAAATTTGCATGAGTCTATCCTCAATTGATATCTAGAGGCAACACCTAATGAAGTCCTTTGGTGTGACTGTGTTTGTGTGCATGTATTCATGCAAGCGTGATTCTTCTGTGCGTGTGTGTGTGTGCCTCTGTGTGTGTGTGTGTGTTTTTGTGCACCTGTGTTTGTTACTTTAGGTAGGTAGGTGGTGTAGGGCTATGTATAGGCCTCTCAGCCCTTATTACGCCCCTTCTCAATGAATTTGACATGACAAATTATTGTGTGTGTGTGTGTGTGTATACAAGCACTAAAGGAAATACTGACTAAGGGTCTGTAATTGAAACTTGACGGTGAAGAATTTATAACCGTGAAGGAAACGGACACTAGCTCATCGCGATAACTTTTTGTTTTTAAATTTTGTTTTGTTTGCCGTTTTTAATCACAGGTGAAGTTCTTTGCTGACACAAATGCTGAATTTGTCAAGGTAAGGCAACCCTGTACTTCGTGTTTTTGCAGACTTCTGTGTTTCACTTTTCCTCACTTGTTCCACAATTTACAGCATGCTTTTAAGGTGAAAACGAACATAAAAACATGGGTGCAACTACACAAAATGAAAAAAACAGAAAGGCGGGGATCTAGGGGTAATGTCCCCCTGCAGCTGAAGAAAAACTTGATTTATGAAGGTATTTTAGTTTGCTTTTTCCACAATTTATACAAATGCTTATTTTAAAGACCCCCCCATGTCATGTCATATTCCTTCTTATGCTTGGAAGATTCCTTAAGATTTCTTACCAGCTATAAGAGAAAAAACATGTGAAAACCATGATTTTGACACGTGACGTGCTGGGTCTTTAAAGTGTTTGAAAAATACAGTAGACACACAAAGGTCTTGTTTGACAAATAAAAAAAAAAGGAAATTCCTTTTCAAGGGCTAACATTATGTAGTGTGAGCGCAAATTGGCAAAAACGGTACTATCACGTGACTTGCATGGGGTGAATAGATTTCTTGTTGTTGATTGGTCCATTAAAGTTTGGTTAAAATAATACTTTTTTTGGACCAATCAGACAGGAGTTTGTAATATTTTTCCGCAGACGTTTTCTAAAGTGTTTCTTAGGCCCCTTTTGGCGTAACAGTTATGCGCGCGTCGACCGTTGTCTAGAGAAACTCGACCCTGGTAAAATACAAAAACAGGAAATCCATGTATACCAGGAAAAGTTGCACCCATGTAAAAATGGATCGACCAACACCAGACATAACAAGCTCAGCGTTTAAACTAGACATAAGAAGTTTATGCAAACATCACAAAGACTAACAAACATTCAAGCTTCTCACAAGACCTTGCTATCAATTTGGTACATACCTGGCAGCAGGATTTTCCCCTGCTCTTACCGACTTTTAACTGCTGTGGTAGTGTTACGTATGTAAAGTACAAGTGTCAGACTTGCTTTAAGTCCCCATCCGGAGGACTTGGGTTTCAGTTCGATTTTCAACGTCTGGAACCGGATTTGAACCCGGGACACTCGTGCAATGGCAGGCGAACACAGACTTTTTTGCTCTACTCTTTTCGAGTAGTATTCTACTCAATTTGGACCTCTACTACTCTTCAAAATTGATGCTCTTTAATTCTTGATTGCTACTCATTTTCAGCGAACAGGGTTTGATGGTACAATTACACAGTTTGAACCAAAACTACTCATTTCATCTATCCAGACTACTCATGACTTGTGTAGGGGGTAATCAGGTCTGCATTAGCTATCCTGCCATCTTCCTTGCTTTTCTGATTGTCTGACCCTGAACCCTGTATTTGTCTTGTCAAGTTCTGACATGTTTAACACACAGATACAATACAATCTTCTGAAACTTACCGGTATTTGAACAAGTCCGTTATATTCAATGCATTTTTTCTTTCCTTGCTAATTAAAGATTAACCATTGCTAACTAGTGCCATTGCTGTAACTTCATGTGCTCAGCTCAAATGATGCAAATGGCATTTTTCTACAATAGCACCATTTCATTGATCGAGATTCTGCAATGTTAAAGTTAGTTGTGTTGTATGTTTCTATATGTTTCAGCAAGCGGACCTGTCGGTTGATCTGAGTGCAGTTCTGGGCAACGTGCGTTCCAAAAGGTCAGTGGGATGTGTGTAGTAGCTCCAGACACAATGTATCTGACTTTCACAGACAGGCGTTCACAAACGGGCGCACACAAAACATAAACACTTATTTATACACACAAACACAGCAGAAACAAGAGGCACTTAGAAAGTGCTCATGAAAATTTGCAGTTCATCACGATCATTGTTCAACAAACGTGCACATGACTGTTTTTCTTTCCTTTTCGCTTTGCTAGTATCTCTGAGCTCTAAGAGAGGCAAGGCATATGTTACTGGGATTAGTTTCATGCATGACACGCAGTTGCCTAGTCAGTGCTTGGTTTGTTTTCCATGCTGAAACTTGCACTGCTCATCAGTGTTTTCTCACATGTTCCTTTCCGCTGGAAGGCAAGCAGCTTGTAATGGAAAAAAGTTATTGCCAGAATTCTAACTCGGAACGTTGTTTTTCAAAGTCAGGTGCATTATTTGATGTACTAATTCAGGCATGTATATCTGGGTGTTTTGCGTGTCTGTGTGAGACTTGCACTGAACATTGATTGCTCAGTGTTTTTTTAAATTCAGATGTGTTTGTATGACTGGCACACATCAGCGTTTTCAAATTCAGATTGTGCGTGCATGTGTGTAATATTTTGCAATGGTAGTTGTCTTTACATTGTTTTCTGAAGTCAGGTGCATTATTTGATGTACCAATTCAGGCGTTAGTGTGTGTGTGTCTTGCGTGTCTGTGTGAGACTTGCACTGAACGTTGATAGCTCAGTGTTTTTGAATTCAGATGTGTGTGTGTGTACGACTTGCACACATCAGCGTTTTCAGATTGTGTGTGCATGTGTGTGTGCGTGATGTTTTGTAATGATAGTTGTCAGAATGGCATGCAGGTTTTGTTTGTTTTGTTTTTCTTTTTAAATGTTTCATTTCCATTGCATTACACTGATGGTGCAGGTTTGCCATGCTGGCTGAGGATGGAGTGGTGAAAGGGATCAGTGTGGAGCCAGATGGGACTGGCTACACCTGCAGCAAGCCAGCCGACGTCATGAAATTCCTCTGAAATCTCCTGGCCCCCATTTCATGCTGAAAGCCACTCTTATAGGTTTTTAAGTATATTTGTAATAATATTCATCATGATATTAATAATTTATATGTATGTAACTTCTTACTTGAAGTCCTCCTGCATTACTCAAGTGAATTATTGATTGTTTAAGGTTGTTTGGAGTTAATAATAATAATAATAACAATTGCCAAGTATTGGAATAACCTCTGCACAAATCAAGCTTGCACCAAACCTTAACCAGTTTAAAAACCTCCTGGACAAAGACCCTAAATTGACAGAATTGAGATACCAACATGACTGATTGAGTCATCAAAAACCGTCACAGCTGTGGCCAATACTACAAAAACTAAATTGAAAGGGCACTTGAGAGGCCGCGAGGCCTAGTTGCCCTCATTACCCTGACCTGACAACAACAGTATTTATATAGCGCTTTACCTCAAATGAGCCCAAAGCGCTTTGCAACCAAGTGTTCATCAATAAGCAGACAACAAAAATAGTATGAAAGAATGAGACAAACCAGCAACACATGCACAAAGTAGCACACACAGACACCCCCACACACAGTGACACGAATGCATGCACACACGTACACACAGTTGAGTGGTTGGAGGGCAACATTTTTTTTAAGCATACGAAAGGACTACCGTTTTGTATTGGGGATATTTCTAAGGTTAGTGCCTTGTTACAATTGCATTTGCTAGTCAAATATAAACATGTTTCTTCCCTTTTTTCATATTTCAAGTAAAAGGTTTGAAAAGCAGATTTTCATTTTTTTTGTTTTGTTATTTACTGTAAGCGAATTCTTCATAGTATGCTAAAGATTTGTTCAAGCGCTTGGCCACAGAACAAAGCGGTGAGTTTTTAGGTCACTCCTCTCACAGTGCGCTGCAATGCAGTCACGTCTTCTGTTCCTTTGTGGCCCAGAGCAGTCATTCATCCGATTCTAAGGATCGGTTGTGCCTTTAATAGAGTCAGCACATTTTTGTGTGTGCTTTCAACATTTCTGAAACAAAATTGTTTCTTCAAAATGAATAGATTAGTAATAATCTGTTGTAGTTTTGTAGAATATTTCCGAGTTCAGTCTGTATCAAAGGCATGTGGAACACACTTTTTTAATGTTCTTCTTACACTAAGATAACATTTTTGGCAAGTACTCCAAAAAAATTCATTTATTTTTGCTACAACTTTTTCCGTTTCAGTTTGGAGATTTTATTTCATATTAATATGGATACAATTAAATTGTAAGCATTTTGAGTTGTATTGTTCAAACTCTTGTCAACTATTTAGTCATACAACAGTAGTCTTCCCACACAAATGGTTTTCATAAATGGCAGTCAGCATTGTTGGCTCCAATTGTCAGCATTTAATCAGTTATTGATTATACTTTTGTTTCATCCCTTTTCATTTTTGATGGTTGTATTTTTGCAATATGCTTGTGATTTTTTTTATATTGCATCATTGAGATTATCTGACAATTGAACGACAGCTTTGCCAATACTTTTGTTATTTTATGGCCTGAAATATATACTCTTGTCAGCAAATTGTGTGTAGCCTTTCTTTGCAAGAGGTTTGAATGATTTGATTGACTTTTTGTTGTATATTTTTAAAATAAGATGACTGAATTGAGTGATAATGGTTTGAATCTTTTGTTATGTGTTTTGATTCAGTGTCTTCATGACTTGTCTTTGGATTTGTAATCTTTCTAACCTTATCGCTTTTCAACCAAAAGTTTCTATTAAACTTACCTGGGTAGAGAACAAAATTTGCCTGCAATATTGGGGATTCCTCTGTGGCAGGTATAAAGTAAGGATTATCCATCTCCCCAAATTAAGAAAATTGAGTCTGGATAACATACCCTAATTTGATGCCTTTTAGAGTAACATGGGTGTTAAAATCATCATGGTGTAGAAACGGGACATCGGCAGTGAAAGGGTTAAGACTGATTTGAAAAATCATATTCATCAGTCCCCAAGGGAGGTGGGGGGTTTTCCCATCATAAATATGGATGTATTAGTGTGGAATGTCAACACTAACAAATCGGTGAATGAAACATGTACTCTCTCTCAATGATCACAGCACACGGCAGATAAGTTTTATCAATTTAATATGAATCTTTACAGCTGTACACAACTTACAAAGCTAGGGGTATTTGCACTGATTATCAACACATCCATATGCTCCGTCAGCTAAGCTGCCTCAAAACAAAATTGGCCTCTTGACAACTCCCTCCAAACAGCAACGTGCTCAACTTCATCCGCTAATCAGAAAAGCTAGAGAAAGGGAGTTTCTGCTAAAAACGATTGTGGACTCTACAATGATTTTCTTTCCATCAACAAGTGTCTCTTCCACAACTGTGGATCGAGGGAGTAAAAACAAAAATGCACAAACAAACTCTACCTTTCAAAATCCTAATCATTAACAGATTTTTCTAGCATGCATTGATGGGTGGGAGAGTTTTTTGTGGGTTTTTTTTTTATCATGGCGAGAACATTCGCAAGTCGGGTGTGAAATCTGAATACATGAAGGCATAGTGTAGCTGTAACACTTACTTGTGCAAGAGAAGAATACCCAAAGGATCATTGGTCAAGGTGGTCATCTTTTTTATCATTGATCATGGTCAGAGTAACCTCCAAGCATCCTCTATGCAGAATCATTGTGGGAAAAGTTTGGCACAAAACAATGGGTAGCTTTCAGACTTGGTGCATCTAGGGCGAGTTATTAAAAGGACCGGTAGGTCACCAATACTCATTCACTATTTGTGGAATTCTCAAAAGTCTTTTTAACACTAGTAGATACACACAAGCTAGCATTGGCACATGATCCCTCCAACAATGTACAATGTAATGAGAAAACAGTGAAAGCTGATTATTTACAATGGTGTTCATACTGCAGGCCTTTCGAATGTTACTCAAGGGCTATCTAGATGACTTGCTGTTTGGCCACATTCACACCTTGACCAATTCAAACCGTATTCTAACATCACTGCTGCTTTGGCACAAAACTGAATTTTTAAAGGAAAAGCAGACTAAATCAGAAAAATATACTAAACTAAATTGACAATGTAAAAAAATTAAATGCAAACTATCACGATTGCACACGTAACTGATAAAGATGATGCTGTCAATACCAGACATGGTTTTAAGATTTTAATATTGATGTCATCTGTGCCAATCACTTCTCAGTGTTGTTATTCTTCAGTGTTCTGAACACAATGGCTTCTTTTGACTTTGCCAGTTTACTTTAATGAATAATAAGGTTTTATTATAGCCTAGATCCTCTGTGTACTTGGCATGTTGATCAAAAATAAAATACTAAGCAATCCAATAAAATCCCTTCTGTGCAAGAGCCCTCAATTTCAATGTATTTAGATTAAAATCTAATCGATTCGGAACTTAAATAAGTTATGATTTGTATCAATTCCTTGTCTTAACCCAGATGGAGTCAGAAGCAATTCCTCCTATTTAAACCACAACATAGAAATTTAAATTTTTCATCACAATTAACATGTATTAACATGCATCAATAAATGATTGGTCTTATATTCAAATGACAAAATGTTTGTCACTGAAAACTTCCAACTGAAAAAGACCAGCTTTTTACAGACTAAACAGAACACACACAAAAAGCAATTCCCCAAAAAAAGTTTGCAACATTTGAATCCTCAAAAAGTAGCAGTTGGAAAACCTGATGTACCAACATAACAAAAACATGTTATGTCTTTAACAAAAAGAGATCCAATGCTCATCCAACACAAACAAAAGAAGAGATTTTCTCCTAGTCTCTGCGATCCAGAAAATGTTCACATAACCTCTTGACACTACAATTCTATAAACAATACTGCACTATAACCCAATATGCTTTATTCCAGCAAATAATCTGATCAGGCAACAGTTCGAAGACTACAACTGACAAAATTAAGATATAAAAATGAACACTGTATATTACAGTTCAACACTAATAATTTGACAATGATTCACTGGAATAAATCTATCTACAAATATTTGCAACGACATCAACTAATCTCATTCATTCAATGGAATATGCAAAACGGGCGCACAGGTGTTATTTCTCAAGTCATATTTCCCCCACCTCTCTCTCCCTCTGTGTCTCTCTCTCAACCACTTACTTTCGACTCCTCCCCCTTTTACTTCCATTCTCTTTGCTGCTTCTCCCTCTCCCTGGCTTTTCTTTCTATCCCTCTTTCGTTTTTTATTTATTTTTACGTAGATCCCGTGCATGCGTCATAATGTGACCTATTTCAATACTTGCGTCTTCTTTGTTACGTAGTTACAATGCTTACATCAAGTCCATGGTTGGTGTTCGACAAAGGAGATCCGAAATATCACCAGGCTACAATTATGGACGTTTTGGGTGGTTTTTCTTTCTACTAAACTTTAATAGCTACTGATCTTGGTCGATTCAACGACAGCAATCCTTTAGACATCAACATTTCTTTTTGCGAGACTCGAAACAGACACGGTTTATTAATTTTCTCTCAATTCTACTTTGGTAACCATTCTTTTACTTTTCAAACTCTCTCTCTTTTCTATTCTTACTATAAAGAATCAAATATGCCCAAATGATCTATTGATGCAAAATTATTGATGCAGAATGATGTAAACCAAGGATAGATATTCATCACACACAAAAATCCCCCCTGCTCCTCTCCCTAGACTTATAATATATAGCTTTGTTCTCTATGAAAGGTAAATGCTTTACTCCTCCGAGGTCGGAGTGTGGCTGCTCACATGGCGGGTTATCAAAAACGGTCACACACATAATGTTCTCATCCGTAGCCGGTTCATTTGTACCATAGTGTTCAAGTGCTTCGGCTGCTGGTATGATCCCTGGAGTCTTTAAGCCAGGGAACGACAACAACAATAGACCTTTACATCTCTTCCCCCACATCCCTAACGCTAAAAGCCTCGCTTAAATGAAAGACAAATTATGTTTTTACCTGAACAAAACCTTCATAACTAATTGCTTATATGAGCACCCAAACCCGTTTTCGCCAGGTATGGCATTCATGAGTGCATCTTAAACAGTTAACAAGGGTAGTAACGTATACATTAGCATGAACAGCCAATCGTATTGGCAGTTTCTTCTGATTTACATGCTACTACCCGCATTTACTGTTTTAAGACGCACCTATGATTACCGTACATTAATTCAAAATGTCAATCTGTTTAAGACGCACCTATGATTACCGAACCAGGTCCTGAATCCCCATACCATTGCCATCTACAATTAGCCATTCATTCAAAATGTTTGTCAATCTGTTTAAGACGCACCTATGATTACCGAACCAGCCATTCATTCAAAATGTTTGTCAATCTGTTTAAGACGCACCTATGTCCTGAATCCCCATACCACCTGCCATCTACAATTAGCCATTCATTCAAAATGTTTGTCAATCTGTTTAAGACGCACCTATGATTACCGAACCAGTTCCTGAATCCCCAAACCACTGCCATCTACAATTAGCCATTCAATCAAAATGTTTGTCAATCTGTTTAAGACGCACCTATGATTACCGAACCAGGTCCTGAATCCCCAAACCACTGCCATCTACAATTAGCCATTCAATCAAAATGTTTGTCAATCTGTTTAAGACGCACCTATGATTACCGAACCAGGTCCTGAATCCCCAAACCATTGCCATCTACAATTAGCCATTCATTCAAAATGTTTGTCAATCTGTTTAAGACGCACCTATGATTACCGAACCAGTTCCTGAATCCCCAAACCACTGCCATCTACAATTAGCCATTCATTCAAAATGTTTGTCAATCTGTTTCAAGAATCTTTTAGCACTTAGAATAATTTACTTCCAAGCAACTGCAATGCAAGTTTTGAATGAATTATGATCAAAACAATCTCTCAAGATTGCCATCTGGGACATCAGGGATTATTCTATCTATTTTCCTGGGACATCAGGGATTATTCTATTTTCCTATAATGATGAACTGAAATGATGTTGAAAACTTATGCTAAGAAAGGCCACAGAAGTAAATTACCAATATGAAGCAAGTGTGAAGTTGTTTTAAGATCTCGCTCATCTGTGTGGAATTTCTCTATACTGAAAGACATTTCAAACTACACAAAGAAACATTGTGAAAGAAAACAAAATCTTAATATTTCTACGTAAAAATGTCGACAGCATGATATTCATAATTTTGCCAAATAGGCTCTAAAAAATCAGTAAAACAAGAAACATTTGGACTAGCAAGAAGAAACATGATTTTCCAATCATTGACCAACAACACGACAAACAGCAATCAAAACACATACAGCCATGCATAAGAAAAATTAGTCATGATTGAAACCAAACACTATTATATGGTAAGAATTCAATGAATAAAAATGGGAAAAGACTAACAAGACAATCGGATTCAGAATCAGAAAACACCTGCCTCAAAAGCGAAAGAGACCAAACTTTCAAACAGTGAACAACAGATGGTGAAACGATATTGCTTTAGTACCACAAGTTATTACTTTAGCATTCACTATGACACGGAAATGAAACAGCTGTCTTTACTAATAAAGGGTAAAAATAGCGGGACAGGAAACTAAAGTTCAAGCAGTTAAAAAGCAAAAGCACAAGAGTATAGCAAAGCTGAAGCTTCATCCAAAAAGACCTGCATGTTTGCATGCTGCAGCCATAGCAAAGCCCTTACGCTAACTTTGGAATTTATTTGTTAAGACACAATTATGGGTATGTTACTATATGTGTGTGCTAGTCAGTCATGCTCAACTATAACTTCCAGATACAGAGGAGGCAACGGCTATTCTGGAGAGTTGAACTGGAATTTAAGCATTATCCATATAGTAATATTAGTGGAGTGTGACTAAAGCCGAGAAATCGGTTCAAATATTAATATGTTCGGTACTACGTTTACTTTGCACTGAACTTGGGGGGGGGAGGAAGTCAACAAATAGCAAGAGGCCAGTTTTTGTTTTGACACTTTTCTTTCTTTAGTTTCTAAAAATTCAGCTTGAAAACGAAGACTTGTCTTTGAATTCAAGAGATTTTATCCACCACCCAACTCGCTTCACACATGCCACAGAAACTGGATTCAAACCTTTTATTACAGGCAGTTCTTTGATACTACATATCAGGTTTTTTTTGCTTTTTTTAAAACTTTTTTTGGGGGTGGGGTCTTTTCAAAAACAGCAAGCAAACCTTACAGCAAGCTTTCTTTCCTTCCGTTCGAAGCTGAACACACTCCGCAAAGCCATTCAGTGGACATACAAAACCACCACAATCCCAGAGGCACAATCCACAGCACACGACCCACACAGATGTATCACTATGTACAAATGTCACAGAGAGAAACAAAGAGAAACGTGGACATTTTGCCAACTCAGCATGCCACAACCATTAAACCATTCTACGCACCCAATGTCGGAATACAAACAGGTAAAAGATAAAAAGAAAAGAAAATCAAAGAAGCCAATAGAATCAAACTGGTTAATTTGACAACTGAACACTTTTTAAACAAATTGAAATAAATTTCCATGCATCTTTGATCTTCACCCAAACCTCTACACTACATTTTTACATCTCTAAAAATATATAAAAAAACTGAAAAAAGTATTGGTATGTTGTTTCCATTTAATTGAACATTCGGGTTTTTTTTATCCAGGTACACAAAAGAGCGCAGGAAAATGATAAAGGATAATAGAATACTTTGACCATGATCGTCTACAATATTATTCCAATTTTTGTTTATATTTTTTCTTATGAAAGAATTCTTAAAAGTCACCTTGTGTCTCTGGAAATAATGAATTGAAAACACTAAAGGGAGACTCATCATAGTAAAATGCCCAAATGGAAGATGCGCACTACAGAATAAACTTTTTTTTATATAGAATAAACTACCTAGTGTCAATTCCAGACCAGCACGTGGATTCTTGAAACCTATAAGCCACCTTCAATCCATTATACAATCTACTACTATCTAGCAATTTAGAATTGTGACCAAAGAAAAGGTGTAAGATTTTTTGTTAAAACACAATCATACTGGGTTACAATACAAAAACCCAGTTGAACTTGCAAGGCTCTACTTCAAGTAGTGAAGGGTGGGGTGGGGGTGAGGATTTGCGTGGCATAGTGGCACAGAGGTAACGCGTTCGCTTCGTGCACGATAAACGTGAGTTCGAACCTGGGTACAGGGGATTTTTCCTCTCACTCTGCACTAGGCCTTATGGTCTGAACATGGAGTCTTTCGGATGAGACGATAAACTGAGGTGAGGTCCCATGTACTTAAAACACTTAGTGGCAACGAAAACGTCGTCGTTTGGTCAAAATTTACCCACCCACCTCCCTTCCCTTCCTCATCAGTCACACAAAATCGCATGCACATTTTAAAAAAAAGAAGGGTGATGCGCCTCTGGCTGCGACGCGCTCTCCAGGTGGGAGCAACCTGAATTTCACAGACACCTATGTGACAATAAAGTACCAAATACCAAATAAAAACAGAAGTTTGCTTATACTTTAAATTAAGTGTCTTGGGTCATCTCCATGAAAACAGAAGTTACTTGAGCAAAATATTTTTCACTACTGGTGTACGCCTTGGCTTAAGGCTATGTCAGACCAGTTGTCATAGGCTAGACCACCAAGGCTATATCAAAATGTTGCTATGCTCTGCATAGTTATACAGGGATTGTCTTTAGCTGTTGCGATGATCCCTGGAGTCTTCTAGCCAGAGTACGTCAACAACAACTAAGGGTGTGTGAAACTAGTCGACAAACATGATTTTAATGCAGCTGAGGATGATCATACTCCACAGGGGAAAAGGCCTTGATCCCAAGTCACACCCCTTTCTCGAGTTAATCCTAAAACTTAACATCAAATGTAACATTAACTAAAGGGAGAAAGACCAACAAAAATGAAATTGGTGTATTTGAGGCTGAAAATCATTGGTTTCCTGTTACATGGACACTTTATCAACTCAACATCAACACCAGTTATGAATTTTCAATTTCCTAATGTATGGTGCACAAAGAAATAAGAGAGACAAAAATCCCCCTAACCCTGGAAACAAAAAACCGCTGGGCAAACTTTTCATGAGGAACTTTAAATGTTTCAACACTTTTCACTCCAATGCATATTAACATGCCTAACATCAGAGAAATTCACAATCATACATGAATCATTTATGTATTCTAAACCTGAAAACTGTTCAAGATACAGCATATCCTTTTGGTGGTCAAAATGTCCTGCCACGGCAATGCCTAAGCTAAAAACATAGAAAATCCATGTTATTGAGGCCGATTATAGATCCACATTTAAAAAGAAAAAGAACAAAAGACACCACCAACAACGACGGAAACCACCAGATAAGAAAGACAGCATGCAAAATGTAAGGTCAGTGCCCTATTGATTGGGGCTACCTACCATCAGATACAACCACAGTATTATTGACATTTCGCAAGCAATCATGCAAATAACCCATCATTTACCACTTCAGTCACTTGATAGACACAACTTCCAGCCCTATTTGTAGCTTTCTTACATGATTGATACAAATAAACAATCATAATTTTTAAAAACACAGAACAAAACAATATTAATGTTTCTATACATACTTTACATTCATTCATTTCACACAAAATAATTTGTCCTTCCTTTTTTCCCCCCCTCAGGGAAAAAAATAATGGAAGGGGAGGGGTGGAGCAGGAGAAAAAGATAGCCAGATTTATACATTACATGCATAACAAAATCATCAGAAAACATGTATCACCAGGTGGCTTGTTGATAATAGTACCGGAAACAAACCTTGCACTCCATACGCAAACATTGTTCAAAATAACATATGCAAAATTATTTACAATTTCAAAAGAAAAAACAAAACTTGATTGACGACTAAACAGGCAGCCTGCCCCAAATTGCTTCCTGCGACTGGATCACCACAGCTATCTATATTTAAAGACATTCTCTACAATAACTTTCTGTGCAGTCATTCCAAGTCTAAGGGTGGCAGACTACACTTGAAGTTCTGCTGAGTGGCAGGCAGCAGAAAGGGAAGCGCAGTCATCCTCCCTCACCATGGATGTTGGCTGACTTGGCATGTGGATGCCCCCGACAGGGTGACGTACGATGACTTGGATGATCTCTGCAGCTGCCAATGCCCAGTAGTGCTCAGGGTACACCGGAGGGAAGGGCCTCTACTGGGGGGAATCACATCCGCCTACAGAGACTGTTCGACTCAAAGTGTGTCTCCTGCTGTGCATCAACGACACCAGCATCCCGGTATGGAGAAGGCTGCCTGGTGGTCCTGAAGACGGCCTTTGGGAGAGGGGTTAGCAGCCAGCAGCCTTAGACAAGAAATGCGGAAGTTGAGATGCTTTACCATCTCTGCCCCGCGACGATGCCGATTCCACCCTAAGCATCAAGGAGAGGAAGAAAGCCCAGACTTGGACACCCATCCAAATGACAAGTACCAGACTGTGAACCCCTATTTTCAAGGGTTCACAACGATATTAGGAATCAACCACGACGCCTTGTCACGTCCAGAACCACTGTCTCATCGCCATAGCATCGTCTCAATCCCCAGGAAGACCCTGCTGTCTTCAGGAATAACGTCCATAAGAGTCTACGACTGATTGGACGCTAATCTAAACTTCGCTCTCATAACTCTTTGCAACAAAGTTGGGTGCGTCTTCCTCGGTGTGGTCTGATATGGGGTTCTCACTGTGAGGATTATAATGCTGCTTGGAAAAAGAACAGCATGGAAGTAATGCTGAGGACTTCACATATTCACTGAAAGTACTGATATTCACTGAAATACTGACAATTCTTATTTATCAAAACGTGCTACATCAAATGCCCCCCACACACACACCTCTCCCCTTTGTGGTGATACTGGGGATCTTTTGTACAAATAGTTCCCCCATCTTCTGGAAGTCCTGTGCTTGTAACTTCCTGTAATCTGTCACTTTGCCTCTGCCTTTTCCCTTTGCTTACTGTCATCTATCTTTCTGCCTTACTGGCCCATTCTCCTGCCTTTTTTCTAGAAACTTTTACAAAGAGTTTCTCGAGCTGAAGTCGGATATGCTGGGCCTAATTGTTTCTTAGCTAGGCGCATAACTGCAGCATTACACTTCTGCGCTCATATGACAGAAAACTGATCGACGACGAAGGCCTTTTTTCTTCTTTTTTTACCCTTTCACCGCCAATGTCTTTAACACCAATTTCACTAAATAGTAGAAGGCATAAAATTAGGATCTGCTATCCAATGACCTTATGTTGTTAATTTGGGGAGGCAAGTTAACACTATTGCGACTGGCACTGCATCAGTGAAACCACTCTGCTGGCCTGAGGCTGCACTGGAAAAAATGTTGAATGACTGCTTGTGAAGAGCCTAAATGAAGTCCGATATGCACCAAACTTTCTGTACTTTATGAAAAATGAATGCTTAATTCAATTTTATGCTTTGTGAAAATATTGCATGAACGATTTAAAGCCGACATGCTGCTTGACTTCGAGATCGAACTCCGCGACGAGATCAAACGATTCTGCCGATAACAACACTTTTTGTTGTCACATTCTCACTCTAGAGTACTCGTACTGGGCTCTCGCTGTTCAATTTAATCAGTACTTACATTATTTTCACTACCTTCATTCTTAAAACCTGACTGATTGCCAGCATTACTGTCATCTTCATCAAGTTCGAGCAACCAAAGAATCTCCTCGCCACTCAGACCTCTAATTTTTGACAATTTTTACGCAGAAATCTCATCAAATTTCGACTGCAGACGAACGAGCAATGCCATTTCTGTTTCAGTATTCCGGGGAAATAACTGTAAAATCAAACAAGAAAATTCTGCTGGTATAATAGGGAGTTTTGTACCTTAGACTGTTGTACCTAAGATTGGAGGTTCCCGGCAGATAGAGATGTTCTGCTGAACCTATGATTGGAGGTTCCCGTCACGGAAGTGTTAAGGCCTGATTTAATACATGCCATAGGGGGATTCGCAGTAAAGCAGATGCCAAATTTTCTTTATCCAGCTAAGTTTGACAGAAATTGTTGGCTGAAAGAAGGCTGGCGGCGAAAGGGTTAAAGTAATCTTTATACAAGAAGAGTTTGATATATTTGCATTAGAAGATAGATAGATACGTTACCTTTTTATTTTCAAAAACGTATAACCATAACAGTAATACAAAACTGCTGCAACAGCAGCTTGACAATTATCTAAACAGTAGTGTAAAGCCGCTACAATAACATTTTTTTGCTTTGCTAAAGCTTATGACTTGCCATTTGCAAAGATATTTCAAAACCTTTCCCGGCTATTTACCAGCACAGAAAACAGCTGGTCACACTTGGATAATATATAATCAACATCTTGAAATATTTACAAATACCTTTTTTTTTCAACCTACGTGTTTTTCCTCAATTTTCTCAGATGTCGCCAAAGAAAAATGGATCAGTCAAAATTTATATGTATAAATGTATTTCTTTGTTGCTTTTTCTCATGAGTCTTTGACTTGAGTTTGTGCAGTGCAAAGTCACAATCAGTCTAGGACCATGCTAGTGGGAACCACTTGTTAGTATTCCGAATAACACAATAATGAATTTTAAGTCCAGTCTTTAGGGGTGGGGGTGTTGAGGCTTCAGGGATATAATCATACTACATAGGATATTTGAAAATTAATAAGATCTCAAGAATCCATCTGTAAAATTAACTAAACATAATAAATCTTTTAATGAAAAGAGTAATACTTAATGTAAATTGTAAAGCATCATCACTTTTTTTAAATTATTATTACAAAATAAAAGTAAATAGTGTGTAATCACATGATGGAACAAAAATATTACTGAAAAGCACAAAGCTGTAAACATTTTCAATTTGAAAATTATGATCACAAGTTTATTGGTATGGCTTTTATATACATTGTGTGTGTGTCTGTGTCTGTGTCTCTGTGTGTATGTGTGTGTGTGTGTGTGTGTGTGTGTGTGTGCGTGTGCGTGTGCGCATGCATGTGTGTGTGTGTGTGTGTGTGCATGTGTGTCAGTGTGTATGCACTAACTTGTGATAGCAACCATCTACGCCTGTGTGATTGCAAGTACCTGTACATGAGTGTCTAGGATAAAGCAAATACTTTCCCTTACATTTTCCAATAACAATCACTGACATTTTCCTTTTACAATCGTCTTAAAAAATATATAAACAAAATTAAAAAAAGAATCCAAATTCACACACCAGGATTATTTTTTCCTACCGGAGAAACACCGCTACAAACAGGCCTGCATGGTATTCTTCTTTCTTTACCACAGCAAACTCTCAAAACAAGACTTAAAAACAAGATAGAGATCATGATAATAGATGACTATTTCAGTCAGCAGGAACAATATTACAATTGATATTACTACTTGTGGATAACATGGCAAGCCCTTTCTCCCAATAAACGTGCCTTACTCCTCTGCTCAAACAACATTCCCCATTTAGACACCGTTACATAATACATCCATATGTTCAAATACATAAATCTGTAGCAATAGTTTTATACAAATTTTAAACCAAAAAAGGGGGAAATCACAAAGTTCGACTTTTGGGTTCCAGCCACAGACTAACTTCTTTTTACTTGAACATTTTCATGTAAGCTTTCTTCTATTCATATGAAAAAGTTTTCAATGATTTCACACAACAAATTCATCATTACATCAAACTTAAAAGAAATCAACAGCAGTGTTGAACTTGCAATGATGTACAAAAACTCACAATTTTTTTTTCCTTTTAGAACAATGTTTGACTTGAGAACAATATCTATTGTAAATGCAAAATTACTACTTCTCTAAATCCCCTCAAATCCAAATTGGATGTACAAACCACAACAACAAAAACTGAAAATATATGAATACATTTATGCCTTAGCTAATGAGACAAGACAATTCCAACCTTACTTAACGCATCAATCCGACAATTCCTTCACCAAAATGAGAAAAAGACGCAAAATCCCAGATGGAGACCACTTACAAAATCATCACTCACTAGGGCCCAGTTTCGCCGCTATCACACGTATACGGGATCCTGACATATTCATATATGTATATAAATGTATTATCTATTTATATATATATATAGATCCGAGAAATGTACTGTGAAAATTTGAAAAAACGACTATGACGAGGGATGAGGCTAGATGGGTTTGTAGAGGAGAGTTGTCACATACTTCTTGCGGAATCTGTGTGTGGCACTCAGCACCATCACTCCATCCTGCAACACACCACACTGCCAGGCTTAACTTTCAGATTCTCACTTTTCATCAAAACAAGTATTCTCAGATGGCAAGCCATATAAACACAAACCCAGAAGTTATGTAAACCTAAAGCAAAAGCCACTTGAGCCTCTGGGGCCCGGCCGAAGATAAAAATAAAAAATGCCTGGACCTTGTGTGCGTTGTTTTGTTCTTGTCCATGTTTTGGAGCGCAAAAAAAGTATTGCCGAAGATAACATAAAAATGCCTGGACCTTGTGTGCGTTGTTTTGTTCTTGTCCATGTTTTGGAGCGCAAAAAAAGTATTGCCGAAGATAACATAAAAATGCCTGGACCTTGTGTGCGTTGTTTTGTTCTTGTCCATGTTTTGGAGCGCAAAAAAAGTATTGCCGAAGATAACATAAAAATGCCTGGACCTTGTGTGCGTTGTTTTGTTCTTGTCCATGTTTTGGAGCGCAAAAAAAAGTATTGCCGAAGATAACATAAAAATGCCTGGACCTTGTGTGCGTTGTTTTGTTCTTGTCCATGTTTTGGAGCGCAAAAAAAAGTATTGCCGAAGATAACATAAAAATGCCTGGACCTTGTGTGCGTTGTTTTGTTCTTGTCCATGTTTTGGAGCGCAAAAAAAAGTATTGATTTTGAGATACGGCAAAGAAATACAAAAAAGGTCTGAACGTGTTTTTGTGATGGTACAATCCAACCATTACCTCAGCCAGTGAGCTGCATGGTTTTGCATCAGTCAGATGGAATGACTGCCAGCCACATAACATGGACAGGATAACAGAACAACAAAAGAAGGGGTGGGTGGGAGAGGGGGAGAACATTCTGTCTTTCAATACTGGATTTGTCGGTGAACTGTGACAACATGCACCACTGCTAGGACATCAGGGAGTATTCTATCTATTGTCCTGGGACATCAGGGATTATTCTATCTATTTTCCTGGGACATCAGGGATTATTCTATCTATTGTCCTGGGACATCAGGGATTATTCTATTTTCCTGGGACATCAGGGATTATTCTATTTTCCTGGGACATCGGGGATTATTCTATCTATTTTCCTGGGACATCAGGGATTATTCTATCTATTGTCCTGGGACATCAGGGATTATTCTATTTTCCTGGGACATCGGGGATTATTCTATCTATTTTCCTGGGACATCAGGGATTATTCTATCTATTGTCCTGGGACATCAGGGATTATTCTATCTATTTTCCTGGGACATCAGGGATTATTCTATCAGGGATATTCTATCCTGGGACATCAGGGATTATTCTATCTATTTTCCTGGGACATCAGGGATTATTCTATCTATTTTCCTGGGACATCAGGGATTATTCTATCTATTTTCCTGGGACATCAGGGATTATTCTATCTATTTTCCTGGACATCAGGGATTATTCTATTTTCCTGGGACATCAGGGATTATTCTATTTTCCTGGGACATCGGGGATTATTCTATCTATTTTCCTGGGACATCAGGGATTATTCTATCTATTGTCCTGGGACATCAGGGATTATTCTATTTTCCTGGGACATCAGGGATTATTCTATCTATTTTCCTGGGACATCAGGGATTATTCTATCTATTTTCCTGGGACATCAGGGATTATTCTATCTATTTTCCTGGGATCAGGGATTATTCTATCTATTTTCCTGGGACATCAGGGAGTATTCTATCTATTTTCCTGGGACATCAGGGATTATTCTATCTATTTTCCTGGGATATCAGGGATTATTATATTTTCCTGGGACATCAGGGATTATTCTATCTATTTTCCTGGGACATCAGGGATTATTCTATCTATTGTCCTGGGACATCAGGGATTATTCTATCTATTTTCCTGGAACATCAGGGATTATTCTATCTATTTTCCTGGGACATCAGGGAGTATTCTATCTATTTTCCTGGGACATCAGGGATTATTCTATCTATTTTCCTGGGATATCAGGGATTATTATATTTTCCTGGGACATCAGGGATTATTCTATCTATTTTCCTGGGACATCAGGGATTATTCTATCTATTTTCATGGTAATTGGTTTGTTCATACACTGGGACACAGACTGGTCAACAAACACACACACATATATATATATATATATATATATATATACACACACATAAATCGACAAAGAGAAAAACTAGAAGAGAAAGAAAGAGACAGTCACTCACTGAGAGACTCAAACTAGTCCAAGTACACATACCTTTATTGAAAGGGCATAGAGATGGTTTAACATGACATGATTTGGCTCTGGTAACAATGCAGGTTCAATCTGCAACACACAAACACATTCCCAAACTTTACTAATACAAATACTGTGTCAAGATACAGCAATATCCCTCACACAGCCTACCAGTTGCCTTCAAAAGAACCAATACATATTTTATGCAGATAGCTCATTTTGAATGCTTATGAATGAAAATCAAGATCTACGTGTCGTTCAATAATATTCATATGGGATATAGTGGAGCATACTTAGGTATATGTACTTAGGTCTTTTGGACAACGCAGTTTTAGTTTTTGCACCCCCACTGTCTGGAACTCCTTGCCTGTTCACCTCCGTCACAATTCAGCACTTCCCACTTTCAAAACCCAAATGAAAACTCGCTTGTTTCAAAGAGCTTTGTTTCTGTAACTTTTCCCATCAATTAGACGATGATCAAATGCATGTGTACGTTAGCCCAATTGTGTGTGAATCAGTGAATGTGAGCGCCTTAAGTTTAATTCTAAAGAAAGGCGCTATATAAATACTATGTATTATTTATCAATATTACCATATACTTCATAGAATAGAGTCCAAACTATACATTCTTTGAGCACAGGCACTGTAAGCATGAACATACGCCTAAGACTGTGGTCTACAGAGGCATTACTAGCCAGGAGACTCACATGGGCGGGGGTGTCCTTGTTGAGAATGACTTGCAGGAGCTGTGGGGGAAGGAATGGCGGGCCCATCTGCTTGCCCTCCGTCCGCCGCGGAGGAATCTCCTGCCCATACTCGTCGCTGGTGCTCCCCCCTCCATCTGTACAACAAAATACAAAAATAAACGTAAAAACACAGAACTTGATTTTCAGTACTGCTAAGGATTTTTTGTTGTTGACAGATTCTTCTCTTTGTAATCAAAATCTAATAAAAAGATTTTATTGTCTCACAACAAATTTGATTCTTCAAACTATTGAGATTGAGAAATTACTATTTAGACTGAAAAAAGGTTGAAGTCCCCTGAAACTGAAGCTTTATTGTAATCTAAGCCTTAAAAACAACATTAGAAGTAGGATTCATATATTTAGTTCATTTTTATTCACATATAACAAGTATTTCGATTCCGAATCGGTCTGTTTTTGATTATTACCTCTGGGGTCATCAAAAAGCCTGAAATCAGACTAAAGGCTGAAAAATCTCATGCTTGATTGTCTGTTTGCTTAAAAAGAATAATTTGCTTGCACCAGAGTTGCCTACCCCTAAAATGCTTGTCAGTAGTTTTAACTCAGAAAATGTTAAATTTTCAGTCGTTTTGAGTTTTTTCAGTAGTCATGTCGCGCGGCGCGAAATCACTTCATATGCAAAGCATGACCATAACATTTCGCTTTGCATGCATTAAGAAACTGAATATGAAGTTTGCAGTATTTTTTTATGACCCAATGCTTGTGTGCTATTGTGTGTATCACTGTGTCTGTGTGTCTCTTTGTGTCACTGTGTGCATGTCATTCATTGCATGTGTATGTGTCACTGTGTGTGTGTGTGTCTGTCTGTGTGTTCTGCTTCTTCCGGTTAAGTGCCCACAATCAACAATTTGATTTTTATGGCACTATTTCTGTCAGGTCCGAAATCAGAGAAACAAGAATAAAAAAGAAAATATATTTATATTTAAAGTATGCATCAGTATGAATGAATTGTTAGTTTTTTTGTTTTGTTTTTTAAATGTGACTATCAGTAGTAGTATCACACACCTAAGTGAGTGGGAGAGAAAAAAAAGCTCGGTTTCATTGTTTGTAGCGAAGAAATTTGTTATGTTCTGGGTGTTTTTCGGTGCAGCTAACGCCGATTGCGATGCATGTTGTTTGATTCAACATGCCGCTGTCAATCATCGAGTGCCGTGGGCTGTCGGCCCCCAACTTGAGAAATCACATCGGCACACGGTGCAAGCGATCTCGCGTTCTGCCTATCCGCACTACAGAAAACTTTCTGTGTATTGTGCACGGTATGCTTGAGAAGATATTGATTCGCTTCTTCTTCAATCTTTCTTGATATTGTTTTCCATGAAATAACTTCGCAAACTGAATCACTGTCACCCGACTGAAGGCTTTCTCTCGCCGCCATTTCCGTCACACTAATGTCGAACGGCGCATGCACGAGAGCCCTACTTGCCGCGCGCCTATACGAACTTCAAACGAACCTATATAGAGGCAAGCGGGCCTCAAACGAACCGTGCTAGAAAACGTACTTTGCGGTAACAGAAAATCGTAGAATTTGGTTATCAACCGTAGTTCCGTAGTTTATAGTCAAATTCCGTAGCAACTACGGAAAATCCGTAGGGGTAGGCAGGTCTGTTGCACAGAAAATACATACAGGATGAAAAGCATAACAAACATGTTGGCTTTATTCTACAGTTCAAGTTGGTACATCCGAGCTGCCTAAGACATCACTCAATAATGGACGAAAAAGAACAGACGCAAAATAGAAAGTTGGGAATAAAATTCTATTTGTGTTTGCAAAATTTTGTGTGTACATGTATTTGTGAGTATGTCTGTCGGTGGGTGTGCATTTGTGCTTAACACTAACAGCATGTGTGCATTCTCAAGTATACACACTCGAAAATGCCTCAGTACATAATCCTGCATATTTATTTTTTTCATTTTAGTTTTGCCATTTTCATGAGAGCATCCACCAAAGAATAAATTGCAATGTCTCTAAAGGCTATCACACTATCAGCGTTAAGCGTTTCTTTTGGCTTTTTTTTGTTTGCTTGTTTTTTTCATGAATAATTTTTTTTAAAATACTTAACCCAAAGTTTCAAGTTAGGCACAAGCAAAGAGTGATGGGATTCCATATTGTTTACAGTGAAAACTAAACCCAAACCACTGACTGACCATGTCTCTTAGGCTTGGCGGCCACAGCTCTGCTGTCAAGAGCGAGAGCTTCAAACACCTCAAAGTCAGACTTTTTCACCAACACCTTGTTGTTCTGATTGCCCATACCGTTCGGAGACTGAGGCTGCAACAAAAATCACAGCCAGTCATTCCAATCCAAGTCAAACATTCTGAGCTACCTATACTAATGAGCACACAACTATAATAGAGAAGAAAGGCATAAATAAAGACAAGAACAAGAGCGAATGCCCACATTCAGGGTGTGAGATTATTCTTCACAATCTTGTCATTCTAATGCCTAGAGAAAAACTTGAGTCATTTCATTTTTCACAGCACAAAGATGACATCATTTCTTTATGACGTCATAACCATCTGTTGTAGGCTATAGGAATTAAAATAACATAACCTTTTGTACTCAGGAATTTTAAATAAATCCCTGAAGCTAAAATAAAATCTTATTTCCAACAAACTTGTTCTATTGACTTCTAAATAAAAGTAGTCACTGCAGACGTAATGTAATTTGTATCATCGTGCAAACATTTTCTTGTGCTAGTATTTGTAGTTTCTGAGAAAATTACTATGTTAAAGTTTGTAATCAGATGGTGACCACACACACACACACACACCAATTTTCAGTACATAGACAATACTTCACTCGTCAAAAAGGGAGAGTAGAGGATAGGTATGAAAAGAAGAGGGAAACAGGAATGAGAGTGCATGAACCAGTCTGATTCTGACTGTGCAAGCGTGCATTGCATGTTTGTGTACAAGAAATAGATACGTAGACGGATGTTTAATCAATCAAGGCCATAGCCCCACATAAAGGGGTGATACAAAAGAACATAATCAGACATATATAAATGATAAGTACACACATATAAAATAAGCATTACTTGGGAAACATCAAAACCTTTAGCTACATAAGGTAGTCCTGATTTTAAACTAAAGGCTTTAGCAGTATGAGAGATAGAGAGAGACAGTCAGAGCTCTAGAGAACCATAGACAGATATTCATTCATATGCTTTGCATATCTCATATTCCTTGCCTTGGCTTAAGGTTGTATCAGATCAATTGGCATAGGCTAGAACACCAAGGCTACATCAAAATGTTGTTATGCTCCGCATAGCAATGTGGGGATTGTCTTTAGCCATGACAAGCTCCTAGCATAACATCAGCAGCAGCTCCTAGCATAACATCATCAGCATCCCAAATCCTCCGAAGTCAGAGTGTGGCTGCCTACGTGGCGGGGTAATAAAAAACGGTCACACACGTAATGTTCCCATCCCTAGCTGGTGCATTTGTACCATAGTGTTCAAGTGCTTCGGCTGATCCCAGGAGTCTTTAAGCCATGGTACAACAACAACAGCATGTCTCATAGAATGTTCTATTCATGGAAGATAGTGGGAAGCACATAGGGAGGAGTATGAACTATGATGTTCAGAAATCCTGTTCTGTAGGCCCACACTTGCTTTCCCCCTAATATTTATTTATTACTTTATGTTACAGACTATATAACTTATAAGGCGCATCTTACTATATGGCGCATCCCTTAACATTATATAAAATTCTGGTTTTGCTACTACTGTAGCTAATTACTATATCATTAGTCGTGTTAGAAGCAAGGGTCTGAGTCTGGAGAAAAAGCATTGCCTTATAGTTATATTATTAGATAATCTGTAAAATCTGGACGTCAAAGAAGGTGTGGAGGGGTGGATGAAGGAGGGTATATACCTCATGGGGGTTGAGCACCCACTGGCCATCCACATAGAACTTGTACTCATGTTCCCCCTCAGGCAGGTCCACAATGGTGTAAAAGTCACCGTGGCTGAAACACATTATTAAAGGTCAAGACACAAATGACAACAGCTCCTGGCATCTGGGTCACATGCCTGCCATTTGGGTCACACAACAGAGGAGAGGCATAATAAATTATCAAGAATGAGGTGGTGTGATGGAATAGGGGTTGTGGACTAATAAACAAGAACTGAAGAAAGCAATTTCTGATGAGTTGTATTAGAATTTAGATACTCTTTTTTGTTTTGTATGTTGTGCATACATGTACAGGTGTCTGCATGTGTGCCTGCATGTGTGTGTGTGTGTGTGTGTGTGTGTGTGTGTGTGTGTGTGTGTGTGTGTGTGTGTGTGTGTGTGTGTGTGTGTGTATGTGACAATGTGAGAATGAGAGAGAGAAACTGCATGTGTGTGTATGTGTGTGTGTGTGTGTGTGTATATATATATATGTGTGTGTGTGTGTGTGTGTGTGTGTGTGTGTGTGTGTGTGTGTGTGTGTGTGTGTGTGTGTGTGTGTGTGTGCAATGATATATATATATATGTGTGTGTGTGTGTGTGTGTGTGTGTGTGTGTGTGTACGTCTGTCTACCGTAGGTTATTATATGGAGTAAAAACTGTACCCAACACCGACGGTGTGGAGTAACTTTTTTTATGGAGTAACTTTTTCCATGACTCCACAGCTAACCTCATAAACAGCGTCCAGAGTCTGTCCTCGTTGCCCTGAAATAAATATCTAACATACCTCAGAAGACCACTGTGAGATTGCTCGCATGTGAGCTTTGTGTAGTAATGGAAAAAGTTACTCCATGAAAAAAATGTCACTCCACAAAATCGGTGTTGGGTACAGTGTGTTACTGCATAACCTACGGTAAACACACACACATACACACACACACATATCAGCTGTACTCCACAACGTTAGGTAAACGTGTATGTGTGTATGTATATATATATATATATATAATATATATGTGTGTGTGTGTGTGTGTATCACAATGTGAGAAAGAGAGAGAGAGACAGACAGACAGAGACGGAGAGTTCTACCGCTCAAGCTTGCATAAATGTAGCCCTGTAAAGGCCTTGTCCGTGTATAAGGCGAATAGGGCAATTTTCTGAAAAAATCTGAAAAAATTGAAGTAAAAGGTGCCCTCGTTTATAAGGCGATACTAAAAGAAAGTCGAAGTTCGAAGCCCATACATGTCCTGTAAACGCTTACCGACTGCCATTACTGATGTCATAAATGAGAGTTGGCTCCCTTCTCAAATAATCGAACTTCCATTTTTGCGACTTCTGGTTGTTGTGTTTGGACTTTTCTTAGCGAAAACTGGTAGAATTAAGGCATTTTAAGCTCTACAATGCTTTTTACATCCAATGAAGGGTTATGGCATCTGTTGGACGGTATCTTGGATGATAATAGGGATTTTGAAGCATTTTAACGTGAGTATTCGTCGTATCGGCGACTCATTACCACTTTCAATGTTGTGACACAGTAGACTGTACTGAGTACGGCAATTGTTGCCTCTCTTCTCACTAATAGGACGCCCTCGTTTATTAGGAGCATAGGTCAAAACAGGAGAAAAATATCGCCTTGTAGTCCGAAAATTATGGTAATTGTATCAGCCAGGGCTATCAGTCTCAGTTCAATCATAATAATGTAATATACAGTCTACAGATTAAAACTAAAACCAAATTTTTTCTTCATTTTGTGGTTTGTACATGAGCCTGTGCGTGCAAAGGGTAAATTTATAAAATCTAACAGCCCTGGAGACCAACAAAAATGAGGTCACTAAAAAGATAATATAGAAATAAATTTTAACACTTAAAAATAACATCCATCAGTGCCACTGCCAATGATGGTTAATAATTTGGTATTTGAAACAAGATTATTACCTTTCCTGTCCTACTGATATCCAAGCCATATATATAGGTGCTTCTATATAATCCTAAAAGAAAGAGAGAGAAAACCTGGAAATCAGGCCTAGACTAGGCAGGGCTCCCAGGGACCCCCATTTGGGGGTCCATGATGTACTATTAAGCAAAATGGACCTTCTACGAGAACGTGTAAGGGGTCACAGAGATGCACTATAAAAATTGGCCAAAAAAATGATAAACCATGGTCTTGGCTTTCCATGTTTTGAAGTTATGACCTCCAAGTCCAACCAAGGACCTTTCAGTTTCACCATCCATTATTTTCACTTCTTCTTGACCTAATTCATTGAACTGATTCTCTCACCTTTTTCATCATCTATTCTCTTTCCCCGAATGCCATTGAATAATTCTTTGCCTATCCTTTGACATTCTGAAAACTTCTGTCAAGCTACTCATCACATGCACATGGAATGCTATGTATAATTATAATTTCAATATTTGCTAGGCAATGGGGACCCTCTATCTCTCCTCTAGGACTCTCTATACTCTAAATCAAAGGATCCCTGGGACCCCTTGTTTCGCAGGACTATTGTGAGCCCTGCTAGGTATTACCTAGTCACCTTTTCCATAGCCAGGCATAAGATTGTGAAATTGTGATTTTGGCTGAAAAGCATCCGAAAAAGGCTGAAGCCCCCTGAAACTAAAGCCCTTTAGTCATGTAACATAGCTGCTAACTTTTCCTAAACAAAATCCTGGAGGTGATCTTTGATTGCTGTGCTCCCTTCATATGACATGTTTACTGTGCAGCAGCAAACTGTGTAAAAAGCACAGCATTTGTCCTGTGAACAGCTGTCGATGAAGTCAAATGTTTTGTATTTGTATGAAAAGACGGTCTTCCATTTCTTCGTCTTCTCCTTTGCCTTCGGCATCGTGGCGAGGTTACTTCAATGGCGGCGTGAGACAGGCCTAAAGACCGCCAAACAAAGAGGAAGTAGCCCCCGTTCCGACATGCGCAGTACGAACTCTGCTCCGCGAAGCTTCCTGAAACCCAGTTTCGGTTTTCGGGTTTCATAACACTCGTTTCTGAGGTCATCTAAGCTGGAAATTTCGAAATCCAGGAGTTTCATGTGAACTCCGGGAAGACCGGGAGAGGTGACAATCCCGGATTTACCGGGAGGGTTGGCAGGTATGATGTAAGCCTTAAAAACAGCATTAAAAGTGGAATTGATATATTTAGTTCATTTTTAATCACTTATATAAGAGGTATCTTTGCTCATTTGGTCTCTTTTCTATCTAAAAAATAACCTCTGGGGCCACCAAAAAGCCTGAAATCAGCCTGATAGCTGGGTACTGGGTTGGGGGTTGAGGGAGCGGAGGTTGGGGGGTCAATGGCCCTCTGAAGCTAAAGGAATAACGCTAAAGCAATTAGATATTTTCTCTTTAGCTCATTGTGCCCTGCTGGTAGTGCCGCTACCAGCACCTGTGCCCGACAAATTCTCAGTCAGACAGACCTCCATTTACTTTCCTTATCAATCTAGTAACTATTAATGTGTATTATTAGTATTAATGACTAAAATACGTTTATTCTGAAGCTATTTGTGTCGGAATGATCGTTAAACTCGTTGCGTGATTTTAAATCAAGTCAGCACTTCACTGTCTGGGTTGTTTTGTGTGTCTTATAATAAAACTAGTACCTCTCTCTCAGAACCTGCAGGCTGGGAGTGCAGCCTGCAAGGCAAATGGGCAGTGCGCAACAGGCTAAAGCAAGCTACAAGTACAAAGCTAAGGCATGATGAAATGGAGCAGTGACAGGTGGTAGAACTGACAAACTCACAAAGTATACAGAAAGGTTAGAAAATGAGGTTGCTCCACGATTTTAAAAAACAAACACTAAAATTCAGGCACAGGCCATGACAGATGGGAAAACACCTGAATTCAGACACATCATGTGCATGGGTGAAAGTAAAACATTCTCTCAATCCTGAAAGGACACGTTTCAATGTTCTCTGAATCTTCCCAATACTGAAGTGGTGACTGTCAAATGAAAAAAGGTAGCATCATGTAAATTCTTCGCTCGCTACTATGAGTTAGCATTTGCGACATTAAGGATGAACGACAAATTTCACTTTTTCCGTATTTGAAAGTAATGAAACACTTTTCCGTACTCAAATCGTTCATATTTCATGACATTACGGAAAAAAGTGAAATTAAATTTTTTTCGCTCAATGTCACAAATGCCGCAAATGCTAAGTCTCATAGTAGCGAGCGAAGAATTTACAAACTACACGATGCTACTTTTTTTTCATACGACAGTGACCACATTAAAACTAATTTCCAATGTGTGTGTGTCTGTGTTTATACTATATATACAGGATGGGTGGGGATAGTGTTAGAATTTCAAAGACCTATCATCTTGTTTTAATCTGCCGTCAATTTTCGCAGAGACGTTTGATTTTATATGACCATGGTTCTAGATGGCAAGATGGCCAATCCTGAAGACTCCGCTTTTCCAATCCTGATTTCAGCAGCATGCCTGAACTACTTGTCACCCATGCATGTGTGACATAGCCAAAAAAGAAGCACCCCATGCATAACCAAAAAATTAAAATCTGGGATCAATTCAAAACATGATTATAATATTAATAATCATAATGATAGACAAGTATTCAATAAATTTAAAACAATGCTCCACTGTTAGAGTTACAGTCAAAGGCTGACCTTTTGGCGAGAGGAATTTTGCCCTTCCAGTTGTTGAAGGAACCAGCAAGGCAGACGTCCCTGCCGCCCCCTTCCCACTTGAACACGGTGGGCAGAAGACGGGGACTGGCGGGCTGTTGCTGAATGGACAAGCCGGGGGTCAATGTGCTGGCCCTTGCCCGCTGAAAACACCAATAAAATGCAAACAGTTCAGACTTGTTCACGCCCAACAGCTCAGACTCTTATAAAGTTATATATCAATTTAAAGAATTAACAGTAACATAACACTGCTGCTGAGCTACACCAAAAGCTAGATAAATAAAATCACTTTTTTGTGATTGATTTTCCCCCAAAAAAATTGCTCAGACCAATTGAAAACAAAAGCAAAGTCATTTGATATTGAGGGGACGTTTAATAGGCCGCGAAGCTAGGCTGATGAAGCCAGTCCCTATCTATCTACCTACCTACCATGAGAAAAGGGGAGGAAATCAGCAAAATCCACATTTTCGCCCGAAACAATCAAACAAAACTATTCAAAATACCCTACCCTGGGAATTGCCTGATCATGGGCCTGGTCAGCCGAAAAGGAACCTCCCGCGTCCACTGCAAAACGCCCAGCTGTCAAAGTTGGCGCTGTATCGTCACCAGATTGGTGACGATTTTTCGCAGACGATTGATTTCCCATTTTCTGTCTTCCTCACAAATCAACACAATGAATACAACGAATACGTAAGCAGGTAAATTTAAGGCGCTTTGTTTTCAACCCGCGACACAATCACAAACCAGAAGAAGGAAAAGGCAGCAGTAGTCAGTCATTGACTCAGTCAGTGCAGATGAAATGAGCACACTTCAGTCAAGGTCTTTCGAGTCGATTTTCACGACATCCAAGCACGTGCCCACTTCCCGTGTTTCTCGCTCGCTATGTATCAGACAGAAGCAAGAAACACAACTCTACCAAGACCAGCAACAGTATCTGGGGTCGTCTTATATTTCATGCTTCATGCAGTCGTTGCGTTTTCAGCGTTCTCATACACTCCATGGATTTCGCTGTAGGAAATAAACAACAAACATGGAGGATCATGTGCGTTTGGGTCGCAAAGGATTATGGTAGAATGACCCGGAAGCCGTGATCAATCACGTGGCAAAGGTTATTCCTGTAGGCCTACCCCTAGTAGAAATCATAATAATAATGAGGATTTATATAGCGCTCTTTCTCACATGTAATGAGCTCAGTGCGCTTTACATTGATAACAAGAACATTAAATGCAAACAAATAATGAGTCATTAAAAAGTAAAATAAACACGATGCTTGCCCGCAACGTTCTCTTTCTTCCTGACGCACGCACGCATGCATGCACACAGGCACACACACACACACACACACACACATGAACGCACGCACACACACATACACGCACACACACTAAGAAGAAACATATAGATATTCACCTTCTCAATCAAGCTTATAGATACGTACAATACAGGAAGTAAAATCATACTGCCATCGACATATGAATCAGTTACATTACTAATTACAATAGACAAATTCTGCAAAAACAATGATGCCCTCCCTGTACCTCCTTTTGTGACAAGCGTTTAAAGTTTACAAGACGTACATTGATTGTCTACCACATTCTACATACAACTTACGAAATATAAAAGAATTGTAAAACTAAATTTTACAAGATCAGTTTCTGCAATGAAACGGATTCCCCCACAAACACTAATCAGTTATAATTTGTCCGAAACAAGTGAGTTTTAAGGGCAGAGCGAAAGGCGGAGATAGAATCAGATGAGCGGACTAGGCCTAGTAGTAGTAGAATCAGAAATGTGTTATACGTCCTCCGACCTGACGGTGCTAGAGGCACCTATGGAACAGAGTAGTAGTATACAGTAGTACTAGTAGGCCTAGTAGTAAAGGGACTGGCTTCTGCGGCTTATAACATAACCCATTTTTTCTTTAGATAGGTTGCATCTGCATGCGAAAAGAAACTAATGACTGCAATATCAATCACCATAGTCATAATTATAATCTTTCACTAAAATTTTCATTTTTGTCAAGTAGATTTTTGAAGGCGTTAGTAGATGGTGCATTTTTTTTTCTAGTTCAGGTGGCAGTGCCGTTCCAGGAGTTAGCAACTCTGTTACTGAAACAATGCTTTCCCCTACATTAGGATCTATTATAGCTTCCATGAACAGGGGCGTAGCATCCAGGTTAGGCACTCAGGCTAGAGCCTGACCACTTTTTTTTCGCAAAAAAACCCCGTGCACGCACGTACACACACACACACACACACACATATATACCGTGGCACACACGCACGCACGCACACGCGCGCGCGCACGCACACGCACACACACACACACACGCACGCACGCACACGCACACACACACGCGCGCACACACACACACACACACACACACACACACACACACACACACACACACACACACACATCCGTCTCAATATCACGAGAAGTGGATAGACATTAAATGAAAGACACACACACACACACACACACACACACACACACACACACACACACACACACACACACACACACACACACACACACACACACACACACACACACACACACACACACACAATTGCATTAACACAAACAGCATTTTTCTAGGCAATGTATCACCACAAATTCTATCCCAGGTAAATAATCCCAGCCCGCAAGAATAGCATCTGCCTGACTGCTATTAGCAGATGATGATCGGAAACGACGGTCTGGTATACATACATCAGTGTGGGTGCGTGGGGTGATGAAGAGGGGGTGCAGTTGGAATGGTGATGGAATCGGTCACAGTCAAGGGGTGACGAGAGAACAATATGGATTGCAAATTCACTTCGTATTCTTCCATGAGAGGCTTCCAATGCATCTTTTACATTCAAACCATCGTCCAAATATCGGGAACTTAGCCCCCCAAACCCCCCAGACTCACCACCCCACCCCCCACCCACCCCGATCCCCGAAACCTCTGAAGAGTAAAGCCTCTTAGACCCCCCACCCCCCACCCCCATTTCAGCCTGACCACTTCTAGAAGGCTTGCTACGCCCCTGATGAAGCAGATGAACCAGAGACTAGAGAAGACTACTCTCTGGTTGAATCTCTCTCTCTCTCTCTCTCTCTCTCTCTCTCTCTCTCTCTCTCTCTCTCTCTCTCTCTCTCTCTCTCTCTCTCTCTCTCTCTCTCTCTCTCTCTCTCTCTCTCTCTCTCTCTGCGTTAGTGTGTGTGGTGTTCAATTTGTGTGTGTGTGTTTGTGGGCCAGTGTGTTTTTGCTCGCGGTGTGTGTGTTGTTGTTTTTGTGCACACGTTGTTGTTGTTGTGTATGGATTCTTGCAGGGAAAAAGAGTTTTAAAATCGCACAACATAGCCTTCAGTTTGAAATAGTGTATCACGATGGGCTCTCGATAAGCTTCGGGACTGTAGAGAACTGAGAAAGTGTAGAGGAGACCGGGGCAGGGTTCAACGGCAGAAGCAATTTTTGCATTTTTTCGAGCAGTTTTAAAGATACAAACACAAAATTGGTATCATAATGAAATTTATTGAACATGTAGTAGCGCTAAAGTGACAAACAAGAAATTCGCTCAGATTTATTGTGAAAATAGACGTTTAAAAGTATGGGGCAGGGTGAAACAAATTTGGGGCAGGGTGAAACATATCATGGGGCAGGGTGAAACACTACGTTTTATCATTTACTATAGTGTAGATAGTAAAGATCATTCAAGTTTCAGCAAAACATTTCATGAAGATGTCTGAAATTATAAGTATTTACTAGGAAATAGTCGACAGACTTTCACCTGTTCAGAAACAAAGCCTAGGCAGTAAAATCACATGATCATGAAACATGACTGGCCAAAATTAAACTGGTGTAACTGTTTCACCCTGCCCCGTTTCACCCTGCCCCATTTCACCCTGCCCCGTTTCACCCTGCCCCGTTTCACCCTGCCCCACACTAGGTAAGTGGAAACAAGTCGAGATTTATTAAAAATGTCTGAATAAACACACATAATGAATGATCCATCATATGCCTGAAACATTCTTCTGCACAGCAGTTAAAAAGTAGATAAGGATACATCAAAAGAAAGTTTGACAGTTAAACTTTTCTAGAGGGTCAAAATTTTTACTTATGGTTGCAATCTTGGCAGAAAAAACCGGACGTGTGTTGCCGACATTAATTGGCGCCAGATGTACAGCGGGAAAAACCATGCTGCGCGCGAAACCGAAAGTACCGTAAGAAACAACACGTCATCGTGAAAATTGGTTTGTTGCACCCTGCCCCTGTTTACACCCTGCCCCGGTCTCCCCTACATTTCTTCTGGCCAAACTACATTTTCGAGGTATATCCTTCCTAAGTACACATACACTTGTTCATCCTTTCAAAGCAAACGGTTGTGGCGCCAGACCAGGTCACTTTTTTTAATCAGCCAAATATTTTTTTTTAAAAGAGGGGAGCAAGAGATTTTATAGATTAGATTACAACATGTTAGACTACATATTGTTTCCCGCAAACCAAGAAGAAAAGTGAGTTTACGTACGTCCTCCGACCCGGCACTGGCACATATAGGACATGTAGGCCTATAAACTGAGATAGGGGGTTTGCCGAGGTATGTCAAAATAGATCCCTCTGTAAACCCTCGAGCATTTATAACCTTCTGGATTTGAGTCCCCTTTAACTGCCACCGAGTTTCTAAAAGATAATAGGATACACACTCACAAAGGGTTAAATCGGAAAAGTAGAATGGGAGATCAACCGAACATTGTTTTCTTGCCAGAATGTCCAAAGCAGTTCCAGCAGTGTGGTCACTTGCATTGTCACAATAAAGCAAGGTTTCAAGGTTTCAAGGTTTATTTCCGAAAACCCCTTGCAGGTAACGTCAAATACCAGTGCACGGATGACCTATCCAAAGCGCCTTTGGGTAAACACATGTTCATATTTTAATTTGCAGCGAAGGCTCTTCTCTGTAGATCGAGGAACTGAGGCCACGACAATCGTTAGAGAAGAAACATAGGGACTATTTT
>CM065684.1:44122425-44184925 GCA_017654935.2 Phymorhynchus buccinoides | reverse complement strand
TAGAAAAGTTATAATTATGCTGACCTTGCCCTTCAACTTTGACTTTAAAACATACAATTTCTTTTTGAGGCCATATCTTTCACATCATTAAACTTACAATGTTCAAACTTGGTACATAGACTCTGAATATTGGGTACTATTGAGGGTCAAGGTCAAGGTCCGGTACGTAGACCTTGAGGTGTCAAATTGATGTTTTGGCCATATCTTTCATAATTTTAAAGTTACAGGCTCCAAAGTTGGCAGGGTTATGTATCACAGCGCGCAGATAGTCCCATAGAAAAACTCTGGCTGTTCTGACCTTGACCTTGAAAACCTGTGTGTCTGGCCGGATAAAAGTGCCCATAGTTTCAAAACCGTTGGCATTAGACCCCTGTAACCATATATATTCGTAGTCAGCGTCGCTGGGGGAATGCAGTGGAAGACATTATGAAGGGCCAATAGCACAGTGAGAATGACATTTCAGGGGGCACTGAAAACAAGTGCCTGTAGTTTCAAAACTAGACCCATATACCCATATATATTTGTGATCTGCATCATCGGGGGAATGCAATGGAACACATTTTGAAGGGGCAAAAAGCTGAGAGTGAGAGCTGAGCGGCCTCCCAAAAAACAAGTGGCAATAATTTGAAAACATTGGCATTAGATGAAAACCTGATACTCCTCATCAGCATTAACAGGGAATGCGGAGGGATATATTTTAAAGGGGACAGTCAGAAAATGAGGGCGAGAACCACACAGCCCATAGTCTCAACATTATTGGCATTAGATCCAAACCATGTGTGTTAGACCCCAATAACCCTATATATTTATGATCAGCATCACCAGGGAAATGCAGTGGAAGACATTTTGCAGGGGCCATTAGCACAGTTAGGGTGAGAGAAGAGGACAATAATAATAATAATAATAATAATAATAATAATAATAACAATGAATAATAATAATAATAATAATAATAATAATAATGATGATGATGATGATAATAATAATAATAATAATAATAATATAATAACAATAATAATAATAATAATAATAATAATAATAATGATAATAATGATAATAATAATAATAATAATAATAATAGTACATTTATATGGCGCTTTACCTCAAATGAGCCCAAAGCGCTTTACAATCGAACATTCATCAACAAGTAGACAATAGTACAATAAGATAAAGGAGCTGGGTGGCATCCAAAGACAAGTGCCCACAGTTTTGCGTGTTTTCCTTGATGGAGGTGTGCACTGAGCGCAATACAGTGGGAGACATTTCGAAGTGCTATTCTGGGAGGGCGGAATTCAATCGAATATACCATGCAGCCTACAGTCGAATCTACAATGCAGCCTACAGTCGAATATACCATGCAGCCTACAATCGAAAATACAGTGCAGCCTACAGTCGAATCTACAATGCAGCCTACAGTCGAATCTACACTGCAGCCTAGTCGAATATACCATGCAGCCTACAGTCGAATGTACAATGCAGCCTACAGTCGAATGTACAATGTAGCCTACAGTCGAAAAATAGCATTGCAGCCTACAGTTGAATGTAAATTGTAGCCTACAGTCAAAAATAATACATTGCAGCCTACAGTCCAATGCACAGTGCAGCCTACAGTAAAAAAACAAATTACATTGCAGCCTACAGTCGAAAAAAACCCCATTGCAGCCTACAATCGAAAAATAACATTGCAGCCTTCAAGAATTTAGGTGATGTCTTATCTTCTTACTCTGTCTAGGGAGAACGAAGGGGATTTGGGAGAGAGAGGGGGGGGGGAAGAGAGAGAGAGAGAGAGAGAGAGAGAGAGAGAGAGAGAGAGAGAGAGAGAGAGAGAGAGAGAGAGAGAGAGAGAGAGAGAGAGAGAGAGAGAGAGAGAGAGAGAGAGAGAGAGAGAGAGAGAGAGAGAAGACCTGTGCCGGGGAAATAGTCGCCGCGAAGCGAAGCGAGCGGGGCGAAGTTGCTAGGGTGTAAAAATATATATGGGAACAACGGGGACCATGACCATTCATCCATTAGACCACTAATCGGTGGGCTACGACTGTCGGGGGCTATGGCAGATAGTGAATAATGCCAGAGTAGCCTCTTCAGGAACCAATTCGGATGAAATTTCTCTACATTGACACCTGTGAGTATTGTTCATGTAGCCTATAATTTGAATAGTACAGCAGAGTCAACTCTTCAGGAACCAATTCGGAAGACATTTTACATTGACACATGTGAGTATTGTTCATGTAGCCTATAATTTGAATAATGCCAGAGTACACCAGAGTCAACTTTTCAGGAACCAATTCGGATGACATTTCTCTACATTGACACATGTGAGCATTGTTCATGTAGCCTATAATTTGAATAATGCCAGAGTACAGCAGAGTCACCTCTTCAGGAACCAATTCGGATGACATTTCTCTACATTGACACCTACTGTGAGTATTGTTCGTGTGGCCTTAAATTTGCTCTCAATTTGACAGACTTCAATGGAAACATGCATGAAGAAAAGAATGCACGTATGCCTCAGTTTGAAGTCTCTTGATTCAATTAGATAGGATATTATGTTATAGTTCATCCGATTCGTCTCTTTATCGTCTCCTAGAATAATTGTTTTTGTTTTCCTTTGTCTATTGATCTGTTCTTCGGATATTTTTTCTCATGTAGGCCCTACAGGCTAAGTAAATTTCAAAATTAAAATTTCTGCTTCACATTTTTTTCTTTAGCAAACAGGAATTTGTATTCAGATATAGACCCCCCCCCCCACACACACACACACACACACACACACACACGCGCGCACGCGCACGCGCACGCGCACACACACGCGCGCACACACACACACACACACCGGTTTTTAGCTGGCTGGGTTTTTCTCGACACATTCTAAGCAATCTGTAGGCCTATAGGCCCGGCGCACCTCAATTGCGCCTATTTTAATTACCCATATACTCAATTGCGCCTGTGTCAGTTGCGCCCATTGTGCTCATCAATTGCGCCTATTTTGATGACCCATACTGTGCCTCACTCAGTTGCGCCTATTTTGATTTCCCATATGCTCATTTGCGCCTGTGTCAGTTGCGCCCATTGTGCTTATCAATTGCGCCTATTAGTCCCCGAGCCGAAGGTTCGGGGAGCTATTGTTTTTGTCTGGTCCGTCCGTCCGTCCGGTGTCCGTCCGTCTGGCGTGCCTCCGTCCGTCCGACTATTCGTCCGTTTTTCTCAAAAACTATTCAGTGTATCATCATCAAATTTGGTATACTAGTTTGCCAAGATGCAAGCTATCCACTGATGTATTTAGTTTTACATTAAGGTCAAGGTCGCGCCAGTTACGGGGTTCAAACCCCGAAACACATAATCGCTAATATCTCGCGAAGTTTTGCATGTATTTCAATGCAGTTTTTTTCACAACATTTCTTGATGAATGGTCTATAACACAGTTGTCATTTATTTTTTCTGTGCGCTCGTGTGCGCATGATCGCGCGCGCTCCAATTACAGGTCCGAACCCCAAGGCTATATATAAAAAACTATTCAGTTACGTGCTGTTTTGATGCGTTTTTATGTATGTAGTTACGTGCTGTTTTGATGCGTTTTTATGTATGTGTACAACCGACACATTCCGATTTCGGAGTAGCTCGGCGATGCTGCGAGGGGACTTTGCAGCCGCCCGGCGTTGCACTTGTTTTAATTACCTACCTTCGGAGTGGAAACAGGTAGATGTAACAGCTATTTTCAAGAAAGGTTATAGATTTGAGCCCGGAAATTATAGGCCTGTTAGTTTAACTTCTGTTGTGTGTAAAGTCTTTGAGTCTGTTGTGAGAGATGTAATCGTTAACCATATGAATAGTAATAACTTATATGTAACTTGCCAGCATGGATTTAGACATAAAAGGTCATGTATGACACAACTCATGGAGGTCATGGAAGAACTAACTGCCATATTAGATGATGGTGAACCTGTAGACATAATATATTTAGATTTCAAGAAAGCCTTTGATAGTGTGCCTCACGAAAGACTCCTAGTGAAATTAAAATCTTATGGCATAGTTGGGAACATTTATGATTGGATTAAAGATTTTTTGACAAACAGAAAACAGAGAGTCAGAGTTGGTGATATATATTCATCAGAGGCTAAGGTACTTAGTGGGATCCCCCAGGGGAGCATCCTAGGACCTACGTTGTTCACCATTTTTATTAATGATTTACCTGAATGTGTCGAATCATCCTGCAAATTTGTTGCTGATGATATTAAAGTTTTTAACAGGTCTTGTGGTAGTAATTCATTACAGAAGGATCTAGATAAATTACAAGTCTGGACGGAAAGGTGGAACCTGTATTTTAACACAGGCAAGTGTAAAGTTATGCATATTGGTAAATCTAATCCTAATGTTGAATATACTATGTTAAAGGACAACAAGCTATGCTCACTAACAACATGTGATCACGAAAAAGATCTAGGGGTGACTTTTGATAAAGATTTATCTAGAATGTGGTAACATCATATGGTCTCCAATGTTCAAATACCAATTAAAACTGTTTTCAAACGAGATAAGAAGGGGGAGTGGGAGGAGGCATTAAATGTAAAAAATAAACTTTTAAAATTACAAACCGACAAACTAAAGGGCTCTCAGGTAAGATCAAAAGTTCAATACTTGGAACAGGGGGAAAAGCCTACTAAATTCTTTTTGCGTAAAGAACTAATAAGAGGGAAAAAGAAAATCATTAAAGAAATAGTAAATGAGGAGGGTGTTCAACACAATTCTAGTCATTCTATTCTGTCTTCTTTTAGGGATTTTTATTCAAAGCTTTTTACTAAAGAACCCACTGATACAGTGATAGTGATATTACAACTGAGCTTCTAAATGATTTGCCTCAAGTCAACAATGAGGATACAGAAATGCTAGGAGCAGAAATTACACTAGAAGAAATTGAAACAGCGCTAAAAACCATGGGCTATGAAAAATCTCCTGGCTCTGATGGTCTTACTAAAGAGTTTTTTCTTGCCTTTTTCAATTTGTTGTCCCCTGTGCTTGTGCGCATGTATGGTGTCATATCTAACTCTGGAAACCTTTCTCCAACACAAAGAATGTCTTATATAACTTTGATATGTAAAGATGAAAGTAATAGTACTGATATGAAAAACCATAGACCAATTTCATTATTGAATATTGATTATAAAATTTTGACTAAAGCTCTTTGTAATCGTTTGAAAACAGTTTTAGATCAGGTCATTCATCCGGACCAAACATGTGCAGTCCCGGGTCGCTCTATTTTAGACAGCTGTCATTTAGTACGCGACATATTTGATTTTTGTAATAAAAGAAATATATCTAGCATTTTTCTTAGTTTAGATCAGCAGAAGGCTTTTGACAGAGTTTCTCATGAATATTTGTTTGAAGTGTTAAAAGCCTTTGGTTTGGGAGAAGGTTTTGTGCAATGGATTAAAACACTGTATTGTAATATTTCTAGTAGTGTCATTGTTAACCAATTTATTTCTGATCCCTTTGAGGTGACCAGATCTGTTCGCCAGGGTTGCAGTCTATCTCCACTATTATACGTTCTTTGCTTGGAGCCCATTTTGATTAAAATTAGACAAGATCAACAGATAAAAGGAATTAGACTTCCAGGTACTAGTGAAGATAAAAAAGTAACAGCTTTTGCTGATGATGGTAATTTTTTCTTAGGTAATGATTCTTCTGTGCAGAAAGTTTTAAAGTGGTTTGATTATTTCCAAAGGGCATCTGGTGCTAAATTGAATCGGGGTAAAACTAAAGGTCTTTTTATGGGAAAATTGAAGAACAGATCTGACCACCCTTTTGGAATATCATGGGTGGACAAAATGAAAGTTTTGGGCATTTTGTTTGGCAATGTTTCTGATGATGAATTGTGGTCGCCCGTCTTTAATAAGATAAAAAAGACACTTGATTTGCATAGCGGGAGGGTGATGTCTATGTATGGGAGGGCTGTTGTTGTGAATTCTATGGTTCTCTCAAAATTGTGGTATATGGCTTCAGTGCTACCTATTCCTAAGAAATATGTTAAATTAGTAGAAAAAGAAGTTTTTTCCTTTTTCTGGAGTAGCAAAAATGAATTTATTAGTCACAGTACTATGTGCCTACCAAAAAGAAAAGGTGGTATTGGTGCAATTAACATTCAATTGAAAATTTCTTGTATTCACTTAGCTCAGATCTGTAAAATTATTTTTGACGATAAAACGCTGAGTTGGGTAATTTTTGGACACATATTTTTAGGCTTGAAATTGATTAAATTTAAAGATTATGGTTTTCCAATAGCAATCCTCATTGTTCTGAAGATATACCTGCCTTCTATCAGGCTTTGATCAACACGCTTATCCTAATTTTGAAAGATAATCCTACTTTATAAGTAGTCAGGGATGCTAAATGTAAAACCTTTTATCAAAAGCTTTTGGAACTAACAAAAGAGAGACCAAAAGTAATAGGGAACTTTCCACAGATAATCTTTCAAAAACATTTGTAGCAAGTACCTAGATCCACTGATTCTGAATGTTACTTTTAAATTTGCTCATGATGTTCTTCCTGTGGCTTATCATTTATATGTTTATAACATGCCTGTCAATAAATGGTGTTCATTCTGTAAAAATGATATTGAAACTGTGCATCACTTGTTTTATTATTGTACTCACATTCAAATGACGAAAAGACATATTGCGCTCTGGTTTCGATTACTAGGAAACTGTGGGATCAATATAGAATTCATTCGTTTTTCTGTTTTTGGCCCTGTTTTAAGTGGAGGCCTTTTGAGAAAATCTGCATTATTGTTTCTTTTATCAGAATTCCGTTTTTCAATTTGGCTTTGCAGAAACAAAGTCCGCTTCGACAAAAAGCAAGTAACACCCAAGGACATTACTACTCTTTTTTTTAACTCGTGTAAAATCTAGATTGTGGGTCGACTATCACAGGTTTTCCACATATCAATTTGAAACAATGTGGGGGGATGATATTCTTTGCAAGATAACTGATGATGGGTTGGTTTATAACTTTAGTGTCAATGGTTGAGGCTTTTGAATATTTACCATTATGAATTATTCTGATTTGTGCTTTCTGTTGGAAAACATAAACTGATAAAGTGTAAAAGGAAAGTTGTCACTGTGTAGCAGAGGGGAGACAACTGGGTCCCAGATATATTTTATCTGGTGTCCTGGCTTGTCTCCCTTTGTTCATTGTGTTATCAAACGTTTCAGTTTCACTGATATAAAGTTGACAAGTGCTTTGTATGATGATTGTCAGTGAGTTAGTGAGTGAATGTGCGAGTGTATGAGTGAGCGTGTGTGTGTGTATCATGTTTTGTTGTTGTTTATTATTACTGTACTATTATTCTTATTCTCCATGTTTATTTTGATCCTGTTCATGCTTAGTTTGCCTTATTTGACTGACGTGATGGTGGTGCGTGGGAATGTTTGAGTTTGTGTGTGATGTGTGACTGCCAAATATATATTATGTAACATGTATTATTGAATAAAGATTATATTTTAAAAATGAAAAAGTATCTGTTCTTATCAGCTTAATATATGATACGCTCCCTATCGGGGGCTTCGATATTAAACTGATTTTTGAACCTCGGCGAAGTGTCAGGGGGTTGCTCCACCTTCGCCACGGGTTGGCCTGGTATTGCAGTACCTCCAGGATCGGCCCACTCTCCCCAAGGGGAGAACATCCAATGAAAATGTCAATGAAACTTTCTTTCCTCCGTTTTTGTCTGTGACACAAGCCACAAAGCTATAACTCACTTTGTCGGTCTGTCGGTAGGTCCAAAATTGTCGCACTTCAAATCGAGGCTGCACTTCAAATTGAGGCTGCTCTTTAAAATGATGTTTCGTTTTCAATTGTCGCACGCCTAAGGTAAAACGTTACTGCCCCACATGGCCGAAAGGCTAAAGAGGGCGTTAAGCATTATTTCAATTGTCGCACGCCACAAACGATTGCGAATCCGCGCTTGTCTTAAACTGATGAGTTACATTCCAAGCAAAACGTTGGTCATTAGTGGCATTTCATAAGGGACATTTGATGAATAATAGGGCCCACGTGCATTGCTATCTGTTCACGTCCCCCCCCCCCCCCCCCTTTTTTAAAATCCACTTTAAATGTATTTTAATGATTGTTAACAAGCACCTCCATATGAGATGTTTTAGACCAGAGTAGTCAAGTACTTTTCAATAAATTATTTTTGAATAAATAAATAACGATGTTCACGTGGAAAGACATGATTTTCAAATGGAGAGAGAGAGGGGGGGGGGGGGGGGGGTAGACACATACTCTCTTTCCAAATGCTTTAAACAAATAGTGAAGAAGGGCTAAAGAAAAGTGCAAGTGCCCAATGTCCATTTAATTCAGCCAAATGTCAATTCGACCAAATGTCCTTAGACGTAACCATTCAACCAAATGTCCGTTCGTTAAAATGTCCGGCGCCCAATGTAATGTCCATTGGCCCGACCAATTGTCCATTCAGCCAAATGTCCGTCAGCCAAGTGTCTTTGTCTTTTTGAGAAAAAATCTTCTATTCTTCATTGTATGCATTAAAATGTTTGTTTTTCGCCCTGTCATTTCTTTTACATTATCGTTATCATCAAACATAAAACCCGCTCAAACAAAAACAATGAAAAGCAAAAACGTTTATAAGTGCTTGTCAGCTGATATTTAATATATTCTTTCTTAGATTAACCCTTTCACCGCCAGCCATATTTCAGCCAAAAATGTCCATTAAAATTACCTGGTTAGAGAATAAAAATCCATCTGCAGTATTGGGGATTCTTCTGTGGCATATATAATAAGGTCTATCCTTACTTCCCCCAAAACTAAGACACAAGGGTCTTTGGATAATAGACCCCAATTTGATGCCTTTTAGTGACATAGGTGTCAAATCACTGTGGTGCTAAAATGCGACTTTGGCGGTGAAAGGGTTAAGGAGGTTAAGAAGAAAAATAAATATTACACAGTGAAGTCTATGATTTCGAAAAATATCCGTTAAAAACGTTGGAAAAAAACTTTAAGTCCATATTTAGTCTTGCAAATTTTATATAAAGATTATTTTAATTTTAAGAACATTGCTTGTAATTCACATATATAAAAAAGCAGCTATCAGAAAACAGTATTTCCCTAATTAAACGCATGGACTGTGATGATTAAGATGGTGTGTATCATCATTACTAGCCTACACGTATATTGTATGTGGTAGAAATAGTATGGCTTTGTGTGTGTCTGTGTTGAGAGAGAGAGAGAGAGAGAGAGAGAGAGAGAGAGAGAGAGAGAGAGAGAGAGAGAGAGAGAGAGAGAGAGAGAGAGAGAGAGAGAGAAAGAAAGAGATAGAGAGGGTTTTTTGCAGGGTTTAGAGTGAGAGAGAGAGAGAGAGAGAAAGAGAGAGAGAGAGAGAGAGAGAGAGAGAGAGAGAGAGAGAGAGAGAGAGAGAGAGAGAGAGGGAAAGAGAGGGGGAAAGAGAGAGAGAGAGAGAGAGAGAGAGAGAGAGAGAGAGAGAGAGAGAGAGAGAGAGAGAGAGAGAGAGAGAGAGAGAGAGAGAGAGAGAGAGAGAGAGAGAGAGAGAGAGAGAGAGAGAGAGAGAGAGAGAGATGTTAATGAGTGGGTGTTTATAAACATTGGTGTTTATGAATGTGGAAGGAAGGATGGATAGATGGATATTGATTTTTTAAAAAATAATCCAGTTCTCGCACATATTTCCAGGCGCTTGTAAAAATCATTAACTGGAATCCTATTTATAAGTACAATCTGTATCCTTATTACAGATCTTGATAACACTTTAAAAAGATAGCAGCATAAAGCACGACAAAACCTATCCAGATTTGGCGATTTTGTTATTTATGTCTTTAGACTAGAGCGATTTAATGCTCCCAAAAAATAGATGATTTTGACAAAAAAACAGATGCTTGTGGCAAAAGAAAAGACCATCTAACCCTAACCCTAACCCTATCCCTAACCACGGAAAGAACCAAGAAATAGAGCAGGAGGGTGTAAATCTACATATTTGCCGAGAAATCGATGTACAAAACCATGCACTTATACTATTTTTTGGCTGGAACCATTCCTTTTTTTGGTTGAAAAATTTTAAGTCTTTATTTAACTCATTCAAGTCGTTCCACCCATATATGTGCTGAATTAATATAAAGTTGTCAATTTGATGAATTTGTTTCAAGGGAAGTAAATCTGTGTGCTCCCGTAGACCACACTTTTGCCTCTGACTTTGCGTTTGTGGTGCTTTGAAGTGGGGAAACTAATTGATGTAGGGAGTTTTTCTATTAAAGTCTATATATACAAAAGTCTGATCTACCACTTCCATATGTCTAAACCTGAAGTAAAAACTTGTAATCTTCTTTCATTTCTTCTTTGGTTTATGTATGTTGTGTTTGTTTGTGTATGGCTGGAGTGATTTGTTGAGTATTTTTTAATAATTCAAAATCGTTGCGATGTGAATGAGTTAATAGACATATTTTCACCTTGTACCTACTTAACTTAGACCACTAGGTACGCCCTTTGACCCCTTGATTTCTGACAATAATTAGGGGAAAACGGGGCTGGTCCGCCTACTTTTCAGCTTTTCTCGTTATAAATGGCAAGCTAACTGAAGTAGGAGCTCCATTTGTAAACCAATAGTTAGGCCTATGTATGGACAACATAAGTATATAGAAAATTCAGTTAAAAGGCCAGCCACACGTCACCTAAAATCGTACGACTGTACGATGCGATTCGATCACGTGATCTCGAAGCGCGAATCACATTTGTTCTTGGAGACCACGTGATCGAATCGTATCGTACAGTCGTGCGATTTTAGAGGACGTGTGGGTGGCCCTTAAAGAACAACATGCTGCTCGAAGTATGCATACACCTACCATTATGTAAGTATAATTGCTGCAAGGCGGGGCAAGTCCATCTGTACAGGCTGGAGAAAGTATGCCTCCCCCTCCCCCCTCTCATGCTTATGCTTAGAAATGCTTAATAAAACCCAGAATCACACAGTATCTTCATATCTTCATGACAGTTACTAAGCATCCTTTCAATACCAAAAACCAAAGATTCTCTTCTTATAAAAAACATAAAAAACAAAAATAAGTCATGGATAGATTTGTTACAAAAAGTAGTAAAAATAACATTTGTTTTGCTCTCAAATTTTCTCAAATTGATGCACACCCTCTAACCTTACTCAGGACATGGCGAGAAGATGGCATGTGGCTATCACAAGCCCTAATGATTCTTGAGCAAAGCACTTAGCAACAAAAACGAAATGACGGACCTGCCCCAAGGGGCGGATCAGCCCCGGTCTCCCCTACCTCCTCTAATAGTGTAATTGTTTTGGGGAACAAACTGTCATTGTGACTGCAAAACTGTGTGTTGTCAGGTGAACGACCTGAGCTAAGAATGAAGAGCAGCATCCAGCACCACGCCTTTGGCTTGTTCTGCGTGTGGGCACTCCTCCGCCATGACCTTACACTCCACGGGAACACTGGGTTAACATCTGCTGCTGACTGTCCTGCTGATATCGAATTTATCGAAGAACTGACTGGCTACATTCACTGGACTGTCGAGCCACCAGAGACTGATTGTGACGTGTTCAGAAACTGGATTGTAAACGTGCCACCATCCCACGGTGTCTTTGTGTACGTGCAGCACATTGATTTAAGAGGAGAGAAGACTTTGGTAAGACTTGTCCGTTTGATTCCACAGGACGATGGTGTCAATGAAGAAGAAGTCCACATTTGGCGCGAAAAGGATCACACTTTTCGTATGACCTCTGTTGTAGGTGGAGTGAAGTTACAGGCAGTAGCATTGGAACCATTGATAGACTTCGGCTCTTCCTTCAATATAACCTTCGCGGTTTACAATAAAAGCAGTCTGCCTAAAGAATTGCCACCACAAGTGTGGGGTTCTAAAAGATCGTTGTTCAACTGTTCCCAAACCATACCGATCCCTGAATCCATTGCTTGTGATGGGATCACTCATTGCGCTGACAAGGAGGACGAAGTTGGCTGTGACCACAGACTGCAAGGGTGTGATCACTGGATGCCGTATCATAACAGCTGTCTCAAAGTTTTCGCTTTCCCTTCGGATGCATATGATTATTCTGCATTATTATTGACCGACCACTGTCAGTCCCTTGATAAGCAAGCAACTCTTGCTTCTCTCCCTGACGAAGACGGCGTTGGTGTAGCTGTAGACATGGTCTACAAGGCTGGGTTGTCCTTTGCTGTGGTAGACTTGCACAAAGTGGAACCAATGTCCACGAAGAATGGAAACCTGTACCGATTTATCTGGCAATGGGGACCCAAGGGTAGTCCAATAGCTTATCAAGAAACAGAACAACTGAAATGGTCTGGATCAGGTTTTGACTGTGTTATGATAGCTCTGTTTCCCTCTATTCGTTTGCTTCCTTACAGTTGTTCTCTCACAGATTTTGATAAGCACTCAGTGGGCTTTGTCTGTATGAAACCTAAAGGCAATGCACCAAGTCCAGACAAAAAGCATAATGTCGGCGTACATTTGCGAAAGACAGAGGGCATGGATGGCAGGTTGATAACTGTAACCTCCTCCAACTGATGGCTAAGTTTAGGAGGATTTACATGCCAGAGACAGAGACAGAGAGAGAGAGAGAGAGAGAGAGAGAGAGAGAGAGAGATGAATAAATAAGGAGCACAGGGGACATAACTCTCTTCTACTAACACTAGTAACAGACAGTTGATTTACTTCCCTTGGATTGCTTTAGGAAGTAATTATAAATGAAAGAAAACTATATTAAAGAAAACAGGTACATAGTAATGATTATTTAGTTCTACTATATATTTAAGATTTTATGCAAAGTTATTTGAAAAGAATAAAGTAAAATGTTATTATTGTTACAAATTCTTATTTTAACTAATCCGCATTTTAACTTCCTGTTTCAATAGGACTTCCTATTTCCTTTACAACTTTTCTGTCAGTGTTCCACCAGACTTGAAAGGGTGAAGACCTAGAGTAGAAGTCTCTCATTGAAAAGAAAGAAGACCTAGAGCGTGCCTGGACAAGGTATAGTAATTATTGTCATTTTAGTCTTTGGTGTTAATAGAAATGTAATACTAATACAGCTGTAGAGTAATATTTGCTTAAATAATAAATTATAGTGAAGACTGAATTAAAAGGCCAGGTTGTAGTTCATTGTGAGAGCCACATGGCTGATACCATGAGGCAAGGTGAAAGGGGAGACAAAGAGCTGTGCCAGTAGTTCATTGTGAGAGCCACATGGCTGATACCATGAGGCAAGGTGAAAGGGGAGACAAAGAGCTGTGCCAGTAGTTCATTGTGAGAGCCACATGGCTGATACCATGAGGCAAGGTGAAAGGGGAGACAATTGGGTCGTGGCAAGCTGTAATTTGACTGATGCAAAGAACATCAGTGAGTTTAGGGATTTGGTTGTATTATTTGGATGTTATTTTAGTATTCATGAATGAATGTTCTTGTGTTTTATTTTTGTGTGGGTTTTAAGGTAAAATATACTGACTGGTTAAAGGTATTTTTGGGATAAACTATTGGAAAGTTCTGGATGGAAATGTTCTCTTTTAGAAATGGTATAAAGAGAACATTGCAACTAGCCATGTGGTGTAGATCATGTAATTAGAATGTAAAATTATTATGCTTCTACCAGGGGAAGGCTAGTTGTTGAGGATGAATAGGATTATTCATCCATGGAAAGTAGTATAGCCTAACTGGGTGTTCCATGTGGTCACCTCAATATGAGTTAGACATAACTTGACTTTTCCATGATATTTTGGTTTTGGTTTTGAATAGCTGTGGCATCAGCTCGGGGTAAATGGATTATTGGAAACCAATAATATTTTGAGGGAACTCGGTTTGAGTTATCCAAGTGCATACCACTACCAGTCAGAGTATTCTGTTGTGTAACAAGTGTAACAATTTTGTGCTGTAGTTGCTTATAGTTATAATGGATTAATGGGAGTATGACTTTTTAAGCATGTTTTATATTTGTGTTGTGTGAAAATAATGTACCGGTAAGTTTACATTCGGTTATTTTCAGGTCTGTCAGTAATAATTGCTTTGTTTGATTTGATGTTATCTTATTAGTTGATACCTGATGGTGAAATCAAAGTAAAACATGATCGCATTGTTATAATGTTATTTTTAGTCAATTTAGGTTTTAGTTGATAAATATTAATGCTTAATATTGTTTATCTTTCAGGAGCGCATATTCTTCTTTCCTTTCTTTGCCTATTTCTAATTTTAAACCCAATTCGCCTCTCAGTGATTCTTCTTATTTCTTTTGTTATATCAATCTTGTTTGAATTTGACACTGGCGGTATCATTTAGCTAGTTAGTGTAATTGGATAACATTTCTTTGGGTTTGGACTTTTAAGATTATTCATTTGTTTGTTTATTTTTCAAGTTGTTTTTATTTTAATAAATCAGTGAACTCATACCGAATCTCGGTGTTTTTGTGTCTCTGGAAGACTCTCTGAAAGATTGACTCTAACGCTCTAGTTTTGTAGCTCAACCCGAACCCGAGTCCCGCTCCTGTAAATTGGTAATTTGGGGTTTTACGAGGAGTGGGTTACACAAAATGGCGCCCAATAAGGGACGAGCTATGACATTCTAGAGAACTTAAGTTTTAGATTCAAGCCATAAGAGAGTATTATTGTTAATTTAAAAAAAAAAAAAAAAAAAAAAAAAAAAAAAAAAATAACAGAATAATTGTAGTGTAAGCAATAGGGATACCGGTCAGTTTGAACACAGATTGATAGCAGAAGTATAAGTGTTACTAGAGATGGCATCGGGGGGAAATGGAATTCCGGCTGGAGAGGATGGAGCGGTCTTCGAAGGAGACGAAAAAGCGTCAGAAGGAGGCAGAATAGCAGCTGGAGGTGGATCGACGGTGAATGGGGAGAAGCAGGATCTGGAACTTCCCCGCAGGGCAGCTGATGAGGTCACGCTCCTGAGAAAGAAAATAGCGGACCTCACGATGCAGCATGAACGGGAGATAGGGGAGCTGAGACAATTAATGACTCAGTTCGAAAAAAGCTCCAGATTGGGTCAACAGGAAGAGAGGGTGGCGTCAGCACAGGCGGCACCAGTACACTTTCGTGTGAACTTTCCAAATCAACATCATTTGAAGGTTTTCACGGGGGACCCTCCCAAAGGAGGTGCAGAAGTGGACGTTGAGAGGTGGCTAGAACAGGCGGCAATGTTTTTAAAGAATGATGATGTAAGGGAGTGCGATTCCCGGTTAGTGGCCAGCCTTAGGGGTGCTGCCGCAGGCACAATCACAGAGTGCAACACAAATGATGAAATTGTGGACACAATAAGAACAGTGTTCGGGACCCTGACAGACCCCGCAGAAATGATAAACGACTTCGCAAACAGGAAAATAACATCAAAAGAAACGCCTGAAAACTTTCTCAGAAGTCTATATGCAGAAATTCTGCATATAGACCAGTACGCGAATCTGAAGAGGGACGATTTGAACACTAAGCTGTTCAGAACTTTCTGTGTTGGGATGCAAACAGTGCATCCTCTCTTAGTTTTGGAACTGGGGAACAAGTTTGGGAAACCAGGATTGGCGAGCCCGGGTTTCGCCGAGGTGTACAAGAAGGTGAGGGAGCTGTCGGCGCTTCTTGTGACGGAGGGGGGAAAACCTGCGGTGTACCAACACGCACAGCAGGTTGGCACAGAACAGCAGGTCAGCACAGAAGTGTCGCCCCAGCTGATCCGACAAATCACGAAGGAGGTGACGGCACAACTGGCTGAGAAGCCAAAAACCTTTCCACCAAACCAGCGCAGACCATCCCACTGTTGGCGGTGCGGACAAATGGGACACCACAGGGCCAGGTGCACCAATCCCCCCAACCCAGACTTAGTCGCGCAGAGAGAAGAGGAGAGACGGCAGCATTTCCGACAGAAGTCGGGAAACGGATTGCGGCCGTAGGTGAGGGACGCCCCACGGCTAAGGCGACTGATAGTCTCATGATCGACGCAGCCCGTGCCAAGCTGGGGGTAGAAGCAGTGGACCAGGGCCTGCTGGTACTCAAACCAGTGACAGTACACCCTAACACTAAGATAGAACTGCCGCCGGGACAGACATTAGAATTAGGGGGTCAAATCATTCAATCCCGACCAGTTCAAAATGTTGTGGTATATCCCCGGACAGGAGAGACATTACCCAAAGGACTCAACATACGGTCCGCAAAAGTATTCGACGAGACTACTCCGCGAGTGAGTCTGACTGTACAGAATGTTTCAAAGAAATCCATACAGCTAAAATCAGATTGTGTCTTAGCTGAACTGGAAATTGGTGGGGAAAATAGGGGGAAGGACATTTCAATGCAAGCATTAGTAGGGCCTAGTTGTCAGTCACTACTGACCATAGACGGTGTGCCCACTACCTGTCTCCTTGACAGTGGATCACAAGTGACTGTGATCTCTGAGTCGTTTTATAACCAACACTTACAATCTGTTGAACTGAAATCGATGGAGGAAATAGGGAGGGATTTCAGGGTGATTGGGGCAGGGGGGCATACAGTAGCTTATAAGGGGTTTGTACAGGTATCTGTGACGCTACCGGAAGATGTCGTGGGAACTGGAAGGGCAGTAGAAACTGTGGCACTGGTAGGTGCGGACACAAGTTTTAGTGATCAGATTCCTGTAATTATAGGCACTAACACATTGAAGCTGTTCGCGTCTCACTGTCAAGAACGTTCAGGGAAGTTCTTTTACTCCCACATCCCTATTAGGTGTGAAGTGGCCCTCATGTACGCGAACATGCAGAACATGGACAAAGATGGAAAGATTGGATGTGTGAGAGTGCGTGAGAGACAGGTACGGATTCCCGCGGGAGATGTTGTTGATGTTAAAGCGGTGGGAAGAGGGATTGCTGGACAAAATTTAGCTTCTGTATTAATTCAAGGACCTGAAGAAAATGTTTTGGAAGAAGGATTAAGGATCATTGCATGCAAGGTCCCTGTTGAAAATTTGTCTTTTTTGAAACTTTGTGTGCAAAATGTTTCAGACCACGATATTGTGTTGAAGAAGAATCAAATTATTGCTGATGTTATTTCATTTGAAACAGAATATTCCATTGATGGTGTGTTGCATGCTTTAGATACAATAGTTAACAATGATGAACAAGAAAAAGACTCTAATGTTTGTTTTTCAGCAGCACAACAAAAGGTGACTTCACCTACCGACAAACCACCAATGACATTTCACTTTGGAGAAAACACTCCAGAAGAGTGGAAATGCCGCTTTGAAGCGAAGTTGCAAACGTTTCGTGATGTGTTCATTGAAAATGAATTTGACATAGGTAACGTGGACACAGCAGAATGTGACATCGCATTAGAGCCAGGACCCCCTATACGAGAAAGACCCAGACCATTACCGCCTGGAGAATTGGAGGAAGTGAGACAGCACATCCAAGGTTTGCTAGATGCAAATATTATTGTACCTTCTGTAAGTGACTTTAGTTCTCCTATTGTTGTTGTCAGGAAGAAATCAGGTGCATTAAGGATGTGTGTCGATTATCGACGAGTGAACAGCCGCATAGTTAAAGACAACTATGCAATACCTAAGGTTGAGGATTTGTTTTTGACGTTGAATGGGGCGCAATATTTCTCGACGATGGACTTGTCAAAGGCCTATTATCAGGTTCCGTTGACAGAGCGTGCCCAACGCGTCTCAGCATTTACAACACCGATTGGGACTTACCAGTGGCTGCGCATGCCTATGGGATTAAAGAATTCAGGTAGTTGTTTCCAAAGGCTTATGGAAAGAGTATTTGCTGACATGAACTTAGTGGATCTGATCGTCTTCCTTGACGATATCTTAGTTCATGGCAAAACTCTTGAGGAACTTGAAGAACGGACCATATCAGCCCTCAGTAGGTTAAGGTGTTTCAAACTTAAACTTGATCCAGAAAAATGCATTTTTGGAACATCTGAGGTGAGGCATTTGGGTTTTGTTATCTCAAAAGATGGTGTCAAACCAGATCCAGACAAGGTAAAAGCTTTGCGAGAATGGCCTGTGCCAAAGACAGTCAGGGACGTCAAGTCATACCTTGGATTCGCAGGTTTTTACCGACGTTTTGTGCCTCAAATTGCTCAGATTGCTCGACCACTGTTCAACTTGACAGCAGGTTATGTACCATCCAAGAAAAAGAAGAAAAAGATGAAGGGAGACCAACCAACACTGAATTTGTCATCAGACATATCACATCTGTGGGGAAGTGAGCACCAAGATGCTTTTGAGAAATTGCTTGAAATCTTGTCTTCGGAGCCGGTTATGGGGATAGCAGACAAGTCAAAGACTTTCAGTTTGAATTGTGATGCAAGTGGTTTTGGACTAGGAGCTGTTCTGTACCAATACCAGAATGAGCAGCAGAAAGTCATTGCCTATGCGAGTAGGGGCTTAAACAAGACAGAGTCAAATTACCCCGCACATAAGCGAGAATTCTTAGCCCTCAAGTGGGCACTTGAAAAGTTCCATGACTATGTGCTAGGTTGTAAAGTCATTGTGTATACAGATAACAATCCTTTGTGTTACGTCTTAAAGACGGCAAAACTTGATGCAACCAGTCACAGATGGTTAGCTGGACTGTCAGTGTATGATCTAGAGATTAGGTACAAAAAGGGATCAACACATATAGATGCCGACTCACTGTCTCGCCTCCCACAAGAACCAACAAAAGAAGATGATGAGTATCTGAAAACCAAAGAAAAGATTGACTTTCTGTTAAGTAAGGCTAAGCCAGTTGAAGACGACTGCGGGGAAAGAACAGAAATCAAGCAATGTGAACTACAAGCTGTATGTCAAGCTCATGGGATTTATGAAGCAAATAGCAACAGGTTGGGAATAGAAGCAACAAGGGAAAATGGTGCTGAACTGGGAAAAGATCTGCATAATGAATTTTCTTTCCCAGCTGTAGACCAGATTTTGAAAGATCCCACCAAAATCCCTGATGATATATTAGAACCTGACGTAATAATTGATGCTGTGACCCAAAAAGAATGGCGACATTTGCAACGAGCAGACAATGAAATAGCAGTAGTCATCCAGCATTTAGAAGCAAAAAAGAGACTAGATATGAAAAATCAACAAGAAGGTTCTGCTGCTCTTCGCATTTTTGCTAGAGAACAAGGAAAATTACATCTCAAACAAGGAGTTTTGTATCGTAAAACAGTTGATGTGCATGGACAACCTGTTGAACAGTTAGTGATACCCAAATCGCACAGAGAAGAAGCAATGAAGGGAGTTCACGAAGATCTATTTCACACCCACTTTGATGGTGCTATCCGGCAGGCTAGGAGAAGATATTTCTGGCCTTTCATGGCCACTGATCTGAAGAAGAGGATTGAACGTTGCATGAGGTGTAAACGTAGTAAAGCGCAACCACAGAGAGCAGAAATGCATTCATTGACTTCAACATACCCGTTGCAACTATTATCTATTGATTTTCTAACCATTGAGCTCAAAGGTGTGAAACAGAACATTTTGGTTGTCATGGATCACTTTACTAAATTTGCACAAGCTTTTCTAACCAGAGATCAGACTGCCAAGACTGTTGCAGCTACTCTGTGGAGCAAATTCTTTATGGTGTATGGTTTTCCAAGCAAAATACTGACAGATCAAGGGAGAGATTTTGAATCGGAAATGTTGAAAGAAGTATGTAGGATAGCAGGGATTGATAAGGTGCGTACATCATCCTATCATCCACAAAGTAACCCTGTTGAACGTTGGAATCGTACTCTGATTGGCATGCTACGCACCTTAGAGGATGATCAAAAGAAAGACTGGAGAAAATTTTTGCAACCAGTTGTACATGCGTACAATTCTTCCATCCATGAAAGTACAGGTTTCAGTCCTTATTACCTTTTCTTCGGGCGACACCCAAGATTGCCAATTGACCTGGCTTTTGGAATTAATCTAAACAAGGGTGTCCAAACAACCAAACAGTATGTAAAAGAACTGAAGCGAACCTTAGGAGAAGCTTACCAACGTGCGCAAGACCAAATGAAAAAGACGGCTCAACAAAACAAAGCAAGGTATGATGTCAGAGCACATGCCGCAGATTTGGAACCTGGGGACAGAGTCCTTGTAAGAAGATTGGGACCAAGGCTGGACTCAAAAGTCTGCGACAGGTGGGAGAGGGACGTATACACGGTAGTTTCCAAGTCACATGGACTACCAGTGTACACTGTAAAGCCAGAAAGAAGTTCAGGGCCTGTACGGACTTTGCATAGGAATGTATTGCTGCCAATAGGTATGCTAGGTGAAGAGTTTGAAGAAGAGAAGACAGAACCAAAGCGGATAGCAAAAAGACAGAAAGGTCCAGATAGGGAGGAAAGTTGTCCTGCGTATCAAGAGGATTGGGTAGACACTGTAGAGGTGAAAGTAAACTTTCCTCCTACGCAGGAACTGCGACCAGATGCCCCATACTTTGTTCCAGGAAGAAGGGAGCAAGAACCAATTTTTGGTGATGGTGGGGAAGAAAGTAAACAACACTTAGCTCAAGGGGATGCAGAACCTCAAGGAGAAAACATGGATGTTCATGAAGATGAAGATAGAATGCTAAGTGAAGGAGAGGAAGAAGATATATCTGAAGAAAGTTCAGAAGAAGGTCAAGTTGAGGAACAAGCCATGGATTTAGAAGAAGAGGGGTCAGAAACAGATAGCATTCATCCTGAAAATGAGCAAGTGGAAAGGGAAGAAAGTTCTCAGCCACCATTGAGACGGTCAAGGAGAACTCAAAAACCTGTAGAACGGATGAATCTTGTTCATCGTTTTGAGGCGAACTGTACCAACCTGACAGATTTGGTACAAATGAGGAGAGATATGGACAATCTTCTGCAGCAGGAAAAGGAAACTAATTTCCGTGTGTCCCGTCACGTTGTGACAGCTATGCGAGATATCTGCAGATATCTTTTGAGGACCGCAGGAGCAGAATAGAGGGTATACAATTGAATTACCGGTGTTGAGTGCTATATTTTGTTTTGTTAGTACGCCATGAGGTCGTGTAACGTAAACATTTGTAGTGTTTAAATTTTTTTGTTGGTGATGTTATAAACTTTGTGTTGTGTTTTATTCAGATTGTAATTCCTTTATTTTTTCTCAAGATGTTAAAGGCATTTGAAGAAATGTTCCGTCTTTTATAAAAATAGGAACATTCTCATTTTGGAGGGGTGAGTGTAACCTCCTCCAACTGATGGCTAAGTTTAGGAGGATTTACATACCCAGAGAGAGAGACAGAGAGAGAGAGAGAGAGAGAGAGAGAGAGAGAGAGAGAGAGAGAGAGAGAGAGAGAGAGAGAATGAATAAATAAGGAGCACAGGGGACATAACTCTCTTCTACTAACACTAGTAACAGACAGTTGATTTACTTCCCTTGGATTGCTTTAGGAAGTAATTATAAATGAAAGAAAACTATATTAAAGAAAACAGGTACATAGTAATGATTATTTAGTTCTACTATATATTTAAGATTTTATGCAAAGTTATTTGAAAAGAATAAAGTAAAATGTTATTATTGTTACAAATTCTTATTTTAACTAATCCGCATTTTAACTTCCTGTTTCAATAGGACTTCCTATTTCCTTTACAACTTTTCTGTCAGTGTTCCACCAGACTTGAAAGGGTGAAGACCTAGATTAGAAGTCTCTCATTGAAAAGAAAGAAGACCTAGAGCGTGCCTGGACAAGGTATAGTAATTATTGTCATTTTAGTCTTTGGTGTTAATAGAAATGTAATACTAATACAGCTGTAGAGTTGTTTCTATTTTCTAGTGAATTGTTAAATTAAATTTATAGTGAAGACTGAATTAAAAGGCCAGGTTGTAGTTCATTGTGAGAGCCACATGGCTGATACCATGAGGCAAGGTGAAAGGGGAGACAAAGAGCTGTGCCAGTAGTTCATTGTGAGAGCCACATGGCTGATACCATGAGGCAAGGTGAAAGGGGAGACAAAGAGCTGTGCCAGTAGTTCATTGTGAGAGCCACATGGCTGATACCATGAGGCAAGGTGAAAGGGGAGACAATTGGGTCGTGGCAAGCTGTAATTTGACTGATGCAAAGAACATCAGTGAGTTTAGGGATTTGGTTGTATTATTTGGATGTTATTTTAGTATTCATGAATGAATGTTCTTGTGTTTTATTTTTGTGTGGGTTTTAAGGTAAAATATACTGACTGGTTAAAGGTATTTTTGGGATAAACTATTGGAAAGTTCTGGATGGAAATGTTCTCTTTTAGAAATGGTATAAAGAGAACATTGCAACTAGCCATGTGGTGTAGATCATGTAATTAGAATGTAAAATTATTATGCTTCTACCAGGGGAAGGCTAGTTGTTGAGGATGAATAGGATTATTCATCCATGGAAAGTAGTATAGCCTAACTGGGTGTTCCATGTGATCACCTCAATATGAGTTAGACATAACTTGACTTTTCCATGATATTTTGGTTTTGGTTTTGAATAGCTGTGGCATCAGCTCGGGGTAAATGGATTATTGGAAACCAATAATATTTTGAGGGAACTCGGTTTGAGTTATCCAAGTGCATACCACTACCAGTCAGAGTATTCTGTTGTGTAACAAGTGTAACAATTTTGTGCTGTAGTTGCTTATAGTTATAATGGATTAATGGGAGTATGACTTTTTAAGCATGTTTTATATTTGTGTTGTGTGAAAATAATGTACCGGTAAGTTTACATTCGGTTATTTTCAGGTCTGTCAGTAATAATTGCTTTGTTTGATTTGATGTTATCTTATTAGTTGATACCTGATGGTGAAATCAAAGTAAAACATGATCGCATTGTTATAATGTTATTTTTAGTCAATTTAGGTTTTAGTTGATAAATATTAATGCTTAATATTGTTTATCTTTCAGGAGCGCATATTCTTCTTTCCTTTCTTTGCCTATTTCTAATTTTAAACCCAATTCGCCTCTCAGTGATTCTCTTCTTATTTCTTTTGTTATATCAATCTTGTTTGAATTTGACACTGGCGGTATCATTTAGCTAGTTAGTGTAATTGGATAACATTTCTTTGGGTTTGGACTTTTAAGATTATTCATTTGTTTGTTTATTTTTCAAGTTGTTTTTATTTTAATAAATCAGTGAACTCATACCGAATCTCGGTGTTTTTGTGTCTCTGGAAGACTCTCTGAAAGATTGACTCTAACGCTCTAGTTTTGTAGCTCAACCCGAACCCGAGTCCCGCTCCTGTAAATTGGTAATTTGGGGTTTTACGAGGAGTGGGTTACAATAACAAAACAATGTGAAGACGGCTCTCTGGTTCAGCCTTTCCATCAATGCGCATGGCAGGGCCACACCATGTCTTCTGCCTGGTCCCCGCACTCCTTCACTCTGTTCCCCTGTGGCTGTGGTCCTCCGGTACACTACTCACTGCTCTGTGACGGAGTGGAGGACTGTGTGGATGGAAGCGATGAATCAACATGCCCGTCTCCACAGTCTGTGAGGAAACATGAGGCAGTGTTCATGTGCAGAAATTTACAGGCTTACCTCCAGCAATGGCAGTGTGATGGTCTTGTACACTGCTTGGATGGCACTGACGAGGAACTCTGCACTGTGTGTCAGATGGCTAGATGTCAGGGGGTAGGGTGCGTTCCATTTCCTAATGCCCAATACTTTGATGAATGTGATTTAGATATAGAGTCAGTGGGTTCTGCAACAGAGGTTCGTTTTTCCCTAGTGCCGATGGTTCGTTCTTTGTACTTAGATGGGTATGGCATGTCACGTCTCAAAGTAGTAGCCTATAACGACACAGGGTACTTTAAATGCACCAATGGACTCCACATCCCTACATTTCTGCTGAACAACTTGGAATCAGATTGCCCCCTAGGTGAGGATGAAAATATTCCACCAGGGAACTTTACCTGTCCTGGGTTATACAGGTGTCAGTATTCTGGTCAGTGCCTTCATCCTGACCTCGTATGTGATGGTGTGCCCCACTGCCCCAATAAGGACGATGAGAACTATTGTTACTTGTCACGTCCTCCTGACTGCACTTGTGAAGGCTTTGCTTGTTCTTGCAGTCGTCTGCCTTCCCCTTTGTCTGATGTTTGGTATTTACGGTATTTGGATCTCAGTTGTGTGACGTCACTGGATAATACTAGTGAGCTGGCGGACCTGGATCTGTTGCAGTTTCTTAATGTTTCATTCTGTGAGCTGACCGTGGTTTATCTCAGAGACATGCCACAACTGAAGGTCTTGGATTTAAGTTACAACTGGATGTCAGGATTGCCTTTGCAGATAATTGAAAACCTTCCTGGTCTGACGCATTTGAACATTTCTGGCAATGCCTTGTTATATCTTCAGGATGCTTACTTCCCACATTTTATCTCCAAGGGTGGTTTTGTTAACCTACAACATCTGATCATGGCCGACACTGAGCTTCATCGACTCCAAAGTTTCACCCTCAGCTCTCTGACACAGTTGGTCAGTTTAGACATCAGTGGTAACAGTCTGGAGAACTACGATTCTAACGTATTCTGGGGTCTGCGTTCTCTGCAGGCGCTGCACACAGATGATCCCAGGCTGTGCTGTCCGTATTTCCATTCCACTCTTGTAGAATGCCATGCGCCAGTGGATGAACTGTCCTCCTGTACCGATTTACTCAGGCTGGACGCTTTCAGAGTTTTTCTCTGGAGTTTTTCTTTGTTGACTATTCTGGGAAACTGCGGTGTGCTGGTTTACAGACTAGTCACCAAGGAACCGAAGAAAAGCTCTTCATACAATGTTCTGGTGTGTCATCTGTGCGTTGCTGACCTTCTGATGGGGGTGTACATGATGATTATCGGTGTGGCGGACGCACAGCTTCGAGGGCATTACGTGGCTCAGGAAAAGCAATGGAGGCAAAGCAGGGCTTGTTTGGCAGCAGGTGTCCTGGCCTTCATTTCCAGTGAAGTGTCAGCGTTCATGATCTGTCTCATCACCTTGGACCGTCTCTTGAAGCTGTGCTTTCCTTTCAAACCTCATCTCCACATGAGTGCTGCGTCGTATCTTAAGCTGGGGTGCCTGGCCTGGGGTGTAGGTGTCCTGCTGGCGGCTGGGCCTCTCATGGGTCAACTGCAGTTCTATGGTGAAAGCAGCCTTTGTCTCCCCTTGCCCATCACTCGCCATTGGTTTTCAGGACAGACCTATGCCTTTCTGGTGTTCATCGTCCTCAACTTTCTTATCTTCCTGTTCATCGGACTGGGGCAAATGGCCATTTATTACTCGTTGGTCAAGGCAAAGGCGGCGGTGAAATCTAAACGGCAGGAAGAAGACAGCGCTGTGGCCAGGCGTCTCTTCCTGGTGGTGTTCACCGACTTCTGCTGCTGGTTCCCTGTGGGGCTGATGGGCCTGCTGGCCTTCTGCGGCCTGCCCATCCCTGGAGTGGTCACCGTGTGGGTGGCTGTTTTTGTCCTGCCCATCAACTCGGCATTAAACCCCTTTCTCTATACACTCAACGCTCTCAGGGAGAAATGGATGAAGAAGAAAATGGAACAAAAGTCCAAAAAGACTTTGCTCAACCTTAGGGAGGAATTTCCCAAACTTTCTGCAGAGATTGCGGACGAGCTGGTATTGATCTATGCGCGTTCCAACAGAGGGGTAGGACTGAAGAAATCTTTGGAGTTTTTTAGCAGTAGCATGGGTAGCGAAACTGGTACAGCTACACAGGAAAGTATAGTCTGAAAGTGCTCTCACTCCCCTCCGCCCACGCACCCTCTCTCTATCTCTCTCTTCCGTCATGGAATGGAGACTTAACTGTACAGGGTCTCACTTCTCCTTTTGTCAGCTACAAGCTTTACGCAACAACCAATTTTGTCTTCTTGTCACTTTGTTGAAAATGTTCTCCCATAATCTCGTGCTCTTCTTGGTGTAATTTTAAGTAAGCTTACCATGTGGATACATACCCATTTCTGTGTCAAGTGGATATAAGTTTGTGCTTTGCTTTGTAACTTCAGCAATTTGTTTGTACAGTACGTTGTGCCACTTTTCTGTGGCCGTGCGCCTTGTCATCTCAGAAGACCATTACTATTAGGCCCTGTGTGATTTAGCTCCTCATAGAATCTCTCTGCATTTAATTAGCACGTTTGGTCTGCATGAACACTATGCAGTTGTGGCCCAAAGAATAAATTGCATTGCATCTGATATTTAAATTCAACAGTTAAAATGTATGGAATGATTGAGCCGGAAAGTTTGCCTCCATTAAAAAATGTTGTAATATACACATATGAATGTAACTTCATGCAACAGGATATGTCTTGAACCGGAAGTGCTTTCTAACCCTCCTATTTGCAAAACCCAGTCTATACATAATAGGCCTAATTGCACTGTCCATGTTTTGTTAACGCAAGCCTGAGCTTTTCTAGATCGGGAACGATTGTTACGAAGGAGATTGGGCTGCTTTTGTTTTACTGGTACTTTAAAAAGTGATGATTTGTACAGAATGCGTGCTCCTTTTTCATATTCTGCACATCATTATTATGGGTCATTTACAGATCATGTTTATCTTGCTTACGGTTCATCGAAATTCTTTTCATGACCTTTGTATTCAGAGTTTCACTTTTTGGAGTGTTTTTACAGTGGTGTTACAGATGATTCAACTGTTGTTTGTTTGTTTTATATATTCATGAATATGCTTTTAATAAATGTGTCCGTCTCACAAAGAAAAAAAATAAGGAAAAAAGGCCTGGGCCTGTATTCACGTTGAGATAGCATGAGACTTAGCATCATGCTAACTTAGAAGCTCTTTCAAAAGTCCTATTAAATCCTATAGGACATTGGAAGAGCTTCTAAGTTAGCATCATGCTAAGTCTCATGCTATCTCAACGTGAATACAGGCACTGGAGGAGTATTATGTTCATTGACGAAAAGCTCTCCGTTGCTCTACCCTTTTGAAATAAACACTTCTTTTGGGAAAACACTCTTTCACGCGAGCGTGTTTGTGCGTTAATGGGTCTGTGAGTCGTGTATCTGTGTGCACGTGAATATGATAGTATTCTGTGTATGTACATGTAGGCCTATGTTCACATCCCCCCCCCATCCCCCCCCTCTCTCTCTCTCCCTCTCTCTCGGTATTGTAGGAAACTGAGGAAAGCAGCATGATTGTGGAGAGTTGATTGATTGATTGATTGATTTAATTTAAAGTCTCTTCACACAATGGCAATATTAGACTTAACTTTTTTTAAAAAACTATAGTCACAAAGAAAACAAAATTAAAGTTTTTTGGGGTGGTTTTTTTTGCTGTCCCATCTTCTGGGCCGTACAGTGGCGTTGCTCCCACGCCGCTCATTCCGATTCGCAATTCGCAGCCACACCTCCGCACGTTCATGTCGCATAACCCGAGACCAGCAGTTCAATGGGAGCGAATCTATGTTAGTCCGTCAGGAGGCAACCAACCGAGGAGTCACTTCGGTGGAGTACAGTATAGCCTGTTCAGGACACCACCTACTAAGCCCCCTACTGACGACACTATTCTCTTAGTCGCGGAGCCAGGTCCTCCTCCGAGGGCGCCACCACGACCGTCCAATGACAGCTCCCCAGAACCCATTGATCCCCATGACTTTGACCCAAACGCACCAAGGCATAGACTGGATTGGAAACCGAAACTGAGGTCAGAGTGAGAGCAGGGCTTGCAAAGCCACAGAATTTGAGACATTTTTTTTAATGATTGATGGAAATGAGGCGGATGACTATGATGATGATGATGTTGCTATGGAGTTCCGCACCAGTCTGAGACTGCATGCCGGGGCTATATTCTACGCTTCCGTTCATAATGATATCCCGGCGTTAACCAGGCCCGAGAACTACAGACACCTGCAGTGTTGGTCTTGAAATTAGAACAACACTCTCAGAATCGCATCCGTTAAGCGGATGAAGCTCGACTGTGTGGTTTCAGTCTTCCTATTGAGCCCACAGCCACTCACTCTGGATAGGAGTCGGTCCAGGACCGAAAAAACCCTCGCCTCTGATGGGATTCGAACCCAAGTCCTCCCAGCCAGTAGTTCGCGACGCTAACCACTACGCCACGGCGGATGGTTAGCAAAATTAAAGTTCATTAACTCATGAACTATAGTAATCTAATCTTGCAATTCCAGACCTGGATAAGACTGTAGCAATTTTGATCATTCCATGACTGTAAACATCGATCTTTTAAAGTTCCAATTTGTGCAACTTTTATTCCAGATAGTTTGTATAACAATGATAATAATTGACATTCGAAAAGAATGTGTTGAACTGATATTGGGTGACCACAAGCGCATTCTACATCTTTAAAAAATTTGGTCATCCACGTGAATTTTATAGATAAGGGTAGATAAAAAATCTTGAACATAATAATATCTTAGATTTTGAAGGAAGCTTTTCATTATAATTATATACTATCTTCTAACATTGAATTTATTTTGTGTTTTTCTAGTTTTATTCAACAATCTGAAGATTTTCTACTAGCACCTTCTTTCGCTTATTTATCAGCTAGTTCATTCGCAACGATACCACAGTGCGATGGAATCCAGCAAAATTCTACGTTAATTCCTTAAGACATAATAGAATGTATTAGATATTTTACATCAAAAGTTAAATCTCTTCTGGTGTTTGCATTCCAGTTTTGTAATCTATAAAGAACGGATTTCGAGTCAACGCAAAGTAAAATACTATAAATTGCATTATCCATATCAGCTATCCAGGATAATGCCGTTAGAATTGCATAAAGTTCAGCAGTAAATACAGAAAACCCCTTTCCTAGACAAAAAGATGTTCCCATTTTTAAGTCAGGGATCACAAATCCAGCTCTTGTGTATGATTCCACAACTGAACCATCTGTATAAATTTTAAGATGATACGGGTATGTGTTTTCTAGATGTTCTTTTGATTCAACTTATATTAGATTAACATTATCATCATTTTTGAAAGCGGTATAATCTGTATCAAATTTAGCAGAAATATGCTTCCACTGTGTCTGAGGTACAATAGGCTTTATTGGTATACTTGAAGCTGATGTATTATCGATATCACACTTCTTAAATAAATCATCTGTAGGCTATAATTTCTAATAGGTTGAAGGAAAGAAATATTTTGAGCCCTCTTAGGAAAATCTTGTTTTGAATCGAGAACAAATTCACTAGTCACTGAATTAGACACTGAGAGACTTCTAGTCACATACTTGTCTGTAGCCAGCTTACGTTGACCATCAAGTGATAACAAATTAGCTTTGTGGAGTTGAATGGTGGCAGGTGTTAGGGCTGTTAACCGCCGTTTTGTCCAAATTCCGCCGTTTTGTCTATAGATCCGCCGTTTTGTCCAAATTTTCTATTATGATTTGGACAAAACGGCGGTTCAACAATCCGCCGTTTTGTCTATAGACAAAACGGCGGGTTGGACAAAACGGCGCCCGATTTTGAACCGTCGTTTTGTCCAAATGAAAGTTGGAGTTATAAAAACTCATTCTTGACAAGTTCTCATTTAAAAAAAAATCTTTGTTAAATAAAATGAATAACAAGCTGACCACTGACACTGGTCACTTTGGCCTAATTTTACCGTTTGAATGCTAATTAGTGTATTAGGAGATCATATGAACAATTGTTGATGTGGTTGACCAGTGGTCAGTGTTACTGACCAGTGGTCACTTTGGCCTATTTTCACTGTTTGACTGCAAATTAGTGTATTAGGAGTTCAAATGAACAATTGTTGATGTGGTCAGTGTCACTGACCAGTGGTCACTTTGGCCTATTTTCACTGTTTGACTGCAAATTAGTGTATTAGGAGTTCAAATGAACAATTGGTGACACTGACCACTGGTCAACGACATCAAAATTTGTTCATTTGAACTCCTAATACACTAATTTGCTGTCAAACAGTGAAAATAGGCCAAAGTGACCACTGGTCAACCACATCAACAATTGTTCATATGATCTCCTAATACACTAATTAGCATTCAAACGGTAAAATTAGGCCAAACTGACCACTGGTCAGTAACACTGACCATTGGTCAACCACATCAAACCTTGTTCATTTGAACTCCTAATACACTAATTTGCAGTCAAACAGTGAAAATAGGCCAAAGTGACCACTGGTCAGTGACACTGACCACTGGTCAACCACATCAACAATTGTTCATTTGAACTCCTAATACACTAATTTGCAGTCAAACAGTGAAAATAGGCCAAAGTGACCACTGGTCAGTGACACTGACCACTGGTCAACCACATCAACAATTGTTCATTTGAACTCCTAATACACTAATTTGCAGTCAAACAGTGAAAATAGGCCAAAGTGACCACTGGTCAGTAACACTGACCACTGGTCAACCACATCAACAATTGTTCATATGATCTCCTAATGCACTAATTAGCATTTAAACGGTGAAATTAGGCCAAAGTGACCAGTGTCAGTGGTCAGCTTGTTATTCATTTTATTTAACAAAGATTTTTTAACAAAAATGAGAACTTGTCAAGAATGAGTTTTTGTTTGTGGCTCAAGCCACAAACCTATAACTCACTTTGTCGGTCGGTCGGTCGGTCTGTCTGTCGGTCGGTCCAAAATTGTTGTTTTGTCCAAATGAAAGTTGGAGTTATAACAAGCGCGAAATCGCAATAGTTTGTGGCACGCGGTCTATTTTTACCACTCCAACCATGAGTCACCTCCCCTGGCTTTTCAATAATTTTAATCTGTAAACCAGAATGTTATCTCTGCACCATTTCGTAACTTTTTATATCTTTTGGAAAACATTTAAAACTATGTATCCTACTTATACTCATCAAAAGAAGCACCGCATACTCGTCGTGTCTGTTGTAGTGTCTGTATTACGTATGTTTATTATTTCGCGCATGTTATAACTCCAACTTTCATTTGGACAAAAACGGCGACAACACACTGACAAAACAAACTCACCCAACAATCTCTCAACTTGTAAACCTTAATATTCCCAAAGAAGAAAACAAATCTCTGAAAGAATCATTCATAACCCGTATTCTCAGAAGTCTGGCACAAGCCAGAACCTCCAACCAACCAAAATCTTTAATCGAGGACCTTTCCTCTCTGATTACTGACTCTGAGGATCTCCCTATTGATCCCAAGAACGCTCTAAATATCATGCAACTAGCGGAGATCGCCTGTGGCGCCTCCCCAGCGCCACAGGGAGCAAGACATAGATTGGGTTCGCAGAGAGCGAAACCCAAAGTCCTACCTTAACCCTAACATCTCACTAGTCATTCAAACATCTTATATAAAAACTGAAATTATTTCTACTGGTGGGGATGGAGTCCCTCTGGTGCGCGGGCCGTATACCTTGCTGCATTCCTGCTCCCTTCCCTTTTTAACTAAGACATGCGCCTGATGGGCCGTATACCTTGCTGCATTCCTGCTCCCTTTCCTTCCCCTCCCTTTTTAACTAAGACATGCGCCTGATGGGCCGTATACCTTGCTGCATTCCTGCTCCCTTTCCTTCCCCTCCCTTTTTAACTAAAACATGCGCCTGATGGGCCGTATACCTAGCTGCATTCCTGCTCCCTTTCCCTCCCCTCCCTTTTTAACTAAAACATGCGCCTGATGGGCCGCATACCTTGCTGCATTCCTGCTCCCTTTCCCTCCCCTCCCTTTTTAACTAAAACATGCGCCTGATGGGCCGTATACCTTGCTGCATTCCTGCTCCCTTTCCCTCCCCTCCCTTTTAACTAAAACATGCGCCTGATGGGCCGTATACCTTGCTGCATTCCTGCTCCCTTTCCCTCCCTTCCCTTTTTAACTAAGACATGCGCCTGATGGGCCGTATACCTTGCTGCATTCCTGCTCCCTTTCCCTCCCCTCCCTTTTAACTAAAACATGCGCCTGATGGGCCGTATACCTTGCTGCATTCCTGCTCCCTTTCCCTCCCTTCCCTTTTTAACTAAAACATGCGCCTGATGGGCCGCATACCTTGCTGCATTCCTGCTCCCTTCCCTTTTTAACTAAAACATGCGCCTGATGGGCCGTATACCTTGCTGCATTCCTGCTCCCTTTCCCTCCCCTCCCTTTTTAACTAAAACATGCGCCTGATGGGCCGAAGCGACTCTTTTGAGCCCACCATTTTTTAAAGTCCTTTCCCCCCTGCAGCTGGGTGTCCGGTGCGCGCGGCGGGGGGTTCTTTCGTAAACCGTCGCGCTTCTGCGCTCGTGCTCCCCCCCCTTTTTGGGACTGCCTATGCGGTGCCTTGTCACTGCTCGGAGCCGAGAGGAGGGGTCCCTTCCCCTCCCTCCCTCCGTTCCGACCATACAAGAATCTTTAACCATCCCCACTTCCACTTCCACTCTCATTTTCACTACTATATCATTAATTTGTAAAAGCTTAAAAACTCCGTATTATTTCTCTTACCCTCAGACTCCATCATGATATCAGGGGCGGAAGAGTTTTTGTTGCTACCCCCTCCTGGTATCAGATGGAATAAATAAAACTACTTATAGTAATGGAGGCCTCTGGCGGTATGTTCCCCCACTTATTAACAACATCACCATATCATACAACTGATTCTGATTAAGACTGGATTTGTTCACTTTAAAAACTAATTACCAATGGTCAGATCTTAGGACCAAATTATACATAAAACAAACCAGATTTTAATAGTAACTTTTAAAAACAAAACGAATTTTGGTATTCATAAACTGACTTTACAAAATTTTAACCTATCTTGGCATATGAAGACTACTAGTACTAGAGCATCTCTTGACCATGCATAGTACGTCCTGGGGGACAAGATTTGACAGGTTGAAAATACTAGTTTTTCACTAGATAGCCTGTATGTAAAAAATGTGTACATAATAATAATGTACATATAAATTTTTGGGGCCACTGGTCTTTTGTAACCAATTGGTTATTGATGGATTCAGATTAAAAACTGAACTTATCTATTTGAAATACTGACTATTAGTGGTCAGGTTCCATAACCTATTTATAACAAAAACAAACTTTAATAATAACCGTATAAACATCTTCTAATAATAAATTTACATATTTTCACATGTAAAAACTACATTACGTCCTGTCCTAATGGACAAGATTAAACAGGTTAAACACTTAAAAAACAAATCTAAAATCTAATCACAACTTAGCTAATCTTAACAAGCCTTTTTATATTTAACAGGCTAAATGTTAGGACTGTACTAAACAGTTTGTATGTAAAAGTTGTGTACATATTAATAATGTACATATCATCTTCTTAACCACCAAATCTTTTTTGTGACCATTTGGTCACTGATCAATTTGGATTGAGGCTGGGTTCGCCCACCTGGAAGACCGACTGTCAATAGTCTGGTCTCAAAACTCTAATAAAACCTAAATAAAATACATTTTAAAAGTAACTTTTAAACATAACGAATTTTATCACTTACAAACTAAATTCTCAATAAGTTTTTAAATGTTTGAAAACTATTAGGGATATGCACCTTATGGAAGATCCCTACGTTGTATCATGTCCTAAGGGACAAGTATAAATACAACCTAACTTATTAAAAAACTAAATAGTTTGTAACAGTTATGTACATAATAATGTACATATTATTTTAATAATACCTTTCGGTTTTTAACTTTATATACAGCTTGTATATAGACATGCCTTTCAAGAATTTTAATAATAAAGCTCTTTTTGAGCACAACACGGATTTTTACAAAAAAGCTCACTTGAGCGTAAAGCATGAATTTTAACTGTAGCCCTGGGGTTTTTAATCAGACCTCCTCCAATCTGCCAGACTTAAAGCAAACAGCCAAATACTTTTTACAAACAAAATATTTTATCGCAAACATAAATTTTATACTCTAAAAACTTGTGCGCAATTAAAAACTTCTTAAAAATCTTTTCAAAATAATAACAACTTACTTAAATTTCTACAAATTTGTAAACTTTCAAATTATATCTTATCATTTAAAAATCCACTTTTTTTCAGGGATCTTTATTATTTTAAATGCCTCAAATAGTCTTTTGACTCAGAGGGCGTAAAATCTCTATTTCTCTCTCTCTCTCTCTCTCTCTCTCTCTGTCTCTCTCTCTCTCTTGTTGAACCGGATTGTTGAACCACCGTTTTGTCCAAATCATAATAGAAAATTTGGACAAAACGGCGGATCTAACCCCGCCGTTTTGTCTATAGACAAAACGGAGGAATTTGGACAAAACGGCGGTTAACAGGGCCTACACCACCAAGTCACGAAAAAGTTAAGTTGAGAACCCGCGGGTGGAAAGACTGAACAAAACTGTTGATTTTAAATCCTGCCTGTAGGCTCCTGAATGTTAGTAATTCTGCATCAATATCTTGATTGGTATATGTTAAGGTGCATTTTGGAAAGGTGACAATTATGCATAAATTAACAGGCTGTAACAGTAGCCTCCCCCCCCCCCCCCCTCCACATACACACATTTGCGCGTGCATACCGTGACACTCTTTGGACACAAATTTCATTTTTAGATAATATTATACAAACTAAGTATCTGCACTTGTGTATTTGTTTGTGTGGTACGGCTAACGAAGCATGCTACTAGAGTGGGCCTACATGCAAAATGCGCCCAAATAAAAATCAACCTGGGTAAGATAAGTTGCAGCCAGACATCTCAACAAATTATAATTATAAATGTAAGCTTAAAAAGTTATATTAAAGTAAGTTCTGAACAAAATCGGGGAATAAAAGGCATGCTCCTTCCAACACACAAAATCCAAATACATTTGCCTACTTCACAGTTTGTGACTAGGTCGCCTCTCTTTATCGCTCTCCGTTTAAAAACAACAATAAACAAACGAAAATGTAGGTTTATTTGTGAAGGTGTATTTTGCAGCAGAGAAATAAAATAGCTTACTCTTCAGAAACAAAAGTATGTATTGGTCATTTTTTAAACACCTGCTATAGAACTGTTCTATTAAGCATTAGTCCAGACTTTAAATAATGGTTTACCATCAATACTAACATTGGGAGGATAGAATCGACTGCCATTGATAAGGTAGATCGAGCTTGTCACCATGATAATTCATCCGACACTTCTGCTAGCGATTCTTCAATGCATTCAGATCTATCGAACACCATTCTTTGGGGAGGCTGATTGTTTATTAATGTGTCTTGCAATTTATCATTCGCTCGTGAACTGGTTGTTGGGGACGACTTCTTGACCACGGCAAAACCGAGGGAGGACACAGCACTGGCTACCGATTGTCTAGAGTCTAGGTGAAGGGTGGTGTCACTCCCGCAACCCAGAGAAGACCTCATGGTGAAGGATGCGGGCAGTTTTCCCAACAACACCATTTCCTGGAAGTTGTCAGGCGTTACAATGGGGGTGCTCTTCTTTTTGGTCAGTTCCCTGTTCGTTTTGCTGAAATAGTTGCGAGTGGTCTCATCAGCACTGCTCAGACGCGGTTGAGGGCAGATCAACTTCACCCCCGTTTCGTGAAGAATCTGGTTGAACAGGAACCAGGCTTTGAAAATAATTTGCGGCTTTTCTTGCCTCCAGTTGTTCAACTCTAAGAGGATGCTCCGGAACTGACACTGCAGTTGTTCAGAAACAAGCAAACACCAAGTTTTCCATTTCTGACATCTGACAGGGTCGTCTGCATGCTCTTTACATTGTTCGTTGGTGAGGCTTTCGATGCTACAAATGCGGTGACCCACGACAAACAAGCGGGCAAGAAAGGGAAGATGACCATTGTATACTGTACTTAAAGCATCCAGACATTCTGAGCCTTTCTCCAGACATTTCTCTGAAATTTTGTTGTTTTGAAAAGCTGCAGTAAGTATAGCCGAATTTTTACGAATGATGCCTTTTGGCAGCTTCAGGCTGTTTTCCGCTGCAGTCACGGGGGTTTCGTTAAAATCTGCTTCTTTGGGCACTAAAGCATACGGCTTGTTATGGCGTTTGTTCAGAACTGCTTCGCACAAACAGAGGTGCATGAACCACAAAGAACAATACTGTTCCTCGAGAATGTTTTGCTTGGTCTGTAGGGCTGCTGTCTTCTGGTTCAGTTCCAAGATCTTCTCTTGTCTCATTTTGATTATCTTCTCCTCTGCCTTTTTTGTGTCTATACCAGAAAGAGCTTTCTTTATGAGAGATTGTATTTGCTTGAAATAGTTTTCCACAGCATTGGCTAGTCCCTGTACAACATCATACTGTTCGTCGTTTATTAAGGTAGCCAGACTGTCGTGGGCTTGCTTGACACTGTCTGCAATGTCTTTCAAATTGTGGTTCTCAAAAATTAGGGAAAGCTTCAGTCCCAAAGAAAGGAATTGATGATGAATTTTCAGGCAGGCAGCACGAATTTCCTGATACTGTTCTTTCTTAACAACAACAGTTTCCATGAATTCCACAGACATGGAAAGAGAGCTTTGAGAAGATACCCGATCCTTGTCCTCCCTGGAACGAATACTTTTAGCAGTTAACAATGTTTTGTCTTCCATAGAATGAGCACTTAGTTCGGCTACAAGTTCCTGGTCTTCAATAGAATGAGCACTTTGAGAAGCTACAAATTCTTCCATCCCACTGAGATGCGTGGGGCCATATTTCCGGCAAAATGGGCAAGTACAATGCGATGTAGTTGTTATATCCTCATCAGATGCCAGAATGCCATGTGTCGTCATGGTTCGAAGACACTTTTCCTCCTGTTGTTCTTGGGAAACGAAAGGTTTCTCGGCAGAAGATGGACGCTTGGCATGACTGGTGATATGAAGCAGATCACCATCCGGTTCTAAAGAACCAGTGCGTTTTTCTTTGGAAGTTAGACGTTTAGTTTGCATGCCTATATCATCGGCCTTTTTTTCTTTTGAAGATGGACGCTTAGTTTGCAGGCTGATCTGTAGCAAATCGTCAGCTTTTTCGTCTTTAGAAGCGGACAGTTTCTCTCTAGAAGGAGGGCGTTTACTTTGCATTGCAACATCAAGCGAGTCATGTTCTTCTTTAGAAATAGGGAGTTCCTTTTTAGGAGACAGAGGTTTGGTCTGCTGGGTATTAATTTGAAGCGAATCGTCAGGTTTTTCCTCTTTGGAAGGTGAATTTTGTATCTCGCTAACAGACGGAAAATCTTGATCCTGGGTTTTAGGAGTTAATTGCTTCAAAACTTCGTTCCTGTCACTGTCGTCTGCAACCCTAGTATCCTCTGTTGCATACGTTTTTGATGTAGCAGATTCTTGCTTAACAGCTCTTGGTGATGCTTCTTCTGCAATTTGTTTTGCAGTGTCTTCCATTTTTCTGGTATATTTTGGTGTGGGAGGTTCTTTTGGTGAGACGCCCTCTTTTGTTTTCGAAATGACCTTCATCTTTATTTGGGGTTCTCTTTTGGGTTTCGAAGAAATCACTGTTTTAATGGTACCCCTTCTCTTTAATTGATCTCTAGTTTTCATAGTATCTTCTGTATCTTCCACACCAGTATCTCCTCTTTGTGTAACATCTTGTATCTTGCGTTCTTCGCCTGCTTTCAAGACATGTTCCCTAGCTGGACCTTTATCTTTCTTCATGAATGACTTTGTCATGAACTCTGGGTCTTTTGGAACAGGTTTTGGCTGCACTTGAACTCTGCCTGCCATTGTAGAAATAGCTGGGTTTTGTTCGATTTTGCCTTTATCGTTTTGGCCCGCTCTTCGTAGCATTTCTTGTGATGTTTTGGCTGCATGAATTTGGCTTCCACTTTTGAGTTCAGTGAACGATTCTTTAGTAGACGAGGAAACAGCAGGGACCCAAATAGCACCATCCTGCATCACAATGGATGATGATAAAGTGGGCAAAACAAGGGCTTCTATATGATCTGAATCTGCCATCTCAGGGGCCTCCTTTTCATCAGAAAGCATCGGCAGTGACGATTCTGCTTTCACAAAAGCCTCTCTGACGTCTGGGCGCATCCCTTTTGAGGGTTTTGTCATTGAAATGGTCTCTGTGTCGCCTGAATGTGTTTTTTGTGACACTACAACCTTTACGAGAGCTTCTTTGTCATCAGAAGGCGTTGCTTTTGACATCACCTTTACAAGAGATTCTTTAACATCTGAAGGCTTTGCTTGTGACATCATCACCTTTAAAAGAGCTTCTTTGTCATCTAAAGGCGTCGTTTTTGACATTATTGCCTTTATGAGAGCTTCTTTGTTATCTGAAGGAGTTTTTGACATTATTGCTTTTATGAGAGCCTCTTTGTCATCTGAAGGCGTTGTTTCTGATATTATCGCCTTTAAGAGAGCTTCGTTGTCATCTGAAGGCGTTGTTTGTGACATTACCGCCTTTAAGAGAGCTTCGTTAGCATCTGAAGGCGTTGTTTTTGACATTATCGCCTTTACGAGAGCTTCTTTGTCATCGGAAGGCTTTACTTGTGACACCATCGCCTTCACAAGAGCTTCTTTGTCATCTGAAGGCTTTGTTTTTGACGGCATAGCCTTTACAACAGCTTCTCTGTCATCTGAAGGCTTTGTTTTTGACGGCGTAGCCTTTACAACAGCTTCTCTGTCATCTGAAGGCTTTGTTTTTGACGGTGTAGCATTTACAACAGCTTCTCTGTCATCTGAAGGCTTTGTTTTTGACGGCATAGCCTTTACAACAGCTTCTCTGTCATCTGAAGGCGTTGTTTTTGACAGCGTAACCTTTACAACAGCTTCTTTGTCATCTGAAGGCGTTGTTTTTGATTCTGTTGCAATTTTATGTGCCTCTTTATCGTATACAAAACCAGATTCAGACTGAACTGTTTCAGACATTTTAAAATCCGTCTCAGTTTGCTGCATCGACTCATCAGAGTAACTGGGTGCTTTAAGTGTTTGTGCAATGGGCTGTGTTGACATCGAGGTTAATGACGTACTCACAGACAATGCTTCAGACTGTTCTCGATGAGTATGTGGTGCTTCCTTTTTAGGTACCACTTTGTCTTTTTTAGACATAGACTCCTCAGTTCCCGTGTCCATGCTTTCAATTTTGCCTGTTATTCCCTGCACAGACGCTCTTTCTTCAATGTCTGTCGAGTGAACAGAAGTTATTGGCAATAACGCAACATGTGATAGACTGGGAGGCATAGTTAAGTGCTCAGTCTGTGTGACACGTCTTTGCTTAATCAGATCTTCTGCTTTCTCCAACGCTTGTTTAGTGATTTCATCTGCTGACGAACATTGATAGCGTTTAATGTCTCCGGCTACAGCCCCAATATCTTTTTCAATTGCTGCAGCATAATTTTTTAGCCTGTCAATTTTAAATTTCAGATGACACACGGCATCCTTATAAAATTCAACCTCTCCCTTGACATCAACTAAGGTCCCTTCTTCTCTTTGGGATCTTTTCCTTGACCGATATATGTCCATTCTTTCTGCTTGATCTGCTCTTTCTGTTCCTAATGAATCTGAAAGGTGGCTTTCGCTCGTCTCTGGTAGTGGTGATAATTCTTGCCCCAAAGGCTTGTCCTCACTTAGTTCTGAGAGCATTGTACCCAGATGATCCAATTTTCTTTCCAGCACTTCATTTTCTACCAACACTTGAGATAGGTGTTGGGTCAATTTGCGATGTGTTTTGGCTAGTTCGTGATGTTCTGATTTTACATGGGCTAGTTTGCTGGAACTTTCTTCTAGAACTTTACAAGATTCTGCTAGTTTTTTGTGAAGTGTTGCCATATTTTGATCACAACTTTCCATTCTGCCAAAGTTTTGATCAATCACTTCCATCATGTTACCAAATAGTTCTATACCACATTGTAACGTGTTCTGGGTCTTCACATTGTTGGTCATTTGATTGCAGAAACTCAGGATGTCAGACACTTTCTTAACTGCCCAGCCAAACTTGCCACGGTTTTTAAACATTACACCTGCTGACGGCACTTGTGATGAGGTAAGTTTAATCGTTTTCATTGCTTTCTTCATACTTTTTTTCGCAGAAGATGCTTTTTCACGAGAAGCCCTTCCTGACCAAAACAGTTGAAACGACAGGGTTCTTGTCTGCTGAACAGCTTTCCCCAAATATTGCATGAAATAAGATAGCTGTCTATACAAACTAATTTCATCATTGTCTTCAAAGAAGCCATGGGCCTCGTACAAATCCTTGAGGTGCTCGTGCAAAATTGAGTGTTGTCCTTCTAGCCAGCCACTAACGTCAGCCAGCATCTCAATGCGTAGTTTGCAGTCTTCCATGAACTTCTCCATCCTCAAGGTCACCTGATCGCACACAATCTGCTGTAGTCTCATGATTTCATCCCCCATCCTCTGCATGTGTTTCGCAGGAATGGATACAATATCACTCGACTTGGCTAGTTTTTGGCGGTAGACATTGTCTTTTTTTATGTGCCTGGGCATGTGGGCATCTCTCAGATAATATTGAAAGAAATTAGAGGGTTCTTCGCCCGTTTCTTCGTACAGTTCTTGAAGGGTTTGCAGGTACTCGGTAGGACAGACATACAGGTTATTACAGTCCTCAACTACCTTGTCCACTCTCTCTGACGTGCTGAATACCTCGTCCATGTACTCACGACGCTGTCGGTTGAGCTGCCCATCCTGGATGTTGTACAGATGGACCTTGATGTTAAAGTCGGCATCTACCTTGTTGTAAGGAGGTTTGTTCATGGCTTCGTCGGGTCTGTCGGCCGTGTCCTTACGACTTTTGGAAGGAGATTTAGATCTAGGACCCTTGTTATTGTGCCTTGGCGGCGAAGGCGATTTCGCTGATCGTGATCCGCGTCTGAAGGTAGATCTGGATCTAGGACCCTTTCGCTTTGGCAGGGAAGGCAATTGTGATGCACGTCTGGGGGAAGATCTAGATCTGGCACCATTTACTAAATGATTTAGCCTTGTCGGCGATTTTGCCCATCTTACTGGACGTTTGGAAGTCATAATGCCTTTTACCTGTTTTTGTTTTACAAAGTTATGCGTTATGAGTCGTCAATGTCGGAAAATGCAGCTCAAGGGCGTAGTCTATTCGTCAATGTTTCTGAGGTGTTCTTGTACTCACAGAGGACTAGACGCAATGCCATCGTTTTCATTTCTTAGGAGCTTACGTCAGCCAAAACGTCATAAGCTTACATAACCATCGTCATTCAGCTCCGCCCACTTATGTTACGTCATTTGGAAAGATGACCTAACTCTTCCCTTTTGATTTATCTAAGGTGACTATAAGATATATCATCACTGTTTCGCCATGTCACAAAAACAGCTGCTGTGAGTCAGAGAAAGCTGTCCTCTTTACATCATTTTAATTGGACGCATTGAGTTAGTTAGTCTGTTATAATCCTGTCAACAGCTATAGTTATCTCAGGACTGTCATCACATACAAATCTACCACGCATAGCAAAACACAAATCCAAGAATCTTAACAACGTACAAAATGGACGCATTGAAGCTAGAGTAGAGGAAAATAAACACACCCACCCCTGGGCCCTCCCACTCTGAATAAAACGAAAACGTAAAGTTCACAAATATACTAACAATCTAACGTGAATGTTGACTATATTGTATCAAGATAGGCCTATTTTTTAAAGGGGGGGGGGGGGGGGGAGGGCAGGGGGACTGATGGGCAGCAGCAGCTGACAGGGTCCTCCATTTGTCTCTGATGAGCATCAGTGAGCAAGTCGTTCATGTCCATCCACTCTTTGATGTTGCTAACCCAGTTCTTCCTCTGTCGACCACAACAGCGGCCCCCGACTACAGTACCCGACGTGGCCAAACCAGGCAAGCTTGCGATGCTTCACTGTGGATAGTAGCGAGTACTGCAGCCCAACCAGGTTCTATTATTTTTAACTCCAACCAGATTTTTGATCTTGTTGCGGACATAATCATTTGTCTATTGTTCCAGATATGAGATACCCAACAGTTCTTCCAGGCACTTTGTCTCAGAAGCTTGAATTCTTTTTTCAGTCAGCCAACAATGTCCATGTTTCACACCCATAGAGAAAGATGGCGACTACGAGTGACTGGTACCCTACCAATCATAAAATCTGTACAGGCTAAATAGTTTATAGCCTTGAATTTTTTGATAATAATTCTATTGATCTGAATATTTCACATGCACAAGCATGCGCACACACATACACAAACACAGACCTACACACACTGACATGCAATAAAACACACACACACACTACCCTTAAATTTGTACGTCTCTTTTTATTCACACACATATATCAACTTGTCACTCTGTAAGTGCTATTCATCTTTCAGAAACCACCTTTCGTTGTCATGACTTTTTAAGCCAAAAGACGTATACAAGAGCCGTATCAGTCATTTTTCAGTACATACGTAACATTTCTTTCTTCAAACCTATTTCAAGCAGCAACAAGAAGCACCGCAGCAAAGGCAATCACACATGCTGCTTACAAATTTACTGTAATTGTCCAATACACACTGTTGCAATTCAAAATTCAAATCACATGACAGTAACATTTCCTGGATGCTTTTTTGTGCATCGTTGTATCAAAAGAACTGAGAAAGAACTTTTACTGCTTATCTTTTACAAAACACACAAATCTTGGTTTCTACTTGTTGAGAGCAAAAGGAGTATGGGTAAAATGCAGTGGAAATTGCCTAACGCTTACAAAAAAGGGATAATTCACAATATATGTTGGTCCCAAGTTATTCCTTATTACAGCTTTCAGTTTGTTTATCTTAAAATTTTGGCTATCACAAAATCAAATTTAGTCCTTTCAGCTTTGACTAATCAAATTTCCACTGTAACAGTACAATTTGTCTAGACGATAATGATTAATCTTATTTAAGAGATAAGAAAACAAAAAAACAATAGCAGTATCAAACTGAAACCATTTAAAAAAAAAAAATCAGACATTCTATTTTATCCATTGACATTGAGAACCGAACAAGAAGCTGGACTGAAAGCAGATGTAGCAAACATACCCTTAGCTGGTTGTCAGTGAGGCAGCAAAACTGAAAGCACATTCACCAACCAACTTTTTTATTTCTTGTGGAAAATCTTCAACCTTGCTTTTTGGAACAGTAGAGAAAACTTCATAAATATAATTATGACAGAATGGACAAAGATTTTTTTCCAATAAAATGGCAGAAAACAAAAACACACAAAAAACCAACACCCAAAACGAAACAAAAAGAAAAAGCAAAATAACCAGGAAGCAGTGGCTCTAGAATTTCACAGGCAGTGTTGCTTTTGAACTTGCTAAGGTTAAAACCAACGACAGTATCAGAAATTTTTCCGAGCGTTTTTCGCCCAACTTTTGTACTTCGTCGGGTATGGCATAGGGTTAGAATCAGCTTAAGGTTATTTTCATGCCACAGAAAGTTTAAAACATGAAAATAATCAGCAAGGAAAAACGAACATAAACCCTCTAAATTCAGTGTTGCCATTAGTGTTGCCATACAGCATGGGAAAAATGCCGACCGTTAAATGCTAACACTTCGAGCAGCTGTTTATTTTCTTAAATTATAATTAAAAATCTTTGATTCTGACGAAAATAGCCCTAAGCTGATTCCCCTATCCCTTATCCGACGAAGTACAAAAGTTGGGTGAAAAACGCTCAGAATAATTTTCGATACTGACGTTGGTTTCAACCCTTGCTAAAGCCAGAATCTAAAGCCAGAATCTAAAAACAAAAAGTTCCACATCAATGACCAGCTGATTCTTTCTATTGGAAAACAAGACAAAATGAAAACGAAAAGTTTTCTTGGTTAAAGTACATGACTTGTGATGAGTGACATGAGTTTTGTGTTTCAGCTTTGAGGAGGTAAAAAGTCTTGACTTGAAAAAGCAATGCCCTCGACAGTTTCGCAACAGAAACCAGCTAACTCAAAAATGTGTCCCACCAAAAAATCTGATAATTCACAATAATTTAAACCTGTCTATGGCCCAAAAAAATGTTTTTAAAATATAAACAACCTCATAACAAAATATCAGTCTTTTCAATTTTGTACTACCAAATTTTTACTGCATACATAAAGCCAAAACATAGCCTTTGACTTGAGGACGAAAATTGCTCGAGCCAAGGGAAGTAATCAGGATAAGCTGGTTTCTCTTCAATTGTAGAACTGCTGAGCACTTATCTAAATTTTCCTTCAGAGATCGGTGAAAGAACATTTTAAAAATTGCCCCCTTGATCCACCAGCTACAAGTTGGATTTTACCAAAGAAAGTGGACTACTCACATGATTAGTCTAATATGTTTCGGAGTAAAATCCTTTGAAGGGAATGGTCTGAACGTGAAGTCTTTCGGATGAGATGATAAACCAAGGTCCTGTGTGCCCATGCACTTAGCACATGCTAAACCCAGTGGTAATGAAAAAGTTGTCATTTGGTCAAAATTTACACACACACCTCTTCCTTATCAGTCACATAAAAATCGCAAGCAAAATTTTTCTTTTTAAAATGGTTGCGATACGCTCTCCAGGTAGGAGCAACCCGAATTTCACAGACGCCGGTGACTATAAAGTACCAAATACCAAAACTTCTTCACCAACATGCACAATTCCTCTCTTTCTCTCTCTGTGAAGCATTAGCATTTGTTTCTTAATTTATTTCATTTAATTCTAATTTCATTTTTTGAGGATCTGATGAAAAGAATCAATTCTTATGCTTACTCAGTTTATCCTCATTAAACTTTCAAGTTTTACGTTTCTCTCTCACACATATTATACTCCCTCATATGAAACACCCATTTTCAACTGCACACACATTTACTGTATACACATCCTCTACGACACATTCTGATATCACTGATCAGCCAGAGAATTGACACATGCAACACACTTTCAACCCACACAAATCAACACGTTCAACCTATACCAATTCTCTGTGACATGCCAGAACATCAGCCTTGGGGCTAAGAAACATACAACATTTTCAATGCATACATACATAAACATTCTCTGTGACACACCAGATCAGCCTTGGGGCTAAGAAACTTTCAAACATACAATACTTTCATTGCATACACATGTACACATTCTCTGTGACACACTCTAACATCATCCTCACACTAAAAGTAAAACGCACACACTTTCAACGCACAGGCAAGCACACATTCTCTATGACACACTCTAACATTGGCTTCGAAAAAAGACACATAAAAGTCAAAACATGTTCACTGCATAATACACACACACATTCTCCGTTCACAAACCCTAGCATCACTCAGCCTCGTGCTAAAACACATAATACAACACTTTCAACACATACACACGTATATAATACATTCTCTGTGACACACACCATAACATCAGCCTTATGCTAAAACACATGCCACAATGTTAATGGACAGGCAAGCACACATTCTCTACTACACACTCTAACATCAGCTTTGAAAAAAGATATGTGAAAGTCGAAACACTGTCGCTGCATAATACACACACACACACATTCTCTGTAACATACCCTAGCATCACTCACCCTCGTGCTAAAACACATAATACTAATACACTTTCAATGCATGCACCCATACACATTCTCTGTGACACACCCTTACATCATCCTCACACTAAGACACATACAACACTTTCAACGCACAGGCAAGCACACATTCTAATCTCTATGACACAGTCTAACATCGGCTTCAAATAAAGACACATAAACACAAAAAAGTCTAAACATTTTCACTGCATACTGATCTCAAAAATGATCTCTGGGACCATCAAAAAGCCCTGAATCAGCCTGAAGGCTGAAAAATATCATGCATGCAAATGAAAGACACATAAAAGGCAAAACATTTTCACTGCATAATGCACACACACACACACATTCTCTTGTTCACACACCCTAGCATCACTCAGCGCTAAGACACATACATGGGCGAGTGCCCCTCCTCCAGAGGGAGAGAGGATGAGGTGGAGGAGGAGGGGGGGGAGGGGGAGAAGGAGAAGTGACACAGTCCACAGAAGGCGTCCTGCACGGCTCGCTGGCAGGCAATCTGAGGCTCGAACCCACCCCCGAGTTCCGATTTATCCGGGCCGCGCACGTTCCGCAAATAGCTGCACACACACAACATGAGCATTCAGAAACCATTCCGGAGATCAAATAAGAAACTTGCTTTTGAAAGCAACAAACCAGGAAAACCTTTTTTGGGGGTGCCATATTTTACGGACTATAATGCGCAACTTTTTCCCCCAGACTGCGCCTTATAATGTGACTACTTAAACAGTAAGAAAATATAATAACAAAATCAGAATTTTGTGCAAACTTTGGGGGGTGCGCATTGTAATCAGGTGCATCTTATAGTTCGTAAAACATGGTCATTATGAAAGCCGATCAGTCCAAGTGCATTGCTTGAATGAACACCTGCTCAAGCAACACCTGTATATTGAATGATCATCAAAACAAGATTTATTGACAACATTGCAACAGGACAGTAACATTTGTTTACAGTAAAATCAAAAATGATTACCAGTATCAGGCCACGGGTGTTGCTAATAACCTTCCGTATTTTTCAAACTACAAGGCACACCTTATTCTAAGGCGCACCTCCAAATTTTACACAAAATTCTGATTTTATTACTACCGTATTTTACGGACTATAAGGCAATACTTTTTCCCCTAGACTGAGACCCTTGCATCTTAAGCTTATAATAGGACTAACAATACAGTAGGAAACTATAATAACAAAATCAAATTTTTTGGTAAAATGTGGGGGTGCGCCTTATAATCCGTAAAATATGGTACATTTGCTTATTATATTGTTTGTTATATCTTAACCTCTTCAGTGCCTATGACGTATATATATGTCTTCTATAGCGCTTCAGTACTTGCCACTGACGTATATATACGTTGCTGCTAAGTAGCGATATTGCCGCGTTAAAAAATTGCGCTGCAAATCGGCGGCGCATGCGCAAGTAGTAGGTGGCAGTAAAGGGGTTAAAGTTTGCAAAATGCAGAACATAGCATGATCATTAGAACATACACACACCCGGGGGGTCTTTTGTATATATAGTTCCTCCACCTTCTGGAAGTTCTGTGCTTGTAACTTCCTCTAATCTGTCATTTTTTGACTCTGCCTTTCCCCTTTGCTTGCTGTCATCTACTATCTGGTCCATTCTACTGCCTTTTTTCAAAAAACACTTTCAAAAAGATTTCCTCCAGCCAAAGTCGGACATGCTGGGCTTTATTATTTCTTATTGAGGCGCATAACGGCAGCATGACGCATCTGCGCTCATAATTGACAGGAAACTGAGCGATTGAAGAAGAAGAAGGACATGCACAAACACATTTGATGAATTAACAACTGTGCAGATTGGACAGAACACTTTTGTTTTAAACATAAAATGAGAAACCCAGGCTTTAGCTTAAAAGAAGAGGTGGATAAATCGGGAATCTAATAAACAGTTTTTTTATGAAGTCGTGGACGAGAGTGACTTAATGTCTCATAGAAACTAAGAAAATAAATTAAGATTAACCCCTTCCCTGCCCAGTCTGTGAAGTCATTGATGATGTCATAACTTCTGATGTCATAGTCCTGGAATGATGGTTTTGGGTTTAGACAAGTCAGGAAAGATATATCTCTTGACCATTTTTCTCAGATTGAGTCTAACAGGCCTCTTTTACATTTTATAATAAGAAAATCGATAATTTCTCTGTTTTCCTCTGGCAGTGAAGGGGTTAATAATAATAATAATAATGTTTATAAAAAGAAAAGAACTAAGAGAAAAGAAAGAGTCAAACCCTTTGGTCAACATGGTCTCCATGTCAGGGTAGGTAGGCCCGCAGGGGTCAAGCACCAGAGGAGAGTACTGGTAGGCTTTGGTCTCCTCCGCCTCCCTTCGGCTGTTGAACACGCTCTGCTGGCCCTGTCAACAACAATCGTTGCATGAACATCAACATCGGCCATTGATAAGCCTTTGGGGGTCATTTTATGCTCTGCTTTGGTCTCCTCCGCCTCCCTTCGGCTGTCAAACACGCTCTGCTGGCCCTGTCAACAACAACAATCGTTGCATGAACATCAACTTCGGCCATTGATAAGCCTTTTGGGGTCACTTTATGCTCTGCTTTGGTCTCCTCCGCCTCCCTTCGGCTGTCGAACACGCTCTGCTGGCCCTGTCAACAACAACAATCGTTGCATGAACATCAACTTCGGCCATTGATAAGCCTTTGGGGGTCACTTTATGCTCTGCTTTGGTCTCCTCCGCCTCCCTTCGGCTGTCGAACACGCTCTGCTGGCCCTGTCAACAACAACAATCGTTGCATGAACATCAACTTCGGCCATTGATAAGCCTTTGGGGGTCACTTTATGCTCTGCTTTGGTCTCCTCCGCCTCCCTTCGGCTGTCGAACACGCTCTGCTGGCCCTGTCAACAACAACAATCGTTGCATGAACATCAACTTCGGCCATTGATAAGCCTTTTGGGGTCACTTTATGCTCTGCTTTTCAGGCAAAAAAATCCTTGAAAAATTATTTCTTTTCTCAGCATACTTGTTTGTTTGTTCGTTTTTGACTTCTTGCCCTAATTTTCAATGGGTGCATTTTTAAAGGAAATACGGTGTCAGAATGCAGAGTTGATTCCATACATTTATACTATGTGTGTGTACACGCGTATATGTGTGTGTGTACATGTGTGCGTTGACGTGAGTGTGTGTGTGGGGAGCGAAGGATGCGTTTGTGTATACCAATGTGTATATATGCGTGTGCATGTTTGCATATCTAGGAGTATACATGTGTTTGCGTGCGGGTGACGGTGGGAATACAAGCGCATGTGAGTATGTTCGATATGTATGATGTAATCTTGCATGTGGAGTGAATTTTAGCTTTGTTAAGCGCCATGAGTAGTTTGTCTAGAATGTGCGCTCTATAAATGTCTTTATTATTATTATTATTATTATTATAGGAACAATTATCCTCTGGAGTCTTAAATCTGAGGAAATACTTATTGACAACACACACACATACACAGAACAGAGAGAGAGAGAGACACACACACAACTTTACCAGTCTGAAGCCAGAGGAGAAAACTGTTGGCCCAGATGTAGTAGTGGGTTTTGGCTGGTCCTCGGAGAGAGGGGCACTGGACTGCTTGTGTGTGGCGACTATGTCCTGAGCCGCCATGTCCGAGAACATCTGTCCGTCACAACCAACAGATCCAAAATAATGACCATTAACATCTTCATCATGGAAGAAATTTGCAAAACAACGTATGCACGCAGACAGACACACACATGCGTGCACACACAACCCACAAATCCAAAACACACACAAGCACACATGTATGCACACATGCATGCTCACACACAACACACGCACCACAAAACACAGCACAAACCTCTTATTCAATCTTCCCTCACAAAAGAATCATTGTAAGCAGTATCATAAAATAAATTTGTGAGCCACATGTACTACTACTATTACTGAGGAAAGAATTTAAAAAAATATGGCGCTTACAGAATAAGCATTCATCAATAATAATGATAAACACAAAAGTATGAACATCATCAATGAACATGCATGCGTACACACACACACACACACACATACTTCAACAAAAAATTAAAAATGTGACGAGGCGACAGACCAGATCGTCGATGAGTGCCTCTTTGTGCTTTCTCTTCAGGGCCTTCTCTCTCTTCTCCTCCTGCGTCATCTGCTGCTTGCGCGCCACAGTCTCCATCTTATGCTGGTCGATCAGCTGCTCAAGGTACGCCTCATCACGACTCTGCAGGAAGGAAGGTGGCAGAGTGATTAAGACGTTCGCCTGCCAAATTCAACGCGTGACTGCAGCGTGGGTGACCCGGGCTCGAATCCAAGCCTCGCCCTTTCTTTCTAGTTCGACAAGAAAATCGAAGTGAACGTCGAGTCCTTTCAATGGGGACTTCTGACCCGTGTGCTTAACGTATGTAAAAATCCCACGGCAGTTAAAAGTCGGTAGGAGCAGGGAGAAATCCCGCTGCCTGGTATGACCAAATTGATAACTAGGTTTCCCATGTCTCCTCACCATGTCCCCCCCCCCCCCCCCCCAAAAAAAAAAAAAAGGGTAGGCACTGTGCTTGCGGCGACGTGCTCTCCAGGGGAGAGCAGCCTGAATTTCACAGAGATAAGTCTCTGTTACTAGAATATACTAAATACCAACGTGCAGTGCAACACAGTCAAACCAAACTCATCTTTAATGGCAGTAAAGAAATAGCCAGACAGCTTTTTTTCATCTTGCAGTCCCCCCAAAAAAGAGAAAAGAAATAAAGTATAAAAAATTTAAGCGTGAAAAAAGCTCAAATAGTGCATTGTTTGTTGATTGTTTTGCACACGTTAAAGAACTGAGCAGCAACGGATGCAGGTGTCCCATCCTGGACATGGAGCAGACCTGGTCATGGCCAACGCATCATGGGCGCGGACAACCAGCACGCGCAATGTCAACACTAGTTCTCGAGAGGGGTCACAGGCTTCCTCGAGAGGGGTCACAGGCTAAACTGGTCAGCGTAGACAGAGCTTGATAGCCTTGGCTGGCAGGCAGTCTGTCTAGGAGATGGAAAACTGATTCCAAACACAGAGCTCGCCAGCCTTTGAAAGCACTACATCTATGAGAAGGAAAACTCTGATTTCAAATTTACGATGGGCAGCAGAGACTTGTAAATTGTGACATGACATGCAAACTTCCTAGGAGAGGGACACTCTGAAACCAAACCAGTCAAAAACAGACATGCTGGGTCTAATAAGAAAGTTATGCTCAGAACGGCAGCATGACACATATGCACTCCTATGACAGGAAACACACACACACACACACATTCTCTCTTTCTTTTTCTCAACATTCTTATTAATGATATTCTTAAAGTACTCCCATCCAAACAATACTAGTATAACAACAACAAAACATGTGACAACTTTCACTAAGAAATGATGCAGAACACGAAGAGAGCTAGCACCACACAGAAATATATTAATTTCAAAAGTAAAGCCTAATCATTACATGTCTATTTAACATTTACAAATGATGCACAGACTAATGCAATCAATTTGACGTGGTGACAGCCCTGACATGGCCGTAGCAGTCGACGGGGCTATAAACAACATCAACAATGCAATCAAACTGACATGCTCACCAATTTTGAATGATTTTTCTTGATGACATCTCTGTTCTCTTTCTTGTACTGATCAATCATCTTGCGGGTCGCTTCCACGTCTACTCCATTTGCCAGATTGAAGACTGCACACAGTATTAATACTTCAGTAATAAAGAGGATGGAACGGTACATTTATTAATACACTTCTTCTACAAAATCTGACTCTTATGCACCAAAGCTCTCTATGACACCCGAAACGCGAACACTAAATGTTATGCTTGAGTCTTACACTTTTAGACCAACATAGCCTAGTTGTTCTTACCGTAATTGTATTATCCAAAGGATGTTGGGCTGCAGAGAGGGAGTTCTCCGTCTATCTCTACCCCCCTGCGGAACAACAATCCTAGCTCTTGTACATAATCTATCTCTTTTAAATAAAAGTCTTAAATATCTCTTAATAAAAAGACTCAATTTTAAACATACTTATCAATCGTAAATAATCTGAATCATTAAACTAAACATGGCATGGATTCGATGGAATAAAAGTTTTTAATATTTTACACACGAACATAAAGGAATAGGACTGCCCTCGAAACAGAACTTATTCCAGGAGAATCTCTTTGAGTCCAATAGATGGACTTAATCCTGTAGAATTATGTACATTTGAACTAAAGCCCAACATGGGTTGGAGCCTGTAAGCCATGTTCATATGGAAATTGTCGGTTTAATCGCATGACCTTCAATCTGTTCTTAACAAAAAAAGTTCAATTTTTTCTTTTAAACAAGTGTGGTCCTGAAATTTTTAATCAATTTAGTCTCAGGAGAGCCAGGCTTCAGCAAGAACTGTATTTCAATAAATTTTTAACATCTCAGAGTAGATCTTAATAAATTCTACCAGATCTCAGCGAAACTTCAGAAACAAAGATTCAGTATTGAACAAGTCTACTTCTTTCAATCTTTTTTTTTTTTTAGTCCCTTCTAGTTCTCCCTCTTCCCAAGATCTCAAGTTTCTATAAAGAGGGTTCATACAGATTTTGCATATCAAAATTCACAAACTTTCAAAGACCTTTTCAAAGACCCTTTATTCTATTTTCAAAGACCTCTCACGACATATGATGAAGAATTCAAAATTGCTTTTCAAGATCATGATTACTCAAATTGCACCGGTGTAGCCAAAAGACCTGAAGGGAAGTAATTCTCGACAAATTGAGGACATCTGCTAGATGGAAAGTAAGTCAAAGTAAATGGCTTCTTTATGAATTCTGGAACTTGGAAGCAAACCAAAATATGTTATGGCGTCAGTGACTTTCATAGGCATCAATGGCTTTTTCACAAACCATTTCATGATTTTCACAGACCAAGCCAATTTTTAAAGACTTTCAAAGCCTTGAAAATGGCACCCATTTCTCAAAGACTTTCAAAGGCTGTGCAAACCCTGTATGTGCCTAGTACAGGCCAAGAGGACTGTCACGGGTTGATTGCCTACCCACTCATCTATGTTTGCCCCAGCTGATGATCTAGCGTTTTTTCTTTCTAATAGTTTCATATACGACCATTCGAGAGTGAAGAGCAGTCAAACCGTGTATTTTTTCTTTGTAAATAAAGAGAGGAAAAGAAAGGAACATGATTTTATTGTGTGACTCAAGTTAAAAGTTTTTCTTGTGCGGTCCGGGTTAGGGTTCGAACCGCTCACTCACTGCTCTGCTGTTTTCGTCTTGGCTTGCAGTATCATAACCGGCGCATTGGATTTCTGGCCTTCGTAGGGCAAAGTTGAAGAAGAGCCGTTACGGCAAGTCGTAGCCGCCAGGCACTCATCTGCCGTTCAACTGGAAATGCCAGCGCTCCTTCATTGGAGCGAAGAAGAAGAAGAAGAAGAAGAAGAAGAAGAAGAGGAAGAGGAAGAAGAAGCGGGGACAGACAAGAAGAAGCAGACTGAGAAGGAATGAATAGCATGGTTCGCGTTCGACCGTCTGTCCTGTTTTTTAAGCAGTATCACAGCTTGTTTGAAGGTATTTGTATTATAATGTTTAGAGTTTGGAATTTAAATATTCAAATGTGCTTAAGTCATGCTTATAAAATATTGCCCATGAATAATATTAGTATTTTCGTCGAGGAAGAAAACTTTCGAGGAAATGTGATTATTTGGGCCATTCACATTGGTTCCGCACTATATAACGATTACTTTAATGTGAAGAACGCAAAGTTTGGACTTTGTTATAAGGGAAGTCGTTGCCTTGTTGTTGTTGTTTGTTTCTCTTATCTTTATCTATATTTCTTCTTCGATAAACCAGTCGATAGTATGTGCTTCCTGGGCACGATAAATTTGTTTCCAAATTTATTGTAGTAGTCTCATTATTAGAACGACTGGTTTACACACTATCTATTTTTCTTCTTGCACCCTTGCGGCATCAATCGCTATTTGATGCAACTCGGGTGGCCTTAACCAGCCGCATGTCAGCTGGCGACTACAGCTGCAGGATGTTACGTTGTGGTTTCAGCTGTCTTTTACTCCACCACCACTGGGTCTACTGTGCCTTACCTGATGTGGAGCCGACGGAGGTCCCGCCAGTCTGGTCGTCAACTATACTGACGTGCTGAGGGTGCTTACCCGCGGCTGGTGGGCAGTCTGGGGCAGTGAGACTGCTCTGCCCTGCCTTTGGTCGTCGCGTGGACGAACTGAGTGCTTGTGGACTCACTACTGCAGCCGGCGCTCTTATTGTGGACTATGGACATCGTGACCTCTGTGTGTCGGTAGCGTGTGATGTGAGCAAGGGTGTGGTCTTTTCTTCTATTTCTTCATTGAATATTGGAATTAAATGTTGTAATTTCCCCTTCCCAGGACAGCGGGTTTGGTCTGGTTTTGGTGAGGGGTGGTTAACAAAATCTCTTAGCTAGGTCCTGTTTTATTACTTTTTGAGGTTTAATATGTGTGTGATTTAGGAATAAATGAGTCGTTTTGCACTGTAAATTAATTGGACTGGTGTGTTTCGGTACGCGCGAAGGGTCTGCCTGACACAATGTTTTGAAACCATGTTCCCTAGACGTAAAACTTGACAAGGACGTTAAATCTTATTTCATTGGGTGGGGCAGTAAGGAAATACATTGAACAGAGGTATGGTAGTTTTCATTTTTATTAACAGATTACATACCTTATGTTTGCTATGTATACATTATGATGATTAACATTTCCTTGAAATGCACACCTGTTTGTTTGTGCTGTGTGTTCACTAATTAGACTCAAACTCAAAGTCCTATGCCAAAACATTTTTTTTATTGCTATAAGCATTTACAGTTACTTAGTCTACACTACTTTACATGGTGCATTTTACTGCAAGCAGATACAATGCTGGAATACAAGATGGATCACAATCTGAGAGTGAGTGTTTGGTCTTGACTTAAAATGACAGTGTGTTTTGGTTGTTGGCTTAAAATGCGGTGGTATCCACAATTCATTGACTAAAAAAAAAATCATCTTCAGCTTTATAAACACAGGGAAATTCATTGACATTGGGATGGCTGTCAGTGACTAGGTTGTTGACCCCTTCAAAGTCTTCTATTAGTTGCGCATGTTCTGCCAGTTTGTCGCACAATTTTTTTAATGCAGTGAAATCGTCACTTAGCGGCGATGTATTTATATGTCGGTGGCAAGTACTGAGGCATCATAGAGGACGTATATATATACATTGTCAGCACTGAAGAGGTTAATGAACAGTGTTACTTTAATACTTGATGCAAGACCAGCAATATTTTCATAATCTTGGCAGATACATTTACTATGCCAATAAGTGTCGCTAATGTAATTATGCATATAGTATATTATACATCTGGTATAGTGCTTATTCTTATTCCTCAATAATAAAAAAAGAAAGGTTTGTTTATTCATGCATTCTCTCTCTATGGGATAGTCAAACAAATTAAATTTGTGTTCGCGCAAATATAGTGGTAAACTGGTATAGTCACGCAAATTGAACTCTTCGTGCTTTTTGACAATCTGACCCCCCAATCTTGAAGATAGAATTAACACTGATGAATACCAAAACCATTGTTGAAATTTCAATATCATTACCTCAACCATTAATAATTAATTACACCTGTTAACATAATAAGTAACATTTCCACTTACTAATAGTTTCTATCATTTCAAGATAATCGTTGTATTCCTGCAAACTGCCGAAGTCCTCTTCTTTCTTGTTATAGCTGTGAACAAAAAAAAATTCATGGAATGATAAACAGTGCACAATAAAAATCAATTACAATGGAGTACACTTAACATGAAATACAGCGTTTCTTTATAGGTCGCGAAAACTGCTGGAGTAAATGACGGTGCATCTCTTAGAATTAATAAACAGCAAAATGCTATGCTAATAATCAATGATAGTAATACCTCAGACATCATAAATATGTATGCAAGCAAAGCTCCTTTCCACACATATAGATAAGCAGTACACATCCACACACAAACACAATACAGTTTGTCTGAAATCACTATTCATGTGAAAAGACATTCAATTAAAGATTCATTCATTTATACACAATACAGTGGAACCTCCCTATTACTTAGTATTAAGACTTCCTCCCTCTAAGAAGTGACCAACTTTTTTTCACAGATTTTGTCCCCTTCATATCTGAGCCTGAGGAACCTCCCTATTCAGACCCTGAAATCCGGGGGGTCTTTTGTATAAATAGTTCACCTACCTTCTGGAAGTTATGTGCTTGCAACTTCCTCTAATATGTCACTCTCTTTGACTCTGCCTTTTCCCTTTGCTTACTGTCATCTACTATCTTTCTGCCTTACTGGTCCATTCTCCTGCCTTTATTCAAGAAAAACTTTCAAAAATATTTCCTCCAGCCGAATTCGGACTTGCTGGGCCTAACTATTTCTTAGTTAGGCGCATAACAGCAGCACGATGCATCTGCGTTTATAATTGACAGGAAACTGTCTGACTCTGAGCGACCGAAGAAGAAGAAGAAGACCTTGAAAAATCAGCCAAAAAAGGTCTAATACGTAATAGTAGTAGGGACGTGGACACTCAGTAGTCCGGATATGAAGGGGAAAAATTGGTGAACATTTCTTTTGGTCACATGTATCTTAGTAGGGCAATGTGTCTTAATAGGGTAGGTCTTCTTAATAGGGAGGTTCCACTATAGTCTATACAGATTGGAATGAAGCAACGCACTCTCTGAGAATCTTTTTCCTGATGTCCACCTCCTTCTCCACCCCGGCGTCCTCGAAGACCTGCAGGCGGTAGTTGTTGCGGCGCAGGGCGGTGCCACACTGAGGGCAGGTCCCAGACCCCTTGATGAACAGCATGTCCACGCAGCTCTCACATCTGTCATCAATGTAACATACAGTTCAGCGGCGCAGGGCGGTGCCACACTGAGGGCAGGTCCCAGACCCCTTGACGAACAGCATGTCCACGCAGCTCTCACATCTGTCATCAATGTAACATACAGTTCAGCGGCGCAGGGCGGTGCCACACTGAGGGCAGGTCCCAGACCCCTTGATGAACAGCATGTCCACGCAGCTCTCACATCTGTCATCAATGTAACATACAGTTCAGTCAAGCAATTCTGGAGTGGTCATACATGTATCAATATCAGGGGTCGAAATTAACGTGTGCCCGGTGCCAAATGCTACGAAAACTTAGCTCAGGCTCGCAAACTTTTCGTCAAGCGTGCCCCGCTGGCACTAAAAAAAAAAAAGCAACCCGCATGATCGGCAGTCTGGCCGAATCGCAAGCCGCCACAGTAGCAAACTCATCGTCTGCTTCTCACTTTGTTGGATGCAGAGCCGCCAAATCTTGTTTCCGTACTTCAAGGCACATGCGCTAAAGGATGCACTTTTTGGCGTCTGCGTAGGCCCTACGATTCAGCATTACGATGTATCCGATCTTTAATGTAAAAAGAAAAGCAACAAAAGTTACAGAATCTCTCAAGCTGTAGTGAAGAAAAAACAACAGGAATATGACACGGAACGCTGACAGCGAAGCTACAAAGAAGCTTGGTTAACCCTTTCACCGCCAATGTCGCATTTTAGCACCACAATGATTTAACACCAATGTCACAAAAAGGCCTCAAACCAGGGTCTGTTATTCAAAGAGACTATTTTCATAATTTTGGGAGGTAAGGACAGGCCTTACTTTATAGGCTACATGTAATAAAATCCCCACTATTGCAGACATTTTTTTCTCTACCCAGCTAAGTTTAATGGACATTTGTTGCTGAAAAATGGCTGGTGGCGAAAGGATTAAAGGAATTTCCCTGACAGTGTAGAAACAAGGCCTGGCGGAACACAGGTACTCGTTTGCACACTGTGTCGAAACGAGAGTGAGAGAAGGGGAAGGGGGATTGGAAGATCGAAGTCGGAATTGGTGGAGGGGTCAACAGTAATAAAAAAAAATACACTCTAAGCAGACAAGCATGGGTGCAACTACACAAAATGAAAAACCCCTGAAAGGCCGGGGTCCAGGGGTAATGATCCCCTGCAGCTGTTCATTTGAAGCAAAAATTGATTTATGAACGTATTTTACTATTTTTAGTTTGCTTTTTCCACAATTCATACAAATTTTGTATGCTTATTTTAAAATTAAAGTGTTTGAAAAATACAGTAGACACACAAAGATCTTGTTTAACAAATTTAAATAAAAGGAACTTCCTTTTCTGGTAAAATTCAAAAACAGGAAATCCTTGCATACCACTTACCAGGAAAAGTTGCACCCATGGACACGCAAAACATGTTGGCACTCAAAATCAGAATGGGGCACTAGAAAAATATTTATAGGATGCCCCACTGGCACTCAAATAAATAAGTTAATTTTGAGTCAATTTGACCCCTGATCATATGTTTAACCCCCTGACTGCCATATATAACGTATCAATATCATGCAGACTTGTTGATGACATCACTGATGACGTCATCAGATGAAGTGGAATAACTCTGACAGTCAAGAGAGTTATATCCCCAGACCATTTTTTCCAGATTGGTTCTATGAGAACAGTTGTCTTTTTTATAGCATGATTTGTACAATTAATTTTTCTTTAATTGTCTCTGGCAGTCAAGGGGTTAACAACAGCGCTGTCGCTGTGTGTCTGTTTCATTTGAAACAATCTGGGTCTTCATCCATTCAAACTTCTCTTGCTTTCTCTCTCCCTCTCTCTCTGTGAGTCCCTCTCTAATCAGTTTTAGTTTTCAATTTTTAACTCCTTGTTCATGATTTATTCTGAATCAACTAGCATGACTCCATGAGTAATCAGGCATGGTAATGGAGGAAAAGCATTTTTCTCTGAAAATATTTTAGGGTTTCAGGAGACGTTGTCTCTTGATGTAATCAATGGATTAAAATCTGTTTATGGTGATCAGGGGGCAATGAGCAACTTAGGACACGCATTTGACCTCCAGGGGGCAGTCAAACCAGTCAAATCATCGTCCTAAGTTGACCATTCCTCTTGAAGATTAATTCATAAAACTGTTCAAAGTTTTTGAAAGGGTATCTCCTCAAGCTTAAAATCCCTTCTGACATAAAATTTGTTTTTCTGCATTCACTTTTCTCTGAATTCTCTAAAAATGACCATGCCTGGTCAAGGATTATTCTTAGAATGATTCTATTTAAATAAATAAAAAGCTAACACTATTAAATTAATAGTATTAAAAAGCTAACACTTTTGGCAAAGCCAAAGGGTGGCAAAAGCCACATTTTCGCAGACCTGTAAGGTCCTTTTATGACGGAAAGAGCAAGTTGTTTTGCTCTTTTTTTTGTCAACAATTAACAAAGCTTTTTTATACTTACAACGAATGACCGCAAGCATTCACCATCATCTTTAAAGATGGATTTCTGTACTTTGTTGTTTTACATCTTGGACAACCTTGTTCTTCCATATTCACTGAAGTTGCAAGAGAATCTAGACTAAATAACAGTGAAGCTTCTCTTAGTAATAGTACACATAAAAACGTGGTGTTCATCAACTGGTACGTTGATGGTGAACGCTTGTGTCTGCAGATTTCTAACTTTTGTTTCAAAGAGTATCCTACAACAGGAGTTACCCACCCTGACAGATTACAATCATGTACATGCACACTATTTCCAAGGTTTACCTCCCTTTAACTGTAAAACTCCACGGTGTTGTAAGTATAATCGTGTCTGTCGTGAAAGTGAAGCCCCAGACGACTGATTCGTTTCACTTTGAGTAAATAAAATGCTTCAACAACGACCGTAAAATATATGTTTTTGAATATTCAAATGTGTGCCTGTTTGTGTGAACAAAGGTGGTAATGAGATTATGTGGAAGGTAAAGCAATCACACCCTAGTCCCTCCAATCTTCCTAACCCCCCCCCCCCCCCCCCCCCGCTCCCCTCCCCCCCCCCCCCCCCCCCTGCTCTGTGCCCCCAGGATCCTGCTCTGTGCCCGCAGGAAGGCCGTCGCATACATGTGTGTGTGTGTGTGTGTGTGTGTGTGTGTGTGTGTGTGTGTTCGTTCTTTAGTTTAACGTCTGTTCACCCGCAAGTGATATTAGACCCAAAAAAATATTTTTACAAAAATAAATAAATATCATTTTTTTAAAAAGTATTGAAGTGAGAGTGTGTTTGAGTGCGTGGATGGTAGTAGTATTTATGTGTTTTCCATACACATCTATTCATACAAATCTAACTGAGTGCATATAAAAATTACATTAACAGATATATAAGTAACATACAGTAACATTTCAAACTGACTTATGTAACATGAAGAGTTAAACAAGTGTGTCTTAATTTCTAAATGGCTAACAACAAAAATATAATAAACACAATTTAAACCAACAATTAATTAGTAACTCAAAGAAAAATACCAACAGGACTTATGTGCAGGATTTCTGAAAAACGTTTAAGGAGATTAAAGATGTTTAAGATTTTTTCAATGGTTAAAGGCGTTTGATGGTTTAGCAATTCACCATCAGTTTTGTTGATTTGTTCTTTAATTCTAGGACAATACAGGAGCAAATGATTTATAGATATTTTATTTCCACATATGCAGTTAACGTCTTTAGAAAATTTTGTTTTAAAAGCATTTAAACGAAGTTTAAACATCAAAGATACGATTTGTCTTAAACTTGTATCTTTGAGCTGTTTTAAAATTAAGTAGGAATTCATTGTACTTGAGCCTTTTATACAATAACGTGAATATTGACTGTCTGAAGTCATTAACATGCTGTCAAAATTTTCTTTGGATAATTTTTCAATATGTTTATAATATTCATGCAGATCTAAATTCACATTAAGATGAATCGTTCCCTCGGAATTACGCGCTGCACTTCTAGCTGCTCGATCAACCAATTCATTTGAGTATATTCCACAATGGGAGGGAACCCAATAAAAAGTTACACTAATGTCTTTACTCGATAATTGATTAATTAAATGTTTGATCTCTAATATCATTTCAAGGCGTATGTTAACATTTTGACCTTTAATAGCTTGTAATGCTGATTTCGAATCTACACAAAGTAATATTTTACAAGCATTTATAGGTAATTCTGCGGTATATTGTAATGCCATTAAAATAGCTAACAATTCTGCAGTAAAAATGGAATAATATTTACCTATATAATATCGTTTCTCTATTTTTAACGAGGGTATTACAAATGCTGCTCCTGTATTCCCATTTTGAAGAACAGACCCATCTGTGTATATTTTAATGCATCCACTATAACAACTTTCCATATGTAAATTAACTAAGTTTTTTAGTTTTTTAATATGTTTGGAGATTGACTTTTGTTAACATCTGTATGATCAATATCAAAAGCAGGTTTAATTTGTTCCCAAGGTGGTACTGGCGAAAAAGATGGCTTAGCTGCAATTTCTTTATTTTTTAATTCTTTACAGTTAATAATATCGGAGACAAAGGAATTAATTGGTTGCAAAGATTGAATTGTTTTAGCTCTTTTAACAAAATCATGTTCAGTATCTAACTTAACTTCTTCTTTACAAAATGTGTCATATACTGTTGATTTTAATACAAATTTTGCAGCAGAAATCTTTCTATTTTCATCGAGAGGTAGAATACCTGCTTCTTTATATGATCCTAGATTATAAGCATGAGTTGGTACCCCAAGTGCCAGTTTAAAAGCTTTACAATCGATACATTGTAGTTTGCTTAACAAATATTTTGGAGCACTAAAGAAAATTTCCTGAGCATAAATTAATCGAGATCGTACAAGAGAATTAGCAAGACATAGAACCGCTTTTGTATCTTGTCCCCAACGCTGTTTACTTATAATTTTGAGAACATTTAAAGCCTTTCTTGCTTTGTTTAATATGTAATCTATATGTTGATTCCAATTAAGTTTTGATGAAAGGAAAACACCCAGAAACTTCACACTCTGCGTATCATTGATTACTGTGCAATTGATGGTAAAAACTGGAAGTTTTTCTGGGTTGCATCCCGAATTAAAAAGTACTATATGTGTTTTTTCTAATGATAAAGTTAAACCATTTTCTTTCATAAATGTATTTATTTTATCTAATTCACGTTGATATAATTTTTTGGTATAGTTCAAGGATCTAAGTGGAGTTTTGCGCTTCATTGTTACCTTCATTCACATGCAGATATCGTCTGCGTACTGAGCTAATACTGTGTCTTTAGATATATTATTTGGTAGATCTGCTATCAATATATTAAACAAGATAGGTGAAATAACAGAACCTTGTGGAAGACCCATCTGAAGTTCTCTGGGATTTGAATATGTACTTCCAACTCTTACTTGTATAAATCTATCTGATCAGAAATTTTCTATATAGCTATACATATTACCTGTAACATTGTGATTTTGAAGTTTTTGTAATAGTCGATAGTGCCATACTTGGTCGTAAGCTTTTTTCACATAAAAGAAGGTTGCAAGAATATTTTTTCGCCTTGCAAACTGTTGCTTGATTTGTGTCGTGAGTTTTACTAGGTGTTCTGTAGTAGACCGGCCTTTTCGGAAACCTGCTTGATTATTAGGTATAATGCTTTGTTTTTCACAGACATGAATTAATCTATTTAATACGATTTTTTCCATAAGTTTGCATACATGAGACGTCAACGAGATGGGTCTGTAGCTGTTTCTATCAGACCTGGACTTGCCTTGCTTATGTATAGAAATAACAATTGAATGTTTCCAGATAAGGGGCATTTCTCCATCAGCCCAACATTTCTGGAAAATTACATGTAAAAAACTGATGACATTATGTGGTAAATGCCTTAACATTTCATACAATATCCCATCTAATCCAACAGATGTTTTGTTTTTACTAAGATGTAGAATACATTCTTTAACTTTATCTAGAGTAATATCGGCATTCACATAACAGGAGGTTTTAATGCACACGCCCCATTCTGGGAGAAGAACTGTGAAAACATTACAAGCAATCGCTTTATTGAAAATATTGTTGATTCATCCTTATATCTTCTGAACGACGGTCGAGTAACACGTATTCCCGATAATCCTAATCACAGGGCAACCGCTATTGACCTGACTCTTGTATCTCCCAATCTAGCTCCAATTTGTGAATGGGATACTTTAAAGCATAGCCTAAATAGTGACCACATTCCAGTTATTACCAGTTTTGAGTTTACTAATACGGGATCCACAGATACAACAGAGGAAAAAATCCCAAAATAT